>CM040618.1:4895185-5137178 GCA_022817965.1 Solanum lycopersicoides
TGATCTCGAGACAAAATAGCTGTTAGCGTGAACAGAGGTAAACTAGTTGGCCGAATGGTATATATCCATGATTTTCGCTTTCTATATGTTCGATTGGCTCACGCATACAGAAGGTAGGAGAAGAATACTTACATTTTGTAAAGCTGTATAAGCAACCTTGCAGCGTTTTCTTCTGCCTGTTTCTTGGACTTTGCGCCATCCCCGTGAAAGATTCTTGCTTCAATTTCTACACTTGAGAAGAATGTCAGATTGTGAGGCTCACCGGCCTGATTGTTTTATATCTAGGCAAGCAAATTTCTCTTGTTGTGCTAGTTCTTGCAGGAAACTCTTGTAGCTGCCGGTATTACTCTGCAACGAAGATAATAAAATGAAACAAAGAGAAAGCTTCCGTCCAGTTGCCAAAACGAAAACTGAACACACCTGCAGCAAACAAGACGGACTGACACTTGGCTAGAATTCAAGTTACATACACTGTAATGCTTATCATATACTCAGATAACAAGGGGAATACCTTTTCTAAGTCAACTGTACGAGTTTCATTAATGCAAACTGTGCAACAGATTCTTCTGCTTCCTCTAAACTGTTGTATGCTCCGGGACTTTTGAACAATTCACCAGACACTGTCACAGTTGCCTCGACACAAAGACCTTGAGCTGAACTCATCTTTTTGTTGCAGTACACAGGTACACCGAGATTTTTCCTTTTTGCATACATCTGCAGCTTCGTCTTGCACTGATAATGAGACTCTTCTGTTACAAAAACAACTAACTTAGACATTTAAGGCGAACGGTAATGACACCAAAATCTCAACAACACAAAAATGAAGTGTATTATTCATCAAACGGAACAGCAAACCGTCGCAAGTTCTTCACCTTGCTTGATCTCAGAAGTATTTGATGATCCTGCAGACGTTGACATGCTTCCTCGGTTTTCGTTAGTCCACTATCTTTTAAGTTGAAGTGAACCACCTAATAATAGAAATGAAGATTCATTGATGACTAAACAGAATCGTAATGGTAATGACACCGAAATCTCAAAAGATCAAAGTGTAATCAAATGTATCGGAAAGATCATCTGAGACTTTTCACCTTGCTTGATCTCAGAAGTACTTTTATCCTGCAAACTTTCATCAATTTTTCTTAGTCGCTATCTTCTGCAGTTGGAAGTGAACCATCTATTATACGTAGAAAAAAACGTGTTATTACTATACAAATTCAACCCCGTTAATCTATCAATGCTGATAAGATTACGAGAGCAGCAGTTGCAGAACCTATTTTTCTAGCTTACAACACAAAACTTGCTATCTGTTCTTAAGCTCTTTCTCCTAAAAATAATGTATCGATAATCCTAGACAAGCAAGAAACGCGTGAAACTAAATACTAATGAGCCAATCATTTGTTCCACACGTAAAGAATGCATCATTTTTTCTTGAAACAATACAAAAAGGGAAACGAGAGCATATCATTCTACAAAATAAGAGAAAATGAGAAGAATAAGACACATTCTCGTCACCGAACTTCAAGTGCTAATCAAACAATCAATCTACTATATATGCCACACTCACAAACTAACAGGGGACGGTTATATTAAATCTCTGTATCCATTCCGCACTCCATAAATCCAATATTTAACATATTCATCTTAGTTAAATTCAAAAACGTACCCCTTCACCTTAATCCGAACTTCAGACCTACTATGTGAACAAACTTCAAATGTGTGAACTATAACAACTTGAAAGAGAATCAGACCGTATTTGACTATTTGAGTTCACAAGTTCAAGAGAAAAAGTCTAAAACCAGAGCTTATATGTGAAACTTTACGTTGTTTGAACTCTTCAAAAATGCCAACAGGTGCATGTCGGATCTTTTTTGGAGGATCCAACACTGACGCGAACAACATTTTTGACGAGTAACATGTACATGAGAATCAACATAATCAAAACTAAACACTTATAAACATGATCTTTAAGAGATACTTTATATGTAATATATATATACCATTAGTAAAGTGAAGGAAAGCAAACTTAGCAGCTTCATTATGTGCTTCTTTATATGATTTACGCAAAGGTAGAGAGTCGAAATTGATGCCATTGACAACAACAGAAGCTTTGAATTTTGGATTGTGATCTGCTCCATCTCTCATACAACAATATTGAGGTAGTGCCCATTTCTTACTATGACACAATTCTTGCAGCTTTGACTTGTACATTTTTTTTTCCCTATGCTTCTAAGTTGTTGTTTTTAGCTTTCAAGTTTCATTACTATATGTACACATAGAAATACCCCCCACCACCACCCCACCCACACACAAGTTTCCTTCATGGTTCATGCATTGAGCATTGAGAATCTTCACACACACCCACACACACACACCACCCCATAATCTTCTGCATGTTCTAGTACTATTTTTTTTTCTTTATGTTTTTCATCTGGTGTCCGGTATCCGCATTGGAAACTAATCATTCCAGATTTGCACCGTGTAGGGCTCCATTTGGGTACTTGCATTGGAATCCAACTATCTAGATTCGTGTCGTGTAGGGTTCCATTTAGGGTACCCGCATTAAAAACCCAACTATTCCAGATTCGTCCGTGTAGGGTTCCATTTGGGGTACCCGCATTGGAAACCCAACTATTCCAAATTCGTGCCGTGTAGGGCTCCATTTGGGGTACCCACATTGGAAACCAACTATTACTGATTCGTGTCGTGTAAGGCTCCATTTAGGATACCTACATTGGAACCTTCTATTCTAAATTTGCGTCGTGTAGGCCGTATTCGGTCGGAAGCATTCTCTTCCAACGATTTTTTCATACTCAAGGCTCGAAACCGAAATGAAAAAAAATAGTCTCAATTTGTTGGTACATGTTTTAGTACAAGGCTGGAATCCAAGATCTCTAATTAAGAAAAAAATAGTCTCAATTTGTTGGAACATGTTTTAGTACAAGGCTCGAACCCGAGATCTCTGATTAAGAAAAAAACAGTCTAATTTGTTGGTACATGTTTTAGTACAAGGCTTGAACCCGAGATCTCTGATTAAGAAAAAAACAGTCTCAATTTGTTGGTACATGTTTTAGTACAAGGCTGAAATCCGAGATCTCTAATTAAGAAAAAAATAGTCTCAATTTGTTGGTACATATTTTATAACAAGACTCGAACCCGAGATTTTTAATTAGAAAAAAAATAGTCTCAATCTGTTGATACATGTTTTAGTACTATAACAAAGGAGGAACAAAAAAGTACTGTTCTAAAGCTGATATTGTGAATGTACTATTTGCCATTCACTTTTAACATGTGTTAATTTCTATCTGAATTACTGATCAACTATATCATTGTAATATTAATTTTGTAAAATATTTATTTTATTTTTAACATTAAAGAATCAAACGATTGGAAATTGCTCATGAAATATAAATATTTTCATGAATCAGAATATGACAAGTCAGTTGCCACGTAGCACGTACTTCGCCACGCTGTAATTCCACCGTGTTAAAAAAAATTATTATTGTTATTTTAAAGAAAATACAATTAAATGAAAAAGAAAAAAAATTACAATAAATCCATATAGAGTTCAACCAAAAAAAAAATGGAAGTAAAGGACTCATATAAGTAAATAGTTTGATGAGATTATTGTTTAGTTATTCATGAATTACTTTTAAGTTTTTTATAATCGTAATGTTCGAATCACCTCGACTTTCAAGTAACTCCATCCACTTAGGGTAGGACAAGTCGATATCTCCTACTGTTTTTGCCTATCTTGAAATTTGAACATGTGACCTCGTCATTGTCAACAAAATTATTAACCATTAGGTTACACCTCTAGATATAATTTCTTATTTCTTGAGTTAGAAATTCGATATAGAAGCAAAAAATATTTATACTCCCTTCGTTTCACAAAGAATTACCTGATTTGACTTGACACGGAATTTAGATCAACTTATTCCACTTGGAAGACTACTGAAAATTTTACTGTTCTAATGTTTTTCGACATCTTTCCCAATTTCAGGCAAATCCATATATGCTGGTAATCTTTCAACTGTTTCCGCGGACTTGGAAGGTGAAATCGTCAAAACTGAACCTATCATGGAATCACTGTCCATTTCCATTAGTCAAGAAAAATTCAGAGGTCTGTCTCATAGTTTTTACCTTGTACTCGTTCCGACTAATGTCATCGTCTTATTATTACTGGTTCTGATTCAACTAATTATTCTTGCCTTTGACAGATGAAGAGGAGATAGTTTACTCTAAACATACATCTCCAAAGTCCATAGGTGCTGATAAAGTTAATGTATCTTCACTTACGCTTGGTGTCCAAGAGCTTAGTGTCAACGAGAAATCCCCTTCTTCGGTGGAATCATTGCTCCATTTGCCTAGTAAAACTATGCCATCCAAATCGCCTACTGTCTCGAATGCAAATTCTAGTGCGAAGAGGACTGCAGAAACCGAAAGTTACCTCCTTTCCAACAGGATCAGAGTTTACAAATCCATTCCAGACGGGGTCCTCCCCACGGGTACTACTGTACTTCCTATTGCTGAAGATAAGTGGTCTGTTGTGAGATTGGAATTCCTCAATGAGAAGTGTGGCTAATTATTATGTACTATTTACAGTAGAAGCATGCTAGACGTTTATCGTCCTCTTATACAAAGAGACTAAACTAAATCAACGATGATTATAGCTACTATCTATTTAAAGTACTTGTATTAAGTGTTTTATTTTCTGAAACGTTGAAGTGTTTGTGGAAGTTAAATGGTGCTATTCCGAACTTATCATGCTATTCGTTTCTCTTTTTCCCGCCCCTTATATATTGTCTTTATTATTTTTAGTTGCTGTTTTCTGTAGGATTACATGAACAAAGTGTTCATGCCAAGTTATTTGTTCTTTCTACAGTCATACTGGTAGATCGTTCCAATGAAAAGAGTTGATGTTCAAAAACACACTTGAACTATCGATTTTTTGCAAGTTTAACTAACACTCGAACTATCAGTTGTTTTCTTTTCCTACCTGAACAATCATCATCTATGTAATTAAACACACCTCAACTATCAGTTGTTCCTTTTTCCTACCTAATTGTCACCATCGGAACAACTGATAGTTACGGTGTGAAACTCGCGAAAAAGTGATAGTTCAGATATATTTGTGATCATTATCTCAATGGAAAGTGATAATCATTAAATGATCTGTTAAGTTGCTGCTCGACCGGGCAAGCGGAGGCGAGTGCAGCCTATATACAAAGGGTCCAAATGAACACACATGAAAATGCAGATCAAGTCATCTCATTAACACTTATTATATATTCAAATGATGATTTTATGATTCATAATAAATTGATTGAGTACAGTTTAGAAATGAAATTTAATGAGATCTTTCGTTGGCGACATAGAGGCTGATTCCAAGAACCAACAGACCAACAAGAGTCATTTTAATCACTTTACTTGGCTTCTTCAGGTTTGCAACCAAACAACTGACGTTTTCGGATGCTTCATCATCTGTATCATCATCAGTCGATTCACTATCGGATTCACTGGAATGAGAAGAACTACTACTTGAACTACTATCATGTGATGGTAATTTTTTCTCTTCTGTTTGCTCACTTGTTTTCGGACTAGTTTCCTTTGGTTCTTCTTTAGCAGGCGTAGAACTACTATCATGTGATGGTAATTTTTTCTCTTCTGTTTGCTCACTTGTTTTCGGACTAGTTTCCTTTGGTTCTTCTTTAGCAGGCGTAGAACTACTATCATGTGATGGTAATTTTTTCTCTTCTGTTTGCTCACTTGTTTTCGGACTAGTTTCCTTTGGTTCTTCTTTAGCAGGCGTAGAACTACTATCATGTGATGGTAATTTTTTCTCTTCTGTTTGCTCACTTGTTTTCGGACTAGTTTCCTTTGGTTCTTCTTTAGCAGGCGTATCAACATCAGCGTTGTCCTGTTTACCAAATTCGTCTCGTAAAGTAGTCTTCTGTCTTTTAGCTGCAGGTGTACTCTCAGCCAATGTAGCTGACAATTCCTTCTCCTTTTCCACTTCTGTTATCAGTTTTGGTTGTTTAACATGAAGAATTCCGTTTTCAAACTTCGCGCTGATTTTGCTTCTGTCACAGTTTTCTGCAACAGGAAACTCATTCAGAAACCTCTGCCATTTAGTCGGACCAATTGGTCGTTGTCCGCTGATCTTCAGAGTTCCTGTGCTGGTAAGTACAACTTTCAACTGATCCTTCTTGAAACCTGTGTATTCTCAATGTTTATTAGTCTGTAACTGTTATACCATATGGTTTAGGGAATAAGTTATTGTCTCCTTATACGGTTTTGGACAATCTTCATTTCATGAGTTAGCCTCAACGTCCATAATCGTATATGACATTAATCGTATTAGCCATGAAATTTATAAAAAAAAAAAAAACGTAACAATAATAGTGTGTGATGTGAATCTACACAAGTGTTTTACATGCAACATTTTGGTTAGAGGTGAATCCAGAATTTAGAGTCAATGGATTATGTGTAGATTTAACGCGCACACAATAGTTTCTATCGGATTCATGTCTAGTCTAGATACGCTACACCGATGGGATGAGGAGGGAAACAGATAATAATAATCAATGAGTTAAAAGAAAATTACCATGAAGATTAATGTGAATTGTGTCAAAGTTTTCTTCATGAACCTTCTTTGATGATGGCACAAAATCTTCATATACTTGAGTTGGTGTAGCTCCCTTTGAATTCATATTGTATTTTTGTTTCTCTCTCTTTTTGTTAATATGTAATCTTTTCTTGTTGATGAAAATGATTAAAGTTTGAAGTATATATATATACTTAAAAATATTCACAAGAAAACTTTTTTTCTTTTTTGTGTTTTCTTTCAAGATACATATTCCTTTAACAAACCTTTTTTTTAAGCTATACAAAGTTTTCTTGTTCATGAAAAAGAACTCCTAAATAGGGAACCTGAAAGTTTAGGTACAAAGTTTATTTGAGGCTCAAAAGTTTAAGAATTTCTAATTGGGAAGAATATACCCTTTTTTCAATAAGATATGAAACTTTACGAGAGTCCTATTATCCCCGTGTATTTGTTAACTGACATGGTAAAAGGTAAATATAGTATATTATAGGAGGTTAGTTAGTTCTTGAGTTTATATTATTATCTACATATGTAGAGGTAGATTCAGGATTTGAAGGTTAGAAGTTCTGGATTTTACCTTTACCTCTCTTAAGTTACTGAGTTCTAAATTAATAATTTGTACGTATCAGATAATACAAGGTTCGGACAAAAGCTACTAGCTAGGTTCTGTTGAATTCGTACCTTCTACTCTACCTCCGCCTTTGCACACATGTTTCAAGAATCATACTCTAATGTGCTACATGATACACTTATTGCACACATGAATATACCTTTTTCACAGGTTTGACATACATTTTTCATGAGTATGGGTAAATATATTTAAGCGAAAAAGGACGAATATACCCTGAACTATCGTAAATGGTATGCAGATACCCTCCGTCATACTTTAGGGACATTGGTACCCCTGTCATCCAAAAACTAGAGCGTATATACCCTTCACTCTAACGAAAGACTAAATAGGGACACGTGGCGCAATCTTATCCATCGACCCGATGTCGGGTCGGGTGATAAGATTATGACACGTGTATGTCCGTTAGTATAAAGGGTATATATGCTCTAGTTTTTGGACGGCAGGGGCATCAATGTTCCTAAAGTATGACGGAGGATATCTGCATACCAATAACGATAGTTCGGGGGTATATTTGTCCTTTTTCCCTATATTTATTCGCTTGGCTCAGTCAGAGTTAGGGCATCGAGTGTTGTGTCACGTCTCACCCCGGATTTGGGGTGAGACGAAACAATACTCAAAGAGCAATAGAAAAGTATTAGGAACCAATTTGTCCTTTTTAGCACTAAGAATTATCAGCATTGCATATGTAAAGTCAATTGGTTCTTGTTGTGAGTTGAATGTAAGCTGAACTCTCTTTTCGTTTAGTTATTACTACGGAAAGCTACTTATACCAAGGTAAATTTCATATATGGTCACGTAACGATCACTTTTCACAACACAAAAATCACGTAACTTTGAGGTTACTAACACAAAAATCACACGACCTGAAAATACTAACTTTTCGGTGGATAACTCATTTTTTTCCTCTTGTTGCACATGATTTTCGATTAGAAATGTAATGAAAAATGATCATCAGCAGATCCTATTTAGTGTAGTGTGAATGGTTGACTATGATAGGTTTGAAGAGGGGTTGAAGTAGGTTGAAGATTGTATTAGGAAGAGCTGATTAGACTGGACATGCACATCTATAGTTTATCGAGGACATGGGGGTCGAGGATGAGGGTAGAAGGCTAGTAGGTAGTCGAGCGTTATCTAGTTTCCTTTATCAGTATTATTATTATTATTATTACTCTTTTACTATCTTATTGCTTTATTTTATTATTATATGTTGTTTCCTTTGCTTTGGTTATCGTATTACTTGTTATTTTTCTTTTCTCCATTATTTTCTACATGACTTCTTCACTACTGTATTTCCTTTTCTTAGTGATTTTGATATGCTTTACTTGAGCCGAAAGTCTATGAGAAACAACCTCTCTACTACCTTCACAAGGTAGATATCACGTTGCGTACACATCACCGTCCATACTTGGAAACAACCTCTCTACGACCTTCACAAGTTAATGGGTAAGGCTACAAACACATCACCCTACCTAAACCGCAATGTGGAATTACACTGAGTATGTTGTTGTATATGCGATAAAGATCAACATTGCACCTTGATTAGCATTTATAATGGTTTTAAGATTCACAAACAAATTGACAGATTACAGTTTATCATTTCTATTCACAATCATAGAAATTTCCCAACCGATTTTTGCTATAGATATTAAGACTCTTTTCATTCTTCAACGCCGTTTGCAGACTTCATCACGTTGGCAACATAGAGTCCAATGCCAAGAACTGAAAGAGCAACAAGACTCAAATTCAGAACTTTCCTTGTCTTCTTCATGTTTGCAGCCAAACAACTCACATATCCGATTGTTTCATCATCTGTTGATTCACTGTAAGAACTACTACTTGAACTGATTTTACCTTCTGTTTGCTCACTGTTTTTAGGACTATTGGTCTTTGGTTCCTCTTTAGAAGAGGTACCAGCACCAGCATTGTCCTGTTTACTAAACTCGTCTCGTAAAGTTGTAGTCTGTCTATTTGCTGCAGGGGTGTTTTCAGCTAATGTAGCTATCAATTTGTTATCCTTCTTCTCTGATGAAGTTATCATTTTTGGCTGTATAACATGAAGAATTCCGTTTTCTAACTTCGCGCTGATTTTGCTTCTGTCACAGTTTACTGCAACAGGAAACTCCTTCTGAAATCTCCGCCACTTGTTCGACTTCCCAACTGGCCTTTGTCCACTGATCTTCAGAGTTCCTGTTTTGTTCAGTTCAACCCTCAGCTCTTCCTTCTTGAAACCTGTGGAATTTCAATGTTTAAGGTTAACTAACAAAAACAATGAAATGAATAGTACATGATTACTAGAGTTGCACGGCTTTAAAATACGTCACTAGAGTCTTAAATGCATGTTTTTTTCTTATATGTTAAACATCTCTTCTGTGTTTTGTCGATATGAGATCTTCCTAGGATGTCACATACTAATAGAGGGTGTATGTGACATCGATAGAAGGACTGACAAACTTCTAAGATGACAAGCAAGTTGTAGTATGTGTCCTCACTTCGTGTCGATATAAACTATTTAATAACTTAAAGAGAAAAAGACCTTGAAGAGTAAGGTGAAGAGTGTCCAAATGTTCTTCTTGAACCAATTTTGTTGATGGAACAAAATCTTCATATACTTGAGTTTGTGTTGAATCCATTTTCTATCTCTTTGCTTTATTTTTACTAAAATGTGTGATATTTGCTTCAAGGCTTTGTTCTAGTTGATGAAAAGGATTTAAGTTTGTAGTGTATATATATACACTTTTAGAAAAATTCACAAGAGAACTTTCTATGTTTTCTTTCTAGATACATATTCCTTAGCTAATTAATGGTCCATTACTTTGTTTATAAACCTCTTCTTGTACAATAAAATAATTAAAAAGCACTAAGAAGACCTAAATTATGAAACCTAAAGTGTAGGACCAAAGTTTGAGGCTCAAGGGTGTGTTTGGTACGAAGGAAAATGTTTCTAGAAAATGGAAAATAAGTGCATTTTATAACTTATTTATTAGTGTTTGGCAAATAAAAAGAAAATAGTGTCCCAAGAATATTTAGGTATAATCTAAGAAAATACTATGACAACGAACCCAAAAATACTATAAAATGAAAAAAAATATACTATAATCATAAGTTGGATCCGAAGTGAGGGATGAGAGTAGGGTCTTGGGGCCGGTAGTTGGTCTTGCAAGTCAAGTTGGATTTTGGTCGGGAGTCAGATCGGGTCTAGGTCGAAAGTCGAAACCTGGCCTTGACTCGAGAACCGACTCCCGTCCTGAGACCTATGGTTAGGATTCGACTTTGACCTAAGACATGAATACCAATTAGGGACCGAGATCTTGACCCCGACCCAAGATCCTACTCTCGACTCAGAATCTGACTCGAGACTCGAACTTTGAATTTGACCCTGACACCGACCGTTGAACATGACTTGCAACCTCGATCCAATTCGGGATCCAAATTCTGACCTAAAGCCGAGATACGACCTCAATCCGGGTTGGGGTGGGATAGGGAGTTGTGTCCCAAGTCGAGGTCGGGTTTCCAATCGGGTGGTGAAGTTGAAAGAGAGTTTTGAAAATGTTTTCCTTACTCTGCCTAGAAGATCATTTTCCTTAAATTGAGGAAATAAGCTACTTGAAAAATAGCTTTCAAAACACTTGAATCAGTCAAACATGATAATTTAAAACCTTTTTTGGAAAATATTTTTCTTCGTACCAAACACAACCATTTATTTGTCTTACCTTCCTTTTTAGTCTATTTCAAAAATAAAGTCTTTTTCCCTTTTGGGCAACTCTTAAATTTCAACATTTCACATGACATGTTTAAGATTTGAAGATTAGACGATATTTTGGTATATTCTACGTATCTTTTGTGTAAGGCCATAAGATTCAACAGTTTTCTTTACTTTTTAAACTTCGTATCAAAACAAAATCATCAACAAATAAATTGAAATGTAGGTAGAGGTGTAGGCGCTGGGTAGGGGGGAAGGGGGTTCATTTGATCCGTCATTTGACGGAAAATTACATTGCATATACAAGGTTAAAATTACTTTTTTATGTAATATAGTCGATGCCGAATTTACTTCATCATATTTTTGAATCTCCTTGATGAAAATTTTGATTCCGCCACCGAATGGAAGGACATAAACCTTGTTAGCACATAACACTAATGCTTTATTCAAATGCTGATCTTTGTTCAAATAAATGACATTACATTACAATATGAAACTTTGTAATCACAAATACACAAATACACAAATAGCAAACTATACTCTCATTCTTTTGCTTTCTTTGGAAACCTCATTACATAGCCACCAATACCAAGAACCACCAATGCAGCCAGAGCTATGTTCCTCACTTGCCTTGACACCTTCAACTTTGCAAATATATCACTAGAAGTACGCGTCGTGGCATCATCTTTCATCGATTCGTTTCGTTGAACAACTTGTGTTTGTTCATTGGATTTTGGACTAGTGTTGTTTGGTTTCTCAACATTGTCTTGTTTACTTAATTCATCTAGTTGTGTTTTCTTGTTATCTTGTTTTGGTTCAATATGAGTTGAGGTTGGCAAGTCATTTTCACATTTTTGTGATGAAATTATGAGTTTTGGATGTCTAACATAAAGTATTCCATTTACTAGCCTTGCATTTATTTTACTTTTGTCACAATTTCTTGAAACAGGAATGTCCTTTTGAAAGCTTAAAAATTTATTTACTGGCCTTTGTCCATTTATCTTTAGAATTCCTGTTTTTTTGCATAATTGAATCTTCACTTCTTCTTTCTTGAAACCTGTTGAATTTTGTCCGTTAGGTGTTTTCAAAAGTGAAAAGCGCAACAAAACGTCAAAAGGCAAAGCGAAATTCAAGTGTGAACTTTAGTGAAGAAAAAATAGAAATATAATAACTGTATATAAATACCAATACGGATACAACATAAAAGTTTTGATTAATTAAGCTATTATTAACTTTGTGACTTAGAGCTAATATACTTATTCATATTCAGATTAGATCCAACTAAAAAATGGGTGGGGTAATTTATTAAAGTCATGGATGTGACATTCTTAGAACTACAAAACTAATTTTAGATTATTTTTTAAAAAATTTAGTAAATTAAATATGAGTTTGTTAATGAAAAGGGAAAATATATTATATTTGTTAGATGATAGAATATATATATATATATATAAACCACTTATTAAGAAAGTGATATATCATCTTTAAATTGTAAAATTGAACCTTTTTTTTAAAATAATAATTTAAAAACAGAAATTAGAGACACATAAATTTCATAGCAAGGAGGAGGCAATTATACATGAAAGCCAATGAAAGAAAAAGAAAAGAAATGTAAAGCAAGAAAATGTAACCATTTATAAAACTACTTCTTTCAATTTTTTTGAAAAAACAACTTCTACTTATTTTTTTCCATATATATATATATATATATATATATATATATATATATATATATATATATATATATATATATATATATACATAATATATACATTGATTATGCATATATTAATAATATATCTATTACGTATATTTTGATCATATCGATAAATAAATTTGACTGAATTGTACATATTCATGATAACTATCTTGACAAAAAAATATGAGAAGAGTTGCACCTGGAAGATTAAGGAGAAGGGTATCATAGTCTTTTCCATGAACCAATTCTGATGTTGGCATAAAATCTTCATATATTCTTGAGTTGCTACAACAACTACAACTATCTTTATTTCCATTTTCCATGCTTGTTTTCTTTCTTAATTTCTCTTTTTGCAAATTTTGTAATATTTATTCCTTCTAAAGATAGGATTTTGTAGGTTATTTTTAGGTTATATATGCACATATTTTTCTTGGGATTCTACTTTCTTTGTTTACTTCCAAATTAATATTCCTAACACATAGTTACATGCCATTCTTTATTTATAAACCTTTGCCAAGTATTGTTTGCTTCTACAAGAAAAGAAAAAAAACTAAGAAGAATTCCTAAATAGGAAACAAAGTTGGGAAAATTACGCAAAATGGTAAATATTTTAGAGTATATTATGTAATATAGCTATAGTTTTAATTATTTTTAATTTATCGCTAGAGTTTCGTGAAATCTTGCTATATGGTTTCCTAATTGTATAAATTCAGTATAATTCGATCCTTGATTGTATAAATTCAGAATTTGTATATGCTTATCCTAACTATTTGTATACGATTTATGAAGAATTCATAACAAATTACCTAGTTTGTATATTGACAAACGAAATATACAAACGGAATTCTTAAAATTACTAAATGTATAAATACATAATTTTGTATATATTTACCCTATATATTTGTATATTTACAGACGAAATATACAAACCACAACTTCAATTTGTATATACTTACCATTTTTGTGTCTGGAAGTGAAATATTCAAACGGGCAAGCGAAATATACAAATCACAGCCTCCATAGCAAACGAAACTATAACTATGGAGCGCAATTAACAAAACTATAATTATAGAGCCTTATGTTTATTATCTATGCTATTCATGAAATTTTCTCAACAAAGTTTGGGGCTCAAGTTTTAGAAATTCATAATTCGAGGAATTTAATTATAGTTTGACATATATATACAATAGTAACAACAATAATATATCTAGAGTAATTCTATAAAATAAGATTCGAAAAAGAGTATATGCAGACTTGATCACTATCTCAGACATAGAAATGCTTGTGTAAGAAGTTTATATAATGCATCAAAAGGGAATATGCACAAATAATGAGTGTTTTTATGATAGTGACCATTAATGAATTTTTATTTTTCTTGATCCTTCTTTATGAATTTTTGAAAAGTTATATTATAACTTTTTTTTTTCTGCATGGGAACTTGAGAGTTATTTGTAGGAATATATTCTATATTTAGCATGAGAGATAAAGTTGGAATAATAATCTTCCATGTGAAGTGCATGTGATCTCCTTTCTACATCATTTTCTATTTATTTATTTATTTCATAAAGTATATATTGATGCTTTATTCATATTTATTCTTTAATAAAAAATAAAATACCATAATAAAGTGGTTAAATTAAGAAGGGACTAGAGTAGAGGAAAGTGGATGGCTTGGAGAAGTGAATCTAGCATTTTTAATTATGTGTTTTTAAATAATCTCTAATTTTATTTTATTTTTAACAAAAAAGCTTCATATGTGCCTAACAATATATTTAGTAAAATTTTCAATATAAATACAAGATTTAACATAAAAGTTATTAATTTTTTTTGAGAATCTGCTCTAAATACTCTAGGTCTCTCCATGAGTCTAAGGTTTTGTGGTCAATTACAAATACAACATATTAGCTATGGATTTAATTGAATTAGGTATATATATTTCGATACGAAATGTCTGTGTAAATTAGTAAAATTTTAATATTAGGACATTATACTGTAAAGTCATGGGGAGAGCTGATTATGTAGAATTCTATATGGTGCAACTTCAAATTCGAGATATGACCTTATATAGTTATATATGAGGGTATGAAAGATGCATATTAGGGTAGAATGTTAGTATGTTGTGAAGTTTCGTTTTTTTATTTTTTTATGGTTCAGGCTTGTTCATATTTGACGATGTACTAACCATATTCTTGTAGTCTTTACTTTTGATATGTATTACCTTATGTTGTTTATTGTGTTTCGATTATCGCATTTTTTTTATTTTTCCTTTCTTATAGCTTTGCATCACTTCCCTTAATAGTTGTTATGTTTTCTTCATTGTTATTTTTTATTTCGTACTTGATTTTGCTACACTTAAACCTAGTCGAAAACAACCTTTTTCTCCTCTATAAGATGATAAAAAGATCTACATACGCTTTATTATCTTCCAATTACCTCATTTATGAAATTTCACTAAATAGGTTAGTGTTATATATTTGAAATACATACATAATTTTAGTGATTAACATAAATTTAAGTGTGGTGCCTAATAATGGTTCATTAATCAAATGAGGAGTACTTATAATTGGCTCAATTAAGTAATTGTTAGGGCATGATAAGGCCTAATAAGGGAGGCCCAATAGTACTTCATCTATTCCATCTATTTTCCTTGTTAAAATTTAAATTTTATATTTTCTTACAAGATAATAATTATATGAATATTTATTATATTATAGATATTAATTAATATTTAGTATTAAATTATGAAAAATAATTTTAAGAAAATAAGTAATTAATATTAAAAAATATTAAAAGAAATCAACATTCTTTTTACTATATGTTTTATTGGGTTTTGGTGGACAAGAATATAAAAACAGTTAAAGGGATTCACTAGTGATTGATTTAAGGGAAAAGACTCAAATATGCCATCGAACTTTTAGAAAAAGCTCATTTATGCTATCAGTTAAAAGTTTGGGTCACTTATGCCATTACCGTTAAATAAAAGGCTCATTCATGTCATTATTTTTTAACGGTGGTTTTGCAAAACCATTTTTAACACGTGACCAATTATAATTCGGCCACGTCATCAATTTTTTAAATAAAAAAATCATAATTCTGGAAAAAAAATGAATTAATTTTTTTTTGTTTTTTTTTATTAAATAAATTGATGACGTGGCCGAGTTATAATTGGCCACGTCATCAATTTTTTCAAATAAAAAAAATCAAAATTTTGAATAAAAATTGAATTATTTTTTTTTGATTTTTTTATCAAAAAAATTGATGACGTGGCCGAATTATAATTGGCCACGTGTCAAAAATGGTTTTGCAAAACCACCGTTAAAAAATAATGATATGAATGAGCCTTTTGTTTAACGGTAATGGCATAAATGAGCCAAACTTTTAACTGATAGCATAAATAAGCCTTTTCAAAAAATTCGATGGCATATTTGAGCCTTTTCCCTTGATTTAATTCAACTTTGTGGGTCATTTTTATGGATTTTGTCAGCTCCACATGCTTTTTGTTAATATTTCGCTTTAATGAGTGCACACTATATTCATTTATAAAGTCCGATAAAATAAAATGCATGTAAAACTTATTTTTATTTTATAAAAATAAAAATATTATTTTTAATAATTTTTATGTTTACATAAAACATGTCAAATATTTTGAGTGCTTAGTGTATATTGTGTGATAGTTTAGGAGGTAATGAGAACACCCTAGTTAAAATATGAAATTGAAAGCTTGATATAGTAAAGTCTTATTAAATTAATATTTAATAAATTAATAATTTTTTTAAGATAATATTTTTCTTTCATTTCAATTTGGATCAATGATAGAATCACCTATTTCAATAAAGATAATAAGATAATATATTTTTAAAAGACGTATATATAAATAATATGGTCCCATTAATCATATAAATTAATAATTCCTTAAAAGTATAAATATATCTTAGATAATTTGGTGAAATATGATTATATTTTGTTTTATTTTTTGTTAAAATTTAAATCTAGGTAAAGTTCATTTCTAACCTTTTTTATTGCATTCAAAATTTTTGGTATAGTCTTTTCAAACTGCATCATAAAATTTAGTTGATTGTTTCAGTGTTTGATATTGTACCTTGACTAACTTTCAAAATAATTTTTTTTGTTATGCCATAATTGCAAATCTTTTTGAGGTGCATGTACAATAATCTCTTTTGTATTCACATAATGTTTTACGTATATTTGAATTATCGTTATTGATTTTGTGACACCTTTTAAATTAGGATTAAATTAGGAGCCATTTTGGATATAGTTTCAAAAAATTTACTATGTTATTTATATAGCTTATTCTCTTATCATAATAAATTAAATATTTTTAGTAAAAATACAATGAATAATATTTAATTATAAAGAGACAATGAACATTATGTATGATAAATTTATTTTTACAATGTTAAATTAAATTATTGAATTTATTTTTACAATGATAAATTGAATTATTGAATTTATTTTACAATAATGGAGCGGTGCCGGGCGGAGGCAAGGGCTGGTTGAGCTTAACCAACATAATTTTAAGCCGCCTTACCTCGCTCCGCATAACAATTTTTTTTCATTTTCAACCCACCCTGTTCTTTTTCTAGTTAAGTTTAATACTAAAATTAAAATTCATAAAAATAAATTCATTTTTTCATTAAGTTGTGTTAATTTAATAGGATAGTGACTTACAATTTTATTTTTTAGAGGTCAATTGAAAACATGTAATAAAATGAATTAATTAATTAATATATCTCATATGTTTGGTTAATTTTATTTTTAATTTTTATATAATAAACTTTATATTTTATTTTATGTATTATTATTATTATTATTATTATTATTATTATTATTTTATTTACGATTTTACATTTACTTTGCAGAATTAGAAAGAAAGGTAACAACAATATTTTTTAATATTAGAAAAAGAAAAGAAAAAACAATTAAGATTTCAATCCTTCAAAAAATGTACTATATTGATTAAAATTTGAATATTTAATTTAACTTTTTAACAGATGTTTAAATTAATTTCTCTCTATAAAATAATCTTAATATTTAAAGTATATTAACATTTGCCCTTTGTCGTAATTTGACTCTTAAAAACATTTCTTAATTATTTTTTTTTAGTAAAACACAATTTGTATATAAAAAATACTTTTTAAATAAATTAGCCGAATACAAATTAATTTTCTTTTTCAAAATAAAAGCTATTTTAAAAAAAGTATTTATGATAGTAAGCCGTTTTTAGCAGATATGTCAAACATGCTCTTAGTCATTTAATAGAAGAGTAACTTTCACATATAACAAACATAAAAATCATATTTTTATGTTATAACTATAGTTTGCATAATTCGCTCCATAACAAACATAAATATGTATATTTCGCTATACATATACAAAGAAAACAGTTGTATAATTCGCTATACATATACAAAAGAAAATAGTTGTATACAAAAGATCAATTGTATAGTCTGTATAAAACGAGAAAGAGAGAAAGATAAAAGAAAATTGGGCAGAGGAATATTTGTAGTTATAATTATACGTGTATAAGACGAAGATATATGTATTTGCATGTGTATATATAATTTTCTCTCGCTTTATACAAACAGAAACACAATTTATACATTTCGTGTCTGTTTGTATAAGCGAAAGAGGCGAGGGTGGCGAGCGAGATATGGGAGAGGGGAGAGAGGAAAACAAATATATATGTATATATACAATTTTCTCTCGCTTTATACAAATACAAACACATTTTATACATTTGTGTTTGTATAAAAGCGAGAGAGGCGAGCGAGACTGCCACCAAACGAGAGTGGCGAACGAGATTCCACCAGAGAGAAATAAAAATAACAATAATTTACTATAAAATATAATTAAATCAAAATATATTTATAGCATTTAATTTCATTAATAGTTTACAATTATATATAATTTTCCCTAAATAATAGAATAGACAGAATGATATTTCACAATTCAAACTTATATTACTTTAGTCAAATTTAACTTTAATTTAGATTTTTTTTTTATTAAATACACTTATTAATGAAGATCAGACCAGACAAAAAAAAAATAAAAAATTAAAGTATAATGGAAGACTGATTGTGTCATTTTTTTCATGTATCATAGTAAATGCTTTTTACTACTATTTTGTCATATTCTTCTTCTTACCTTTTACTATATAAATGGCCTTTTCATACTAATCTTCAACAATATTCCTCAAGAATTCAAAAGGGGTTAATCAAAAAGCTTCTGTTTTTACAAATCTTGAATACCCAATTGAAGCCAAGATTGATTAGAACACAAAAAAAGACAAGATTTTTAGAGTCTTGACACCTTATTTGAAGTTTATAGCTTGAGCCCAAGAACTTGTTTTGAGTGTACAAATAGAGCAAACACTGAAAAATGAAAAATCTTGAATACCCAATTGAAGTCAAGATTGGTTAGTGTATGTTTTTCAGCCTAAAGAACACATTTTTGCCTTGTTTGAAGTTTTTTGCTTGACCCCAGAATCTTGTTTGGAGTGTAAAAATGGAGAAGGCACTGAAAAATGAAAAATCTTGAATACCCAATTGAAGTCAAGATTGGTTAGTGTATGTTTTTCAGCCTAAAGAACACATTTTTGCCTTGTTTGAAGTTTTTTGCTTGACCCCAGAATCTTGTTTGGAGTGTAAAAATGGAGAAGGCACTGAAAAATGAAAAATCTTGAATACCCAATTGAAGTCAAGATTGGTTAGTGTATATTTTTTCAGCCAAAAAACACAAAAAGATAAGTTTTTTTTGCCTTATTTGAAGTTTATTGCTTGACCCCAGAATCTTGTTTGGAGTGTATAAATGGAGAAGGCACTGAAAAATGAATTTTTTTGAATACTCAATTGAAGTCAAGATTGGTTTAGTGTGCATTTTTCAGCCAAAAGAACAGAAAAAGACTTAAGGTTTTTGGTGTACATTTAGTTGAAGTTTGTTGATTGAGCACAGAGTGGTGTTTGGAGAGTACAAATGGATGAAACACTGAAAAATGGGATCTTGGTTTTTGCTGTGAATGGAAAAAGATATGAGCTTCCTAGTGTTGATCCTTCAACTACTTTGCTTCAGTTTTTGCGCAATGAAACTTGCTTCAAAAGTCCTAAGTTAGGCTGTGGTGAAGGTAATACTCCTTCCTCTCTCCTTGTGTAGATATGTGTAGAGGCGAATTTAGAATTTAAACTTGATAGCTTCAACTTTTAAGATTCTTAGCATTTGAATTGTTTGACTTGTGAAACTTATGAGTTCAAAATTTAATATTTAGTTGGGGTATGTGTAGTTGTTTAATTATATGTCTGTTTTGGTGCAAAGTGCATAGTAAATGCTGAAAGGTTTGGACTTTTTGATATTGGTGTTTTTATTCTGCTCCTTTTGCATCACTTTCTTATTTGGCTGTTTTCTTGAAAATTGGGTATCTCTAAATGTGTATAGCTCTTCATTATTTAAATATTACCCCTTTGATCTAAAGAGTTGCCAAAAAAGGAAAGGAATGTTATTTTTTAAATGGACTAAAAAGGAAAATTGGACAAACAAATTGAAACGGAGGGAGTATTATGTATGGAAATCAAGCAGTGGTATACTTATAGGATTGAAACTATATGACTTGAGTTGAGGGGAAAGGAAAAGAAAAGAGAGAGTAGTATTTATCCTGCTATGTTCTTTTCTTTGTGCTGCTTGGTTTAGTTCTGTAATTTTAAGTTCCTGCTGGTTATGGAGTCCTTCTGTAGCACATGAATTGGTTTCTATTAGTAATTGGATGTTTTCATTTTATAGGTTACTACTACTTTGTGTTTCCTATTCCTTTTCGTTTCTGATTGTTAAGAAGCTAGGAGAGCTAATGGTATAGTCTTATGCTTATCTTTTGTATCAATCTATAACTTAAAGAATTCTAGTTAATGTGAGGTATGCCATTCTTTTATTCTATTGGCTAGTTTAGACAAGGATGAACTCGTTTTACTTTGAAGAAGTTTTCAGCTCGTCAATTTGAATCTTTAATGTATCTGATGTTAATTGTGCAAAATGAGAATTTAGTTTGAGAAAGAGCTACTAATTTTCTAATTTGAATGGTTACAGGTGGTTGTGGTGCTTGTGTTGTTCTTCTCTCAAAGTATGATCCCCAGCTTAAACGGGTTGAAGATTTTAGTGTGAGTTCATGCCTTACGCTTCTTTGCAGTTTAAATGGTTGTGGAATTACTACAAGCGATGGCCTTGGAAACAACAAGGACGGTTTCCACTCAATTCATGAAAGGTTTGCAGGTTTTCATGCTTCTCAATGTGGATATTGCACTCCCGGAATGTGTATGTCCTTTTTCTCGGCTCTTATCAACGCTGATAAAGCAAACAACACAGATCCTTCAGCAGGATTCTCTAAGTTGACTGCAGCTGAAGCCGAAAAGTCTATAGCAGGGAACCTTTGTCGTTGTACTGGATACCGTCCCATTGCTGATGCCTGCAAGACTTTTGCTGCAGATGTTGATATAGAGGATTTGGGGTTCAATTCTTTTTGGAAAAAGGAAGATTCCAGGGATATGAAAGTGAGTAAGTTACCTCCCTATGATCCAAGTAAGAACTTGAATTTTAGTACATTTCCTCGATTCTTGAAAAGTGAACCTGCAGCATATTTGGACTCCAGAAAGTATCCATGGGATACTCCTGCTTCTGTTGATGAGCTTCGAAGTTTGTTGCAATCCAATTTGGCTGAAAATGGGGCAAGAATTAAGCTGGTTGTTGGTAACACAGGCACTGGATATTACAAGGAAACACAGAGATATGACCGATACATTGATCTGAGATATATCCCTGAGCTTTCAATCATCAGATTTGATCACATAGGAATTGAAGTAGGGGCTGCTGTTACTATCTCAAAACTTATTTCATTTTTGAAGGAGGAAAGCAAAATCAATTTGAGTTCATACGGAAATCTGGTTAGCCAAAAGTTGGCTCAGCACATGGAGAAGATTGCTTCACCATTAGTTAGAAACTCAGCTAGTGTTGGGGGGAATTTGGTTATGGCACAGAAAAACGGTTTCCCTTCCGATATTGCTACGTTATTTCTTGGTCTGGGTGCTACTATCTGTGTAATGACTAGTCAAGGACATGAAAAACTCACATTTGAGGAGTTCTTAGGGAGACCACCGCTAGACTCGAGGAGTGTGCTGCTTACTCTTTTGATTCCATTTAAAAAGGAAGGAAGTTCAACCTGTTCTAAGTTTTTGTTTGAAACCTATCGAGCTTCACCACGACCTCTTGGAAATGCATTGCCATATGTAAATGCTGCTTTCCTTGCTGATGTTTCTTCCCACGGGAATGGGATCCTGATAAATGATATCCAGTTGGCTTTTGGTGCTTATGGCACAAAACATCCGACAAGAGCCAAACAAGTAGAAGAATATCTAAACGGGAAGATATTAAGTGTTAATGTATTATCGGAAGCACTTAAATTAGTCAAACAAGCTGTGGTACCTGAAGATGGCACTACACACCCAGATTACAGGTCAAGCATGGTAGTCAGTTTTCTCTTCAAGTTTCTTTTTTGCTTCACCGATGTTGGTCCCATGATATCTGGTGGTTTGTTAAATGGGATCACTATGGTAGAGGAGGTTTCAGAAAGTAACAAAGACGGTTATATAAGTGAAGGGAAACCACACACACTATTATCTTCTGCTAAGCAGGTTGTGGAATCAAGCAAAGAGTACCATCCAGTGGGTGAACCAATGAAAAAATTTGGAGCCTCCATGCAAGCTTCTGGTATGTTTTCTCCTTATGTATTTTATTTCACATCATGTATGTACCTGAGTTTTATGTCATTTTGAATCCTATTTGTGGCTTTGACGTTGCCGGCTAAATTGGTCAGAGATGAGGCAAAGTGATTAAAGGCCTACATGTACTACCCATGTAAAGTTTTCAAGATAAATTGAATTGGAAGTTCTTATGCACCTGATTGAGTATTCAGATTTACATGCAATATCTTAATATTCAAAAGTGTATTCAGATTCAGACGTTTTCATATTTGCGAAGAACAACCAGATGTCGTATTGTCTTAGTGTAAAAAGCAATTACAATTGCAGGTGAAGCTGTTTATGTAGATGACATTCCATCACCACCAAACTGCCTCTATGGAGCATTTATCTATAGTACAAGATCATTAGCAAGGGTAAAGGGCGTCCACTTTGGGTCCAATTCATTACCTGATGGAGTTGCTGCCATTATTACTTTTAAAGATATCCCGAGCGGAGGGGCAAATGTAGGATCTAAGACCATTTTTTCCCCCGAGCCTTTATTTGCAGATGATCTAGCCCGATATGCTGGTGACCGAATTGCTTTTGTGGTAAGCCCTTAGTTTCTAGAATCTTTCTGCTAGAATAGGTCAGGCAAGATGATTGCTTATATACTTCTCCAGAGAGAACATTTTAAACTTAGTTCTTTTATCTTCAATGTTGTTGTCAAATAACTCAGGTTGCTGACAGTCAGAGGTCTGCAGATGTGGCTGCAAGCATGGCCATTGTTGAATATGACACTGAAAATATAGATCCTCCGATTTTAACCGTTGAGGAAGCCGTTAAGAAATCCAGCTTTTTCCAAGTCCCACCATTGTTTTATCCAAAACAAGTTGGTGATTTCTCAAAAGGAATGACTGAAGCTGACCACAAGATTCTCTCTGCTGAGGTACTTTTGATTTGTTCTTGAAATCTCACTTCCTGGGAGGTGTGACCATCTCATCTAAAAGTTTACAAGATTAGGAAGAGCGGATTTTATTTACTGAATTATGTCTTTTAGTAGTTTCAAATTTATCAGTGATTGGTCCTGCATATAATCTTTTGCAGACGAGACTTGGGTCTCAGTACTATTTTTATTTGGAGACACAAACTGCTCTAGCAGTTCCAGATGAAGATAATTGTATGGTTGTCTATACATCAAGTCAGTGCCCTGAATACACAGGTAGTGCAATTGCTAGTTGTCTTGGTGTCCCCGAGCACAACATCCGCGTCGTCACAAGAAGGGTTGGAGGTGGCTTTGGAGGCAAGGCAGTGAAAGCAATGATTGTGAGTATCTGCTACTTCTAATAGAGAGAAAATGAAGAAAACATTAATTTTATGCATGGAGTTTTGGATCATTATTTGGTTCTTTGTCCCTAATATCATAGGATTAACTTGGGGGTCTTCACACAAAATAGCCCGGCAGAATCACTGTTTACTTTTTATAGCTGTTATACATAGATTACGTATTGATTATACACGATTATATACATGCTATAAATGGATTATCCGTATATTATACATCCGCCAGCTGTTTTTAGTTTAATTAGTTGATGTGATCATAGTAGTGCAGTGATATGTGGAAAACATGGCCAAAGTTCATACGCAGCTATTAATATGTTCCAACTCCAAGAAAGCACAAAGTGTCCCCACATTTTTTTTCTGATGTCTTCTTTAATAACGTCTTTTATGCTTACCGATTATGTACATTAATTAGCTTTTGGATTTTAATATTCAAATGATTAATATAAATGCATTGATCCAGATAAACTATGAAATGACAATGGAAGACGTGAATTATCTTGAAATGAGTGCCTACCTTACCTTTCAAGACATCACATTCATTTTCCCTCCCCCCTTTATATTTCTTTCTTTCTGTTGCAACAGTATTTCTAGTTCTGTTGTGAAAATCTGTACATTGATTTGTTAGGTCTCCACAGCTTGTGCACTTGCAGCGCTCAAGTTACAATGTCCTGTCAGGATGTACCTCAACCGAAAGACTGACATGATAATGGCAGGAGGGAGACACCCCATGAAAATAACATACAGTGTTGGATTTAAGTCGAATGGCAAAATCACCGCCTTACATCTTGATGTATTGGTAAATGCTGGGATCACTGAAGATATAAGCCCTGTGATACCTTCAAACTTTATTGGGGCTCTCAAAAAATATGATTGGGGTGCATTGTCTTTTGATGTAAAAGTATGTAAGACGAACCTTACCACCAAATCAGCTATGCGTGGCCCGGGGGAGGTGCAAGGATCTTATATTGCCGAAGCTATAATGGAACATGTAGCAAGTGTACTGTCTCTGGAGGTGGACTCCGTTAGAAACCAAAATGTTCATACCTTTGAAAGTCTCAAATTATTCTATGGGGATTGTGCAGGAGATATAGGTGATTATACTTTGCCAGGTATCATTGATAAGTTGGCGACATCCTCAAATTTTGTCCGAAGAACTGAAATGATAGAACAATATAACCAGCTAAATATGTGGAAGAAAAGGGGAATTTCTCGAGTGCCACTAGTTTATGAAGCTATACAACGACCAACGCCTGGAAAAGTAAGCATTCTTTCGGATGGATCAGTAGTTGTAGAGGTTGGAGGTATTGAAATCGGCCAAGGTCTATGGACAAAGGTCAAGCAAATGACTGCCTATGGTCTTAGCTTAATTGAAAGTAGTTGGAGTGAAGAACTTGTGGAGAAAGTACGCGTCATACAAGCAGACACTTTAAGTTTAGTGCAAGGCGGGTTTACTGCTGGAAGCACTACATCTGAATCAAGCTGTGAAGCTGTCAGACTGTGCTGCAAAATATTAGTTGAAAGACTAACCCCTCTGAAGAAGAATTTGCAAGAAAAAAATGGTTCGGTTGATTGGACTACACTGATTCGCCAGGTTTTACTCTTTTGACTTTCTTATATTACAATTTTGTATGTTATAAACATTCACGGTCTCTTCATGAGGCACATTTTATGCAATCAAAGCTGATTCCATGTTATTCCTTTAGACGTATTTCTTCTCAGGCCTATGCCATGTCACTAATAAATACCTTGTTCACTATATCGAACTATTCGAAATAGAATTCCATGTTCTAAAGATGATTTCAAATTGAAGTATATATGGTAAAGGGCAGAGACAGACTCATATGGGAAACATCCGTCAGTATAGTGTTGGACTTTAGTTTTTAAGACAATGATAAATTAGTTTAAATTTGAAAGGGAGTTGTATGAAATCTAGTGCCTAATCCATTTGTGTGAACTAAATCTCTTAAAACATTCATATATAAACAAAAAACACTCCAACTTTGAGTATACGCATCTAGACACCTCAACTCATGTCCATTGTGGTAGTTGAACACTCCAGCTAACAAAAATGATCATCTCGACACCTCCAAAATTTATTTTTCACGTCAGCATCGGGTGTCTACGAGACACAGTGGGGACATGTTGGAGTGTTTAGTTGGCAGTTGAAATGTCTGGATGTGCACTCTTAAAGTTGGAGTGCTTACTTGCAAGTTGATGCCAAGTTTGAGTGCCTGTTCATGTACTATGCCTTCTTTGTTTATATGTCGAATAACATTGGAATGTGCAAATTCTGATCCTTTCTTACCCCCCTCAGGCAAAATTTCAAGCGATAAACTTAGCAGCACAATCTTATTATGTGCCAGAATTGAGCTCCGTGAAGTATCTGAACTATGGTGCTGCTGTCAGCGAGGTAATCTTGTAGCTCAATGTGGAAAGACGTATTGCTTCACCTGGTCCTCAAGGATTACATTAATTCTCGATATCCTAATGAGCACAAAACACTTCGCCGGATATTCCAATATTGGAGCATTTAGCAACCATATGATCCAGCTGAAGCACCTTTTTACTGGAAACTAACAATTGCAATGTCGGTTTTGCAGGTGGAGATAGACATCCTGACAGGAGAAACAAAAATTTTGCAATCAGATATTATATATGACTGTGGACAGAGTTTGAACCCAGCTGTTGATATGGGACAGGTCTATCGAAAATTTGTCTCAATTTACTTCCAAGTTTTAGCTTTTATAAATGCTGATTTTCTTAAACAGTTACAAAGTATATGACGGTAGCTGTTATTCAATCGTCAATGATGTTTGAATAGTGATCGTTTTCATAAAAAAATCCTATTCATCACCTTCTTAATAACAATTTATTTTCTTTCAGATCGAAGGGGCTTTTGTACAAGGGATTGGATTTTTTATGCTCGAAGAATATCTTACAAACACAGACGGATTGGTTGTTACAGATAGCACTTGGACATATAAGATCCCCACAATCGACACAATACCCAAACGTTTCAATGTTCAAGTGCTAAACACTGGACATCACGAGAAACGTGTTCTCTCGTCTAAAGGTACACTGTTCTTTCTTCATTCCATCACTCAGACAAGATTTTAAATTCTTTCATACTGCTAGGATGACTTGTGAGTGAATTCTCACACACATTTTCCATAAGGTTGAGTGGAAACTATTATTAAAATGAGCATAAGTTAACCGTTGATAGTGAAAGTGTGGTGGAGAGCATGTGATGGTAGTGCATCGGAGTAGTAGATGAAGCACCACAACAAGGTTTATGATGGAGCAATACCGGTGACTCGACAGAGGAAGTTCCATAAGAAAATGATTTTGACTTAGTGGTCTTTCCTTCCTTGTTCTAAGAATCAAAGACATCTCTAATGGTAGCTGCAACTCTACCAATACGTGCCTCGAGGGAACTGTCGCGGATTAGACTTATTAACTTTCATGTCTAAATATCTCAGCTAAGAGGAAAAAGTGAAACCATTAGTTTTAGATGAGTCTGTGAAGCCATTTTGCATGATTTATTGATTCGACTATAACGACTTTTTGCAGCATCTGGTGAACCGCCACTGCTTTTGGCGTCCTCAGTTCATTGTGCAACAAGAGCAGCTATAAAAGCAGCACGAAAACAGCTTAAACTTTGGGGCAAGCTCGACGAGTCAGATACAGATTTCCATCTGGATGTCCCTGCCACATTGCCTGTAGTGAAGACACAGTGTGGCCTGAATTATGTGGAAAAATACTTGGAAACTTTGCTTGATCTGAAATCTAGCTAAGTGCTTGATTTCTAGCGTTTACGAGGCAGATTGTTGTCTGGATCTATGTTTACTCAGACTCTGCAAAAATATTGTCGTACTCATGTCTGATTCACTTTTAGAGGATCCGATATGGATCCATCGATATTTTTGAAGAGTACAAGCGGCAAATAGGTTACTCTTTTAGCTTTGATAAAATGACTTGCTTTATTATGTTCCATCAAATAGCATAATCAAATTTTCTATTTTCATGTATACAAACCTTATATTAAATCAAGAAGTTTGCTTATTGGAAAAGATCCTTTTTTTAAATTTCATGTGAAGTGTTGTTCAATACACTTGATACTAAAAGAATAGAAAGAAAGGTAAAAATATATATCCCTCATATCGAGAGCAGTGGCGGAGCCAGGATTTTCACGAAGGTGTCCAAGTGTTAAAGTGAATATGCACTTCTTAAAAAGTGAAAAAAGAAATTGCTACTAGTGAAATTCGAACACACAAACACTTTAAATTTGTGTATCTTTACTCTTTTAAGATGCCTGAAATCACTAGGCTACATCATATTGTTATGTCAAGGGTGTCCAAAATATGTTATTTAACCACTTAATTTATCATTCTACTTGTATCTACGATATAATATTCGGACGAAGGGTGTCCAATACAAGTGTGGCTACGCAATGATCGAGAGCTACTTTCTCGAATATCAATATAGGAATACTGTAGATGGGTTTCAAACTTGAGACCTTCAAACTTGAAAATCCCGAGGCGAAACCATTACTCCTCATCGATACATCCATATCATAAGATGAATAAGACAATTTTAACAACTTAATATACTAAATCTGAATTATAAAAACTAAAACTTGAAGTAAATGGAACATATATTACTCCTCATTTCATTCCAAATTTAAGGGTATACCAACATGATTAATTTGGTTTGGTGCCTTTTTTTTTTTTTTGCATTTATTATAATAACATATCTAAGTGTAATTTCAGGATTAGGACTTTGAATTAATTAGTTAAGCTTAAAAAATTCAAATAAAATGAAATATTTATTTTACAAAGTTCAAATATTTTTGAAATTTTTTCAAAATTATGTTACATTTCATTTGACAAAATACCTTAATATTTATTGCATAATTTATATGTTTTCAGTTCCATAGAGAGGAGTAAACAAGAAAAATAAAAGAAAGAAAAGATTACATTATGATATGGCCAAAATTGAAGTTTAATTTGTAAATAATGATTTATTTAGTTTATTCCATATTTAGTTTTATCAAATTTATACAAAATATCATGTGAGATTTGAATTTGAAAATTTGGTTGTAATTTCCTTTTTCTAGATCATTTTGATTGTTTTTTTTAAATTTAATTTTTTTCTATATATATAAAGTTCACATAAATGAAAATATAATTGAATTTACAAAAAAGTATAAGCTGTGTGGATTAAATTTCTAAAATTATAGTATTATACTATCGCAAAATTGGTAAGTATTATGTGGTATTCTTTCTTTCCAAATTTATATTTATTTTTTCTTCTCAATATCTAAATTATGTAAATTGTTTACTAACATTTTTATGAGAAGACTACATTTATAGTATTTTTAGTAGAATTCTTTAACATCTAAATTACGTTTTAAAATATTATGTTAATTTAATTCAATTTAATTTTTAAGATGAATCAAATTGACTCTCGATAACAGGAAAAAATCCTATAGATTAAAGTAGAAAATTATTATATAACAAAGAATTGTAAATGAAATAAATATGTGTAATTCAATTAATCTGAATGCATAATATAAAATTCTCTTATATCTCATATAAGCTTATTTAAGATGAATCAAACTGACTCTCGATAAAAGAAAAAAATATCACATAAATTAAAATAAAAAACTATTATATAACTAAGAATTGTGAATGCTATAAATATGTGTAATCCAACTAATTTGAATGCAAATTATAATAATTCTCTTATATCTCAAATGAGTTTATTTAGATAACACTTAGTATTATTAACATGCTCAAATATTAATGTTTTCATCAAGTTTAGAGGAGATAATCCGATTATCTTAATCTTGCTATGATTAAGATAATAATATCAAATATTGAAAAGGAAAAAAATATTTAATTGAATTATAAATTGATATACCTCTATTTATACTTACTATAATATGTCTGGTAACATATATGATTTTTTTTTTAATAGAGTCCAAGCTCTTGCACTATATAAATAAGAGCATAACAATTAGTCTTAGTTAAAAATTATATTATCTGTTGGCAAAATAAGGTATTCTTTTAATATTCATTTTGAGTTGATTTGTGTTACAATTTTTTTTTTAATTTCATTATATAATTTGAATGATTTTATTGCATTTTGGAGACAAAAGGGAGAGAGTAATATAATAATTAGGGATAAGTTTTAACTGCTTTTATCTATTTTTCTATAGTTTTTTAAGTATATAATAAAATATATATTTTTTCTTTATTATGACTCTCTCTATCTCCCTCTCATTATTTATATCATATTAAAAAAGATGTCATTTTAAAAAATATTTCGATAATAGTCCATTTGAAATACATATCTCCTAATTTTTGACGAATTTATATATCCTATCTTATTTTAACTTTATCTTATCAAATAATAAAAATTTAGGTAATGATGATGGCACAACTATCAATATGTTATATTTTTGTTGCAATACTTGTTGTTTTGAGCCACAATGAGGTTCAAGGAAGAACCAAATTATCCCACCTTGAGGACTTAGAACTTGAGAAGCAATTGAAGTTTTTAAATAAACCCGCGGTCAAAACAATAAAGGTATAAGCTTTTTGTTGGTTTGTAAAGAAAAAACTCTACTATATTAGAACGATAGTTTTTTTTTATTAACAAAGTTTATACGTATTTTGTAAACAGACAGATTATGGTGATATATATGATTGTGTGGATTTCTACAAGCAACCTGCATTTGATCATCCATTATTGCAAAGTCACACATATCACCCCAAGGCTTGTCTCCATTCTCTACTCTTCAAATCATTCACTTGAAGCCAAATTGCAATTATTTATATATTATACTTATATGAATTATTTTTACATTTATATTAACAGATGAGACCGATGTTACCTTTGAGTAGAGAAAATCATGATAACAGGATAAGTAATCGGCCTTCTGAAAGGATTTTCAACAAAATAAGTTGTCCTTATGGAACAGTTCCTATTCAAAGAACTACTAAAGATGATCTTATCAGACAAACACGTATGCCACTTGGAGATGATTTGTCTTTGAGCACTTCTTTATCATATGTAAGTGGATTTGAATATATTTAACTAAAATAACAAAATTATATTCTCTATTTATCACTTATCTTGTGTTATAATTTTCACCAGGGAAATAACTTTAGCAATAAAGTAAGTTTTTCTTCCAAAGGGTACAAGGTAACTTTCTAAAATCAATTACATTTCGTAATAAATAAATAAATATTGTAAGAGATATTAACTTTATTTGATTTTATTCTCCTTTTTTTTATAGCTTGCAATTGTTGGAACTGAAAATAATCCAAGCACCAAATTTTGGGGAGCAGGAATGCAAACCGCTATTTATAATCCCCGTGTAGAAGGTCAACAAAATAGTGCATGTCGATTAAAAATTAAAAAAGGATCAGAAAATATACAAGTTGGATGGAGAGTAAGTATCAATCATGATTTTTTTTTTTGATTTTTTTTTGTATAAATCTTTTTTGTTATATAGTGTTCTAATATTTTTATTACAGGTGGATCCCACACTTTATGGAGATAATAAAACTAGGCTCTACACATATTTTCAAGTAAGTCTATTATATTTTTTTACCAATGTAATATATATTGGTATTAATCCAAAATATATGTTTTAGGCAGGTAAAATTCATTGTTTCAATACACAATGTCCCGGCTTTGTGATTATAAACAACGAAATTCCTTTAGATTATGTATATAAGCACGTGAATGAACGTGGAAGTAAAAACGGGTGGCAAGATTATATGTACATAGCACGGGTAAGTTTAATTTATTAGAACTTTTCTTATTTCCTTTTGAGTCGAGCTTTCTTCTAACATATTGATTTTTTTCAAATAGGACCTTGAAAGTAAAGACTGGTGGCTTGTGGTGTCAGCAAATCAAACAGTAGTTGGTTATTGGCCTAATCGTATTTTTAGTGAATTGACTGATTTTGCATCAACGGTTGAATGGGGAGGAGTGGTATATAGTCCTCCAGGTGTACTTGAGCCTCCAATGGGTTCGAGTTATTTTATAGAAGGGGACCTTAAGTATGACGCACATTGCTCACGAATGAAGATAATAAATGATGCTGGTCAAGTAACAGATCCAGGTGTTGTGACAGAGTACAATAGCAATCCTGACCTATATGATGTTATGCATGTACCTAATCATTATCAATATGGTCATTTGACTGTTTATGGAGGCCCGGGGGAAAGTTAGGAAAAGGTCATTCTTTTTCGATGCGCCTATTTCATGTTTGGGATATTTTTGAAATTCAATGTCTATATTTTTATGGTGCTTGATAAAGGTTCTAAAAATTCTTAGCTCAATTTCAAGTGTCTCAATTTGAACAATCTTGACAATATTCAGATCACATTTACTCTTAATCCATCATTGTTGATCTAATATATCTATGTTGTCTTTATGCACCATCTTCCTTTATAATTATTTTTTTTATATAGTTTTTTTAAAGTTATAACTAGTACTCTTTAAATAATCAAAAATATTTTCAATGACTTACTTTGTTATGGTTGACATTAATGCCTTTGATGAGGTCCCAATTCAGACCGTTCCAATTGGGACCTCACCAAAATCATAATTGTCAAATCATCACAAAATATGTAATTAGCAACAATATTAAAAAAAAGAGAACATTGTAAGTATATAAAATTAAACGCAAAATCATCATTTATTATATAAAATACACGTGTCATGCATGATATGCATGTGTAATGCACAAGATACACATATAATGCACAAATGTACAAAATACATATAGTGCACGAGATGCAACACAAAAAGGAAACTAGAATTGCCAAAATATTTATCTTAATTTGAAATGATACTATGAGTGGGGAATAGGACCACTTCAGCTAGAAAGAACTAAAAAAAGGGTGTTGGGCAAAATGGCTTACAACTCCCACGTTTTCGTGTTGCGCAAAAAGACTTTAGCTCCCGTGTTTTTATCCTTATTCATGTTTGAGCAAAATTCAAACATTCATCTAAAAACACTTGATTTGAAACACTTATTGTATATGTTCGGCATTTGAATATTTATTTATGAGGAGAAAAAAGAAGAACGTTCAAGATTATTCCAAATTTTACTCTTAATCTTTACTTTGATTTGAAATGAAGATTTAAGAGTTATGAGTAGGATATCTAGGATCTCTCAGTGATTAATGAAGACTTAGGTAGTTGGTAATAAGAAGAGAGCAAAGACACGATTCAAAGGGACACATACATGATGAAGAACGAAGGAGAAAAGGGCCTGACGCTCCTGGCCCATCAGTGGCACGCCGCACCACCCCTCTAATTACTGGGTCTTGTTTGGGGCGCACTACAGACTTAGGGTGCTAGCCCCTCTGGCACTACGAGCCGAGGGTGCGCCGCCCCAGCCCAAACCCAGAAACTTTTGATGAAATTTTCTTCTCGTTTTTTGGTCCTGATTAATTCATCTAGATTCGATTGATTTTCTCCAAAATCACTTAGATTCATAATCCCAACACAATTAATTGAAAATCCACTTAAAGAATAGTAACACCCATTCGCAAGCCCTCACATAAAAAAACTCAACAAGCCTCCATTTAAAATGAAGCACAAAACCTCAAGAACTTCATCAAGAATCTCAATATACACAATCATATGGACTATGCATAAAGGAAACTGATGATTGACATGAGAGTGAACAAATCCATCACTATGCAAACTTACATACCTTAAAAGAACTATGTTCTTGGCCAAAATCCTCAAAGTTTGCAAGAATCTTAAATGTTCTTCTTTTTCTCCTCTTTAACCTTTCTCTAAAAACCCTATGCTCTTTTGGAACGACTAAAACTAATTCCAATCAGTTTATACCCCTTAAGGAGTGAAAAAAACGTATAGGCCAAGTGGGTAAGGAAAGACCAAAATACCCCTCCTTACAATGGATGAATTTCCTTAACTAGACAGGTTGTACTCAAATGAGCATATCTCCTTCACCCAAACTTGAAATGAGAAAACTCGGTGACATTGGAAAGAAGACTCAACAACCTTAGATTTGATACCTCATGACCCACCTAGCTCATCTTGTGCTGAAAGTTATGGTCGTTTAAAATTGACCAAAGTTCAAGGTGTTAAATATCTCCTTTTGGGAACATTCGTCCTCTAATAAGATCACTCTAAGTAGATTAAAGTGTGGAAAATCATCTAAAATTTAACTTAACATGCAATTCACATAACTTAGCATATCAACTTAAATAGTACTTTACAAAAACTTATTACCTTGGTTTGGAGTTTCTCGAGAAGGAGGAAATGTGTGTATATGTTCTTCGTATCATCATCAACTTTCCAAGTAGCTTCCTCAACGAATTGATTCCTCCATAGGGCTTTGCCTGATGCCATCTCCTTGGTTCTTAACTTGTGAGTCTACGATCAAGAATCTGAATGGGTACCTCCTCATAAGATATGTTGTCCTTAACACAATATTCTCAATAGGTATAATAAGTCAAAGATCACCCATACACTTTTTTAACATGGAAATTTGGAATACTGGATAAACTGCTGCTAACTCTGATGGTAGCTCCAACTCATAAGTTACATTGAAAATTCTCTTTCATATTCTGTAAGGAACAACATACCGAGGACTTATTTTCCCCTTCTTACCAAATCTCATAATACCCTTCATGGGTGAAACCTTCATGTAAACTCAATCACGCACCTTAAACTCCAAGTCTTCTCTAACATCTGTATAGGATTTTTGATGACTTTGTGATGTCTTTAACCTCTCCTGAATAATCTTCACCTTCTCCGTGGCTTGATGAACTAATTCTGGCCCTATCAACCCAGCTTCACCAACCTCAAACAATCGAATAGGCGATTTTGTAACACCCCAATTTTTTTTTTGAACTAAGACTCGAACCATATTTCGTTGTGAGTAGGATTTTACCAAGAAATTTAAAATTTATTAAGTATTAAGGTCAAGTTACTAGATGTAGCACCTTGAGTTCCAAAAAGAACTAAATTGCAAATAGTAAAATTTGAAAATTTTCAAGTTATGCTTGAGTTATGAGTTTTGGGTCAACTTCAAACGACAATAAATCCTATTACATGATGAGTTAGGTGGAATAAAAGTTATCTAATTAAGGTATTTGAATTATCTTTCTAATACCACCGAGTTTGCTAAGTTTCGAGGTCGGATGAGTGAGATATACCCTTTTGAAGTCAGGTTGTCTAGTTAAGGAAGATTATCTGAAAATAGTAAAGGGTAATTTGGTATTTTCCTTACCCAATCAGATTTATTTTATTTTTAATAAGGTTTTAAGGTTCTAATCCTATTAGGTCTCAATTTTATATCCTAATATACGCCTAGGGTTTTAGTTTAGATTTTAAGAAGAGAAAAGAGGTAAGGATCAATTAAAGCGTTCATTCAAGAAATTTAAGATTTCGCCAATAACCTATATCTTTGAGGTATGTAAGCTTCCATAATGTTGAATTTGTTCACCCGCACACCAATCATGAGTTTATTTTGTGAATATATCCATAAATTGAACAATTAAATTTCGAATTCGTGATGAATTCTTGATAAGTGTTATTGAAGTTTCTTTATCGATTAAGTTTTGATGTAAGATACTACTTGAATCAACTTCAAACGACCATATCTAATAAAATATAAATATTTACATGAGTCATAACCTATACAATTAAAGGTATTTGAATCTAATTTCCAACGCCCCAAATTTTGGGTCAATCCAATTTCTGAGTAAAAATTATGATTATTTTAGTAGCCTATACCATGTTACGAATTTGCTGACGGAAAACATTTAAAAGACCCTAAACAAATTTCTTTACTAATGAAAGACTCAAAACACTCAGATTCTCATATTTTAATCCATCATTCTCTTCTATCTAAAACCTTAAGACAAAACCCTAAGGAAAAATCAGATTCAAGATTCTTTCAATCTTTTTTCAAGATTCTTCTTCAAGGTAAGTTTTTCTCCAAGAGTTTCATTATTTACAACTGAAATTCCTCAATACAATTATAAATCACTAATGAAAATTCTTGGCCATAAATATTTCAAGAAACTAATTCAAGAATCTCAAGAAAGGTTTTCTTGTTTGTTTACTTCAAGCTATGGTTTTAAGGTTTCTAATAAAGTTCTTTTTCAAAATTCTTCAAGAACCTTATTTTTTCCCCAAGTATGTAAGGCTATAATAGTGTTGGGATAATTAGTCTTCACGCCCTACATCTACTTTTAAATCAGTAAAAGATAAGTCTAGGATTCTACCCCTAGATTTGCGTATTCTTGAGCTAAGTTGATTTTGAGTTGTTGAATTCCCGATTCTTCTAAAAAAGAATTATTCCTAAGTATTAGCTTCTATATTTTTGAGATGCTTGAGTTGACTTGTTGATGTCTATAATTCAATATGAACCCTATTTTGAGTTATAAATTTCTAGAAGTTTTTCAAAGCCAACACTTGAGTTTTCAAAGCATCAACAACAACATTAGACTTACCTTGGTGATAGAGAATACTCATGTCATAATCCTTGAGTAACGCCAACCACCTCCTCTGTCTAAGATTGAGCTCTTTCTGACTGAAAACATATTGGAGACTCTTTTGATAGGTGAACACACACCGTAGAGATAATTACACCATGTTTTCAAAGAAAATACTACCGCTGCCAATTGGAGATCATGAGTCAGGTAATTTTTTTCGTTAATCTTAAGTTTTCTAGAGGCGTAGGCTATAAACTTACCATTCCGCATCAATACACAACCAAGTACAACTCTAGACGCATCACAATAAACAACAAATACTTGCATACCTTCTGCTAAGGTCAACATTGGGGCATAGTTAACCAAATTTTCAATTCCTGAAAACTTTTTCACAAGTTTTGGAGCATTAAATCTTTTTTGTCTGCCGAGTCAACTTTGTCAACGGGGCTAAAATAGATGGAAACCCCTCGATAAACCTTCTATAATAACCAGCCAATCCCATAAAACTCCTTATATCAGTTAGAGATGTGGGTCTGGGCAATTCCGCACTACTTCAATCTTCTGAGTATCAACTTAGATCTCTTCACCATAAATAATGTGGCCTAAGAATGACATGGACTCAAGACAAAACTCACACTTAGAAAATTTGGCATACAACTCTTTATCCTTGAGAGTTTAGAGAATTATTCTAAGATGACTAGCATGATCCTGCTTATTCCTCAAAAAAATCAATATGTCATCAATGAATATAATCACAAACATATCAAGATATGACACAAATACTTTGTTCTTAAGATCCATGGACTCTGCGGGAGCATTGTTCAAACCAAAACACATAACAAGAAACTCATAATAACCATAACGGATCCTAAGTTGCCTTCAGAATATCATTCTCTTTAATCTCAACCGATGATAGCCAAATATGAGGTCTATCTTATAAAAACAAGTGGCACCAGAATTCGATAAAAAAATATCAATTTTCGGAAGAGGATTCTTATTCTTTATGGCGACTTTGTTCAACTGACTGTAATCAATACACATCCTAAGAGAGCCATATTTATTCCTCACATATAAGATCAGAGTGCTCCAGGGTGAGACACTAGGTCAAATAAAACCTTTATAAAGAAGATTTTTCAACTGCTCTTTTAACTCTTTTAACTAGTTGGACCTATTATATATAGGGAATGGAGATAGGTTGAGTATCGGGGAGAGTGTCTATGCCTAAGTCTATTTCTCTCTCAAGAAGGACTACAAGAAGATCATCTGAAAATACCTCTGGAATATCACTCACAAGTGTAATTGACTAAACAGGCGGTGTCTCAACACTAGAGTCATTAACTCGGACTAAGTGATGGATCCACTCCTTAGAGACTAACTTTTTGGCCTTAAGGTATGAAATGAATCGACCCTTGGGAACAGTTGAACTACTCCTCCCTTCTACAACTGGCTATTTACAAAAATAAAACTTCACTACTCGAATTCGACAGTCAACTGAGGGTTGCACTTCTATTCTATTGGGTATCCCTTGATCTTGAGGATCAACATTTCTCCTAGCAGAACGACCTCGATCAAATCTTCGCGACGACATGATTTGAAAGATGCTCGCAAGTATGAATTAGAAAGAAAATTTTATAGAGTTGAACTCTATCGCACGAAAAGAGTATGAGGACAATGATAATTTCCTACATGTCATAACCTTCTAATTATAGATGTGGCGCGCTTCAAACCGATAACAAATCCTCTACAGACATTACTTCATTGGCAACCTAGGACTCTTGAACTCTGTGCTCTGATACAAAGTTTGTCACGTTCCGAGCCAGCACTGTGGGCATAATTGACACTCAAGGACCATTGGTGGTCCCAAGCGAACCCTTGGTCTTATTCATTACTTAATAGAATACTTAGTAAAAAATATAGGAACTCAAATGCAAAACTCAACTCATAAGGATATCAATACTATGATAGATTAACTCAATATATTCTGAAGTACAATAAACATAGCTGTTCAACTCAAGTCTCTAAAACATCACAATGGAGATGGGAAAAGACGTCTCAACTACTACTATTATGAAGCCTCTAAAATACTATGATGGAAGTTGGGACAAAATCCACAACATACTAATAAAGAAAATTCCATAATGTGAAGCCCTACGAAAAGTAAGAAGGCTCACAAAAGTTAGCTGGAATGCGATGGGATCAATGAAGCACCAGTTAATGATCCCAAATACATGTATCTATATTATGAAATGATGCAGGCCAAATCATGTAAGTACATTGAATGTACGAGCATGTAAAGGAAAAACCGAACATAGGGATACATAGTTTAACTGATAGAGAGGGAAAATATACTCACCTCAACTCAACTTACTCAACATGAAAGCAATATTGAAACATGCAAGATGTATAAAGCTTTTAGAATAGTAGATAATAACTCAATGCATATAAAAATACAATAATAAACCCTCTACTCTTATTTGGAAGATTCTACAAACGACAATCATTATGAGCTATGTGATGATACAACATCTCGCACTGTCAAAATTATCCTATACCTTTCCGGAGTACATGACATCCTGAACTAAGTGGATCCACTAAGATTTGCTTAAAATAAATAAGGAATCATCTAAAGAGTATGATCCTTTACCCATGTTGGCATACATGGTTGATGGTGATTTTGAGTTGTTTGAAATCATCCACATATCGGCGTTCAATACTACTCCCAATAATATATATCTCATGATCATATGTTTAAAACCATAGCTCTTCTTCAATTTGAGATAATTACTCAAAAGATTTTCTTAGAAGAGATAATGCTCCAAACTTCTCATTATCTCGTTTAAAATTCAAGGTTTCCTCTCATTTTAAACGTAAAAGTGTTTAAACATGGGAGTACTTAGTTCCCTTATACTCATTTTGAAACATGAAACTCAACTCTCTTCATTCTCTTACTCATTCACTCAAGTCTTAAAACAAGTTTTAGAAGATTGTAAAAGACTTCTCAAAATAACTCAAAAAAGTTTTCTCAAACTTTACTCTAAATCTTTACTTTGATTTGAAATAAAGATTTAAGAGTTATGATTAGGGTATATGAGATCTCTCAATGATCAATGAAGAATTAAATAGTTGGTAATAAGAAGAGAGCGAAGACACGATTCAAAGGGATGCATACAGGAGGAAGAACAAAGGTGAAAGCGGCCTGACGCCCCTGGCACATCAGTGGCGCGCTAGGCCAGCCCTCAACTTATTGGGGTTTGTTTGGGGCACACTACAGAGGCAAAGATTTTCCACTTAATATTTAAAATTTTTTTAGAAAACTTAATTTATAAAAGACTCTAACATATTAAGTCCTTTATATATTTAGAGAAAAAAGATACATGGTTCTCATTTACTTTTTAAGAAGATTTTTAAAATATTTGAAGTGTGCGCTAACACACGGTTATCTTACGACTTGATTAAAATATTTGACTAACTTTTTGAAAGAAATAATTAAGTTAAGAAACATTTTTCTTGATTTTTTTAGAGAAAGGGGAATGCAACTCTAATAATATTTAAAATAAGTAGGAAATGACTAAAAGGCCCATAAAAATAGATTCAGATTTAAGACTTATACATGTAGATTAGGACTAAATCTTTTTAGAGAAAAGACCATGTGAGAACTTTTATTCGAAACACTTTATAGTAAAAAAAAGTAAAAGTGTTAATTAAAGAATTTGGTTAAAATTAAAATGCAAGAGTTGATTAAAATTTATTAAAGTAAACTAACACAAAGAATATGACTCATCTTTAAGGATTTAATTAAGTTAAGTTAATTAAAATGTTTGAGCTAGTCAAAACAAACAATAAGTATTTATAATAAAATAATGGAAATTTTTTCAAAATGTCATTATTTTGTTATTTAAGAGGATTCATTGTCAATACTTTCATTATTTAGTAAAAATGTCACAATTTTAGTTTATTATGTATCTTTTTAATCTATTTTCTAATTGCTTAAATTGAAAAAAGACAAATATATAAAATAGAAAGGAGAAATTAAGGGGAGAAAAAAAAAACTAAAGATGGAAGTATTGCTTAAAACTCTCATCAGTTACAAAAAATCAAAAAAAATTCAAAAAATCAACCGACACTCCCAAAATCTGATGAATTCTCTCAACTTTTGATTTTCAAGATTTCCATACAAATTCGACGAGATAATTGCTTCTTCCTTATTCTTTTTCTAATTGTTTATAATTGATATAATTGTTAATCATATTCTGTTTTCATATATTTGAAATTGATATAGTACAAAAAAATTTTGAAAGTGTAATTGAAAATAATTGTAAAGCGTAGTATTCAGGTTTCGTATAATTTTAAAAAAGTAGTCTGTTTTCGTCCGTTTTTGTTTTCGTTCGTATTCTGTTTTTGTTGTAAATTGTATGAATTATGGATAACGTATGACTATTTGAATAAGTTGTATTCCTTAACGAAACAAATATGATCAATGTATGTATTTTGTAAGCGTTTGTTCTTAAATGGATACATTTTCAATATTTGTTTTGTATATGTATATGTTAAGGGACTTCTATGAAATATGAAGAATTACTATTGTGAATACAAAATGAATTTATGGATATATACTGACATAATACATAATACAATATACAATTCCAAATCTATGGATACAAAAATACAATAAAACTATGAAATACAAAAATACATACTGACTAAAACATCAACAAAATTCAATATACACTTCCAAATCTATGAATACAAAAAAAATTAAAACTATAAAATACAAAAATAAATAATAACTACAACAGAATGAAAAATCCATATACACATACCAATCTATTCGATAATAGTAAATACACAATCAAACTTATAAAATGTGTTACATTGACATAACTTACACACACACAAAAAAAAAACAGAACACAAAATACAATAAACATATTAAATACAAAAATACATGCTAACTATAACAGTGAATACAAAAAATATTAAAATTATGAAAATACAAAAATAAATAATAACTATAACAGGATGAAAATTCCATATACACTTACAAATGTATTCGATAATAGTAAATACACAATCAAGCTCATAAAATGTATTACATTGACAACTAACACAAAAAAAAAAAAACAGCACACAAAATACAATAAATATATGACATTTTAAAAAATTTCCCAATACAAAAATACATAGTAACTATAACAGACTAAAAATATATGACATTTTAAAAAAAATTCCAATACAAAAATACATAGCAACTATAACAGACTAAAAATTCCATATACACTTTCAAACGCATTGTAACATTTATTTTTTTGAATCATAAAAATTACTAAACAAATTAAACTAAACATGCAATACACAGCACATGCAAAAAAAAATAATACCTCTTCTCCAAAAAATTGGTCTTCTTCAACTTCATGGTTACGAATTTGTGTGGAATTTTGCACAACTACGGATTCAGGCATTTTTTCCCGTCGTATATCCTCCTTAGATTTAGAAGCGGAACGTACATTGTTGTTTATTTCTTGAGTGAAAAAAAAATTAAACGATGAGAACTCGGAAGAACTTAGATTATTTTGTCCAATACCTCTAGTAACTCTCTTGAAAGCGTCCATTGAAGAGATAATTTTGTATTATGAAACCCTAAAAATTATTTTAAGAACAACAACAAAACAAAAAAAACAAAAAAAAAACACTAAAATCAGTAAGTAAATCAATAAGGAATATGAAGAACATAATAACCAAATCAATGTGAATCTTCAAATCAAACCTTGAAACAAAATTAATTGAGAATGATAGAAAATAGGAAAATTCGAGAATCTGTGGAATTGATTTTGGAAGAATGTTAGAGAGAGAAAATAAAAAGAAACGTAAGAAAAGAGAGAATAAATCTGGGGAGTTGATTATGAATAAATATATAGAGAGAAATTGATAAGGTTAATAAAAGAGAGATGAGAGAGAAATTGATAAGGTTAATAAAAGAGAGATAAAATTTAAAATATCATTAATATCTATCCAATTACATAAAAATAGGAAAATGTGTAATCTATGAGAGAGAAAAAAAAGGTGTAAATAATGAGAGAGAAAATATTAATAATATCAGAATAATTATTTATTTTTAAAATAATGACATTTTTGACATGCTTACTAATATTATTAAAGTATGGATATTATCACTAAATAAGTTGGTTTTTTTGACTAGTTAGCTAAATTTTCCTAAAAAATAATTAGGAAAGTAAAAGATAAGTTGAATCTGGGCCACTTTAGGCCTAATTCACATCAAATGCCGCCCATTTGATTTTGGGCTGAACCCATTTGCTGCTATATGGCAGTGTGTACACAATGTATATCATACCACAATATATTGGCCAATTTTTCTGCACATTAAACTGTATACCATGTGTATACAACCTACTTTAGTCCCGACAACTTTGACCACATATTTGTTGCACTTGAACTGTATAGTGGTGTATACAGGCTGTATCTCAGCATGTTTTTAGTTTTTGGGACATGTAATAGCTTCTCTTTTCTTGAAGACATTTAAGGCTGATTTGAAAAGAAAGGAGTTGGTCTTTTATGTCCATCTCGAAGGAGAGGAAAGAAGATAGGAGTTAATGGTGAACTCGGATAGATTTCACGACAAGCAAAAGAAAAACGACGCTAAGTCAGCAAAAGGAAAACCAATCTTAAATAATAACAACATAAGAAAACATTTAACACTTTACTAGACTCAAACTCAAACTAAAATTGGAGAATTCCGACACAAGTAGAAGATCAAGACTAAATCCAAGAACTCAATACATACAAAAAAGATATGATTAATAAAGACTTAGATAAATACACAACGGGGCATACGGTTCAAGACCTTCAAACAATGGTTGCCACCTACAGTCCATTGATTGGAGTACAGATTGTCTTGTTCCTTCGACGTTCAAGTTCTGAACTTCATCTCTCTAAATCAAACGACGGACCGTCACTTTGTCTATGGGGCGTCGTTTGCCTATTTGGTTCCACACTTGGTCAGGCTTCCTTGAATTCACATCTGCTCATCCCAACCTACGTCCCATCAGATGGACGACAGTTCGTGGTGTGGCTCTGTCAACTACTACTTCAACCTTTTAGCTCTTATCTCATTCAACCATATCCAAACCTATTTCTTGCAAAAATGACATAAAAACCAGCATATCTATTAACATAATGCCCAAGAATCACACAAAATTCAAGTGAAATGCATCAAAAATACAGTAAAACTCACGGGGTATCAAGGATTAACAAAATAGGAAATTTTGTATAAGGAAATGACGGAGGTTGACATAGACTGCCTATGTATATCAAAAAGGAGAATTCAGGTCGAACATAGTTCAAGTACAAAGGAAATATTAAAAATTGATAAAGGGGTGACCTAGGCCGACACAGACCGCCTACGTATCTCATTATTGAGAATTCAGGTCAGACGTAGTTCATCACAAAAGATAATAATCTAACTTTAAAACATAAGACGATTACCATCAAATGATGTGTTTAGAGGGAAATAGATAAAAGAAACGCTGGGTCTTTAAACGTAACAACTCTTGACCACATCCAAGTCGATTGGAAACTTGTGAGATAAATGGTTATGTTCAACCATGACATCCGATCGAACAAATGTATCAATTTATTGTCTAAGCAAACTGATGAGTTCTCTTTTCTGAGCTTCTGTCACATAAATATTGATTCATGCTTCATTTACACATTCATTCTTTTCTAGATTCGTACTTTCTGTCTCCTCCAGATTCTACTTATCCCGATTCTCGAACTGTTTCAATTTTTTGACAATGTATTCTGATATCATGATCTTCTCATCATACTTTTAGAAAACATCGTCATATAATTCATTTGTTCATTCAAATTGTGATATAATATGATATTGATAGGTTTTAAAAAATATTTTTACTCATTCGGATTACCACCAATTTTTAAAAATAGTATAAGATTCACTTTGTCTATCAAGATGAACAAGGAATCAAGATCAGAGTGGAATTTCAATTAAGAACTTTATCCATTGGCTTGGTGTTTCGTATGCTTGATGTCTCAATCAATTTCTCCAGCCCAACATCAACTTCCTTAGAAAGATCTCAGTTCCTTCTCCAAAACCGTCATCATTTGTATATTCCCCTACCGGAAAGGACTGATAAACATGAGACAAATGCTTTGGTGGAACATGACTAATCTCTTTCTTGTTTTGATCCTCTCTTGGCACTAAAGGGTGCCATGATCACAAATTTAGAGTTCTCACTATGCTCAGAGAAGCTAGAACTTTCTCAAGATGGTAAGGATTGGTTGGGATTGCATCTTTATTCACACCATCAATCTTCTTCGAATTTACTCATGCTGATGGTAAACCTCTCATAATTCAGTAGTGAATTACTGTTGACACTAGAAGTGACAGTTTGAAGAATGACAATTCTTTTATCAATCAAGTCCTAAATTTTATGCTTCAAATTGATGCAATTCTCAATCATATGTCCAACACCTCCTGAATGGTAAGCACCACAATGATTGAACCTGTAATGCCTGGAATTGACATTTTTTGGATCAACTGTTTGTATCAGACCAATTGCTTTCAATCTCTCAAAAACATGAGTTCGATTTTCAATCAAAGGAGTAAAGACTTGAGAAGGTTTCCTATCAAGTTTTGGACGAGAAATATTGTAATTTTTCGCAGAGGTAAGGGTACTTGGTGATAGTTTAGGATTTTGGCAAGTAGGTGTTGATGTTTGGAAATTTGTGTGTTATAGAGTTTGGTAGCTAAAAGGGGCATTTTTGGTAATTTGACTACGAGACTTGATAAATTATTGAACATTTGGGTAAATTGACAATGAACCTTGGTAATTTGGTTGGACATTGGGGTAATATTACTGTGGAGCTTGGTAATTAAGTAATAGCGCTTGATAATTTGATTAGAAATTTGAATAATTTTGTGGCAGACTTGGTAATTTGGTTGGACATAAAAGATGGGTATGGATTTTGAGAAACGAAGGGGTAGGTTTTGGATTGTAAAGGAAATCAAACATTGTGAACGTCATGTCTCTTTGATTTTTGGCTCGATTCAAATGAGCAACCTCCTTTTTCCTTTTCAATGGTCTTGAGGATTCATCATGAGAAGCCATTCATATGATTTTTTCGGTCTTGAGACTGCCTTCAATAGCCTCATCAATTTTGACTATCTCACTAAACATCCCTCGTGAAATGAGCAACATCTATTGTAGTATTCCAAATCTTAAGTGCGCACGAATCCTTTAATAATTTCTTTCTCGACCATGGGAGGCCTAACCCTTGGTGCCTCTCTTTTCCAACGGTAGGCATATTCTCGATAGCTTTCCAAGACTGTTTGATTCTTTTTAAAAACCTTCCAATGAAGTCTTTAGCCAAAACATTCCAATGTGGCCATTGTTTCATTTATTGAGAACTAAACCATTTAAAGGCTTCTCCTTTCGGACTTTGACTAAAGAGATGCATTAACAAAGCCCCATCTTTTCTAACTCCCACAAATTGGTCTCAATAAGCTCTCAAATGAGCAAAAAGATTTTCAACTCCACAAAAAATCTCAAATTTTGGTACTTTAAACCCTTCCAGAAGCTCCAAATGTGAATGAATGCACAAATCTTTATAATTCAACCCCACAATGTCTGGGGTATATTGAAAGTACGTCCTTCATTGCATTCATAACTTCCTCTCTGATGCTTTACTCAACCTTCCTTTTATGACCTTCCACTAATTTTTCCTTCTTCTCATAATGATCGAGTTCAAAATGTGTTGTAAATTGAGGGTATGATTATGACGATATTGGAATATGAATAATGGGTTTTAGAGGTATATATTTAGTGTTAGGTGGATTTTGAACAATTTGAGTAGGGATTTGATGGGCGGGAGGAAAATTCTGGAGACTATTGGTATTTGGATTTTGAGATGTAGGTTAACTTTTGGTGTGAGGAGCTAGCATAATGTGGTTTAAGGGTAGTTAGGTCGATTATTAGAGGTTTAGGAATTTTAGCGGTGGATGAATTGTTTGGAAGATGTTAGGATGTTGTATTTGAAGTAAAAAAATAGAGCGGAGGCCTTTCGTTGTTTGGAGTAGGAGTGTTTGCAATGATAGCCAGATTTGTCAAATCTCGGGTCTTATCCATTTCAACCCTCATCTCAACAATTTGTTGGAACAATTGTACAATCAACTTGTTTTGTTCAATAATGATAGGGTCATTCATAGTGATTTTGGTCAAATCAGCGTTCTTAATATTTTCAACCATTTTTCTTTGCTTTTTGTCAAACTTTGGTTAGAGAAGGAATCTTTCAGGTCTAAGGACCTTTTGAAGTATGGATGTTTATAGATTTTCTCAACACATATCGATTTCAAGTACCTGACAAAGAAAAATAATTCAAAAGACAAATGTGTTAGTCAACATAGATTGTAAATAATACAAAATATCACACATATGACTCTATACACATTGGAGTTGTTTCAGTTGAAAATAAACTAACCCACATATATAGAAAAGTAACTAAATAGACAATAATTTGGCCATTTGATTTTGGGATTAGTGAATCAGAGAGGTCAACTTTTGTGGAGTCAAGATCGTCTTATAATTCTGATTTTCCATTGAGATGAAATTCTAATTATCTTGCAAGGGTTGGAACATGTTGAATTTCTCAAAAAATAGAGACCGAGCCTTGAAAGACTACCTACGTATCTCGCGAAGGAGAATTCAGGTCTATCGTAATTCGATCAACTTGAATCTCTTGGTGAAAAGTTAACCCTTTTTTGACATAAGAGAAAGAGTTTTAGAATTTGAAAGTGAAGTTCAAATCTTGTTGGAAAACTAAAGACTCAAAGAGTATTTGAATGCACTTTCGATAGTGACTTGATATTTGTGCTTAGGAGATTCTAAAAAATTTCAAAAAGGAGTGAGTTACAACATCCCCAAATAAATCAACATATTCACACAAGCACTTATAACATATATGATAAAAATAATTATTGCGCATTCTAAACAAATATGTGATCATTTTATGCCAAAGGTAAGCGTAACGATTTAAACGATTTATGATGTCATTTGAAATATTTCATTAATTTAAAACTCAAATTTATGCAACCTTTATGAATAAAACTGAATGGGGATACATACTACGAAAAAAGAATACAAATAATCAGTCCTAAGCAGGGGTACCATCCTAAGCTATGCCTTCGTGAAAAGTCCTTTTTTCAACTTCTTGTCTTGTCCAGATATCCACTTCTTTGGATGCAATAGTAACTTGTAAGCTCTTTCTTTGACTAGAATACACTTTTAAACTCCCAACCCCAAGGAACAACAGTTTGCCAAACGACGTATACATCATTCAAATTTAAATACATAAGTATGATTGTTCACATAGGCCGTGAGTCATTTTGGATTCTATGTGGTCTTTCTAATGGCCCCAACACGCCTTAGGTGTTGGGTCGTCTTAGTTCAATGTGCTAAATTGAGGGATTTGATTTCTATCTATGCTAGTTGACTAAGAGTGGGGTTTATTTGAAATGGACCAGTGACCCAAACAGACTACTTGGGTTGGGGCAGTTAGCAACCGCTGACCATCCAGTGACCAACTACATTCGTCAGGGTACCCCGAGAAATAATTTGTATATCAAACGACTGCGATCCGCATAATCGTCCTTTGAGTGAAAATAAAAAAAGTCGTTTGATGGATTAGACGATATTAATGGAATGATAGTTAATATCACAATTTAAACAAATATAAGACAAAACATTTCAACAAATATTAACAAATAGTCAAAAAGAGTCAAGTAATTATTATTATTAGAACCTAATTAAATTTCCAACGGAGTGATCATTTCTGTTATGTCGTAATTTTACTATATTTTTAAAAATCACTTTTTGAAATGTTCTAAGTATAAAATGTTTAGAAAAAATACTTAGAAAAAGAATCGTCACTTAACTTTAAAAGAGCTTGAACATAGAGAAATAAATTTGCACCCCAAATGAAATCACATAGCTTTAAATAGGAATCTAACAGATCATTTAATTCAACAAACCAATCACGTTAATTTCGCGATCAACAATCAATTGAAAACATTCAAAAAATTTGAATATTTAAATGCTTGTACAATTAAGGTTTAGGGTCAACTTAACCCTTAGGCCACTAAAGCCATCGCTTGGGGTCCCATATTTTTGGTGGCCCCATTTGAAAAAACAATAACTTATATATCTTATTTTTTTATATAAAAAAAGTTTTATGTATTATGAGTGCTATGATGTTTATTACATGAATTGCATATAACATGAATATAAATCTGTTTTTCGTAAGAAACAATTTGATGAAAATATGGATAACGAAATCACTAAGTCCCTTGAAGAATTTTTAGAGTTGATTACTTTATATATGTCGAGAAGATCAAACTATTTTTTCACTTCAAAATAGATTTGAACCAATTGAAACATATAAAAGTATTTTTGATTTCTTATTTAGTGGTAAAATATTGATATTACTAGATAATTTTTAAAATATTGTCTTAACCTTGAACTTTCTTTAACACATAATAGTTATTCTGATATTGATGTTATATATTTATTTTTTGGATTAAAAGTGTTGAAGAGAAATAATACAAATAGAAGATAATGATATAATGAAAATACTCAATCAAATAAAAAGACTTGATTCTTTTCCAAATACACATATTGTTTATAGGATAATGTTAACAATTCCGGTAACCGTTCCCTCAAGCATTTTTTTTTTGAAATTAAAATTGATTAGATCATCTTTAAGATCAACAATGTCTCAAAGATAGATGGAATGAATTAGCTATATTATCATTTAAAAAGGAATTATTAAAATAAATTGATTATAAAACAGTACTTAATGACTTTTCATATAAAATAGTTAGAAAAGTAGTTTTTAAATAAAAATACATATGATGAAAAAAAGATAAATTAGGGCCCCTCTCTTAAGTTTCGCTTTAAGACCCAATGTTGTTGAGTCAACCTTGTTTAGGTTCAAATGGTTATCACATTACGAACAAAGGAAACATAAATCAAAGTGGGTATTACCTTTTAGGGGGCAGAGAACTGAGATGACGACGAGCTTGGAGTGCTTCATGTGAGGTTTCAAGAACTTCGATGGACTCTAGAAGGATGAGTGAAGCAGGAAAACGAAACTAAAGATGTGTTTGGTATGAAGGAAAACATTTTCTTTAGGATAAAAGTTTTGAAAATATTTTTCAATTCAACTCATTTTCCTCAAAATTAAGAAAAATGACTTCCCTTCAAAAGTTAAGGAAAACATTTTCCAAAACTCTCGTCCAACTTCAAATTACATTTTTTTTTGAAAAATATCAATTTCAAAATTTTATATTTTCACTCCGCCCTCCCCCTTCCCCGATCATCCCTCCACCCCTCCCCCTCCCCCGATCAATTTTCAATTTCAATTTCAATATTTTAGTTTTTCACCCCGTGCCCGGACCCCCCCCCCCAAATAAAAAATAAATAAATAAAAAGAATAAAAAAGAAATTAAGTTTGTTTTTAAAAAATATTTCAACTTTAAATTTTTATTTTTCACCCCTACCTCGCCCTCCGTCCCCCCAACACCCCAACCCATATCCCAAAATAAATTTTCATTTTATTTTAAAAAATATTTTCAACTTCAACTTTTTATTATTTCACCCCTATTCCCCGCCCCCTACCAGCCCCCCACCCAACAAAAATACTTTTATTTAAAAAAAATATTTTCAACTTTAAATTTTTATTTTTTCACCCCCACCCCGCCAGCGCCCCTACAACTAGGAGCGTGCAAAAATCTAACCGACGATAAATCAAACTGAAAAAAATGCTATTGGGTTATTGTTATTGTGTTATTGGTGTTTTAATGGGTTTATAAAAAAATTATCGGGTTATTGGTTCGGTATTGGTTTTTACTATTGGGTAAACAGATAACCCAATAAGACGGTAATAATTAATTATTTTATCCTTCGTGATTATTAGATATTAATAATTTAATATATAATTAGACACTATAACTATATCAAATTATTAGTACTTTACCAACTTCACACTAGGCCGTTATCCTAGTTTTTACTGTTAATCAAAACCTAAAGATTGAAGTAAGGGGTTCACAATTGTAACTGTTTGATTTTAGTTTTAGTTTTAATTTTAGTCTTGTTGGACTATTTTATATTAGTTTTAGTATGTAATTGTAAGCTATAGCATTTGCAAGTTTTTAAATGTCCGTAATTTCATTAACAAAAAAAAATTTCATACTGTGTTTTGGTGCTGACATGTAATCATAGCCTTCACATATATTTCTCTTATTGATGCAATTTCTCATTATCTTGTTTCACTATATTAAAGCATTTAGAGAAGTGAGAAAGACATATAATATTTTACGGACATTTTCTTATTGGGTAAACCGAAAACTAAATCGATAAAGAAGATCTTATTGATTTGTTACTGTGGTTGCATATTTAATAACAGAAAACTGATAAACCGGTCTGACCGATGCACACCCTACCTAACCCCACCCCACCCCCCACCCCCCAAAAAAACAATTTTTTATTTTTATTTTTCAATTTCAAAATTATTTTCTACTCTAGTAAAAATAAAAAATATTTCTCAAAACTATTTTTAATTCACAAATCAAATACAAAATCATTTCCTAAAAATATTTTCTACTCACCAACCAAACATGAGAAAATAAGTCATAAATCTACTTGTTTTCCAGGAAAACATTTCCTTCATACCAAACTCCATCGTTTCTTTAATGAAATTTCGCGTTAGTAGTTTTTTTGTTTGATCAAATTTTCGGACTTGGACCTTTCCAAATTCCAATAGAAATTTATATGAATTTCATTTATTCTTAAAGGTATTTATAATTTTTGTATAATATGCTTGCACTATGCACATGGCACATTTAAAAATTAAAATATTATATAATTAATTTTTTAAAAATAAAATTGCGATATAATATTTGTAGCTAAAATTAGAATATAAAATAAAATATTATGACAAATCAACGACGGAATTTTCATCACGAATTAATTGTGACGACGCAATGACAAATGGATTAAGTGACAAACCTAATGAAAGTAGCGATGGATAACAAAAGTTCTCTTTTCTTGAGAAAATTTAAGATTGATTTGAAAAGAAAGGATTCGAGCCTTTATGACCCTCTCGAAGGCTAGGGAGGAAAATAGGAGTTCATGGTGAACTCGGGGAGATTTCACGGCAAGCAAAAAAAAGATGACACTAAGTTAGCAAAAGGGAAACCAATTTTAAATAATAACAACATATGAAAACATTTAGCATTTTACTAGACTTAAACTAAAGCCAAGAACTCAATACAAGATAATCTCAATAAAAGAACACATACAAAAAGGAGATGATTAACAAAGACTAGCTAAAGACATCACATAAGACATCACTACTGCTTTGAATAGTCAATAAACCTACAAAGAAGCTAAACTAAATTTTAAGCTCATAACTACATAATAAATTCAAAAACCTTTATGTAAACATTTGATATACATAATAAATTTACTTGAGAAAATAATAACAATCTCGTAAACAAATAAGAGGCAACTGATACTCCACTATTCTTGGAGTTTCTAGATAAAAATAACATGAACATAGAGAAATAAATTCGCACCCCAAATGAAATCACATAGGATTGTTGTTGTGTCTATAGTATTACATTGACTCCCTATTTATAACATTACAATACAATCCTTTGCCAAGTAGGATACTATTTACTATCCTATTCTTTTATAATAGGATTGTATAAACCTATTCCTATTCTATTCTAATAGGATTGTATAAATATATTCCTATTCATGTTCTAACACTCCCCTCTCAAGCTAGTGCATACACTTTGTCACGCCCCGAGCCCACACCCGGGCGGTGCTGACACTCTAGAACCATTGATTGCCCCAAGCGAACCCTTGGCCTGACTTACTACTCAGGAGAAGACTTTACTCAAATAGATAAATTCATGGAATAAACTAAAATGTTGTAAAGGAAACATTCAACTGATCAATAAGGAAATTCAAGTCTCAACATAAACGGAATGAAAATGAAAAGACTAATGAACTATAACTATCTATCTATGAAGCCTCTAATAATATGATGGATGTTGGGACAAGGCCCCCGATCATCCTAACAACTGAAATGACAAATCAAAATAAAATGGGTCATTCGGAAAGCAAGGAGGCTCATCAACTAACTCTGAAATGCTCAACTGGATCAACGAAGCGCTGGATGTTGATCCGAGTTAACTGTATCTGTAACATAAAATGAAGTAGGTCAAATGACGTTAGTACATTGAATGTACGAGCATGTGAGGGGAAATCTAAACAATACATAAGCTTGAAAGAAAACTAAAAGAACTTACCCAGTCTCAACTCAACTCAACTCAGTTCAATATAAAGCAGTTATATAAGTTAAATATAAAGAGAAGCTTTTAAAACAAGTATATAACAACTCTATGTATTGAAAATACAAATTAACTCAGTTTTTGTATGAAAATACGAATAACTCTGTGTATATAAGAAACCAAAATATCTCGGTGGAACTTTTTTTAATCGACAACTATCACTATGAGCTATGTGATGGTACAACGTCTTGCCTCATGCTGCCAGGGATATAGAACCTAACTACTAAGTGGATCCACTAGTCTATACTAAAAGCATTAAGGATTCATCTAAAGAGTATGAACCTTTTCCACCCATGTTGGCTACACGGTTTGTGGATACCTTGAATTATCTGAATTCAACTGTTCCCCAAATCGATGCTCAATACTACTCCCAAAATGTAATTACTGTAGAGAATTTTGTTATTCTACATGTGATATGCTATAATAAAGGTTCTAAACTACTATTGAACATATTTTTTTAAAAATAAATTAGGTAATTTATCTGGATGTAGCACAAAAGGATACATGACATGTCCTACTTGCAATAATGATGCATCTTCACAAAAGGTAAGGAGTAAAATTTGTTACCGTCGGTATCTTGAACCTAGTCACTCATGGAGATGAAGCAACAAATTTGATGGTAAGAAAGAAAAAAGATTGAAACCACAAGAACTCTCAGGAGATATGTCTTAGAACAGTTAAATTTGCTAAGTACTTACAGATCTGGAAAACACTCAAGTAATAAGAAAAATAAAAGTCGTCTTGAAGAGTTGACTTCGATAAGGAGAGGTATTTTATTTCAGTTACCATGCTGGAAGAGCATGAAGTTGCGGCATAATTTAGATGTCATGCGCATAGGAAAAAATATTTGTGAGAGTATTTTGGGGACATTATTGAATATAGATGGGGAAAATAAGGACACATATAAAGCAAGACAAGATCTTAAGGATATGAACATCAGAAAAGAATTCTGGTTGCAACATGATGGTTCCAGTTGTACAATGCCAACAATTTGTTATGTTATGTCATAAAAGAGGAAAAAAAAGTTTTGGGTATTTTTAAAATCTGTTAAATTTTCTGATGGTTATGCTTCAAATATTTCAGGATGTGTTAGTGTGGATGATGGTAAGATAGCTCAACTTAAAGTCATGACTATCATGTTTTGTTACAACGAGTGTTGCCTGTTGCTCTTCATAAATTTGTAAATGAAGATGTCTCTTTAGCATTAATTGAGTTAGGTCATTTCTTCCAGCGATTATGTTGTAATACATTGAGAAGAGATGACTTAGAAAAACTTGAAAGAGATTTAATTAGTATACTATGTATCTTGAGATGATCTTTCCACCAACTCTTTTTGATGTTTTGATATATTTGGCTGTGCATTTACCTCGAGAGGCTATGTATGGGGGACCAGTACAACGATATCGAGAGGTTCTTGTGCAAACTTAAGCAGTATGTGCGAAACAAGGCATGTCCAGATTGTTCTATTGCAAAAAACTATATTATTGATGAATGTTTAACATTTTGCTCTATGTATCTTACTGACATCGAAACTAGATTTAATCGTGAACAACGAAATGATGATGGATCTAGAATAAAAGTTTAAGATGTTCTAGACATATTTTCAAAGAGTTCTCGACCATATAGAAATGGAATATATGATGCCATATCAAAAAAATATTTTGATATGGCTGGGTGGTATGTGCTTAATAATTGCGAAGAAGCATAACCTTTTCTTAAGTAAATAACTTTTCTTATATATCTAGGTATATATTTATTTTAAATTATATTTAAATAATTTATTTATTGCATGCAGAGAACATAAAGAATAATTATTGAAACAAGTTGTTTCGAATATAGATGATAAACCGAGAACAATTTCCTTTATGGTTCAAGAGAAAAGTAAGTGATTTTAGATAATAATCTTGTTATTGTGTTATAATTTTATTTTTCTTTACTAATCAAATGCAACAGTATTGTTTTTGTAGATTCTGCAATTACATGACAAGGAAAAGTCAATAACTATCTATAAATTATATCTTTTGGCAATAGGACCTAATATGCGTATTTTAAATGGTGTCAGATTTCATGTTCAACGACGTGATGAATAAAGCAAAAGTGAAACTGCGGTATAGTTGCTGCAGGCTACCATGAAAATGAGGTGATCGATTTTTATGGTATTATAGTTGACATCCTTGAGTTAGAGTAATTTGAGGAAAATCGTGTTCTCCTTTTTAAATGCAAGTGATTTGATCTTCGCAAGAAAACATGGATGCAAAAAGATAATAATTTTACGAGCATTTGTATTATAAGCTTTTGGTATGAACATGATTCTTTTGTACTAGCTACTCAAGCAAAATAAGTATTTTATATTGATAATCCAAACTTGGGAGAAAGTTGACGAATTGTGCTCAAATTTCAAGATAGATATTTATATGATATGCCTGAGAAGGAAAATTCAGAGGCAGAAAGTGATACTACATATTAGAAATGATTAAGCGTATCAAGATATTTCACTTGAAAATAATTCAATTGCCAATGATACAATGGATATATTTAGTCAACTACATAGAGATGATGGTGATTCTATTATCTTAGATGTAAATATAATTGATCTGGAGGCTCAAAACAGAACATGAAATTGAAATTGATCACAATGAAGTTGATTTTGACCAAAGATGATGACACTATGATAGAATACATCAGAGATCATGAGGAGAATGAAGGTAATAATAGTACTAAGGATGATGAAGTTGATAGCACATGTGATGGTGACAACATTGATTTGCGATGTAACCTCATAATTGTAAGTTAGTTACTTATTGATAATTCTTCTAAATTATATATATCTTGTTTGAATATTGTTAAGTAGTGGCCTTATAACTACAACAAAAATCATTTTAGTGGTAATTTTTATCAAGTACTTAAAGGTAATTGCATATAAAAGCCAAGAAGCCTACCGATAACTTAAATTTCATTAGTTTATCTTTCTTCCATGTTTTCTTTTCATCCTCTATTATTTTTTTATGTAGGAAAAAACAATTTTTTTTCCTGAAACTTATTTTTACTTTAGAGTCCCCCCCCCCTCCCGCTACCTTGCTAACAATTTCAGATTTTTCTCTTTCCGTGTAGGAATCTTTATGGACTGAATATAAACAAAGCAGACCAAAATTGCAGGTTTGCCTCACAAAGTTAACTATTCTAATATTATTACCTTGTTTAAATTCATTTTAATATGTTTAGATTTTAGTTTGAGGCCTGCAAATGAATAAGCACACATACATTGCCTTGTCATTGTATACTTATGAGGTTGTTCCAGCCACACTCGATCTGTCCAACAAATTTTTCACCATAAAGACAAGGCAGTGCAACGGGATTGACATGATGGTACTTATGTTGTCATCATTGATTATTTCTTCTTGAAAGACTTGAGTGATGCCTTGGCTACAAATTCTTCTTGAATCATTACCGTGTTTTTGGAGCACCTAGAATCCAATGCAACCATTCGTATCTCAGAAGCAACTAGTAACATGTTTGCGAGATCCAAAAAATTGTTAAAAGTACATTAGTGATAACTTGCTCATCCTTGCTATGAACTCAATACATATGTCAAGTTTTTCTTCCCTTTTTCTATTGATGGAAACAACTTCATTTGACTCATACAACTCAATATCAAACCACTTATATGTATATGTAAGTCATTTTTCAATTTCTTAGACATTGTGAGATCTCTAAAATCAACGAAGGATGAAGAGGGTTGTTCGAAAAGGTAAGGTAAATACTCGAGTGTCCTAACCTATGTACCAACTAGCATTGTAGGGGTGATAAGTGAATCACTCCTCATACTGTCATAATCCTTTGGGACCAACTCCTCTCAGATATTTATAGTAAGGACCAACCTATTGAACCATATCCTTTGAGCCTTTTACTTGTGGTTTTTCCTCATTCCCTTCTTTGGACTTCCTATCCTCAAAGGTAGACTCGTTCCGTGTAAAAGGGAAAAAAGTAGCTAGGGGCTGAAATTTCTTATGTCGAATAGTCATTAGATTGGGAAGCGTCGGTCTCTTCCTTATAAAACATTTCATCAAACACCTTGCGCTTATCAGTGTCACATTTGTATTTTAATTTCTCAGCGAGGTTTCTAGAAAAAAATATCTCTCAGTATATATATGACAAATAACCTTTGTGACTGAGTGCAAAAGTTTTTTTGAGGCTGTCCTATTGGTCATGGGTGAGTCATTTGTACTTTCGTCATGCCATGCATTTGTTCATCCATATAGAAGAAATACATCCACTTTACATATGCCACAATCTTACGATGAGTGATCGTATTGCTTCCACATGGATAAACATATGCAAGGGATGAAGAAAGTACAACAGACTCACCGAGGACTGATAAGATAGACTCAAAACAACTTTGGCTCTAAGTCACAATGGTTACCTACTGTATATCGACCAAGAGAAATCTGTTCCTAGAAACCTCCCAAAGAATATATTTGATATGATAATGTTTAGGTAAACACTTATTATAAACAAACTACAAAACTTTGCGTATATTCGGTCAATAAATGGTGGCTACCCATCTTGTTTCACAATCATCATCACTTCCCAAATCTTTCAAATACCTTTCAAACACATCACCAAAGCTCTCATTTTCTAAACCTCTGAAGCTCATTTCAATAAATCTAAGCATAACGGTTGTTGTATCAGCTTCTGAACCTCAAATTAAGAAGTTTCAGCATTGTTTCAAGATATATGAAGATTGGTTTGTATTCTGATGGTGTTATAGAGATAGTGGAAATACAAACCTTTTATTTATATAATATCCAAAATTAATACTCCCTCTATTCCAATTTATTTGACACATTTCAATTTTAGATATTCAAACAAGTTTGTTATTGACCGTAATTTTTTTCATATATCTTTTAATTATTTTGAATTATCAATTAGTAAGACTTGTAGTACTTTCTATGTAATTTACAAGGGAAAATGCACAACTACCCCCTCAACCTATGCCCGAAATTTCAGAGACACACTTATACTATACTAAGGTCCTATTACCCCCTTGAACTTATTTTGAAAGTAATTTTCTACCCCTTTTCGGCCTACGTGGCGCTAGCTTGAAAAAAAAGTCAACAACATTGGGCCCACAAGATAGTGTCAAGTAGGCCGAAAAGGGGTAGAAAATTATTAATAAAATAAGTTCAGGGGGTAATAGGACCTTAGTATAGTATAGGTGTGTCTCTGAGATTTCGGGCATAGGTTGAGGAGGTACTTGTGCATTATCCCAATTTACAAATATATAAATTTCATTAAAAAAATTGAAGATTCCATGAGCAAATTCTCAGTCAAACTTAAATTGTTTGGCTCTCAAAAAGCGAAATGTGTCACATAAATTGGGACATAGGGAGTAGAAATGTTGAGTCTTACGGGGAGGCTTTAGAGGGCTTTAATCATGATTACTGGTTATGCTATTAAGGGTAATAATGATCTCAAGATTTTGGAACATTTGAGAGGACTTGGTTGTGGAGTTGTTTAGGTTAGTGAGAATATGATGAGTTCAGATTGGAACTTCGTGCTGGATTTGATGCTACCAAGTGTATTTTTAATGACTATGAAAGTTGTTAGAGGACCTAGTGTTGACCAATAATGTGTGCTTGTAAACATCGATAACGAATTTGACTTGGATAATATTACTGTAGCTGCTGCAAGTTTTGCTAGGAAAAAAAAGGATCACTGTCTAAAATTCGACATGTGTACACATTCAAAGACCAATTGAGATCCTCTGATGGTATGCAAAATTGTGGTTTCTTTTAATAACTCTAATATGATAGGATGTGGAACTCAGTAATTTCCCTAATAGTTTAGTCCTTGTCAATGTTGATATTATTTATTTGGATTGTTCCAACTAATGAATTTTCCCTTAAGAAAATTATATATATATATATATATATATATATATATATATATATATATATATATATATGAAGAGTTTTCATTGATAAAATTATATACATGATTTTTCCCGCCAAATACATTATTTGCTATCTTCTCGTGACAGTAGCATGTGAGCTGATTTATCTCACAAAATTATACTTCTATTTTTTCATATTTCTTTTGATCAATAAATTTTAGTCATATATGTATATTGATAGAACACATATTATTTGTTTTGTTTCATTCTTTAATCGAAATTTTATGTTTTTAACGAAGCAGGTGAGAAATAATTCTAGAGAGTTTTTCATTTGGACAAAAAGTTTGTTCAACATTCATGAGGTAAAACAAACCTACTTGTGTGAGAAAGAATATGTATGTTATTTTGTTAATTTATTGACAGTAGGTTCTTGGAGAATATAGATATCTAGACAAAAATATTAGTCATTTCAGTGTATTCGATGAATTCTTCAAGAAGGTTAAATGCGGCATATACATTTATTTGTTGTTTGGTAAGTATTATTTGTTGTTTCGCACATGCCAAATTGTTAACTTAAGAAAAATTTAAGTTCATCATTTTGAGGAGTATATGCTCTTTTTAATTTTAAAACGTAAAACAATATTATTAATAATCCTTATATTGTTTTAAAAAAAAAATGTGTATTGATTGATATAAGTACATGAGTGGAGGGCGAGCCCACAAACTATTATTTATTATTATAAGTGGGAAATAAAGTTGGATTAAGATTTTACCCCTTTATTAAATTTAAATATTATAAAAAAACTAATTAATAAAATATTAAATAATACTTATATGGTTAATCCATTATGTTTCTAGGTAGGATTAATTAACGGAATATTTAATTTGTTTTCATTCTAAAATAAAGTTCGGTAGATGAAGTGTTTCGTAACAATAAAAGACAGTAAATTATATCCTTTAAAAACTGAAATATTCTTTAACATTAAGAACATAAATGTCCTTTGAATTACCATACATCTTAATATTAAGATTTTAGTTAGAAATTTTACATATTCCAACTTTAACCAATCAAATTTTTATAGATGTTATATATATCATCAACTTTTAAATGACTTTTATACTTTCAAACTTGTAATTATACAAAGCAAAAGTTATTTTTCAAAATCACTTATATCAATGTATACACTTACACCATGTTTGGATCATTGTTATTTAGTGTGTTGTATTGTATCGTTACTATATCTACAATGTATGGTTTAATTGTTACTTAAAATGTATTGTATTGTTAAATTTCGTTGTTACGTAACAATGAAAATTCCTATTTTGTCGAACAACCAATTTGGTGCGTTCCCATTGTTACCTGTTTTCTTTTTCCAATTATATCTTTATATAATATTTCAAAATATAGTTTACCCTTTACCTTAATTATTTAAATCTAGTCAAACCTCCTACCCAAGAATAATTAAGAATATTTTAGTAAACTTATAAATTACAATACAATCAAACCAAACAATTGAAATGTTATTAAACAACAACAAACAATACAGTTTAGCCAAACATTGTATCTACCATAAAATACAGTACAAAGAGTACTATACATCATGAAACAATGGGTAACAATGATCCAAACAAAGTGTTAGTTATTCCGATGTATAATTGTGGATAAATGATTATTGGTGAATGTAATTACATTGCTTAGCACAATCACTTTTTGTTAATGCATACACTTTGTTATTTTAATGTATAATTGTTGATGGATGATTGCTGATAGATGTAATTGCTCACCACATATGCAATACAAAAGTTGAAGATCTATTTATACTTTTATTAATTATTGAGGAAGTTTCTCTATTCTTTTAAACTGAAACTATTTCTCTCTTTAATTTTTGTTATTTAAAAGTTTTAGAATTTGTTATTTCATTGTTTTTAGTCTATTATATTTCATTTTATTTTCGAAATTCATTAGCTAATTTGGTGTTACACTCCTTCTCATTTGATTACTTAATTTCATGAATAATTATTTATGCATATTGTAACTGTATTTAAATCATTTACAAATATTTATACTTAGTAGCGTGTAATACAAGTATATTTTCTATTCTGGAATTCAATTTTTTAAGTATATAGACATCTTGTGGTAATTACAAGAGACAAACGTGCAATGCACGTTTCTAAAAACTAGTAATTGAAAAAGAATATAGAGTGACACCTTAGTTTAAGGGAAAATTCATTAGTTGGAACATACACACTGAAAGTTTGAATGTTCTTACGTTAAAAAACATACTAGCTCTTAAGAACCTTCAAAGTTTCAACTTTTTAGGAAGAATTCACGCTGAATTAAACATGTTTGACACGTGGTGAAAGAACCCAACGCTGTGTGAACTAACATACCTCGTAGGGATCACCCCTTGACGAAATCCATACCTAGCATCAAGAACTTGACGATTCCTTGCTCCTTCTCCTCTTTTCTCCTCTTCCTTTCTCTTCTCTAAAAACCCTAACTTGTTTCTTAAAAGCGTAAACTGAATCCAATAAGTTTAGACCCCAACTTAATTACCAAAATTAGAATTACCTGATTGGGTGGTGAAAAAATCATATGCCCTTCTAAAATCCGAATTGAACTTTTCTTATTTGAACAACCCAACTTTCAATGGGCATAACTCACTCATACGAACTCGGAATCGCGCAAACTCGGCTGCGTTGGAAATATTATTCCAAGATATTTCTTACAATATCTGGAAACACACCTAAATCATCATGATCTAGGAGTTATGATAATTTGAAGTTGATCAAAAACTCAAACTTAACTTAACCAATTTTCCAGATTTATTATTTCCAAAAATTGACTCTTTTAGATTCTAGATCTTTCTAGTTGTGGGATGTTACATATACCCCTTGAGAACATTCGTCCTCGAATGAAATTACTCTTAATATGCTAAGGGTGTAACATCCAACATTCAACTCAAAGACCCAACAAGCAATGCGATTAAAACATGCCAACTTAAAATAAAGGCCAATAAAAGGATTAGTACCTTAATTGGGAACTTCTCTGGATTTGAAGAGATGTGGGTATCTCTTCTTCATATCATCCTCAGCTTCCTAAGTAGTTTCCTCAGCTAACTAGTTCCTCCAAAGGACTTTGACTGATGTTACTTCCTTTTCCTCAACTTGCAGATTTGGCGATCTAGGATCTGAACCGGAAACTCTTCGTAGGATAAGCTATCCTTGATACCAATATCTTCAGTTGGTATGATAATTGAAGGATCTCCCATGCACTTTTCAACATGGAGACGTGGAATACCGAATGAACTACTGCTAACTCTTGGGGTAACTCTAACTCATAAGCTATAATGCCAATCCTCTTGGATATTCTGTAAGGACAAACATATCAGGGACTGAGTTTTCCCTTCCTACCAAATCTAATAACACCCTTCATAGGTGAAACTTCCAAGTATACCAGTCATCTACTTCAAACTCTAACTCCCTTCTCCTAACATCAGTGTAGGATTTTTGACGACTCGACGCCGTTTTCATCCTCTCTTGGATGACTTTCAAAACTCATATGCAGTAAATTGTGCACTTCTATCTGATATAATCGAAACAGGGACTCCATGAAATCTTATCACCTCCTAAATATATAACTTTTCATAATCCTTTACTAAATGGGTAGTCTTTATTTGCAAAAATTAGGTTGATTTAATCATTCTGTTGACAATCACCCAAATAGAATTCATGTTCCCCGCAAGATCTTGGAAAACCAGTAATAAATCCATATCAATCATCTCCTACTTCCATTCTGGAAGCTGTATGTTATGAGCCATACCACCAGGACTTTGGTGCTCTACTTTAACTTGTTGGCAATTCAGAAAACAAAGTCTGCAATGCCCTTCTTCATATTACTCCACCAATAAACTTCTCTCAAGTCACATTACGTCTTTGTGGAACCCAGATGGATAAAATATTTGGAGCTATGAGCTTCTTCCATAATCCTTTCTTGAAGTTCATCCACCCTTGGTACACACAACCTACCTTGATACCTTAATACACCATCTTCCCCTTGTTCAAAAGCCATAACTTTTTGCTTACAAACATTTGTCTACAATTCAAGCAAAATGTGATCTTGGTCTCGCTTCTCTTATACTTTAGACACTAATGATGATTCAGCCCCACTCATCACCATTACTCGTCCTTCTTTGGAACCCATTAGTAGAACTCCTAGTTGTGCAAGTCTTTGCACATCTTTTGATAACTGTTTCTTATCTTCCTTAATATGGGTGGTTCTACCCATAGACTATCTACTCAAGGAATCAACAACAATATTAGCCTTACCTGAGTGATAAAGAATACTCTTGTCATAATCCTTGACTAATTCTAACCACCTCCATTGTCTGAGATTAAGCTCTTTCTGACTAAACAGATATTGAAGACTCTTGTGATTGGTGAGCATATCCACATGTACACCATAAATATAATGACGCCATATTTTCAAAGAAAAAACGACGGGAGCTAACTCTAACTCATGGGTTGAGTAATTCTTCTCATGAACTTTCAACTGTCTAGAAGCATAACGTATAACCTTGCCATTATGCATTAATACGCAACCCATAATTAACTCTAGATGCATCACAATACACCACAAAACCTTGAGTATCTTTTGGTAAGGTCAATATTGGGGTAGTGGTCAACCTCTTTTTCAATTCCTGGCCATTAAAACTTCATTGTTTTCTAAGTCAAGTTGGTGTAAGGAGACAAAATGGACGAGAATCCCTCGAGAATCCTTCGATAATATATCCATCCAACCCCAAGAAACTCCTAAGATCAGTTGTAGATGTGGGTCTAGGCCAATTCTGCACTGCCTCTATTTTATGAGTATTAACTTTAATTCCCTATCCAGACACAATGTGGCCTAAGAATAACATAGACTCAAGCCAAAACTCACAGTTAGAGAACTTGGCATACAACTCTCTATCTTTTAGAATCTGAATAACTATTCAGAGATGATTAGCATTATCTTCTTCATTCCTTGAATAGATTAGTATATAAATGAACACGATAACAAACATATCTAAATAATTAAGGCTTGAACACTCTATTCACAAAGTCCATGAAAGTTGCAGGCGCATTAGTTAAATCGAATGACATGATCATAATCTCATAATGATCAAAATGGGTCATGAATGTTGTGTTTCAATATCACATTCCCTTACTTACAACTGATGGAAGCCAGATTAGAGGTCTATCTTAGAAAAAAAATAAGCACCCTGAAGCTGATCGAAAATATCATCAATTCTCGGAAGAGGATACATATTCTTGATGGCAACATTATTCAACTGACGGTAATCTATACACATTCTAAGAGATCCGTCTTTCTTTCTCACAAATAGGACCGAAACGCCCCAAGGTGAGACACTTGGTCGAGTAAAACCTTTCTCCAAAAGATATTTCAACTTCTATTTTAACTCTTGCAATTCTACTGGTGCCATTCTATATGGTGGAATAGAGATGTGTAGAGTATCTGGAAGAATATCTATACTGAAGTCTATCTCTCTTAGGAGGGAATCCAGGTAGATCATCTGGAAAGACTTCTAGAAACTATTTTACTAGTGAAATTGATTAAATGAGAGGTATCTCAAAACTAGAGTCATTAAATCGGACTAAGTGATAGATATACCCCTTAGAAACTAACTTTATTTCCTTAAGGTACGAAACGAATTGACCCTTAGACACTATTGAACTGTTTTTCCATTTTATAATTGGTACATTGTGAAACTGGAACTTGGCTACTTGAGTTCTACAATCTATTGATGCATAACATGCATGAATTTAGTCCATACCTAGGATGACATCGAAATCTACCATGTCTAACTAAACAAAGTTGGCCATAGTACTCTTGTGATTGATGGAAGTGGTACAATCACGATAGACTTTCTCTGCTAGAATAAACTCACCAACAGGTGTAGAAACACAGAAGCATTGAAGAAGTTGCTCAGGAAGAACATCAAAACAAAAGACTTGGACCATACCGGCTAGTGATAACATATGGTGAATCCTCCTGCTCTCAGCGACTACTGATAACATAAAGACAGTTTCCTTCTTTGCCTTTCCCTGTAGTAGCTCATGTAGATGCAACTCTATCTGGTGGATCAACCGAAGAAGACTGGGCTCATTGACCCCTTTACCATTACTCTGCATTTTCTTAGTATAATCTATTCTAAAATGACCGTTATGGCCACACTTAAAGCAATCAGTGGAGCTATTATGACACACCCCTAAGTGGATCCTACCACACTTAACACATGCAGGAGTCTTAGTACTACCTTGTGCCTTACTACCTTGCGAATGCATAGGTCAAGCTCTGAAGTTTTGAAAATTCTGACTATTGTACTCATATTTGTTCCTTCATGCAGGGTACTAGCAAATGATGGAGCAGTTCCTTTTTGCTCATATTGGAAAGAAGACTAATTCACATCAGTCTTTTGCTGTCTGATTCATTCCTTGATGTCTTAGATCTCTTATTCGTCTTAGCTCTCTTATTCTAAAACTCTTCTCTTATACTTTAGTTGGTTCTCTTCAACTTGTTGCACATGGATCATCAGTCGTGCTATGCCCATGTCACCTATTAGCATGTCTTCCTTACTTTTCTTACTTGACAGATGAGGCAACCCAACAACAATATACTCATCCTTCTCCTCATATAAACAACCATTTTTTAGCTCACGGGGAAAGAAACGCCTCAAAAAGGCCTTTTAAAAAAAAACCAGCTCACCATTGGTTATGTGTAAGCACGAGTTAGAAGGATAATTATTAGAGATAAAATCTAATGCACAAAATGAATATCAAAGAAGTGAAGAAATTCCTAAATATTGTAGTCTCCTAATTATAGACGTGGCTATAATTCTACAAACACGACTTCATAGACTCCCTAGGACTCTTCAACTCTGTGCTCTGATACCAAGTTTGTCACGCCTCGGACCTACACCTTGGACGTGGTCGACACTCGAGAATCATTGTTGGCCCCAAGCGAACCCTTTGTCTGGCTTACTTACTTAGTATAAGACCTTACTCAAGATAAATACTTTTAAAAAAAGTAAACTAAAAAGTAAACTGAACTGCTCAATAAATAACTTATAATGTATTAAATAACATTCACCTACTAAAGTTACAACTCAAGTCTCAACATAACTGAAAAGAAAATAACTGAAAAGGAAAAGTAAAGACTCGTAAACTAACATCAACTAACTCTATCTATGAAGGCTCTAAACAACTGAGATGGATGTTGGGAAAAGAACCACGACATCCTAATAAACTAAAATACCGAAAGAAATAAAAGGATCCTTCGTAAAGCTAGGAGGCTCACTAACTGACTCTAAGTGCAGACTGGATCAACGATAGCATAAGCTTGAAAAGATTCTGAAAGAAACAATTACCTTGGCTTTACTTAACTCAATTGAACTAAACTCATTTCAATATAAAGAAGTGTAAATAAATGTAGTATAAAGAAAAGCTTCAAAACATGGTGGAAAAATGCACAAGTACCCCCTTAGACTATGAACAAAATCCAGAGACACACCTTAACTAAACTAAGGTCCTATTACCCCTGAACTTATTATTTTTTGTAATTTTATATACCTTTTATCTTATGTGGCACACTCTGACTCCACACAATTGAGGCATGTGACTCCACGCAAGGATTGCAAGTGCTGCCAATGCTATTGTGTACATTAGTTTGATATTCATTCTTGTGTTTTGATGGTTATACATGTTTTGGATATCACATATCTAGTGCCTCTTTCCTTGTTTAATCTAATATCTTATTTAATTTACCACTAATAGATGTATTATACAAATTCAAAGACATCACAAATGGTAGCTAGCTGCAACTCTACATCTTAGTTAGTAACCAAAAATACCATAAAACAAAGGACCTAACTTCCACTAGCTTAATGACTACAATAGCTATAAATATATATATGTTATTTAGAATGAGCAACTTACCATTATTATTTGGTTTATTAAAGTTCAATGGCTATAAGTATGTTATTTACAATAAATGATTACAATTTATATCACTTTTTTGCTATATTTTTGTATAAGTTTTTATTTATACACTAATACATTTTTAAGTACAATTAGTTATATTAATGTATCAGTGACAAAACATTTTTTGTCCTAAAATTCGTTAAATTTTGTATACGAAAAACTTTTGTCACAAAAACATATATTGATACATTAGTGTCAACTCATTTTTGTCTTAAAATTAGATAATTTTTTATACAATTTTTTTTTGTCGTAAAACATATATTGATACTTAGTGAGAACCAACTATTTTAGGACATCAATTTGTATCGAAATTTTTTCTTAGAGAGATTATATATTACACACTACACAAATATTAATTTTTTTCCCTCTAAAATATTAGACAATATTGCAGACAAGATATAAACAACAACAATATTATTAATAATATTAAATCCATCTCCAAATACGAAAAGAAGTCTAATACTGTTACATCCCACAACTCAAAAGAGTTAGAATTAGAAAGAGTCAATTTTTTGAAATAATAAAAATCTGGAAAATTGCTTAAGTTAAGTTTGAGGTTTTGGTCAACTTCAAACAATTATTACTCCTAACTCAGAATGAGTTAGGTGTGTTTCCAGATATCGTAGGAAAGATCTTGGAATAATCTTTTCAACGCCACCGAGTTTGCGCGATTCCGAGTTCGTATGAGTGAGTTATTCCCATTGAAAGTTGGGTTGTTCAAATAGGTAAAGTCCAATTCGGATTTTAGAAGCGCACTATGGTCTTTTCACAACCCAATTAATTAATTAATTCAAACCTTTGGTAATTAAGTTGGGGTCTAAACTGAATCCATTTTGAGAAACAAGTTAGGACTTTTAGAGAAGAGAAAAGACGACGAGAAAAAAGGAGAAGGAGCAAGGAATCGTCAAGGGGTGATCCTTACAAGGTATGTGAGTTCACACAATATCGGGTTCTTTCACCCACGCGCCAAGCATGTTTAATTCAACATGAATTCTTCCTAAAAATTTGAAAGTTTGAATGTTCTTGAATTTGCTTTCGTTCTTGAATTAGGATGAGATTGAGGAGTTTCCTGAGATTGTAAAATCGATTAACAGAGTTGTTTGAGTTATGTTCATGTGTATATGTTGTGGGTACCTGAATCTAAAGAGAATTTGAGAAAAATGGTCGAGTTTAGGCGAATTGGGGCTGGAAAACGAAGAAGGAAAAAGTTGGACAAGGAACAGGTACAAGGTTCGGCGTCACGGACAGTTCCTCAGATTTGGAAAATCATGCTCGTGTTGCGGAGCGGTCACATACCGTTTTGCCTAAAAAATTATTGTTGCGACCAAAATTTGAATACATCTGCGCGTCACGGAATAGGTTCTCAACCGTGATTTCTTGATCATTTCTAAACATCATAAGATCTTTCCTATCACAAATCACGATCTTTGAATCCATGAATTTAGTTCAAGGAAAGTTAAGAATCATGTCAAGAGAAGTTAAGAGTCAAGTCAAGAGAAGTTAAAAGTCAAGGCAAGGCAAGTTCATAAAGTTTTCAAAAGTCTTTTACAAATATTTTAACTTTGTTTTAAGACTTAAGTTTTGAGTTGAGTAAAGAGTAAAGATTGAAGTCTTTTCTTCAAAAGAGTATATCGGGATTATGTATTCCTAAAGATTAAATGTTTTCACATTTAAACAAGAAAAAAACTGAGATTTCCAAAAGAGACTTTGAGCTAGTTTTTTTCCAGTAAAGAGTAAATGTCTTCACATTTAAATAAAAAAAGAAACTGAGATTTTCAAAAGAGTCTTTGAGCTAGTTTTCAGTAAAGAGTAAATGCTTTCACAATTAAGTAAGAGAGGAAACTGAGATTTCAAAGATAGGCTTTCAGCCAAGTCTTGAGCAATAATCCCAAATCACAAAATGAAGTATGTTTTTAAACAAAAGAGCTAGTATCATATTTTGGGAGTAATATTGAGCACCGATATGGGGGAGAGTTCATACAACTCATAGCCCACATAAACCATGTAGCCATCATGAGTAGAAAAGAGTCATATTTTTTAGATGATTTCTTAGTGCTTTTTAGCATAGACCATAGACTAGTGAATCCACTTAGTAGTTCAGATCCTATACCCTTGACAAGGTATAGGATGTCCCTGGTAGCGTGAGGCAAAATAATATATCATCACAATAGCTCTTATGTGATTGTTGTATGTTAGAGAAACTTCCACAACAGTATTTTGTATACATCAGAAATATTTGTATTTTTATATACAAAAAGAGTTCATATTGTATCTATTGATCCCAATTGCACATGCAAGTGTATATGGTCGCGCAAGTAACATAGTGGCTCTTAAAAGAATCTGATTATTGATCCCGAAGGACTTATCAATAAACTATTTTTACTAAATTATACTAGTCTAATTATTTATTTAACAAAGCCAAAAGAAAAGAATGCAAGAATAAAATAATAAATTTACTTACAATGATTGAAAAATCTCTGGGCTGGAGCATGTATTGAATCTCATGTATCATATTATTGACTTAGAATTGACTTCAGTTGTCAAATTACTGGTTTATAGGGTTGATAGTATGATCCGGGTTACACACCTCTCGTCGCCTACCCCAGTTAGCTATCTAAATACATCGTTGAGCGGGGATTAATAGACTTACTGGCGAGCATTTGTATTTCATCCTATTTCGTAACCAAGCAAAGTGTTCGTTTGGGCGTCAAACCTGAACACTAATCACCTCAAATTAATGGGTGGACTCTTTATATTCTCTGGTCTATCTAATCTCTCCTTGGGTCGATTTTAAGATTAGACACTAGGTTTATTTTACGGTGCGCAAGCATAAAATAGTAAAACAAGAATATAAAAGTAATTTGAATTGACAACCAAAGATTAATTCATAAAGCCTCACATATTCAACAATCAATTTGTAGCTACAGCCCTAGAACTAGGGCTTTAGCTACTCATGCTTTTAGAAATAAGAAAAGATGATTCATTAATGAAAAATCCAAAAAATAGAAGAGTTAAAAGAATTACAAACTTGACTCCTTGCTCTTTCACACTAAACAAACGTCGAACCCTAACAATGGCAACCCTAGGATCTATTTATAATGGTAGACAAAGTTAAGAACAAATCCTATTCAAATTAGAACTCCTAGGCAATGTTTAAAACTTGGAAGATTCGTACTTTTGGTGCGGCGCGCCTTGCAGTGAGCCTCAAAAACATCTTTGAACACCAGGCCTTGGCATGGTGCGCCTAGCAGTGCGCCTCGCCTAGGTGCTTCCGTACTTACCCATTTTCATGCCTGTCTTCTCTCCTTATTTCTTTGTTCCAACTCTAATTTCTCCGAGAGTTCCTGAAATCACTAATCATGTGTGTAAGTGTAGAATCATCACATGTATACCAACAATCAAGCTAATAACTCAAGATCATCCTCAAACATAATCAATTCATGTTTATGATATTTTGTTTGAATTTAGTTTGTAAGATCAGTGGTACTACTTTATGATGATACTTGTATTTTTGAACAAATGCAACAAATTGATTCTGGGAGTTCTGCAAACAATCGTATATTGTGTAGTTGTTTATATCTTGTCTGCAATATTGTCTAATATTTTAGAGGTAAAAAAATTAATATTTGTGTAATGTGTAATATATAATCTCTCTAAGAAAAAATTTCGATACAAATTGATGTCCTAAAATAGTTGGTTCTCACTAAGTATCAATATATGTTTTGCGACCAAAAAAAAATTGTATAAAAAATTATCTAATTTTAAGACAAAAAATGAGTTGACACTAATGTATCAATACATGTTTTTGTGACAAAAGTTTTTCGTATACAAAATTTAACGAATTTTAGGACAAAAAATGATTTGTCACTGATACATTAATATAACTAATTGTACTTAAAAATGTATTAGTGTATAAATAGAAAAATAAAAACTTATACAAAAATATAGCAAAAAAGTGATATAAATTGTAGTCATTTATTGTAAATAACATACTTATAGCCATTGAACTTCAATAAATCAAATAATAATGGTAAGTTGCTCATTCTAAATAACATATTCATATTTATAGCTATTGTAGTCATTAAGCTAGTGGAAGTTAGGTCCTTTGTTTTATGGTATATTTGGTTACTAACTAAGATGTAGAGTTGCAGCTACCTACCATTTGTGATGTCTTTGAGTTTGTATAATACATCTATTAGTGGTAAATTAAATAAGATATTAGATTAAACAAGGAAAGAGGCACTAGATATGTGATATCCAAAAACATGTTTTAACCATCAAAACACAAGAATGAATATCAAACTAATGTACACAATAGCATTGGCAGCACTTGCAATCCTTGGGCAAAGATGAGCATACTCTTTCCAAATTGAACCCAAAGACATCAGCATTGTAAAAGCTAAAACTACTTTGCAGCAAAATGAACAAAAGTACCAAATTAAACACAAAATAACCATTACATAAAAACAGCCCTTTTTCTACTACTACTTATTAATTAACTTGTCCAACTTTATATATTATAAACTATACGGGAGGTTCCCCGTAATACCGACGACAACACGGACATTGGTTGCTTCCGGTTGCCGTCCAGTCACGAATACATCCGTCGTGAAACACATGTCTGCAACAAGGAACCACACGGACTTCTTTTCCATATGGTTCCTTGCAAATCCCACAATCTCCATCCCCCAAATAGGGTTCAAGTGGGAATTCATCCACACTTAAGATGGGAAAGTTGGGATGGGGATCATCGACCTCCCCCTCTTCATCCCCAACTCCGTCACTTGAGACAGTAGAAATCTCCGAGCCATTCTCATGTTCGAGAGGATCAGCAAGTTCGATGTCGTGTGTATGACTAACTTCATTCTCGGGGTCATCCCGACCCCGATTTCTATAGTAACAATTGACACCCCACCCCATTATAATGCTCAATAGTAACCCCCCTCCTATATAGAGAGGGAGCTTCAATCTATCGAACTTTGAATTCTTATCATATGACTCACTAGATTGTGCTACTGCCATTGGCATAAGTAGCATGTAGCTATACAAGAAAATGCACAAGTGCATCATGATATGATTAAGAGGTGAAAGTAAGTACTTGAGAAGAAGGTGAGTTTAATTTTATGTAAGAGTGGAAATGGATGAAGAAGAGAGTCAGCATATATAAGGGTAGAAGGCAGTGAGGTCTTTTGTTAATTGACATTAGCAATTATATTCAAAAATTAAACTATTGTAATTAACATTCTTATTAAGGATTGATGATAACTTCAATTGAATTATGCAAGACAAAAAGATACTAGAATTGCAAAAGATTTTTATCTTAATTTGAAATGATACTATGGGTAAGGAACACTTAAGCTAGAAAGAACTAAAAAAAGGGTGTTGGCCAAATAGGTTTAGCCCCCTTCGTTTTATTAGCGGTTTTCGATTAAAAAACTCTACGAACCTATACCTGTATTTGCGGTTTGCGCTTAAAGACTCCACGAACCTTAGAAATTTTTTGCTCTTAGATTACATTTCCACAAGAGGGAAATAGGATTTACGATTACGTAATCCAGTCTATTTATCAGTACAAGAAACAAGACTTTTAGTGGCGACAAAGTCGCTACAAAAACTGAAAAAGTCGCTACAAAAACTCTAAAAGTCGCCAAAAAGTTCTCAATGGCGACCTAATTAGCGGCGTAGCAATTACGTCCATCGATCTTCTTAGTATTTCCTTCTCACAACATGAACTTTTCACGAGCTTAAGTTATAAATTTTTTATCTTTATACATCATGTACTCATAATGGATAATCAAACTTATCTGACCCCCCACAAAAATGATCAAGTAACCACCCATCGAGCAATGCACGCATACATACATAACCTCTAAAAATACTATATTAGTAGTTGAGATTGTAGATTTCCCTTAGGAATATAGAACTAAACCCAATGGTCCACATAATCGGAACATGACCTCGATGACTAGATGACTATTAAAACTGCTTGAAAATTGTAAATACCCATGGTAGCTTTTCTATAAATTCTCATAAGCAAGGTGCTACATATATTACCACTAGAGTACTTCAACAGCTCCAATACAACACTAAATATGTAATATGAGATAACTAAGTCTTCCCAAATATCCTACTCAACCAAGAGAACATCACATGATTGATACACTCGATCCACCATAGGGATCAACCAACAAAAGTGAAACACGTGTGTGAAATTTCACGCCCCGAGCTACCTCCGAGACGCGGACACGGAATCTAGGACCACAAGTGATCCCAAGCTAACCCTGCTGGCATGATCATAAGCATACTAAAGATAATAAACTGAATGCGAAAGCTAAATCATAATTTAAACTGAAAAGATGGGAAATACCAATATTCTATAACTTAGATAAATGAAATACTGATGAGTTTAATACAAAGAAGTTATTAACTCAATACTAAGCTGAAACTAATTATGTCTGAAATAAGCCTCTAACTGACTAGAAATATTGGGACAAGCCCCAGCTAAGTCTAGCAAAAACTGAAACTAAATGACTAAAAGACTGAAATGAACTCATGACTATTGTCCTCGGAGAATGAGGACTCACCACTGAATTTGCTTAACTGGAGATCGAGAATCGATCTAAGCGCGATCTGGATGCTGAGAACCTGAATCTATATCACGAGAAATGTAGTGTACGTATGTGTCAGTACTTGAAGGTACTAAGCATGTAGGATAGAGAAAAGCTGAAATAAAACATAAGTGAACAAGCACAAAAGCAAGTATAATAATCTGGACATGATATACTGAATTCTGAGCTAACTGGATGCAATGAACAAATTTATAACATGCTGAGACTGAATAATAACTGAACTGTAAATATGGTCAATGCATTAGAGTTCGACTGATCTGTGAGAGTTACTAATAACCGATAATAAAATCACATGAGCTAAATGTGGAGTCCGATGTATATGTCCCATCGAGAGGACCCAATATACCCTGCCAGAGGTATAAAGGCATGCTGGCGTGATCAGTACACTGATGCCCACATAGGGGACTTACAACCTACTTGGCTAGTAGTTCTGGGACTAATTGGGTAAGCTGAACCCTAGTCCAACTCGGTATTATGCTACTCTCATTTAATTATGTAGTTAACTGACTATGTCTGAATTTCTGTAAATACTGGATAACTCAAAACTGAACATCCAAACTGAGAATGCAACAATTAATCTGGTCATTATGCATTTATAATTGAGGCATGTATATCTGAAGTAACTAAAATATCTAACCTAGCGTGTGAAATTCAAGTACTAAAGAAAATACATAGCTAGGGTTCTGAAATTCATGCGATAAACTGAATAATAACTTTACAATCTGATTTGGAACATATATTTAACTAATTTATGATAATGTCACATCCGGGGAGCGCCCCCCAGACGTAACCGGCGTCGTCATCCTCTTCGAGGACTAAGACTATCCTCTTAGCATTCATCATAACATTCATAGGCTAAATTATGCGGAAAATTTTAGAATTTTACTATATCTAATTGGAGGTTTACATAGACCTCTACATACACATAATAGTATACTATCGAGTATACATAGACCCGTTCGTATAGGAAGATTACTTAGTCTCCTACTTTTATTTCATACATATATATAAGATAAAATTAGAGTCATAAAATCCGTCTCATCTCATAAACCATCTAAAACAACAATACAACATGGGCATATCCCTACAACAATAAAAGTAAGCCACATATAGGCTTTATACAACTTTTTCTTCAAATGAAAGATAGAGTCAACATAAGTGTCATAATAGCTAAACAATCCGTAGGTAGAATATCGGCATCATCCTCGGGGAAATGAGGACCTACCACTTGGATGATAAGAGTATCCAAGCCTTCTTCTCAATCGCCTCGAACCAAACCTCAACGACCGGAACCTAAAGTGTTTGGGAAAAAGGGAGAAAATGGGGTAGTATGCCACATGTACTAAGTATGAGACCATATGCACATATAACAATCAAACATGCTAAAAAAAGGATATTTAGTTAAATCATGTCATTATGCACAACAACTAGACTAACCAAATAGACATGCTTAATCAAGTCAAGGCAACAATATGTATATCACATATTTAAACCCATAATCTCACATACCCTAACATCAAGAAATCATATTACAAGTATAAGAGAGAGTTAATCATGTGAACTAGTAAAGCAAGATAACCAAACATAACCCTTATAAAGCCAAAGTGCAATGATCAAGTAAAGCCCCCATAACCCTACTTAATCAAGTAACCAAACAAGAATCACAAATAGTAACTCACTTCAGCTAACATAACCTTTTACATACATAAGTTCACACTTTAGTCAACAAGAACCAATTACATATTCATAAGCATCATAATCATCATATAAAGTCGTTTACCTTTATTATCATTTTCATGCATAATATTGACCTCCTAAAGCTTCTATCAAGACAAACTAGTGCAAGACCTAGGTAGAGTCACATACCCCTACCTAAGTTAAGTCTAACCTTTCAAGTCACCTTAGTTAGCCTATACATCATTACTTCATTTTAATTTAGGGAACACTTGCCTTAACCAACATAGACCACATGAGCTAATGTGGAATCCGGTGTCATGAAACCCTACACCGAAAGAAGGCGGACTACTTGCCAAAGTAGTACACAAAACATGAACATAGCAACTACGTGGATCCACTATCTAGTATTCCTATGGGGGCAACATAGTTCAAGAACTAGGAGACATAATTGGGACCCTCTTTATGCTATGTGTATTATAGTCTCCAATCTCAAGAGTACATTAGTGATCCTACCTTACCTATGTGAGAAGGGACACTCCTCTTTCTACTTCACTCGGTGCTAAGCTAGTGTCCCTTATTAAAATGTCTTTAACCTTTATTCATCAATCATAACCTAGTTTAGGTCATAGGGTCTATCCCTTGTATAGTCATCATCATAATAGCTCAATAGGAATTGCATGAGTAAAAACCCTTTCATCACAATTCTTATAAGTAAGGTTAACACTTCATAGCCTTTTAATAATAAAGCACATTTGGCAATCATCATCACCCTTATTACTTTACATCTTACCAACCTCACAACCATATCAAGACATTTCAATTCAACATCATACCAACCTATAAATCCTATACAACATGCTCCAATACAATCATCATGACTTAACCACAATTAACGATAATTGAAACAAAGGATAAGGTCACAAGACTTACCAAATCTTCTTCACAATCTCACCATCATCAAGTTCTTACCATCAACCCTTATTTCAACCCAATTACGTAATCAAATCACCATAATTCAATAACCAATGAAATCACAAGTATAGAAGAGTCATTACATCACAATTCAATAGTAGATCAAACTTAGGATTTAGCCAATTCATCATACTCTGGATCCTCTATCAAGAACTAGCATGAAAGATTAAACATTATACTAATTTGTTCATAGGCATCACATCAACATCATATACAAGTAATTCAACCCATTAACAAGTCAGTTGTGAACAATTTACAATCTAAACTAAGAACACAACCTAGGGTTAAGGACTTGGGAACATGTTCTTCAATTTAGACAGGACCATGATCAATTACTTTAATTAAGTTAGAATACATGTTAATAAACTCATTTTAACCTAAAAGAAACATCAAAAACTCAATCCATAACATCAATTTCGGAATTGGAGAAAACCCATTAGAAATCACTAACTTTTGAAATCAAGTTGGATGAACCCCTTGAGGAAAGAGGTCTCAAAGGTGAATAGATCTCATACCTTATTTTCTTGATTAGAAGTTGAAGATGAATCCACCCTTTTCCAGCCCCCAATCACTTCCTAAGATTTGCTTCAATGGAGTCTTCCAATAGAGAGAGAAAGTAAAGAGAAGGTACAGAGATTTGTTTTAGAGTTGTGTTAGACTAATGAGGGTTGAGAGTATTTATATTAGTCTTAATCAATTTAATTAACTCTCTTAACCCCTAATTAATTGATCTAATACCCTAACTAATTAAGTGAAACCATTTAAAATTTGGCAACTAAACTCGACCCTCACAGACGAGACCCCGAATGACGGGCCGTCTGTGAGTCGACGGGCACTACCCCTCTCGTCCTGCACTCCGTCGTTGAGTTCAGAGACTGTGAAGATGAGGGTCTTCCTCACCATGGCTAAGTGTGGGACCACGGAGGCATCGACGCCCCGTTGGTCCACACACGGCCCATCCCCTTGTCCGTCGATTGCTCACTGTCCACGCAGTGTTGTCTAGAGCGCCAAGGGTCCTTCTCAAGGGCCCTTGGTTGGTCCTTGGGGAGTCGTACCGGGACGTTTTGACCATAAAACATCCCTAAAATGTGTTACACATATTCTTACTAATTTCCGTATAATTCCGACTCTTAAAAACTAGTCAAACAAGCTAAGACGCACTAGCACCCTTGTGAACCAACTTTCCAGACGTCATGAACGTTCTTAAATATTTTGGTTCTTAAACTACCTACACGACCTAAATTCATAAAAATTAACTTAAAAACAGTGCCTAGACCTCATTGTACCTATGTTAGGCTTTACGACATATCTTGATGTTTCGAAATATTACAGATAATCTGTTGTAATTCTATAAACCCTAGGTTGAATCATGATAAGAGAATCAGAACTGACTGAAAACTAGGGATCTAATGGGTGAAAGGAACCCACTAGTGAAATCCCACATACCTGGTGATGAAATTCACGGAGAAACACTTAGATTTCGGGGCTAAAAATGCTGGAACCTTGTTGCGTTCTTGAACTAGGGTTCTTGACCTTTTTTCTCCTTTCTTGCTTCTAATTTTCTAAGTTTTGATTAATGATTTGACTTAGGTAAGTTTTAGTTATGTTTTTATGCCTAAACTGACTAAAATCTCATGATTTAGGGTTTAAACGACATTTTTAGGGTTTAAAAGAGATGGGAAAAGACCAAAAAAACCTGAGTTAATTGTTGTCAGACCAAACGACGACCTGTACTGACGGTCCGTCGTCCAATCGACGTTCCGTCGTTTGGGTCCGTAGGTTGGGTCTATTCGATAGGCCTTCACTAAAATGGACATAACGTTTTACTCGGAGGTCTGATTTTAGCAAGGTTGGTGGCTATGGAAAGCTAATTCAATTATCTATCTTTTATTATGTCATGGGACACCTAATTCATTTTGTGCTAAGAGTTATGACCATTTGAAGTTGACCCAACAACATTTCCCTCCCCCCCACCCAACTGACTGCTAACTTCCACCTATGGTTAGACCTACGGACCGTAGATCAAACGACGGTCCGTGCTGGTCAATCGTGGTTTCATGTCAAAGAGTGGGTAAATGAAGTGTTGATTGACGGACACAATTACGGACTGTAGGTCCGTCTGTCGTTCGACACTTAGTCAAATTTTCTGGGCTGAGTTTTTTGGGAGCTTCAGACTCAAACGACGAATGTGCAGGATGGGTCATGGGTTAGGCTACGGTCCGTTAATGGTAACCGTCGATTGCACCTGCAGATTTCTGAAAATCTGATTTGGTCTATTTTGGATACGAGGTGTTACATTATCTCCCCTTGATAACATTTGTCCTCGAATGAAGACTAAACTAGCTGAAATAGAGGAAGAGAGCTGCAATCCCTACAACTAAACACTGAGAACTGAGCTTATGACTGAATTGAGTTCCGAGAACATGCAAATATGCTAAAAATGCACGTACAAACTGAGGAAACATGATTCTCAGACTGAATTTACGCATGAATGACTGAAAAACTGAAGAGGAATTATTACCTCAAGTTGGAGTGGAATCGGAAGGAAAGATGTGGGGATACTTGGCTTCATGGCTGTTTCCGCTTCCCAAGTAGCTCCCTCGACGGACCGACTCCTCCGCAAAACCTTGACTGGAGTGACTTCTTTATTTCTTAACCTTATAACCTGATGGTCAAGAACCTCAACTGGTACATCCTCATAAGAAATACTATCTTTCACCGCCACACTCTCTAATGGCACTACAGAGGCTGGGTCACCCACACACTTCTTTAAGAGCGAGATGTGGAAGACCGGATGCACTGCTGCTAATTCTGCTAGCAACTCTAACTCATATGCCACCTTGTTAATCCTTTTCAAGATCTTGTAAGGGCCTACATATCTAGGACTGAGTTTCCCTTTCTTGCCAAATGTCATCACCCCTCTCATAGGTGACACTTTTACGAAAACCCAATCATCAACTTGGAACTCTAGTTCCCTTCTCCTTACATTTGCATAAGATTTCTGACGACTCTGTGCTGTATTAATTCTATCTCTAATGAGTTGCACTTTCTCCATAGCATAAAGGACTGAATCTAGCCTATCAAAGCTGTTTCACCTACTTCAAACCAACCAACATGAAATCTGCATCTACGCCCATACAGTGCCTCATAAGGTGCCATCTGAATGCTGGAATGGTAGCTATTGTTGTAGGCGAACTCAATGAGAGGGAGGTGATCATCCTAACTACCTTTGAAGTTGATCACACAATCTCTCAATATATCCTCTAGGGTCTGAATAGTATGCTCTTTCTGTCCATCCATCTGCGGATGAAATGTTGTGTTAAGGTTAACTTGAGTACCAAGACCCTTCTGAAATGACTTCCAAAAAGGAGAGTCTATTTGAGATGATAGAGAAAGGAACTCCATGTAACCTCACAATTTCATTAATTTAAAGCTTGGCATAGTCCTCTGCCGAATATGTAGTCTTGACCGCCAAAAAGCGAGAAGACTTAGTCATCCTGTCAACTATCACCCAAATGGAGTCATGTTGTCTGCCATTACGAGGTAACCCTGCGATGAAATCCATATTGATCACATCCCACTTCCAAGTAGGAATATCGATCTCTTGAGTCATACCTCCTAGTTTCTGATGTTCTACCTTGACTTGATGGAAATTGGGACACTACTCAGAAAGTTTGTTATATCCCTCTTCATGTCATTCCACCAATAGACTTCCCGCAGATCGCGGTACATCTTAGTGTCACCTGGATGAATAGAATATCTGGAGTTATGGGCTTCTGCAAGGATATTATTTCTCAACTCACCCACATCAGGAACACACAATCTAACTTCGTAGCGAAGTACACCATCTCCCCCTTGGGAGAAAACCTCTACTCTATGATCGTGTACTGCACCCTTAAGTTCAAGCAAGATTGGATCAATGTCTGCCTTTTCCTTAAATGGAAGAAGATTCTTCCCCATTCTGAACTGTTACACCACTGTCTGATATGCTCATAAGGAGAACTCCCAAGCGAGCAAGCCTGTGAACATCCTTCACTAGCTCCTTCCTTTCTTCCTCAACATGGGCTACACTACCCATAGATTATCTGCAATGAGCATTTGCTACTACATTTGCCTTACCAGGATGATAATGCATACTGATATCATAATCCTTAAGGAACTCAAGTCATCTCCTCTGGAAAAGATTCAATCTTTCTGGGTGAACACATATTGAAGGCTCTTATGGTCAATGAACACATCTATATGAACACTATATAAGTAGTGTCTTCATATCTTGAGTGCAAACACCACTGCTGCAAGCTTGAGTTCTTGAGTTGGATAGTTCTTCTTATGCACCTTAAGTTGTCTAGAGGCATAAACTATAACCTTATCTTGTTGCATCAACACACAACTTATCTTGTTGCATCAACACACAACCTAGGTCAACTCTGGATACATCACAATATATCACATAACCATCTGAACCCATTAGTAGAGTCAAGACAGGAGCTGTAGTCAATCTAGTTTTTAATTCTGCAAAGCTTTTCTTATAATCATCTAACCATTGAAACTTGACCATCTTCTGAGTCAACCTAGTAAATGGTGAGGTGATGGATGAAAATCCTTCCACGAACCTTCTATAATAACCCGCTAGACCTAAGAAACTTTTGATATCTATAGCAGAGGTAGGTATAGGCCATTGTTTCACTACTTCTATCTTCTCTAAATCTACTCGGATCCATTCGCTAGATACATGTGACCAAGGAAAGCAACGGATTGCAACCAGAACTCACATTTGCTAAACTTAGCGAATAACTGGTGATCTTGAGAGTCTGTATAATAATTCTCAAATGACTCGCATGTTCTTCGTCATTCCTAGAGTAAATAAGGATATCATCAATAAAGACGATAACGAACAAGTCCAAGTATTGTTTGAACATTATGTTCATTAAATGAATGAAAGTTACAGGAGCATTGGTTAGTCCAAATGACATAACTACAAACTCATAATGATCATACCGAGTTCTGAAGGTTGTTTTCAAAATGTCACTATCTCTGACTCTAAGCTGATGATAACCCGATCTGAGGTCTATCTTTGAGAAATGGCTAGCACTTTGAAGTTGGTCAAACAAGTCATCAATCCTGGGGATGGGATACTTATTCTTGATTGTGACCTTGTTCAACTGTCTATGGTAGATGCACATTCTGAGAGAACCATCTTTCTTCTTTACGAACAACATTGCGCACCCCATGGTGAAATACTAGGTCTGATGAAGACCTTATCTAGAAGGTTTTTCAACTGCTCTTTCAATTCTTTAAGCTCTGTTGGAGCCATTCTGTAAGGAGGAATAGAAATATGTTGGGTATCTGGAAGGAGATCAATTCCAAAGTCGATTTCCCTTTTGGGAGGGACTTCGAAAAGATCTTCTTGAAACTCGCACACTACTGGAGATGTCTCAAGAGTTGGGGTTCCAGAGCTTGAATCTTTAACCCAAACTAGATGATAGAGATAACCCTTAAAGATCATCTTTCTAGCCTTAAAGTAAGAAATGAATCGACCCATAGGCGCTAAGCTACTACCCTTCCACTTTAAGATTGGTTCATTTGGAAACTGAAAACGAACAATCCTAATTCTACAATCGACTAAGGCATAACAGGAATGTAACCAACCCATGTCTAGAATGACATCAAAGTCTACCATTTCTAACTCTACAAGATCTGCTGAGGTGACTTTTTGAGAGATTGTGACAGGGAAATTTATGTATACCCGTCTAGTTATAACTGGATCACCGAATGGAGTAGAGACTGAGAAAGCATCTGAGAGTGTTTCTGGACTGACACTGAATTGGACTGTTATGTAAGGAGTTACAAAGAAAAGAGCATCCCCTAGATCTAACAATGAATAAACATCAAGGTCAAAGACTCGTAACGTACCAGTGACTATATCAGAAGAACCTTCCTGATCTGGCGAGCCTGAAGAGCATACAACCTGTTCTGGCGCTGATCTCCACCTGTACCAAATGAGTTACCCTGTTGAGTCGGGTGAGTTATTGGTGCTGATGAAGTTGTAGACTGAGCTCTACCATTACCACCTCCTTGACCCTGTCTAGAAGGATAATCCCTCAACCTGTGACCAGACTGACCGTACCCAAAACATCCTTCTTTTCTTGCGAGACACTCGACCGGATGGTTCTTACCACACTAAGGGCAAGTGGGGTAAGTCTTGGTGCCTGTAAAACTCCCCTGAGACTTATAGCCTAGTGCTCTAACCTTCTGGTCATACCTGTTCTTGGAGGATGGAACACTAGCTGACGAAAGGGTTGGAGCTGAAAACTTTTGCTGACTCTGCGAGCAATTTCCACCACCCGATTTCTGCTGAGAATAGTCATAGTTCCCAGTCCTAGCCTTCTTATTATCCTTGGCATGTTCCCTAAGCTTATCACCCTCAACCTGCTGAGAATGAGTCATAAGCCTAGAGATGTTCATATCTCCAGTAACATAGCATTTTTGCACTCAGTTTTTACCAAATCCGACACTCCAAACAAGAACTTATTCATCTGAGCCCTATAGTTAACAACCATGTGAGGAGCATACCTGGATAGTTGGTTAAACTCAGCCCATACTCATGGACCGTCATGTTTCTTTGCCTTAAGTTCATGAATTCCTGAGCCTTTGCTTCTCTCAACTCTATTGGGAAAAACCTGTCTAGAAAGGTCTCACTAAAGCAATCCCAAGTAATAGGAGTTGCATTTGTACCCCTATTTTCCTGCCACTGAGTGTTCCAGATATGAGCAATATTCATCAACTGGTATGATGCCAACTCAACCCGATCATTCCCAGTGACTTGCATTATCTCAAAGATCTTCTTGATATCATCCAAGAAATTCTGAGGATCCTCATTAGTTTGTGATCCTAAGAACTCAGGCGGATTCATCCTAACAAAGTCACGTACCCTTGTTGTTATCGATCCACCATTTCCATTCACATGAGCTTGAACCCAATTGTTCTGGTTGGTCATACTCTAAGACAACACCTGAATGGGATTACTGAATTCAGCATTGGAGACTTCCTGATCTGGGACTGGAGGAGCTGCGTTTCCATTCCTGACATTCACATTCCTAGCGTTAGCTCTACGAGGAGGCATGATCTGAAACGTAGAACGTCAAGTTAGACAGAATTAGATCATACCTTACGCACAATAAGAGTAACAACAAAGTGAAGTTTTCCTAAACCACTTCATAGCCTCCCTCTCATTCGATGTGATGGACTTCACACCCATGAAAAGGACTCTACTTAGTGCGGCTTTTCAGACATCCTAGGACACTTAAACCTAGTGCTCTGATACCAAGTTTAATCACGCCCAAAGCTACCCCCAAGACGCAGACACGGAATCTAGGACCACAAGTGATTCCAAGCTAACCCTGTTGGCATGATCATGAGCATACTAAAGATAATAAACTAAATGTGGAAGCTAAATTATAATTTAAACTGAAAAGATAGAGAATACCCATATTCTATAACTGAGATAAATGAAATACTGATGAATTTAATACAAAGAAGTTATTAACTCAATACTAAGCTGAAACTAACTATGTCTGAAATAAGTCTCTAACTGACTAGAAATGTTAGGAAAAGCCCCAGCTAAGTCTAGCAAAAACTAAAACTAAATGACTAAAAGACTGAAATGAATTCATGATTATTGTCCTCGGAGAATGAGGACTCACCACTGAATCTACTGAACTGGAGATCAAGAATCGATCTAAGCTTGATCTAGATGCTGAGAACCTGAACCTACATCACGAGAAGATGTAGCGCACGTATGCGTCAGTACTTGAAGGTACTAAGCATGTAGGATAGAGAAAATTTGAAATAAAACATAACTAAACAAGCACAAAAGCAAGTATAATAATCTGGACATGATATACTGAATTCTGAGCTAACTAGATGCAATGACCAAATTTATAACATGTTGAGATTAAATAATAACTGAACTGTAAATATGGTCAATGCATTAGAGTTCGATTGATCTGTAAAAGTTACTAATAACCGGTAATAAAACCACATGAGCTAAATGTGGAGTCCGATGTATATGTCCCATCGAGAGGACCAATATACCCTGCCAGAGGTATAAAGGCAAGCTAGCGTGATAACTAAATTGATGCCCACAGATGGGACTTACAACCTACTTGGCTAGTAGTTCTGGGACTAATTGGGTAAGCTGAACCCTAGTCCAACTCGGTATTATGCTACTCTCATTTAATTATGTAGTTAACTGACTATGTATGAATTTTCGTAAATACTGGATAGCTCAAAACTGAACATGCAAATTGAGAATGCAACAATTAATCTGGTAATTATGCATTTATAACTGAGTCATGTATATCTGAAGTAACTGAAATATCTGACCTAGCATGTGAAATTCAAGAACTAAAGAAATACATAGCTAGGGTTCTGAAATTCATGTGATAAACTGAATAATAACTTTACAATCTGATTTGGAACATATATTTAACTAATTTATGATAATCTGTTGTAATTCTAGAAACCCTAGGTTTAATCATGATACTGAACTGATTGAAAACTAGGGATCTAATGAGTGAATGGAACCCACTAGTGAAATCCCACATACCTGGTGATGAAATTCACGGAGAAACAGTTAGATTTCGGGGCTGGAACTGCTGGAACCTTGTTGCGTTCTTGAACTAGGTTCTTGACATTTTTTCTCCTTTCTTGCTTCTAATTTTCTAAGTTTTGATTAATGATTTGACTTAGGTAAGTTTTAGTTATGTTTTTAGGCTTAAACTGACTAAAATCTGATGATTTAGGGTCAAAACGATGTATCTTAGGGTTTAAACGAAGTGGAAAAAGACCAAAAAAAAACTGAGTTAATTGTTGTCGGACCAAATGACGACCTAGACTAACGGTCCGTCTTTCAATCGACGGTCCGTCATTTGGGTCCATAGGTTGGGTCTGTTCGGAAGGCCTTCACTAAAATGAGCATAACATTTTACTCAGAGGTCTGATTTTAGCAAGGTTGGTGGTTGTGGAAAGATAATTCAATTATCTATCTTTTGGTATGTCATGGGACACCTAATTCATTTTGTGCTAAGAGTTATGACCATTTGAAGTTGACCCAACAACATCCCCCCCCCCAAATGACTGCTAACTTCCACATACGGACCGTAGATCGAACGAAGGTCCGTGCTGGTCAATCGTGTTTCATGTCAGAGAGTGGGTAAATGGGGTGTTGATCGACAGACACAGACTATGGACCGTAGTCTGACCTACGGACCGTAGGTACGTTCGTTGTTCGACACTTAGTCAAATTTTCTGGGGTGAGTTTTTTGGGGCTTCAGACTCAAACGACGGATGTGCAGAACGGGCCGTGGGTCAGCCTACTGTCCGTCGATGCTAACCGTCGATTTCACCTGCGGATTTCTCAAAAACTGATTTTTGGTCTGTTTTGGATACGGGGTGTTATATGCAACTAGTGAATCATACTTCAAACCATGTACAGAACGAAATAGGTGGTAAAATTAATATGTACGGAACCAAGGTTGAATAACATTAAATGCCTCCACTAAAGACCTCATATCAAATATTTTCATTCGATTGACTCTTTGACTTTTATCGACCCATAATCCACCGGTCCAGTCTCCATTATGATCGTACTTATACTTTATTCATCAAACCCCCCATACTATTCACATCATTCCATTGAAACCGACATTTTCAATACAAACAACCATCATAACTACTCCGACCATTTACCTTACTCAAAATCAACACTTTTAAGTGAAGCCCTTCTCAGGTCTTGTAACACTCCATTATTTGAAAGAACTAGAATAAGAAAGAAGCTATTTTTTAAATAATCAAATTTGAAAAGTTCGACAAAGTTAAGCTAGGTATAGATTTTGGGTCAAATTCAAACGACTATAACTCCTAGAACAGGATAAGTTAGATAAGCTACAAGATATCGTAGGAAAGACCTTTGAATTATCTTTCCAACGCCACCGAGTTTGCTCAATTTCGAGTTTGTATGAGGGAGATATGCTTATTTGAAGTCGGGTTGTCTTCATAAAGAAAGTCAAAATCGGATTTTTGAATAGTGTTATGGTCTTTTCACTACCCAATAAAATAAATCCATTTTTAGTAAATTATTTGGGGTCTAAACTAAGTTAGTTCAATTTATGCAATTAAGAATTTCGCTAGGGTTTTGAAAGAGGAGGAAAGTCAAGGCGTTCTTGGAGATTTTTAGCATAATCGAGGTCGTTTCACCAAGGGTTAATCCCTAAAAAAGTATGTGAGACTTTCATAGAGTTGGATTCATTCACCCACGCGCCAAACATGATTATTTCATCGAGATTCATTCTAGAAAGTTGAAGTTTTATGATCTTGAGTTGTGTTCTTGAATATTGGTTTTTGTTCTTGAATTAAGATGGGATCGTTGAGTTCTTGAGGAAATCGTGTCAATATTAGAGTCGTTTGTGAATATATTATTGTGCACTTATACTGGGCATCTCAATATAAAGAGAAACTGAGAAAAGAATTAAATTTAGGCGAATTGGGGTTAGAAAACAAAGAAAGAAAAAGTTGGACAAATTAGGCACCTGGCTCCAGTCGCAGACTCGCCTCCCCTTTTTACAGAATGTTTCTCCGTTTTGTAGAGAGGTCATAGACCCCTCTGCCTCAAAACTTATTTCGCGACATAATATTTAAATTTGTCTCTACGTCGCGAACTTGCTTCCAGATATTGGTTTGTTCATTGTTTCTCATGTTTAACTATCTAGAACACTCTTAAGCATCACGAGATCTTCCCTATCACAAATCACAACCTTGCATCCATAAATTTCAAATTCAAGGAAAGTTAATAGTCAAGTCTAGAGGGTTCCTAGAGTATTTTCGAAAGTCTTTTACAAATTCTTTAAACTTGTTTTAAGAGTTGAATGAGTAAAGAGTGAAGTTCGTTTCTTCAAAAGAGTATATGAGGACTATGTATTCTCAAAGAGTAAATGCTTTCACATTTAAACAAGAAAGGAAACATTAATTTTCAACAGAGCCTTTGAACTAGTTTTTTCAATAAAGAATAAATGCTTTCACAATTAATCAAGAAAGAAAACATTGATTTCCTAGAGAGCTTTTGAGCTAGTTTTTTTTGAGAAATTATCTCGAACCATAGAAAGAGTATGTTTTTATACATGTGAGCTAGTTATATTTTGGGAGTAGTATTGAGAATCGATATGGGGGAGAGTTCAGACAACTCACAACCCCCATAAACCATGTAGCCATCATGGTAGAAAATAAGGGTCATACTTTTTAGATGAATCTTTAATGCGTTTAGCATAGATTTGTGGATCCATTTAGTAGTTAGGTTATATACCCTTGGCAGGGTATAGGACGGCCCTGGTAGCATGAGGCAAAACGTTGTACCATCACTAAAGATCATAGAGATGGTTATTGGTTAGACAAACTCCCACATAAGTATTTTGTATTCTTATATACACAAAGTTAATTGTATTTTTATTTACAAATAGAGTGTATATTGTACTTTGCATATAGATTGAGTTACTATTGTATATCTAAATACAAAAACTTGTTATCCATGTTTTAAAAGTTTTTATTTATATTGCATTCCTACTATTGCTTTATATTGAAATGAGTTAAGTTGAGTTGAATTGAATCCAGGTATGTTCTTTCCATACGTTTCAAGCTTATGTATTGTTTTAGAACTACCCTCGTATGCTTGTACATTCAATGTATTTATGTCATTAACCTGCATCGTTGTTATTATGCAGATACATGTAAGATCAGCATTCAGCGCATCATTTATTCTAGTTGAGCTTCAGAGTTGTTGGTGAGACTCCTTGCTTCTGGAGAATTCTCTTTTATTGTTTTATCAGTTAGTTCATTAGGATTTTGTGGGTCTTGTCCCGACATCCATCTCAAATGTTAGAGGTTTCATAGATAGTAAGTTATTTTTAATTCTTGAGTCTTTCATTTTTTCAATATTGATGTTGAGACTTGAGTTGTCATTTTGTCTAGTTAGGTGTTTCTTTTAAGACATTCTGAGTTTATTGCATGAGTTTATCTTTTGAGGGTTGTTTCATGTTATCTAGGTATTCTGCTATAAGTTAAGTCAAACCAAGGGTTCGATTGGAGTCATCAATGGTTTTCGAGTGCCAGTCTCGCCCAGGGTATAGGCTCAGGGTATGACAAACTTGGTATCACAACAAAGAATTCAAGAGTCCTATGGAGTCAATGAAGTTGTGTATTTAGATTTCTAGTTATTAGTGTGAAGTGTGCCACATCTACAATTAGAAAGTCTGCAACATTTAGAAACTATCTCACTTCTTTCATACTCATTTCGTGCGATAAACTTTATCTCTATAAAGTCTTTTCCTAACTTGTTCTTGCACGTGGCTATCAAATCATGCCCCCACGAAGAGTTTTCTGAGGTCGTCCCACTAGAAGGGAATATTGAACTACAGGATCAAGGGGTACCTAATACACCAGAAGTGAAACCCCAAGGAGAGGTCACCAATGTTGAATTTCGGGAAGCTATCCTAATCCTAAGTCAAGCTTTGACCAACCAATTGGGACAACAAAGAGATAATCATCAGGAAGTTATTGATACTTCTAGGGTCCATGAGTTTCTAAGGATAGATCCTACAAGCTTCACAGGTTCAAGTGTCACTGAGAACTTAGAAAAATTTATTGAAGAGCTTCAAAAGGTTTTTGAGATTATGCATGTTGTCGATGTTGAGAGAGTAGAAGTTGCATATCAACTTAAGAGTATTGTTAGGATCTGGTTTGGTCAATGAAAAAAAATAGGTTGAGGATGCTCCAATTGTGAGTTGGAATGTGTTTGAGAGTACTTTCATGGGCGTCTCTTTCCTTGTGAATTGAGAGAAGCAAAGGTAAGAGAATTCTCACTCTTAAGAAGGAATCTATACGAGTTCATAAGTACAGTCTGAAGTTCACACAACTTTCCCAGTATGCTCTGGAGATGGTTGCTGACATGATAAGTAGAATGAGTTTATTCGTTGTTGGGTTGTCTCGTCTTTCAAGCAAGAAAGGTAAGGCAACTATGCTTCTAGGGCAGTGGCGGAGCAAGGATTTTTGCCAAGGGTGTTCATACTTTAGGACAAAACAAAATAATGAAAAAAATCAAAGAAATCGCCATACTTGGGCTCGAACCTGAAACGCAGTGGTATTTTTGCACAGCCTTAATCGCTGGGCTGTCAACCTTTATTGTGTCAAGGTTGTTCAACAGTTAGTATATATCTAAAAAATCGATATTTAGTATATATATTCGGAAATAAAATTCGACGAAGGTTGTTCATCTGACCAACCTATCCATGTCATAGCTCCGCCTCTATTCAAGGGTATATGGACATAGCAAGGCTATTTTGGAACTGATATTAAGTTTTGATGATTAACAAATTTAGGGATCTAACAACGGACCAGATCTCGGAAAGGGTATTTAGGTATTGGGACTGACGACAGGGAAAATAAATGAATAAACTTAGTGTGAGGAATATTTTTGTGTCATCATCAAAAAGGAAAAAATATTTTATTCTAGGTGTTTTGATGATCCTCACAAATGAAGGGACCCCGTGTGAAGGGACCTTGTCTCTAGAAGAGTGCTCTCGTCCAGGTTCGAAATGGTGTACAACTGAAAAGTTATCTTTAGAGATGTCTTGTCAGGTTGGTTGGTGAAAAGTGCAACATACTTCACCACTAATAAGGGCGATGAAGTTGTATGTTTTAGTGGTCAAAACTTTGTTGGTAATTGATATATACAACAATAAACAAACAACATTATTCATTCAAAAAGTGGCAGAAAGCTAGCAAGTCTTTTTTAAAACTCAAGCATCAAAGAACACATTGCAAGAGACCTGATCCTGGAAAGATTGTATACGTGAAAAGGAGGAAAAGACAACTGTCAAAAAGTTTTCAACTGTGATGTGGTTGGCGCACAGCTTTTCAGAGTAGCACACTCTCAGCCAATGGCCTCGTTCCAAGGGTTTGTGTCCATTTTGATTATACACAAATATTGTAAACTTCCCAAAAAAGTTTATCAATTATTAATGGTGCTATTGATGGATAAGATACATAAATAAAGTGTATTAAAAGAATTAAAAGGTAAATTAATAAAAATAAACCAATCAAATCAAATCACATATCATTTTATTTTTTTTGATTTCCGTTTAACTTTAATTTCTCCCATAATTTTTTTTTTACCCTTTTGGCAAAATTTATTGTATCGTATTCTTTACAAAAAATAATCAAAATTGACGAATTCGATTACTAATTTACCCCAAGTTATATCCATATCACAATTTTATCTTTATGGTTTCAATTTATAAGAAAAAGTCAATTACACAAGCTCTTTTTTTTTTTTTTAAATATTTCCAAGTAGGAAAATATTAACTAACACATAAAAATGTGTCACACATTCATGATCCAAAACAAAGTTTGTTACAAATTATTAATTCATAATCACTCCATAGCTTAAAATCCTCTTAACCTTAAAACTCTCTTTTGTGTGTATATATAATGTATATCTACATAAAATTCATACCATATATATGAACCATCACTAAGAGTTCTATATATATATATATATATATATATTATTTTATTTTATTTTATTTTATTTTATTTTATTTTATTTTCCCTATCAAATTTTATCTAAAAATTAAAAAAATTAAAAAATTAATAGGAAAAAATTCATCTATTTTATGTTTTGTTTCCTACTTGTTATCTAACTTTTTGTTATTTGTTTGTTCATAACATATTGTACCTAGAAGATTATTATTGAGGTTGTAACAAAATGGGGAAATTTGTAAAAATACCCTTTATGGGATTTATGTTATTTTGTGTCTTGGCTATGGTTATAGAGGCAGAAAATATGAAATATAAAGATCCAAAACAAAAATTGGGTGTTAGAATTAAAGATTTATTGAAAAGAATGACACTTGAAGAAAAAATTGGTCAAATGACTCAAATTGAGAGGAAAGTTGCATCTGCTGAGGTTATGAGTAAATATTTTATTGGTATGTTTTTGATTTTTTTAATTTTTTATTTAACTTTTTTGAGTTATGAATTGGTTATTTTTGAACTTTTTGTATATTTTTGTGTTTGAATATTTATATATGTTGGTCAGACTCTTCGAAAATGTCGATAGAGGATTGATAAATTGGCCATTCTTGAAATTTTTGTCCATTTGGTGTTTTAGAATCTATGTTGGTCGGAGTCTTCGGAAATGTTGACAGGTATATAGCGGACGGATTTTTAGTGGATTGATGAATTGGTTATTCTTGAATTTTTTGTCTATTTGGTATTTGAAAATATATGTTGGTCAGACTCATTAAAAATGTCGATAGAGGATTGATAAATTGGCAATTCTTGAAATTTTTGTCTATTTGGTGTTTGAAAATCTATGTTGGTTGGAGTCTTCGGAAATGTTGACAGATGTATAGTGGATTTTTAGAGAATTGATGAATTGGTTATTCTTGAAATTTTTGTCTATTTTGGTGCTTGAATGTCTATGTTGGTTGGACTCTTCGAAAATGTAGATAGGTGTATAGTGGATTTTTAGTGGATTGATGAATTGGTTATTCTTGAATATTTTTTGTCGGTGTTTGAAAATCTATGTCGGACTCATAAAAAATGTCGATAGAGGATTGATAAATTGGCCATTCTTGAAATTTTTGTCTATTTGGCGTTTGAAAATCTATGTTGGTCGGAGTCTTCGGAAATGTTGGCAGGTGTATAAGTGGATTTTTTAGTGGATTGATGAATTGGTTATTCTTGAATTTTTTGTCTATTTTGGTGTTTGAAAATCTATGTTGGTCGGACTCTTCGAAAATGTGGATACGTGTATAGTGGATTTTTAGAGGATTGATAAAATTAGCAATTCTTGAAATTTTTATACATTTGGTGTTTGAAAATCTATGTTGGTCGGACTCTTCAAAAATGTGAATTCGGATCCTCTAAAATGGTGCATTTTTAAAGGATTGATGAATATTTGTCCATTTGGTTTTTGAAAATTATGTATGTTCAGACTCTTCAAAAATGTGGATTCGGATCCTCTAAAATAGTGCATTTTTAAAGGATTGATGAATTGACCATTCTTAAAATGTGGTTCGGACTCTTTAAAAATGTGGACGGATGCTGTTGGATCATCTAAAATAGTGCATTTTTGGTGTTTGAAAACAATGTCGCTCCGATCGCTCTTTAAAAATGTTGATGGGGTGCGTGTACGATCCTTCAAAATAGTGCATTTTTGAAGGATCTGATACGGGATTGCGATAACATCTTTGGAAAGTTCATGGTTTGAGTCAAAAAGTTTCAATTTCAACATTTTCTTGTATTTGGAAGTTCATATTTCACAACATTGTATAGTTTTATGTATATCAGCTCGAACAAGTAAACAGTAAATCTGATCCGCTATATGTATTTTTTCCTCCAGGGAGTCTATTGAGTGGTGGAGGGAGTGTACCAAAACCTAATGCAACAGCTGAGGATTGGGTAAATATGGTAAATGACTTTCAAAAGGGGTCTCTCTCGACTCGTCTCGGTATTCCCATGATTTATGGCATTGATGCAGTTCATGGCCATAACAATGTCTACAAAGCTACAATCTTTCCTCACAATATTGGACTTGGTGTCACCAGGCAAGTTTCGATAAATCGTTCTTTGAAAAGCAGATGCTTAGTATCAATGTGTGTTCCCGTTGATGAAGTATATGCCATACTGTTTTTCTCGTAGTTGATGCTATCGATGCCTGAATGATCTGGTGCATCTCTTGTAATCGCGAAGAGGGATCACATTTGCTTGTTTCTTTGTGATGATTGACTTCTAAGAACTATGATGTTTTGGTTCAATCTTTATATCCTCATGTTTTCGTTGATAGGGATCCTGAACTTATGAAGCGAATCGGAGCTGCAACAGCACTTGAAGTCAGAGCTACTGGAATACCATATGCTTTCTCTCCATGTATTGCAGTAAGTTTATATGATTGACACTTCTAGCACATAAAGGTGTTTGATATATACTAATAACTTGTCTTATGGTAGGTATGTAGAAACCCGAGATGGGGTCGTTGTTATGAAAGTTTCAGCGAAGATATTAACATTGTACGAAGCATGACAGAGATCATTCCTGGTCTACAAGGCGATTTACCGGCTGGCATGAGCAAGGGAACACCTTATGTTAACGGAAAGTATGTATCGTTGTTCTCTCATTTTCATCGAATGATCTATTATATGTCCTGTTCTTTCGATATATCTGTGTTATTGCTAAGAAATTCTGTCAAAGCAATCAACGCTGACAACGTTTGTATTCTATTTGTAAAGGACAAAGGTAGCAGGCTGTGCTAAGCACTTTGTGGCAGATGGTGGTACTGTGAATGGACTCGATGAAAACAACACAATAGTCGATTCAAAAGGATTATTTAGCATCCACATGCCTGCATATTACGATTCAGTCATAAAGGGTGTTGCAACAGTTATGGCATCTTACTCGAGCTTGAACGGTGACAGGATGCATGCCAACACACATCTACTCACTGGTTTCCTAAAGAAGAGGTTGAACTTCAGGGTAAGAACGATTAGCTCGTGTATATAACTGACAGTCTTTAGTTATCGATCTTTTGGTTAACGTCCATGATGGATCTATTGGCACGTACATTTCAGGGCTTTGTCATTTCAGATTGGGAAGGTATTGACCGGATTACGAACCCAGCTAACTCTAATTACACGTATTCAGTTGAAGCAAGTATTAACGCAGGAATTGACATGGTTCGTATGCTGAATTTCTCAGTAGTGAATGTATGAAAATGATATGTTATTAAGTAGAGTTTTCGTTGTTGTTCATGTATGTCTGTTTGGTCTACACACAGGTTATGGTACCGAATAACTACACAGATTTTATTGGCAATCTAACGATGCTAGTGAACAAAAACATCGTCCCCATGAGCAGAATCGATGATGCTGTGAAGCGTATACTAAGGGTTAAGTTTGTCATGGGACTGTTTGAGGACCCATTGGGTGATCTTAGCTTAGCTAAACATTTGGGCAGCCCGGTACAATATATGCTTATGTTTCGATTCTTTAGGATATTTCTGTTTTCGTGTTAGGATTATTATCGTTGAACATATCCGTGCAGGAACATAGAGAAATTGCAAGGGAAGCAGTAAGGAAATCACTTGTGCTTTTGAAGAATGGCAAAACACCTCAGCAACCTTTACTTCCCCTTCCGAAAAAGGCCGCGAAGATACTTGTAGCTGGAACTCATGCACACAATTTGGGTTACCAGTGTGGAGGCTGGACGATACTATGGCAGGGTGTTCCTCACAATAACCTTACAATCGGTACGTTCTGTTCTTATTCTGTCGTTTCAACTAGAGTACTACACGAATCCTTCATTTCTCTTAACATCAATCCTTATGGTACACTAGATTCTGCTCGGTTATTGATTGAACAAGTATAACGTGTATAACGTGTCTCATACTAGATGCACCATGTCTACTGTCTGCTATCCGCTCCTATTAGTCCATAAGTAAGTACTGTGATGAAGTGGTTGTTGCTTACCTGACACGATTGTACAAGGTCTCGGGTGAACAAGAATTAGGGATATGATACGGGGAATGGCTGAGATGTTCAGTCGACCCCCTTCTCCTTTGTGAGGGTCCCGAACCCCTACGAGTGAGATCATTTGCTAAAAAGTTGTTCAGCTCAAACTGATGCATCTCGGAATCTTACAGGAACAACTGTCTTAGATGCTGTAAAGAAAACGGTTGATCCTGCAACGCAAGTAGTATTCAACGAGGTGCCAGACAGTAACTTTGTGCAAACGAGCAAATTCGACTATGCTGTTGTAGTTGTTGGTGAAAATACATATGCTGAAATGTACGGCGATAGCTCAAACCTCACAATACCTGATCCAGGTCCTAGCATTATACAAAACGTTTGTGGAGCTGTGAAATGTGTTGTAGTCATCATCTCTGGACGTCCTGTTGTGATCGAGCCATACGTTGAGAAAATGGATGCAATTGTGGCTGCTTGGCTTCCAGGAACTGAAGGACAAGGTGTTGCTGATGTTCTGTTTGGTGACTATGGATTCACTGGTAAACTCGCGCGTACTTGGTTCAAGAGAGTCGATCAGCTCCCAATGAACGTTGGCGATCCACACTATGATCCTTTGTTTCCCTTCGGATTCGGACTCACAACTCAAGCAGTGAATGGAAACCAGAAAAACATGATTTAAGTGAAGTAAATGTGGTGTAAGAAAAGCTTCATAATATATAGTTTTGTAGACTATCAAGCAAAAGATGAAAAAATAAAGTAAAGTTCTACATTTCTATTATATAGAAGCGCCAAGTTGAGGACGACCAAGGGTAAATTTGTCAATTCATAAAGATTCTAGAATATTTGTTTCTATATTATATTATGACATCAAGAAAGTGGTATTAGATTTTTAATGACAAAACAATCAAATATATATGGACCAACATTTTCAATCACAGTTTTTTCTTAAGTTTTTTGAATATAGACTAATAATTAGTCTATTTTAATGAGATATTACACTTCGTATAGATTTATTTTGCATATAGTATAAATAAAATTTTCATTAATCCAAAAATATCTATTAAGAAAATGTAGAATAAATTTGTTTTCACAGCATATTAAATTACTAATGATTTTTATAGGTCTAAAGGTAATTCTAAATTAATGATTTGTTAAGACCTAGAAAATTGACTTACATGATATTTTTTTTTAAAATTATATTAATATTAAAACTAATATGATTTTAATTGACATGATAACTTATTTTAAGTAATATTCCTCTATATTATAAAGTAAAGACTTCTTACTAGGAGAACATATAAAAATATTCATACCAATTCTTTATAAAAAAAAATATCAAATTTGTTAATTTTCATAATAAAATAAATTACATATTAAAATAAGTAAATAAATTTATAGTGTGAAATAATTCTTTACACTAACATGTATACGACATAAACATATTTAAATATGTAATTTGTACTCCATTTTTCATAAATAATGTTCAACTATAAATAACTTATCTCTTATAATTTTCATGTTGTTTCATTATGACAATTAACATATGAGATATCTCTAACGAGTGACAATCAACTCATAATGACCTTCATATAATAGTGAGTCTGCACTTCTTAGTCTTAATTTATACTTCTTACAAACTTGAATTATGATAAATTAGTGTCATTCGTCGAGAGTAATTAGGAGCATATTAAATATTAGATTATAAATGTTTTACAACTTAAAAATAAATGTTTCCTCAATTGATATCAACACTTGAATTTCAAAATTAAGTTACATTATTACCTTGTTTTTATTACAATTTTGGTTATTATCGACAGAATATTGATTAAAAAAATACTATAAAAAATAATTGTGAAAAAACTTTAGTATTTTCATTCTGAATTTTGTTAAAAGGCAAAATAGTTACAAAAACTTAAATTTCATAAATATAAAATTGATCTAAAGTTTGTAATCACTCTATTTTGATTTATGTAATATTTATTTGACTTAACATGAAGTATTTGTTTATTAAAAAAAGCACTTTTAGAACTCGTAGCCTAAAACTAATCATAGATGTTCATATGATTATAAATCATCTTACTAAGAATAAAATGAATATTTTAAAGTGAAAATGTTATTATATATATTAATACATCATTCTTTTGAAATTGACTACAAAAAAAATATGCCACGTAAATTAAAGTAAAAATTATATGAATTTTCATAGTGTTAAAAACTAATTAAATTATATCCCTACTCTTTCTAAAATTACAAAAAAATCATAGAATTGAAACTTTTCAGATACATCAGCACAAATGCAGATACATCAATCGTGATGCTATTCAGGAAACTTGCAGACACATATCTCACGAACGAATCCGAGAGAGGAGGAGTATATTCGAAAGAGAATATGGGTATATCCGTGAGGAGAGAGATGTATATCCAAGAGAGGATAGAGATGTATTCAAGAGGGGATAAAGATGTATTTGTGAGAGGATAGAGATGTATCCGAGAGGAGATAGTGATGTATCTGACAGAGGATAGGGATGTATTTTAGAGGGGATTTTGTAATTTTTATAAAAGGCAGGAAATTTTAGAAATTATAATAAAATAAGATGCGAATTTAGATAATTTGTTTTTAAATTAAAATTAAAAAGATAATTAATTATATTGAGTCCGTGAACGGGCCTTCAATTATCTAGTCATAAAAGCAAGTATGTTATTGTTTTCTTATCCATTTTGTTGTAATATATTGCTTGAGGTTCATAGATATAATATGGCTATCCAATATATGTTTTGTTTTTGTGTACATGTTGGATTCAATTTGTAGCTTTTGGTAATGTTGTTGTTAAAGTAATGTATCCGTCAATTTTGCGATTTAGAGGCGATATATCTCTAATTAAAAAATACTCATAGACAATGTCCTTTATATGACATTCTTATTTTGAGGCGTTTCAAAATGTTTGATACGAATACAAATCTATCACCGTATTACTTTTATAGTAATTTCATCTGACAAAGCTTCATTCTGATTTGTGTGACATTCTTAATTTAGGGGCATTTCATGATGTTTGATTCGAATAAAATTATGTTTGTATACGTCTTCTATATAACTTTCAAGATTTTTACAATCGTCAAACTATTAATGGATAATTTCAAATATCTCTCTTTGGTTTTCACTTCATAACACTAACCTTCCTTGACTCGGACTCTCCTGGCTCTTCCACTCTATGTATGCTCCCCCGGGACACGCTTACCATTTGACAGAAAATATTATTGTTTATATTTCATTCTATATTTTAACCATAATTTCTTATGGGATAATTGTATATAATAGCAAACTAATAACCTAAAATAAATGGAGTAGCTAGGGTTTGATTTAATTGTGCTCCATAGCAAACGTTTGCCAAAATTTGCCAGCGAATTATACAATTGCAGCGAATTATACAATTGCAGCGAATTATACAATTTAGGCCAGTGAATTATACAACTGTATATGTATGGTGATGCCAGTGAATTATACAATTAGGCCAGAGAATCATACAATTGTATATGTATAGCGAATTATACAGTTATATGTTTGCTATGGAGCGCAATTATGTAAACTTTGCTATAACATACAAATATGAATTTTTTATTTGCTATATGTGAAAGTTGCCCATTTCTTAATCATATAAATATAGACTCAAATAAAAGAGAACTAATTCGACTCGACTCAATTTTTAAAATATGTAGCTAATTGTTACAATTCATTATCTAATTTGTACTTATCCCTGTAATTACCCTTGTAAAGACAAAGAGTTTAGTCGAACTTTTATCAACCAAAACCAATTTAAAGTACTTTTCCCTTTTGGGGTGGTCTGATACACGAGATTAGATATGTAAAGATATTTGATGAGATTATTTTATCTCACCTTTGATATTAGATAGTAATATCATTATTTTAATATAAATGATAGGATCAAACAATCTCGGAATTAGTTAAATACGAAATATATCAATCTCAACTTTATCTCGAAATTATTTTCTTTATCCCACGTACTAAACGAACCATTTAGTTCGAATTTACTTGTGTTATTCTTCAAATTATTGCGTTGTATAATACATTATAACAAATACATAACATAATAGCCGTCTTAGCTCAGTGGTAGAGCGCGTGGCTTTTAACCACGTGGTCGTGGGTTCGATCCCCACAGACGGCGGTTTTATTTTATTTTTTTCGTAAATAATTTGTTTTGTAATTTTTTGCAAAACCAAAAACATTTTTAAAAATATAACCTAAGCACCATTTCAAGAATAATGTTCGAGTTTCAAAATTATATCATAATTTATTCGACTTAATTTAATTGAAATCTATTTATTTATATTTATTTCATAAATTTTAACACATATAGCTAGCAAACTGAATAGGGGTTCAGACGAATATCATAACTTTTCCTTTATATTTATATTAGAAAATTAATTAAACGTATAAGAATATTTAATTACGAAGCGAGTAACTAAAATGAGTTATAAATTAAACAACAAATTCCGAACCTATAAATTACTTCAAATTCTGACTCGATCTCTCGACTCGATCACTCCTCTAGCTCTAAGGGCTTAAAATATTTTCTATCAATAAGATAAGTGCCAATGCTGAGACGAACTGCCCACACATCCATAGGCTTCCTTGACACTATCCTGCATTACATTAATTCAATTTCATTTAGTATAAACTTTATATGTATAAAGTTTAGTTTATATATATATATTTTTCACTGTATAATTTGAGCTAAATACAATAGTTGATATCGAACATAAGATGTGTAGTTTAAACGAAAACATAACTTTCAATTAGCATCAAAAGTTAGTTTCTCGATTGAGTTAGCCCTCTAGGTTCATTTCTTTATCATGGTATTATCAGAATCATGTTAACCTAATTCAATATTTTCGATGATTAACCTACTATATAACAATATTTATGTTTCAAATGTTCAATCCTAGACGTGCAACGGTCCTTAATTTCCTTTTTATGATATTGAACAAGATTCATTACTTTATCATAGTATATAGTATGATACAATTTTTTGTAAACACCAAACATACTTTGGCACAATTATCTTAAAGGCAATTAAAGATGATCTAATAGTGTAACGCATAAAGCGACAATATTATTCTATATACATTGTAAAAACTCGTATATTATCAATGTATATAAGATAAATTCACAAAAAATAGAAAGAGGATAAAATTAAACGCGGACCTGCCAACGTCACCGGGTTTGACCAAGCCAACATTGGGTCTAAGACAAGGCACAGAGGCAGCAGTTTTAAGCAACTTAGGAGACTCAATTACTATAATTGGTGACCCAATTTCAAGCTTTTGTGAGCCATCATTTGTGTTTAACTCACATTTGGTGATTAAATTGAAGGGTAATTGTGTTGAATTATGGCTAAATCTTGATGAATTTGGGCATTTGGGAATTGAGGTGAAAGAAACTAGTGCCATTGTGGAAGTAAAATGAAACAAAAAAAAAGGGGGTGTATGGTTCTAAGTTTTAATTTCAAGATGATGTTTTTGTGGTTCTTGGTAGAGTACAAGTGTTTTTGCATGGGGTACTACTTAGTGTACGTGGGGTCCACGCGTGTGAAAAGAAAAATTAGTATGAAAAAAGATGTACGAAAATTCGGGAGATTTAATTTTTTTAGCTCTTTACAAACTTGAAATTTAGTTTTATGTTTTTTGATAAGAGAATTTTCTTTTTACACCAGTGATCTGAAAAGGTTAATTTCTTGTGTTTAATTAGTAAGTGATTATAAGAGATTATTTCACCAGAAACTTCTCCGTGATTGGATAAAAATGACCTTTGATTCACTAGTCCGAATAATTGAAATTCGTATGATATGAAATTTTACTTTCAAAAAAAAAATGTTCCTAATAAAATTTTGTGTATCAATTTTTATGTTTAACAAGTGTTTACTAACTTGAAAGTTGAAACTTACATGTGTTGATAGTTTTTTTTTAGCCTTTGTCATTGTTACGTTATGCTTTAATTTTAAATTCGTTGAGATGAAATACATAATTTACATAGTTCGTAGATAAGATTATTAAAGATTTTCCATATTTTCTAAAGATAAATAAATGTCTGACCAGAATAAGAAATGTTATAACTTATAACTGAGCAGGTGATCGAGAATTTCAAATTCGAAACTTCCTGCATTCATTCTAGTTGGCATTAATCGTTTATCAATTGTTAATGATTCAATTATCAATTTACCCAATAAAAATCGAAAGCTAATAAGAAATTAAACAAAATCATTAACCAAATTAATAAGACAAATTGACAAAATAACATAAACACAAAATAAATTTCCAAATTCCAACCAATTGATTGATAACTCAATCTCGATAAATTAATAATACTTTTTTACGATTCAAGTTAATAAATTGAATCGAAATTTAAACTCACTCTAATCCAAACAACATTATTAATCAAAGAACTAAACCATTAAAAATTCCCAATCCATATTTTTGCATTTATCATTTTCACAAAGATATTACAACAATATATAGCAAAAAATAGAAAAAATAAAACTTTTTACTACTTCTTTTTTGCAATTATATTTACAAATCATATCATTGAAATACCTTTTTCTCTAATCCAAAATGCCCTCTTTTTTTTTTTTTAATTTAGTCCAAAAAAAATCATATAATTAATTTATAAATTCCATTAATTAATATTAATTTTTTTCTTACCCTTTTATTCTTCTTTTTTCTCAGATGAGTTTCTCCAAAATCCACCTTCATAAAACCGGCCCCACATCTCCGTTTCCGCTTCCGCCGACGCCGGCTTTTCGCCGACGGCATTGACATTTTCCGATTCTTTTCCGTCGCCGGCACCGGTTAATTGACAGCATTTGGATTCATTCTTCTTATTATTATTATTCAAAAGCCTTTTCTGTTTATTCTTCCTCAACAATTTCCGGCACAATCCCGTCGGCACTTTATACACCGCCAGTATGAGAAAATGAATCATCGCACAGGGAAGACAGCAACAAACCGTCGCGCACTCCGCCGCCGTTCTGCCGGCGACTTCGCCTTTCCGATTACGAAGAGTTTCGCAGTGATTCATCATCGTCGTCGTCGGCGTTGTGGTTTCTGTTCGTAACAACGGTTGTCGACGGTGCACCGTCGATGACCCTGTTTGCCCTGTCATCGCCGGCGATTTCATTGTGACCGGAAAAAAAAACAGGGTCAAAATTAATTCATTTTTTGAAGAAAAAAAAAGAAGAAATGGTGAAAAGGGGGAATTAAAAGAAGAAGAAATGAACAAATAAATTAAGGGGAAAAAAAGGGATTATGAATTATGAATTTTTGGAGAAATAAATAAAATTAAAGAGGAAAACATGAAAATCTCTCTAAGAGAGAGATAGAGGTGGTAATTGAAGAGGAAATTAAAAAAATGGAGTGAATTTTTTTTTTTTTTAAAAAATGAAATTTGTTTGGCCTTGAAAATTGTGAATTTGACAAAATAATATTTAAAAATTAGAATTATATTTGATAATAAATTTAAATTGGAGTTGTTTATGAATTTTTGTAAGTGATTTAAATGTCTAATTTTTAATATATTTATTTGTGGGCTGCAGTTATTGGAAAATTAGATAAGAAATTTATACAATGCTTTTAAATAAATATATATATATATATATATAGTACATGAACTATATGTTTTATACTACATACTGGTATTATTTAGAAAAAAATAAAAAAAGTTCCAAAATAATTTTTATAAATATATTATACTTTGTGAAATTTCACTAAATTTGTTGTTGTAAATGCCAATAGGTTGACATACATGATAGTCGTCAGTAAGTTATGTACTCGTATTTTTATTTGTCTAATTTTTATTTTTAATATGTATAAAAGTGAATATTCTTTTCCTAATTACAAAATCTATATTTAAAATTACAAAATTTTAAAGGTGGTTCAGTACATTACACAATTTTAATTTAACAACATAAAATTCAAAAATCTTCTTTATTTTTTCAAATTTTGTGCCGAGTTAATTTAATACAAAATAAAAATAAAATAAAATAGATGAAGTATTTTGCTTACTTGACACGACTAAGAAAGAAGATATATGTGACAAAGTTGAAGTAGCCTCCATGTTGGATAAAAAGAGGAAAAATGAGATTGAAATAATTTGAACATGTGAAAAGAAAAATAAAAAATGAACGGAGTATTTCAAAAAATAAACTTTTTTGCAAGTACTCTCAAATATCTATTATATAAAAAAGTTAATGAAATAGAAATATGACACATTCTTTAATCATATATATCAGTCTTAATTGAAATATGTTTGGAGTTTTATGGCTTGTTAAGACTAATGTGTGAATAAATAAAAAATTGATGTATTTTAAATGGTTAACTTATCTATCTAGTGTAACCTTAGAGTAGGTAAAATGTGTTATAATTTTAATGTGTATAGCAGTGTTTTAAAAGGCGGGGGCGTGAGGCGACACGTTTTGTACAGTACGGGGTGAGGCGTAAGCCCCGAGACACGGGGCCTACGTTCCATGGATCTACGGGGCGTAGCCTCTTCGTATATTCGATTTTATAATTTTATTACTAATAAAAACAAGTACAAGTAAACCTTTCAATGATTTTACAATTTTTTTTATAAATAACCTATAATATATAGAAATTATATTATGATGTTTATTTGAGATAAGTATTAATAAATAATAATAAAGAAAAAAATATTATAATTACTATTCAAAAAATATCATTACACCAATAATAATAAAAAAATAATTTAAAGCAAAAAAGGTTTTAAAAAAAAATTAAAACGCTCACGCCTACATGTTTACGTTCAGAACTTGCGTTTTTATGTTCGAGGCTTACGCCTCAAATTTAGAACTTACACGTTATGTATCTACGTCTTTAATTTACGCTGCGGGGCGTTTTTGGTACTCCTCACCCCGAGATTCGCTGTGGAACTCTCTCCAAAAATGTTTTTGAAAACACTAGTGCATAGTACAAATAGTTTATCATATGTTTAGGTAGTTAATTGGGCCAAAAATGTCCAAAAAAATAGTTTATCATATGTTTAGGTAGTTAATTGGGCCAAAAATGTCCAAAAAAAAAAATATGACAGCTGTGGGATTTGAACCCACGCCCTTTCGGACCAGAGCCTAAATCTGGCGCCTTAGACCACTCGGCCAAACTGTCAAGTTGTAAGATATTAGTGTATTTTGTTATATGGAATTTTCAGCCATTGTGTTTTGGGAATTCAGGATCACAAAAAATTTGGGGCTCGTTTGAACTTAAAAATGCGTTTGTTTTTTCTACGGGACGAACTGATCCATTGTTAAGGTCTTAATTGACGTCCACGAAAAATTTTGGTCATTTTATTTCGAGAATTCTGGAACACAAAAAATCTATAGACTATAGCACACAAAAATTGATAAAATCTACATTTCCTGCTTTGGAACTCGTTTGAACATGAATATGCTCTCGCTTTCTTCACGGGATGAACTAGGTCCATAGCTAAGGTCTTGACGGACGTCCATGAAAATTTTTTGCTATTTTATTTCGAAAATTCTGAATCACAAAAAATTCATAAACTATACGAAATTGATAAAATCCCCAATATTGAAGGTGTATGTCTAAATATGATAAATACAATTGTCTAACATCTCAAAACAATCATTTTCCCTAACATCTCAAATTATTGTTTGAATGATAAATATTCAAACTATATCGAATTTTTTTTTAATAAGATCTAAATTATATTTTCATATATAACGTGTCCTATTATAAGTTTGCAACGTAGCCTTAGAACCATTACTCTTACAAATATATTTCCCATTTTCTCTTCACTTTCTTTGTAATATAATTGCCTAAAAGAAGTTCTATCTATGCATAACAAAGGATTAGTAAAGGTTGATAGTTTGATAAATATAAAGTGAATTTCAAATAATTACTCTTTTCGACGAATAAGTTTCATTTTTCGAGAGTTAAACTATATTTTGATACATAAATTTTGATATATATATTTTTTTTTACTTAACAGATATCAACAAATTATAATTATAGTACTTTTTTTTTATAGTTTCTAAATATTTAAAAATACTTAATTTATTAATCTAATCTAATTTTAACTATGTATAGAAATAAAATAAAAAATATTTTTTGAAAAATAAAATGTGACAAATATTACAAAGAAAGTATACATTCGTTGGTTCATTGTGTTTTATATGTGCAAATTATTTCACAGGTGTAAAATGATAATGATAATGATAATAATTCGTACCAATTTAAAAACTTTACGGGTGTATTCAAAAAATAATAGTGGTTATGATCTTTTTGATCTTTTAATTTGTCTGATAAAATTTTCATCTTATATATAATTTATCAGATATGTATTAGTTATACTATACATTCTATTCAGTATTATAGGGTGTGTAAATACATTATAAACCATGATTTTTGCAATACCACGATATTAAGCATGGTTAAAAATAATATTGTCCTTAATTAACAAATCAAATCAAATAAATTAGAAATAATTTCAATATAATTAATTTCAAACATGAATATATCATTTATTTTGTTTGTATTATACTTAATTATATATAAGATCCATTAATCAAGCTCTTTTTAAAAGCTTAATAAAAGCAAGTATTGTTGGAGAGGAATATCTTCACTTTTATACATAATTTGATTCAACAACTCACCATATAAAAAACATTCATGAAAATCAAATGAATATTACTTTTTCATCCAAATAACAAAAAAGATAATTAAAAATCAATATTTAATGGTACACTATTTAAAGGGACACTTGTAACATGTTTGACCTCAAAAGCTAAGGACATGAACACTCAAAAAAGATATTTCACCATTTGTAGATAGTTGGACTATTCTAAAGGGGATTGAATTGCAATTTATACATTTATGTATTCTTTTTATATTAAATTAAATTTAATCGATCAAGCTTCCTTTTATTCGTTTTATAGAAGTCACACAATACATAGCTGGAAGTCAGAATATGTAGATTAGAAAGCGTCTTCTAAACCAACTCATTTATTTAATAAAGAGAGGGGAAGGAACTTATTTATTTGCATAATGAGTTTATTAAGAAAAATAATAATTTGATTAGATTTAAATCGTGATGTTTATTTCAATCGATTTTTTTCCCAATTTTATTCCATTAAGAATAAAATTGCATTGAATACAAATTCTTTGTCCTTAAAAGTTTAATTCATAAGCTTCTAATTACGAACAAAAAGATTCTGATCATTCCATCACATTCTCGTTCGCGATGAATTGAATTAAAGATGCATTATTAGATGTTTGAGATATTTTGGGAGCCAAGGGCATGTGGTTTTTCATTATTGGATACATTAATTCCAACTACAAAACCATGTAAGTAGTGTATTGTCTTACATGTTTCATTTTTAATACAATGTAGAGTCATATATGTTATTATTTCATTTATTTGTATTACCTTATCTACTATACATTGAAGTGATTCAATTTGTTTGGAAGTACAATACAAATGAGTGCTAACTTATAATATTTTTCGTATAATTTTTTAATATATGTAAATTTAAAATTTAAAATATTGAACTAATCCATTTAAATTCAATTTTAAAAGTTTAATTAAATTAACTCTTGTAAAAATGAATATAAGTGATTTTCACGCAACAAATTATCTGTATTTATAAGTTCAAAGAGCAAAATATAAGAGGAAAAATTCTCAATAAAAGGGAGATGGGTCACTATGAATAATTTAGTTCTAGGAACTTCAAAACATCAGATATTTTCTTGAAATGACCAATTAAATTATAGATAAACTTTAAAAAAAATCAAAAAAATGGAAGAACCTTGTTCCAAATACCAAGAATATTATCTAAAAATCCAAAGCATATGAACAATTCACTTAGGCCAATTACCTTCCTTTTTATCCATAAATTTAGTTATCCTACAATTAGTTGAATAACAAATAACCATATACTATTATGATTTATGTAGCTTATGGATGTATAAATTGTTCCTTTTGATGAATGAATTATGCCATATATATTGGTAAATTATGAAAGTTTGGGGTTCTAATTAATATTTTTTATTTTTATGTTTTTTATCGATACCTAAGTGATAACGAATTTGGATAGTTTTTTTTATGGTCAATTCCATCAATTTTAGTTGAGGCAATTTTTACGTGTTCATTTCCAACTAATCTAACTTTTTCCTATAATAAGAAATTCAAACAAATAATAATTTAGACAAGTGAGAGTTGCTCGGATGGTAAAATTCCTCACTTCCAACCTTAAGCAAATGTGGGAGCTATGAAGGGGAGGAATAAATAATAATAATATTAATAATATTCGTGTGTGAAACAATCAAATATATCCCTATATGATTTTTTTTAAAGCAAAAAAATAATTTAGAATTAATTTTTTCACTTCCATGTTAAGAATTTGAATTAATTAAGATTTACGATGCGTAAAGACTCATTTAAAGAATATCATTATCTGATATGTTTTTTTTAAAATTCACCACTCAAACTCGAGAAATTTATTTAAAGACGGAAAAAATTCTATCTATCTTGTCACAACCTTAGTGTTGAAGTCAATACAAATGACACTTGACAGAATCTTATGCTCACTTTCCATAACCTCTTGTCTCTTTTTTCCACTACATTTTTAATAATACGATTATGAGGTATCCAATGAACAGATTGACATAATTTTGAGCAGATTAAAATTGATTAATTTAATAAATAAAAAGATATTGATGAATTGAAATAGTTGCGCTAAAATGGGCCGAAATGTAGATCATAAACTAAAATTTTGCTTAATTTTTACTAAATTTTAATTATTTTATTTGAATTATTTAGTATCTTATAAAATTTTCTCATTATGACTATATTAGTTAAGAATATAACAAGAGTTTGTCAAGGCACTAAAAAGATACTTTGATCTAAACGAATACTTCAAGAAAAATAGAGACATGGTGGTGTCACTAATAGTATTATTATAATTAAGAAGAAGAATATTTGATTAATTAAAAAAATTGGGACTCTTCTTACTTTTATTATTTTATATATTTAATTGAGTCAACTTAGAATCAGTTCATCCTAGACCAGAGAAGTTACTCGAATGATCACTTTCAAATATGAGATTATAGATTTGAGTCATCAAGAAAATAAAATGATGATAATTTCTAAATAGTGATCGTAAAAAAAAAGTTTGCCACCCTATTATTTTTATATCAATCTTTTCTCTCTTTTTTTGGTTTATTAAATATGTTACAAATGCTTTGTGACCTAAAATATTCTAAATATTAATCTAATTATACATTGAATATGCAATTAAGTAGTATTTATAACAAATTTTAAATTGCATTCGTGAGCCAAAATAAAGCATGAGTTGACTTAAGGAGACAATTAGTACAAATCTTTTTAATAGAGGAAACTTTAGACATATAATATTTCCTAATCTTTTGATTTGTCTATGGAAATAATTTTTTTAAAAGTCCACTGTCCATAACTTTAGATTAATATATTAATTAATGCATGATTATACGAGGTATATATATAATATTACCAAAAGATTCTATTCTTTTCTTTGTCCTTAGAAATTATTATTAAGATAAGTTGATCACTAGACCATCATCAATAAAAATTGATTTTATGCATTCGTGCTCCACATTCGTATAACGCTTTACTCGATCAAGAAGATATATTTAATTACAAACTTTTCAATGTTAAAGAAAAGAGGCTTTAAACCATCATCAACGTCAACACACTGATAAGGGGAGCAATATAGAAAGCGAGACTCCCCATGAATCTTTCTCAGTGGGTTTTAGGAATCGAAATCGGATTAGGCTCACCTACAAGCCTACTACCAAGCAATAGAAAAAAAAGGGCAAATTACTGAAATCATAAAAATCACATACTTTTAAGGCAATATTACAATCTATCCCTTAAAAGTTTATAATTACAGAAATCTCTCAAACAGATACAATAATATAAGCGTTGATACATCAAAAAGAGGGTTAGATACATTAATGGCCAAAAAATCAAAGCGTTGATAAATTAAAAAGTGGGTCGAATATATTAATGGAGGGTTCAAATACATTAATGACCAAAAAGTCAAAGTGCTGATACATTAAAAAGAGGGTCGAATACATGCGTTGATACATTAAAAATCATAAGCCCGTCAACAAGCAAAATGAGTTTAATCAAAATATTTTTGATAAATTTTATATATTTGTAACTTATTAAAAAAGACTCATGAGGGAACAAATTTCTCATGATTTAGAATATGCTCCATTCCACCTTAGATAAAGTATTACTTTGCTTGTTCCTTAAGCCATTTTCATCGTCTAGCCATCACTTCTTCTCATTTTAACTAAATTTGTTCTAATGTTTTATTTTTAATTATAAATATAGTTTGCATTCTTTAAAATGCTCTTTTAGGGTGCAAAAATTAAAGAATATTCATGCATAGGAAAAATAGTAAGTGTATAGCTAAATAATATCTCACACTTAGTGTTTTGAAATCGAATTTATGTCTAGTGGTGCATAAGTTCTTCTAAGGGTGTTTAACATAATTTATTGCGCGTTAGTACTATCCAATTATTTTCTAACATAACCGGTTAATATGATTATTCTTAACAAAATTGATTAATCACTCTGTTGAGTTTATAAAGAATTCGAGAGGGTAGAAGTTATGAATAGTTTATAAGTATTTTTACTTCGAATCTTGATCTTCCAATAGATCATTTTAATTTCATTGACTGCTAAACGGACATTCTTGATATGCTATTGCAAGTAAGTATTCATAACATGGTTGGTAAATTGGAGAAAAGATGGTAAGTAACCTCTTCAAACAATCAAATTTGATTTATAAAATAAATTTACGCCTTCGATATATAAAAACTTGAATATATAATTATCAAGGAAAAAACAGTAGAGAGATTAAACGGTAAATAACATATTTGAACTATCACTATTTTATGAGTTTCACACTATAACTAGCTAGTAGCTAGATGGTTCCTTTCCTATCTGAATTATCATTATCTATGTATAAAAACACACTTCAAAATTGATTAGATCAACTATCAGTTGCTTCATTTTTCAATCTACATAGATGATTACATTTCAGATAAAACAAAGAAACATTTAATAGTTAAAATATGAAGCTCACATAAATAATAATTTTGATGAATTTTTGATCATTATCAAAAACTAAATAAAAGTTTTTTTTTTTTTTTTCATGAGGGTCCCTTGCACAAGATTCCATTAGGCATTTTTGGAGTCCTACAAATACCCTGACAATCCCCTGCCAATTTTATTTGCATTCACAACATCAACCAAAAGCATCCCATACTCCAATATACCAATAATTCTATCCTCAACACATCTATATTCTTTTCCTATCGCGTAATTACTAGACTGTGTAATTATCAGATTACGACGAAGATGTCAATACCTAGAATGGAAGAAATGGCAACACCACAATTGTGTAAACCACCAACACCACATATGACTAAGACAAAGGGCATAGTGTCAATTCTTGGATCAGATACTCAAAGAGGCAAATCAAATGTAACCTCTATTAGAAGAACATTTTCAGCTGATATGTCATCCAAACAATGGCTTACACAAAATGGTTTTTTCTCTCCAATTAAAAAGGTTGCTTCATCTAAAGATCTTGCTCTTTCAACCTCGTCAGAGGAAGAAGAAGAGGAGGAGGAGCTCGAAAGACGAAAAACATCATTTGATGTTTGGAGTTCAATTTTGTCACAAAAGAAAAATGATGATCTTCAAACTCCATATATTCACCCTCTTGTTAAACGATCAACAAGTTCTTTAAGTGAAAAAAGTCTTGAAATTTGTACTGAAAATCTTGGATCAGAGAATGGTTCTGATGGTTTTTCCTCCTACGCTCCTTCTGAGAATGGAGATGTAGATGAGGAAAAACACGACCACCATCACCACCACCACCACCACCACCAATACTGCTCACAATTCATTGAGGAATTGCGAGTAGTAAAGTATAATAATAGCAAGAGATCATCCTCATCTTTTCCTCCTCCAATTACTTCCTTGGCTAGAGGGGACAACAAGCCTTCTATTCAAATGCAACCTCGACGCCAAGATGGTAGATTGATTCTTCAAGTTGTTTCTATTCCTCCTCGAAATCATTTCCATGTCCATCGCCTTGATGGTCGTCTTCTTCTAACCTTAGTTGATAATAGTACTTCCACTTCATCATTAGAACAAGAGATGGAGGATTATGGTGAAGAATTTGATGAAGTTTTCGACGTTATTGATGATCATACACCTCAAAATGATTATATAAGTGATGATTGTCTTGAAAAGGAAGAAGAAAAGGGGATCATTGTGATGGAACAGAATCCAAGATTGTCAAGTGGGGTAAAAACCATGATGAGGTTGTTAGATTCTCCAATCGAAATAAGGAAAAAGTCAATTCACTTCCCAATTGAGACAAAATTTCCCAAATTCTCCCTCGAACTGAAAGATCATTTGGGGCTAGGAAATAAGACTCGTGTAACATGGTCTAACAAGTTTAGTAAAGTTGTCAACTTGACAGGTTCTGTGGATTCAACTGAACTAACTGATCAGGAGGTAAGTCAGATAATCTCAGTTCCTCAGTCGACGACGGCCTCTTTCAATGCCTATGAGTATTTTTGGAGGAAGAATCCTACAATTGCAAAAGAATGCAACAACTATACCACTAAGCAAGTTGTTGTTACATCCAATAGTACTACTCCCAATGCTAAGAGTACAACAAAAGTAGCAACATATATGAATTATTTGGTACCTTTGCAAAGAGGATGCAAAGAGCCAAAGAGGTCTTTACTAATTTGGGAGCCTTACTGCATTGCTACCTCTTGATGATCACCAAATTTTTTATCAAGTCCTAATTCAACAAATTAACAATAAAAAAATAAATATATAAAACTATATAATATGTATTATTATTATGATTTTTATTTTCCTCTCTAAGTTTTGACTAGTTTTTACTCTTTTGTCAAAAAGAGTTTTGTGTAGCCAAGTTAACAAAGAGAGAGATCATTGTTTTATATACAATCATCCAATTTTGTATAATCTCTTCCTTCCTTTATTTAAAATATTGTTATCTGGTATTTGAAATCAATTGACTCGACTATTTGTATTGCATAAGATTCATTAAAAAGAATAAAACTACCTAGTTAACCTATCTTTGTGAGATAATGATGATGTTTGTACTAAGTTATTAGCCAAAAGATATGGTAACCTATCAATTTGGTGGTGGATCTAGCCTATAATGTACAAAGTTCACGAGAATTTAGTAGTTTTTGTCTAGCCTAAACCGTTTATGGACAAGTAATTTTTGAGCGGATTATTAATTCGCCTATTTATTAACAAGTTTTTACACGAATTGTCTCTAGTTCAAATGGTTTTTAATTTTTGCCCCTTGTATTACTACTCACCTATTTTATTTTATTTTTGTGGATCAATTATCCTTATCTATGACCTAATTCACTTAATATAAGTCAAGCGAATTGTTGACTTGCCCGATGTAAGTTCTCTAGAATTAAGTTATGTGACATAAGTTGTGTAGTATTTCTATATATGATTGATTTGCTTAATATAATTTAGAGAACTTTTGTCTCGCTCGGCATAAGTTCTATAGCAGTACAATATAACTTGTGAAATATTATGCCGTGAAAATATAAATTTATGCTCCAGAAAAATATATATGTTTTTTTCGATATCTAAGGTAATTTTTTGCCACTTTTTTTTAAATTAGGGTATATATTGAATTGGATAATGAGTAGGCACAATTTGATAGTAGAGAATCAATCCTCTTATGCTATTGTAGAATATGGCAGAAATGGAACTCGTACGGAAGGGGTCTACAATAGGGACGGAATTAGTAAGGGCCGAGGGAGTTCATCCGAATCAATTTCGATGAAAAAATTACACTATGATAACCACTTCATGTGTTTATTATATATATATATATATATATATATATATATATATATATATATATATATATATATATATTTCAAATTCCGTCAATAATATTTCTGACTCGATACTGCAAATTAAAAGTTTTAATATGGTGATTTCGATATTATGATATTTCTCTTAACATAAAGTCTAGAAAAGGTATAATATAATTTAAAAATCTCACAAAATGATTAAGTTAATTATACACATTTTTTTCTTCCTATACTTACCAAAAAGAAGATGAAAAAAAAATTTCTTTCCCAATTTATGTGACGTTTTTCACTTTTTGAGAGTATAACAGTTTAAGTTTGATCGAGAATTTGAGCATGAAATCTTTAATTTTTTTAAAAATAAATTTATATATTTATAAACTATGTAAAAATGTACTATAAGTCATAATAATTGACAGTTCAAAATTATTGAAAAGATGTGTGAAATTTTACTGTCAAAGACAAACTTGTTTGAATCTCAAAATCGGAAAAGTGACATATAAATTGAGATGGATGAAGTATATAACAACCATTTTGTTTTTTGTTTTACAGAGTTTAGTAGGTTTAGCCACTTCAAGAAAAATGTCAATTTGATCTTTTTGATGATGATCATCATGAGGTGACAATGCAATAAGGCTCCCAAATTAGTAAAGACATCTTTGGCTCTTTGCATCCTCTTTGCAAAGGTACCAAATAGTTACAATTTGCTCTATTCCCTCTCATTAACACCAAGTCTTGTTGCTCATTTGGTTCTAATTTTGTTGTACCCTTGGCATTTGGAGTAGTACTATAGGATGCTACAACAACTTGCTTAGTTGTATAGTTGTTGTATTCTCTTGCAATTGTGGGATTCTTCCTCCGAAAATACTCATAGGCATTGAGCGCGGTCACCAGTGTTAGTTGAGTTTGGAGTGATTGAGGAACTGACGTTATCAGACTTAGCTCCTTAGTCAGTTCAGTTGAATTCACAGTACATGTCAAGTTGTTACTGAACTTGTGGGACCATGTTATAAGATTCTTGTTTCCTAGCCTAAAATGATCTTTTAGCTCGGAGGAGAATTTGGTAAATTTTGTCTTTTCCCTTATTTCGACTGGAGAATCTAACAACTTCATCATTAGGGTTGATGTCTTCATATTTATCACCCCACTTGACAATTTTGGCTTTTGTTCCATAATCAATTGAGGTGTATGATCATCAATATCGTCGAAAATATGATCAAATTTTTCATCATTATCCTCCATCTCTTGTTCTAATGATGAAGTGGAAGTACTATTATCAGCTAAGGTGAGAAGAAGACGACCATCATGGCGATGGGCATGGAAATGATTTCGAGGAGGAATAGAAACAGCTTTAAGAATCAATCTACCATCTTGGCGTCGAGATTGCATTTGAATAGAAGACTTGTTGTCCCCTCTAGCCAAGGAAGTAATTGGAGGAGGAAAAGATGAAGATCTTTTGCAATTATTGTACTTTACTACTCGCAATTCCTCAATGAATTGCGAGCAGTATTGGTGGTGATGGTGGTGATAGTGATGATGATGATCGTGTTTTTCATCGTCTACATCTCCATTCTCAGAAGGAGTATAGGAGGAAAAACCATCAGAACCATTCTCTGATCCGAGATTTTCAGTACAAATTTCAAGACTTTTTTCACTCAAAGAACTTGTTGATCGTTTAACAAGAGGGTGAATATATGGAGTTTGAAGATCATCATTTTTCTTTTGTGACAAAATTGAACTCCAAACATCAAATGATGTTTTTCGTCTTTCGAGCTCCTCCTCCTCCTCTTCTTCTTCTTCCTCTGACGAGGTTGAAAGAGCAAGATCTTTAGATGAAGCAACCTTTTTAATTGGAGAGAAAAAACCATTTTGTGTAAGCCATTGTTTGGATGACATATCAGCTGAAAATGTTCTTCTAATAGAGGTTACATTTGATTTGCCTCTTTGAGTATTTGATCCAAGAATTGACACTATGCCCTTTGTCTTAGGCAAGGGTGGTGTTGGTGGTTTACTCAATTGTGGTGTTTCCATTTCTTCCATTTTAGCTATTGACATTTTCGTTGTATTCTGGTAATTACACGATCTAGTAATTACACAATACGAAAAGAATATAGATGTGTTGAGGATATAATTATTGGTATATTGGAGTATGGAATGTTTTTGATTGAAGCTGTGAATGCAAATAAAAAGGGCAGGGGATTGTCAGGGGATTTGTAGGACTCCAAAATGCCTAATAGAATCTTGTGCAAGGGCCCACCATGAAAAAAAAAATTTATTTAATTTTGTGATAATGGTAAAATATTTATACGAAATTTTACTTGAGTTTCATATTTCAACATTTAGTTATTCGTTTTTCTAACGTGAATTATCATTATATATTTATAAAAAATATTTAGCTTAGTAAATGATAATAGTTCAGATAGAATGAGTTTCATATTTCAACATTCAGTTATTCGTTTTTCTAACGTGAATTATCATTATATATTTATAAAAAATATTTAGCTTAGTAAATGATAATAGTTCAGATAGAATAAGGATGTAACTGATAGTTGGTCTAATTCATTTTAATGTGTTGTTTTAATATATTTATCTTTCTACCAACAAAAATAATGAAATTACTACACAAAATTGGAATATAATGATTATTAATATTCTAGTTTGAGATACTCTAAAGTCTAAAGTATACCCTTAATTACTATTTCCATCCATGAATATTTGATTCTTAATTCCACCCAAAAAAACGTTTCGTGGAATATAAAATATATATTCTTTTCGTTTTAATTTATTATCATACTTTGTTTTTTTAGTTCATTTCAGAAAGAATATTTTTTTCTTTTTTAACAATTTTTTAATTCTAGGTTTCCATTTAACATATTTAAGACCACAACATTAATTGACATTTTGAAAGTTTCACATATCTTTAGTTTAAAACTATAAATTCAAAAGTCCCCTATATCTTTCTTAACTTCACTCCAAATCAAAAATCAAAAAAGTAATTTAAAACGAAACGAGATGTTATAACAAATTTAAGTAAAGTGAGAAGGAAGTGATTGTTGGACAACAAAGATGGCTTAAGGAACAAGCAAAGCAATCACCTTCAAAAGAATCGTCACTATTTATTTATATTGTCAATCAGTGTTTTAAAAGACGAAGCAGGAAAAAAAGAAGAAATACATTATCTAAGATGGAATGAAGCATATTCCAAATAATGAGAAATTGGTTCCCTTGTGAGTCTTTATTAATAAGTTACAATTACAAATTTATAAAATAGTATTAAAATACATCAAAAACATGTATAAAAACTTTAAAGACTTTTAAGAAGTTTGTTTACAAATATACCTAATTTTTTTTAAAAAAATTATTTCAAAATTTTAAGAAGTTGTTTGCAAGTTGTCTACGTAAATTACTGGCTAATAATCGCTTAATTTGCAAGCCTCTTTTGGAGATTATATGCAAGCTGGTATTAAATAGACATCAAACAATTTATGTGTACGTAACAATATATTTTATGATGAAGAAAAGAATAGAATCTTTTTAGTGTTATATATATATATATATATACATATATATATATATATATATATATATATATATACCTAGTATAATCATGTATTAATTAATATATTTGAACTAAAGTTATGGACGGTGGACTTTTAAAAAAAACAATTATTTCTTTAAGCAAATCAAAAGTTTAATTAACAAATATTATATGTTTAAAGTTACCTATGTTAACTTAGGTCAACTCATGCTTTAATTTGGCTCACGAATGCAATTTAAATATTGTTATAAATACTAATCAATTGCATAATCTAGTGTAGATAAATATTTAGAATATTTTAGGTCACAAAGCATTTGTTTATATTTAATTAACCAAAATTAAAAGGATTAATGTTATAGATGACAAAAGGGTGAATTGATTCTAAGTTGACTCAATTGAATATATAAAAGTAATTAAAGTTCATAATTGTTTGATTAATCAATATTGTTATTCTTTTTATAATACCATTAGTGAGTGACACCATCATTCCTCTTTAATTACTCTTTACCATTCTTTTAAGCACTAATTTATTTGTTTGGATTAAAGTATCTTTTTAGTGCCTTGAAAATCCTATTATCCTAATTTAATTCTTAACTAATATATAAAGCTATTACCAAAGTCAACAAATTCTTGACATCAATACAAGGGTGTATTCATGAGGGGTCGCGGGGTCATCGGGTTCAGGTGAATTCATGTTATTCTCTTGAGATCATATAGTATAGTATTATAATTTTTTAAATATAATTTATATAGATGAGTGAATTCACACTCAAAATTATATAATGCGGTAATAATTATGTGCACCTATCTAAATGAGGATAGAAATTTAAATCGTATATCTATCTTGTCTTTTCATTCTAAAATTGAATAACACCTTTCACACATATAAGAATTAATTTTGGACCAATCATAATATTTGAATTTACATAAATCTCATAGTGTTAAGAGCTAATTACATTATTTCCTTACTCTTTTTCAAATTACAAAAATCCCTTAAAATTTATGAATTACAGATACATCACTTGACTTCCAGATATATAGGCGAGGGATATATCCGAGAGGGGATGAATGTATCAGAGATAGAATAGGTCATTCGGATACATAGGTTAATGATGTATCATAGAGGGAAGGGATGTATCTGTGAGGGATAGCGAGGAGAGTGATGTATCAGAGAGGAAACTTTTTAATTATTATTTTTTAAAATGATAGAAAATTTCAGAGATTATAGTAAAATAAGATATGTATTTAGATAAATTTTTTATAATTGTAAATTTTTAACGAGTTCAAGTGACAAAACCTTAAGGTCAAATTGGTTTTTATATATTAGTTCCACATTTTCGTAATAAACCATCTATCATCTGAAAATTCTAAATACGCCTTTGCGCTAATACCGCAATTATATAAACTACCATTCGAATTTATCAATAATTGAGACACAAAAATATTTAGTTGGTGAGTGATTTCTACGTATTATTTTCCTTTCATTTTGCCTGATGGAAATCTCTTTGCTCTAACGTTAATAGTGTCATTGTATTATTTCCCTAGTTTCAATAAATTATCTATTGTGATTTCTAAAATATAAAATGGTTCTGATCTTTTAATTTATTTTAAAATATAACAATAAAATTAATTATATTTTTAATTTTATTTTTGTAGTAATTATTCTTTAAAACTAAAAATACTTCATTTGAGTAAATATTATTTATAAAAACATAAAAAAGAATATCTTAAAGTAAAAATAAAAAATAATAAAATTCATTATTTATTGTAGTGATAAATGTTGCTAGGACAGCTAATAAATTAAGGATAAAAGGGAAAATTGGCCCAAATGAGTTGGTCATATGCTTTGGATTTTTATTTTTTTTGGTGATGTTCTTGGTATTTGGAACAAGGTTCTTCCATTTTATGTCTGTTTTAAATAAATAAAAAAATTCTCTATAATTAGACTAGTCATCCCAAAAAAATAATAATCTGTTGTTTTCAAGTTTCTAGAACTTAATTTATCATTATGCTAGCTTGTTAATTCCAAAGAGAATCAATAATTGATTGGTTTATTGCAAAAGAAAATAATTGTTTTGAATTGATGTCTGGTACTCGTACTGAAATTCGACTAATTTAGATTTATATCGAATAGGGTCTTATTTAAGATGAAAGTCTCTCGTGATTTTTTCATACTCAAGACCCGAATATGAGACATGTGACTAAAAGATAAATAATCTTATCTACTGCACCACATGTTTTGGTGATAGTTTATTATGAAATTAAATATTATATTTCTTTCCATCTCATTTTAATAATCGTTTTTATTCTTATTTTCACGTTTTAAAAACATATAAGGTATAATTTATTACATTATTTCTATTTTAAAAGAAGTAGATTGGTCTTTTATTTTTTAAATATTTTTTTATTTTATTTTTACTTGTTTATTGTATTAAAAATGGTGTGATCAAAATTTGTTACATTACCACTTGACCATGCTTCATTTAAATTTATGTTAAGTACTAATACTAATATACAAATAAAATATATTGTTTACCAATTTTTATTTTTTTTACGTTTGGAACATTACATGTTTGTTTTGAAAATATTGTTATATTTATTCTTCCAAAATTTTTTTTAATGTCATATATGTATTTAGTGTTCTCTTCATAACTTGAGGTGCACATGAGCTTTCTCTATTATTAATAAATAAAAGTCTACAAGTACATCACTTTGTCAAAGAAGGGGTGAACTATTAGTGTTTCACGTCTTTTTTTTAATCAGATATTTTAAATTTGAGTTTTAAATATAAAACAAATCTACATTTTCCTCTTAAATAAATCTTACGCAACGCAAATCTAAATTAATTAAAATTTCGATATAAATATCAAATATTAAGTTTAAAAAAAGTTTCATTTGAAAACTTTATATTTTATCCTTCATTTAATTATAATGTACTACAATTTTTGAACTTTTCCATCCATATTCCTTGTGCTAAAATAAAAGAGAAAATGTATCTTCCACATAAATTGAATCAATTCAATGTATATAATTAATGTAATATAGATAGCATGTAGATAGTATATATACTAATACATATGGTTGCTAGTTGGAATAGTATCCAATCATAACATGACTTGTCTTTGACAACCAAAACATCTCAAAGATCTAGTGAATCTTTTAATTCAATTCACCAAGAATCGGTCTGATAGGATGATTGAGATTTTTTCGTCTTTGATCATGAGAAACGTCGAATTTAAGCTTTGAAAATAATTAAATTTTTCAGTCAAGAGTATTGTACTTCTTTTAATCATAAACTTATTTAGGATGAATCTAAATAAGTCAATAAATTTCAAATATTAGATAGTTAAAATGAGGGAAAAAATATTATATCCAGCTAAACCCCAAGCTTGGAAAGGTGTACAAAAGGGGAAAACACAAAATAAATAAATATATAAATTGTAATTCAATCCACTTTTAGAATGATCGACTAATCAAAGATTCTGAGTTGAAGTTTTGAATAAGAAATTTTTTTAGTAGAGAATATTTTTTATTAAATAAACCTTACGTTATAAGAATTCGAACTAATTAGACTTTAAAGCGGTGTTGAATTTTAAGTACTTAATTTATCATAATTTTTTTTTAATTTACATGAAAAAATCTCCATGAATATATGGTGAGTTGTTGAATCATAGAATGTGACCAAAGGAACATTTTTCTCCTTTTGGATATGTGTAATGCAAAACTAAAATTTGTATTTTTGGATATGTGAATTGAAAATATTCCTCTCCAACTATACTTGCTTTTATTAAGCTTTTAAAAGAGTTTGGTTGATGCATCTTATAACTACAAACAAAATAAATGACGTATACATTGCTTAATATTTTTTTTATAGGCCGAATTCATAAATAAATTCCTAAACTTATTAGATTTTTCTCTTCAGGTATCTCAACTACGTCATCTTCCTATTAAATCATTGAACCGCCCATAATTTATTCCTTTTAAACTCTGTTGGCTGATTTTGATAGACTTTTCTATTGTAAATGTCTTCAGTTGTGTTCGTATTGTAATGATTTTGATTGAAGGAATAAAAACAAATTGTGTGTTAGTCTCATTTGTTTTCTAATGTGTTCAAATTACTTGAAGTAAAACACAATTATTCTCGAACATTTGCACTATCAATTGGACTAATGAGTTCTGGAACAATATTTGTATCCTCTGTCAATACCCCCCTCACAAAATCTGGTTCCACCTCAGCCAACAGTGTTTAAAAGGAACAAATTATGGGTGGTTCAATGATTCAATAGGAAAATAACATAATTGAGGTATCTGAGAGGAAAAACCCAACAAATTTAGGGATATGTTTATGTATTTGGCCTTTTTTATATCATTTATAAGATTACATTGAATATATTATTATTGTACGTAATATTTTTCGACAAAAAATTAAGAGTAATAATATGTACGTGTTCTGAGTTAATATCATTATGATCTTATATGAGTAGTTAGTACATAAAAAATTTAAATACTTCAAAAATTATATGAATTTTTTTATAAATTATTGTAATTTGTTTTATCGATATGAAAAATTATATGTCAAAGTAATAGCATATTTAACTCTCGAAAAATAAAACATAAATATTTTGAATATTTCTTTATTTAGGCAATTATTGCAATGATGAGATAATTAATTTGGTGGCATAGAAAAAAAAGGAAAGTGGAGTAAAATGAAAGAATATTTGAAGAAATATTCCTCCTTTTTTAGAGCCATGCAGATAGGGAATTAGGTTCTAAGACTACGTGGCAAACTGGTAATAGAACACGTCCTCTTTTAGTTGTCATGATTCAAATAATAGTGGAAGCAGAACTTTTTATTAATTAACGATGATATTATTATTAAGGGAAAATGCACAAGTATCCTTTAGATTATGATCGAAATTTCAGAGATACACCTTAACTAAACTAAGGTTCTATTACCCTTCTGGACTTATTTTTTTTGTAATTTTTTTGCACCTTTAGTCTTACGTGGCACACTCTGTGACTCCACACGATTGAGACGTGTGGTAGATATTTGAATGTCACGTAAGCTAAAAAGGTGCACAAAATTACCAAAAAAATTAAGCTTAGGCGGTAATAGGACCTTAGTTGCCCATTATTAATCAATAGATTAGTAGAACAAGGAATATTTGTACCAAGAGACGAACACCGATTCAGTCTACTTCTAATATTACAAAATTAATGAGAATTTGGATTTGATACATCGTATTTCAATTTAAAAAGATTTTTCTTTTGTCCAAATTGTTTTTTCTTGTTCGAAAAGAAGAGAAAAAGTTTGAACTTCTATAAATTAAAAATTAGTGTATCTTACGAAGAACACAACAACATTCATAATATAATCATTAGATTTATAATTATTAGCTTTCACATGACAGTCTGATTATTTCATTTCCAACACAATGTGGCTATGTGGTATGGATTCTCTCAACAAGAGGAAGAAAAGGAATAAGAATTTAAAAAAGAAATGTTTAGAGTGTAATAGCATCAATCACAACACCTTGGATTATATGAGACAAAATAGAAGCCAAGAGAATACCACATCTACATCAAATTGATAAGTGGCACTACTTGAATACATGCACGGATTCATCCCACAAAGTCCTACGAATAAAGATTCAGGCCCATCAGGCACAACCTATCACACAAATTCCTACAAATGAAGATTCCCACAAATTCCTACGAGGAAAAGATCAAAATAGTCTATCTTCTTTTGATTAAGGCTCAAAGTGATCCTTGAGTTTTCACATGGAGCACTAATAGTCCCTCATGTTTACAATATTGGTGCACTTTTGGTCCTCATCCAAAATTTTACCTATTTTTTAGCATTGATTATATCCATAATGGGATGTGCAATTGTCATTTTATATAATTAATAGAAATAAGAACTCCATATGAAAAAATGTGAGAAGAAAAATACTTTATTTTGTTTTGTAGAAATCGTATTGCAGGTAAAGTCGAGAGGTTTATCACGATAATTTCACGTGCAATAGTAGAATTTTTTCTTTTTCTACAAAGTCATATGTTAAGATGTTCTTAGTTTAGCTACAGTAATATTTCTAGTGAGCAGAACAAGGTGTTTTTCTTATCATCTTCTCTCAGATAGAGTTATTATTTCTACTAAATATATAAAAAGACAATTGGACATTCTTTATATAAAATTCTGGACAAAATTAACGTTTAAAAAATAGACAAAATTTTAGGGGAGGACCAAAAGTGCACCAATATTGCAAACATGAGGGACTATTAGTGCTCCATATGAAAACTCAAGGATCACTTTGAGCCTTAACCCAAAGATGAGGGACTATTTTGATCCTTTCCTCAATTCCTACAAATGAAGATTCAAGCATGTCATTCACGAACCCATCACACAAAGTCCTATAGATGAAGATTCAGGTCTGTCATACATGACCCCATCGCTCATTGCACAAAGTCCTACAAATGAAGATGCAGGCCTGTCAAGCATGAACCCATCACACTAGTCCTATAGATGAAGATTCAGGCCTGTCATACATGAGCCCATCGCCCATTGCACAAAGTCCTACAAATAAAAATTCGAACATGACAAGCCAAAACGTTAAAAGAAGAGTCCGATAGTGGCCGGTCTAAGTTTCTTCATCAAGGTAAATAAGTAACATGGAAATAAAAAGGAAATAATCAGCCATTGCTCATTTTCTTCTTGTCAGAGAAAGCTTCTTTTCTTCTTCAAATTGTTACATTGTACAAGGTATCATCACAAATTACACAAATTAACACCCTCTATCTATGATACAAGAACTCCCAACACAGATTTCAGGACTATATATATTTCATCAATAATATATATATTTATATGGGACCTCAAGTCCTCTTTTACCATAGACAAAAATAATACACCTAAAACGAAGAAAAATATATATATCAACAACGATGAAAAAGTACAATAAACAAAACAAAATCCAGCACTACAAGCCCTTGATAACGAAGAAGACTCTAATTCCTTCTACTTGCCTGTGGCTTAATTTACAAAGGCCCCAACTCGAAACCCCCAACTGCTTCAATCAAGTTGAACAGGTGCACCTGCAACCTGGGAAAGTTTCAATCTTGCTTTGTTTGAAGCCTGTCCATTCTGTTGAAGATCCCTAGGGTCTCGAAGCCTCATATCTCTACAAGATATCTATAACTCCGCCATTTTTCCAAATGGCATCATGCTGTACATACAACTGGAATTCCTCGATGTTAGCAGGAGCCTGAAGTGCAGGAAACAATCTTCACTACTATCTAAATCCAAGCAAGAGAACCTCGATCATTGGCAGTTTGAGGACGACCTCTAGTTGGCGTAGGTGGTCTGTTAGCATTTAGCTCCTACTCAAACAAAGCAATGTAAGCAAGATTAATATAGATAAAAGTAAAAGTAAATAGTCGAAGCAAAAGATCTGGAAATATTGAACCTGCATCCAAGTATCTTCCATACGCTCAGGTGAATTTTCTGGTGATGAAAGTGCTGGTGGCAATGGGTGAATAAGTTTTGGAACAACTACAAGATCTCTACCCAATACCAAGATTGCGCCAGCATTATTAGCAGTACCTGCAGCCACGAAAATTATATAAGAAAAATCCAGAGAAATATTTGAATAAAAGATAAAATCACTATCTTGAGTAGAACTCTCCCCAATTTTCAAACATCTAAAATTAGAACATACCACAATAATTGGTGGCTGAAAATAGTGTAATTAAATGTCCCTGAGCAAATCGTTCAAAGCCATCCATCACGCATTCATGCGCTCGCACTATCAGTTGAAGATCATTGTTGTTGCAAAATTCCATCACACGATCAGGCTGCAGATTGGCAAAGGCTTACATGAGAACACAGGAAATGCTAGAGAAACTACACTCAACCAAAAACCTATAGAAACAAGATTAGAAGAATAACCTACAGTTTCCACAGACCAAAACCAGAATTGAGCCAACAGCAAAATGATGTCCCTGATACTTATAAGAAACCTTCAAGGACACCCAGCTGACTGAACCAAATACCATTAAAGGACTCTTGATTGCAATTATCTTGGAAGAGAGTAATTGCACAAAAAAAAAAAAACAGAATTTGCTCAGACCCTTGTAGTTAAAACGTAGAATTACTGCAAATGGCAGGACTGCAGTTGATCCCGAAAAAGTTGTACTAAGAGTGTGTTTGGTATGAAGGAAAACATTTTCTGGAAAATGTTTTCCAATTTTTCCATGTTTGGTTGGGACAAAAGTTATGGAAAATGTTTTCCAAATCAACTCATTTTCCTCAAAATTAAGGAAAATGACTTCCCTTAAAAAATTAAGGAAAACATTTTCCAAAACTCCCCTCCAATTTCAAATTACATTTTTTTTGGGAAAAACATCGATTTTAAAAAAATATTTTCAATTTCAAAATTTTATTTTTTCACCCGATCCCTGACCCCCCCACACTCACCAGCCAGAACCCCCACCCCAACCCCTCCCAAAAAATTAACCCCCCCCAACCCCTCCCCAAAAAATTAACCCACTACCCCACCCCCACCCCCAAAAAATAATAAGTTTGATTTTAAAAAATATTTTCAATTTCATAAATTATTTTTTACTCTAGTAAAAATAAAAGATGTCTCTCAGAAACATTTTCATTCATAAATCAAACACTAAAAATCATTTTCGGAAAATATTTTCTATTCACCAACCAAACATGAGAAAATAAGTCCAAAATCTACTTGTTTTCCAGGAAAACATTTTCTAGGAAAACATTTTCCATGGAAAACATTTTCCTTCATACCAAACACACCCTAAATATTTTGGAAAAAGCACAGCCTATCAGTGAAAAAATATGAGTAATAGAGGGCATGTGGAGACTGACTTTTGTGGTTCAAATGCCAGTTGATACAACTGAAAAAGAATGTGGCTGCTCCCAAAAAGTTGGTCTAAAACCAGTTAAATGAAAATCAATTTCATTACTACCCTGAAGGAAGAGACTGAAAGAATTACTCACCCCAAAAGTAACCAACCCTGGACCTCTTGCATTTGGTCTTAACCCTTCAACGCTATCATTTTCCGTTGGATCAGACCTAGATTCACACAAGTAATGTAAGGAAGTGGGAGATAATCAAAAGTAATGACATAAGAAAAAGAAAAGACAGACTAACCACAACAAATCCATCAGAATAATTGACCCTGCTTCCATGGTGATAGGACGCTGGATATTCTCTATCTGTTCTACATGATTGATCGACCTTCCAATGCCACCGTGCATACAGATTATTTTTTTCTCAATTAATGCAGCGAGAGGAAGCCAATTGAACAACCTATTAATCCGATGCCAAGCCCAGATTCCATCTCTCTCACCCTGTTCCAGATATGAACATCAGTAGCTAACTCAGAAACTGGAGTTCTTTCCAGTAAGTGATATCATACCATGCGTTCAATGCACTCAATTCGAAAGCCGAAAAGTGCATTTATATCTGCAGCTTCATGATTCCCTCGAATTAAATGAACGTTGTGGGGATGCTCAACCTAAATCAACCATTTTATGAGCGTTAAAAATAATTGATTAATTATAAAAGCAAAAGCAGAGGTAACATATCCAGAGAGAACAGGTACCTTTAAAGCAAGGAGAAGAGTCATGGTCTCCAAGCTGTGCTGGCCCCTATCAACATAATCTCCTAAGAAGAGATAATCGATATACCTGATGATAATTCACAAAGAAATTACTTGTAAGAATCATTGAGACAATCTCTGATTGGCAGATAAAGGATCACCTAAAGCGTGCTTAAAGCCCTATAGGGTAGTGAAGCCTGAGTTGTGCGCTTTGTCTAGCTCAACTGGGTATCTAGTGAGGCATCAATGTGCAAAGGCAAGCAAAATTTCGTTAATTGATTCGGTGTATAAGAGCATCACACTTGACAACACATTTAGTTGGCGACTACGAATAAGAAATTACAAGTTTAGTATAATAAAATTGGCCACTTATAAACATAAAACTAAATCATCTCATCTAATTCAAGAATTCAATGATTTTTAACTTGATGACATGATTTTAACTACATACACATATAGAAATAAAGAGCTTAACTAATTATTTTCAATTCTTCTGTCCAAATATTTTTTTTATGATGGAAAATCCCAAGGGCTGGCGCATGGTTCAAAACTCGATAGATAATGGACTGCCCCCCTACTTTTCTCCTCTTAAATACCAAGTTTTTGTTTAAGGCAGGTTTCAAACCAATGATGAGCGTGTAAACACACATATCATGTGTTACACTCTTACCACTAGACAAAAGTCTTGGGAGGGCGTCCAAATAATTATTTTTAGCTTTTATAGTTGCATTTTCTAGCATTACATTTCTATTTTTCTATTTTTTCTTTATTGGTTCTTTTCTTGCTAAAACACATGCTTTAATTGCACTTTGCGCTTCAAGCCTCAGCAGACTTGAGCACTTCTCGACTTTGACTACTTGGTTGGACAGGAGTATGTGAGACCTAATACTTGTGGGATGTAAGTGTAACAGCTTTCAAGGCTAATTGTAAAGAAACGTGAAAATTGGTCTAAACACCATCATCATTTTAAAAAAAAATTAAGTTGTAATTGATCTTTGTCCAAATCTAGTTTTTGTTCCAACTTTTTGTTTGCAATTTGTGCATATCTCACTCGTTTCATTCTTTTGTTCCTATTTTTTCCAATTACTTGTAACTTTGGCTCTACTTGATCAATCAAATTCTCAATTAGTTAGCTTCCACATTGTTGATTATTTGAAGAATAACCACAGTACTTCCTCCTATTCCATACCAATAATGCCTTTCATAAGCTCTTCGTACGGATGTACCTTTCTCGTATGAAGACTTTGGCTCTGCTTTTATCCTAAAATGTTGTGCTCAGCAAATCACATCAAATAGCAGACTCTGTTCATCCAAAGGTTCTTTCTACTATGTTAATCTCATCTACGAATTCTACAGTTTCTCATAGTAGATTCTTAGTTCGAGGACTATTTTGTAATCTATTTCTGACATAAAGAATACACCATCTTAGTGCTAATCATTAACAAAATATACTTAACTTATGCACCCAAATGGACAAAAAACGCTTCCCTAACTTAAATAGGTGCCACCATAAATAGTTATAACTTGTTCATAGCTCATTCCTTTCGAACTACTATTCCTATTTCACCCAACTATAGTATTTTAGGCTACCATTCTTAACAAGATGTTTGATTATTCCTATCTGTGTTGTTGATTATTTGCATAACATGGTACTCCTATTTCCTCAACTTTCTTCAATATTTATGTATTTCCGCATTAATGATGCCTTTTGACAGGCCTATATTCATATGGGTGTACATTTCTCTTCCAAAGGCTTAAGCTCTGCCTTGTACCCAAATATTGTGCTCATCAAATAACAGCACATAGTAGGCTCTTTTCATCTACCGGTTCCTGCTACTACGATCATCTAGAAGCTCTTGCTCATAAACTTCACTCTTCTTTACGCCATTTCATAATTTATACCAATTCACTGCTGATCCTCCATTCGAATCAGCTCAAGAGTCTTCCTTTTCACCCAAAGAAGACATCCTCATTTCTGCTCTGACCAAATTCTTCAGCTGTATCATTTTGATAACACATCACACTCATTCAAATTATTCAAGTTATTTCTGGTTAATAAGAATATAAATAAATATATATCATACAACACTAAAAAATATAACATAAAAGAGAGACTAGCTTAAAAGTGAGTAGAATTTTTTTATCATTTTTTATTATTATTTTTATTTCTTAAACAAAACCCCCCAACCAAGTTTTGGAGAGAGGTAATGTTTTTAAAAATTATTGAAACATTACAAATTAAGGGGTCTAAGTCTCATATCCATACATATTGACACTCATTTTTGCTACTACATAAGAAACAAAGTTACCAAGTCCAATCATCCTTAATAATCAGCATGAGGAATTCTCACCAAACCATTTCAGCAAACATACATCAGATGATAACTGCTACTCCCTCTATCCCTAATTACTTGTCCAATTTTCCTTTTTTACTTGTCCATTTTGACAAATCAAGAAAAGACAAAAAAAAATTACTTATTATACCCTAAATTATATAATTTTGAAAAAGGTAGATCTTGAAAATCTCAAATGTTTAATTCAACCACTTCATAATTAATAGGGATAAATTGTAAACTCACGATCTCAATCATTGTTTTCTTAATAGGTGTGTGGACAAGTAATTAGGGGCATAAGGAGTAATAGTTTGGGCTTAGAAACTTTTGTATCATTATATGAAGCTTTTTGTTCAACATTAGCCATTTTCATCAAAACTTACGACAGCCATGTTTGCTTTCTGGTAGAGTAATGGAAGAAATCCAAATATATTTGCGACTATGTCCAATTAATTATTTCATCATTCTTTATGCACGTATGTAAATTAAGTGTCATGAATGTATTATATCATTGCATCAAAACTTAGAAAATTAAGTGACATGAATGTATTATATTATTGCATCAAGTGATAAGATGGTTAGTTTTGTCACACAAAATCAAAAAAAAAAAAAAAAAAGTAAACTTAACACTTGGGGGAAAACTTGTCATGTTTTAGGTCACAAATATTTTTGATACAATTAAGTAAGAAGCGAGGTGTGTGTTAACAGTCAAAACCACAGGGACGGTTTGTGAACGTATCCCGAAAGAGAAATATTAGTTCTAAGATCTCCAAAGAAATAACCTAAGCTGAAGGAGGACAATATAACTACAAGAATTAGCACCTCCGCTAGTTTCTTTTTTTAAAAAAAATAGCAATACCAAATTATGGCAGATGGAAAGCTAGAGAACGTGCAAAAAGTGATTAAGCACGTTTGCTGACCATATCCTTTTAGCTATTTCCTTGACGTTGAAATGTTTTTGTTTGATCTAGTGCATTTTTGTCCAGAATGCTTTGCAAGATTGGCATCCTTATTTTTTTGAACATTGGTAAAGTTGTATTCTTCAGCATTAAGGACAAGATTGGCATCCTTATTTTAGACTAATTTAAAGAGGACTTCAAATTTCCTTACTTCAAAAAAAGCACTCACGGGTGTGGCCTAATGGGCAATAAAGTGAGTTCAAAATCATGAGGTCTCAGGTTCAAATCTTTGAACCTTAGCGGAGGCAAAAACACTAGGTGATTTCTTTCCATTTGTCCAGGTCTTAGTGAACAAAGTTAACCAGTACCTGTGTTGATGGGAGCTAGCAAGTGCGCCATGGAATTAGTCGAGGTGTGCACAGCGCACAAGCTGGCCCGGACACCACAATTATGAAACATACATCATTGGGTTTCTCCCTCGATACACTGTTCCCCTTCTATTTGTATGCTCGGGGGAAGTTTCTATTAATCTTTGGGTAGCTACTAACAGACTTTCTTAAATAAGGTATACAATTTATTAATGTACACAAAAATTCCCACACAGAAATGTTTACAAAGTGGAGGATCTCAGATTCTCATACAAAAACACGACTCTCTACAAAGAGCAACAAATGTATGTGTTCCCTAATTACTAGCAAGAGCTAATTTTACATGATGGAAAAAAGGTGATTATCATCATTATAAATATTGACAAGGTATGATGAGACATTTTCGCCAACTTTATGAATATAAAATGCACAAAAAATTCACAGATACAGAACAGAGGCAACCTAAGCTGCTTAAACGGCAGCACTGTTGGTTAGAACAAGAAAAATGAAGCAAGATTGAGTCAAGACACTCACGCTATGTCCCCAGCAGTTGATGGGGAACCATACTCATCAAAAAGACGCATCAGATCCCCAAATTGCCCATGCAAGTCACCAAATATCTTAATAGGAGCCCTTAGCTGTAAAACACTAGGTTCACTGGAAAATATTCTCTCTGCACTATCACAAAGATCAGCTATTTCATTGCAATCCAAGAAAAATTGCCGTCTGACAGGCGGCTTCCAACCTCGAGGTTTCAGAAGATGGGCAATCACCTGAAACGGTAAGGGGAAAAAAGATATAAAACCAAAAGCATGTGGCTTATGATACAAGATATATCAGCCAAAGCTAACAACAGATACTCATTCTAACAAGCAGAGTGTTTTCTTTTATTAGGAAGGTGTATAAGAAAGTGGACTATTTTCTTCTTCAATCTGTATTGAGAATATTTAAATCCGCATGTGCAAGCTTGTTCACATTGCCGTTCCGAAGCCCAGATAAATAAGACCGCAAACAACCGGTGTTGTAAAAGAGGAAAAACTTTAAAAAGCACTCCACAACTATTGGCGCTTTAAGCACCACACGCAGCTAAAGTGTGAGTTTTAGGTGCAAAACTAGCCAAATCACATTGGGGCAACCCGAACTGGAGAGTACAAATTTGTCGGTCCGGCCCAATAGACGTGTGAAGCTAAAGCCATAATTCTCATTGCTAATCAATATTAGTTGAACCACATAACCGAAGTCATCATACCTTTTTGGGAACACTGTTAACGGACATTTGTCTATCCAAAAGTTTTCTTGCTGCTGTCGCGTTTTCTGGGGTTCCATAACTTACTCGCCTGCCTTCATTTTCAAATTGATCAATTGAAAGTTGGCGCACCATGCCACCTAGGGCACCCCCAGTCTCTGCAGCTACAACCACCTACAGGTGCATTAAATACATTAAATCAGTTCACATACAAATTTAATCTGATACGAGAACATATTATTTTAGGCATAGGACTAACAGCACGGTGATGCAGCCTAACTCCAGTTGGGGTAGAACTATTTGAATCCGGTTTGATCAAGGCAGGTTCCTCTTCACCACTAGGTGTTGCCTCAGCTCCCCGATCCCTATCCGGAAGTTCAACTTCACCATTACCTTGTTGTCGAGCTTTGGCTGCTGCTAGTGCAGCAGTAATGGCCTCTGCTTCTGCTGCAGAGGCCTCCACAAGGTATTCAACACCTTTGCCAAGTTTCCTACAAATGAAGCCATGGGAGATGGAATTCAAAAAATAAAATTGCAATATACGAATAACAGCAGATATTGTCATTCTTATGCAATTGCAAACTCACCGACATCCTTGAAGCATGGCATTTTCAGTGCTTATATCAGTAAACATATCACCATTTACAGGGGGGGCAACAGGACTTCCCAATATAACAGAACCATCATTAACTTCCTCTGGAACGGTTTGCCTTGTTCTTTCATCACCAAATCCATACCTTCCGGTAATCCTTCCATCTTGAATATTAGATGATGCAGCTGCAGCGGCTGCATGTGAAGCTGCACTAGTTGTTTCAGCCGCAGACAAGTCTTCCGCGACAAGCAAGTCATCTAGCAGTACCCCTGCGGCAAAAACACCAACTCAGATACTGTCTTGATATTACAAAATATCACCTACACATAGAGATTCCAAAACATCAGCCATTTCTCAACACCAGAAGCAAGATTGCATCATAAACCAGGAAATTACCTGAATACATGCTCCTGGGGACATGATTAACTAGAGAGCTTTGTTAAGCAAGTATATTTCATAACAATAGTTTTATATAAGTAGGATCAATCCTATTTGCAAAATTAAGTTGCTCGGACTTTTCAAAATCCTTCCCACACCTATGTCGACACGACACGACATGGGGGTGGGGTGGAATCAACGCTGAAATTTGGTCAACTTACCTTGGGTGTTTTGCCTTCATCTACGAATGGAAAGTATAGATTAATTGGGCTTTTGGTTTTTTAATCAATCCAGATATATACTCTTTTTTTACAAAAGAAAAAGGAAATTCAGATATATACTTCAACTGTCATAATATATATTTATTGGTTGTTTCCCAGTACCCATATCCACACTTGGATCCATACCCCCTGTAAAGATAGGTATTGGGCCCAACTCAGTCTCAATCTCAAAAGCTAGCCTATGAGGGGAGGTTTGTCCATCTCCATATAAGGAGGCCAATTTCTCAACCCTCTACCGATGTGAGACTTCTTATCACTCCCAGCACACCCACAACTGGAGCATGAACCCTTATAAATGGGGCCCAACATCGGTGAACAACAAATTAGGATGGGTTCGGCACGGATAACATGTACATACATGGTGCATGGGTCTAACTCAATCTCAAAAGCTGGCTTATAAGTGGAGTTTTGTCCAAGTCCATATAAGGAGACCAATTTCTCATCCCTCTACCGATGTGGGACTTCTTAACACCCCCGAATCTTAAAATTTATTTAATGAAGAGTCCGGCCTTTAGATCCGCACCATATTGGATACCGGCACCAAGTCCGAGCAACTTAGTCGAAAATTATAAGTAGATGCCATTATGGTACTCAGAAAGATGTAAGAGCTAGGAGATTTGCTAAGATTCACGCATCTAGCAGTATTTTGGTATCTATAATTTGGAAAGTCAATAATTACATAATTTGGACTGAGAAACTAATGATCCCAATCTGAGATCATCTAATTTATTGCTTCAGCTTCAACAGTTGCATATCAAAGATTCCAACATTTCATTTGGAATAAGTTCAATGAATGTATTGAAGGCATGAGTCCATAATATCTCCTAGGCACATATTTCATTACAGTAATTTAAGCAAGTGTACTCCATAATAATACTCTCACATAAGTAGATTGCATTACAGTACTTGGAAAGAGGTAAGAGCTAGGAGATTAACTAAGATTAGGAATCTGCCAGTATTTTGGTGCCTATAGTTTGGAAAGTAAACAGTTTCATGAGTTGGAGAATCGCCACAACTCAACAAACGACTTTCATCTGAGATCAGCTAGTTATTGTTCTAATAATTAATCACAGCTTCTAGTTTACATCTCCAACACCTTTATTTGGAGTAAGTTCAATCAAATATTCAAAGGCACATGTTCCACCAAAGAATAAGAGAAGAGTTTGATCTCATTCTCATCATTGAAGTGCGCATTATTGGTAGGAGTTTTGGTTTTTCTTATGACGGGAGTGTCCAAGCAAGCTTGTGCACACCTCGACTATTCCACCAGGTACCTCCTACCTCCCACTAGCATAGGTACCGGTTAACTCTACCAAGACAGATAGGGTGGTGGATAGGGAATAGATTTTGCTGGTTTTGAAGCCTTCAATAGCTTACATATCGAGTAATCGGTTATCAATGTAACCTGGTTCTGATTAGACGGTGTTATAATGTGAACAAAAGGAGGTGCTCTTAATTGCAGTTCAATCTACTACGCAGGCCCGCTTTTTAAACCTTTTCCAGCAGCATGGCTATGAACATACCTTTGGTGTCATTTTATTCACATGGAAAAGATATTCAGCAAAGTAGAAAACAAAGAAAGTGATCTCAGCATTTTAGAGGCATGTCTTTCACTAGAATAGATAAGGAGTCCATCCCATTTCTCTTAAGCAACAAGAGACTCTTTTTGGCATACAGCGCCAATTTAAAATCCCTCAATGGGGAGCTAACTACTAGGTGCAACACAAAGAGCATCCATTCTAGTTGCAACTCCACCAGGCAAAAGTTGGCCAACCAAGACCAGACCTTATACATTAAAAAGAGACGTTCCTTCTTAATATTTTAGGACTTAAAAGACAGGCAAGTTAAAACATTAGTTTCTGTTGCAGATAAATATATGAGACGGTCAAACAATTCTATAAGGTATGAGGTTCTGAGTTTAAACCTCATTGCTACCCGTCATCAAAGAGAATTTCGGAGTGCTTTGCCGAAGAAAAAGACTCAAGCTACAGCCCGCACATAAGGGGGCGTATTGCAAGCCAATGTAAAAGTACATACAAATTGTGCTCCTCTTAACAGTTAAATATTTAGACAATGCGGCACACGTTTCACCAGTTTCAGTTTTCAACAGCAGCATTTAGTTTTAGTTTTAGTTTTATCAGCATGGCTTGGCTTGCAGTCTAGGCACAGCAATAAATTACACAATTTACCTACGAAAGACAAAGAACCCACCTATTAGAAAGTGAAACATAAGAAAAGTAGGCAGTTACCTTACCAATGGTATCCATAATTAGTGGAAATAGGGATAAATTTTTTTTTAAAAAAAAATCTATCGAGAAGTACACAATAGATGTTGCTCACGCATTCCAAGAACTTCCATTTTTCTATCTATATTTTACTTTACAAGTAGCTAAGATCGGGATTTAGCTGGGCTGCTTATAAACACATGCACCAAACAGCACATCCTCAGCAAGGAGGAAGTAAGAATATAGAATTAAATGTCTTCAGTTATCTTTTTCTTTTAAATAAGTAATGTCTTCAGATCATACTCAAAAAAGTGAAAATAGTTGTCATCTGAATATATCAAATTAGAAGCAATTAACATGTCCATATTCTAGCATTACCTCCACGTAAACCACCATACATATATACCAAGTCACCAACAGCGGCAGCCGCATGCCTACAACGCCTGGTCAATTCAACTGCGGCATCTCCCCCAGCCGCATCTGCACTGTATCTACCTGTCCTAGGACTGGTGACAACAGATTTTATGTCACACCACACTCCTGCAGCAGTATCAAGAACTGCCACCAGACAAAAGTTAAAGGAAAGAAAGAAAGAAATATGCACGGTTTTCAGGGATTAACATTTAAAATAATAATAATAACAATAATTAAAAATTCAAGCAAAATCAGTTGTCCATAAGAAAATGACAAGAACGTCATCAAAAAGTACCGGCTATACTGGAAGAGTCTTCTACCATGCGTCCACCACCAAGAGCCCCTCCAGAAACATGGAGCCGAGCATTAACAAATACCTAAATTACCAGAATACAACTGATAAACACCTTACAATTTGTGAGGATTAATTGAGTCATTAAAACCACTTACTGCGGCATGCTGATATCTAGGAGATGGTGACACACCAGGAGCAATGGCCCATTCCCAGCGCCCATCTCTATGTTTGGCCAGTCCATATGCACTTGCTAGTGGCTAAGAATCACCGAGGCAAAAGAATATGATAAGTACAACAATCATGCAAGCCCATATACTTAAATCCAAGTCGCAACATTCACGGTACAGATTAACTGCAAATCAGATCCAAACCTCTCAAAGAAGCTTCGTAACGTTTACATTCGTTTAGAAAAACTCAAAGTTAGACATCAAATCATCTATGACCTGGTGTTGCAAATTGGTAAACCAGACTTGGTGGTTATCAGGAGAGGGACACTGAGGAGAACGAGATGGCAAGACAACGGAACACAGGGGCTCAACGGAGATCAGACAGGAAATTAAAACATGAGGAAGTGCGGCCATTCATAATTGTTGCTAACATACAACAAATAAATAAAATGCCCCCCTCTCCCTCTAACAGCTTAAACTTTGAGATCAGACAGGAAACTAAAACATGAGGAAGTGCGGCCATTCATAATTGTTGCTAACATAAACAAATAAATAAAATGCCCACCTTCCTACAGCTTAAACTTTGGACTATTTGTACAATTGAACATGTTATTAGAGCATGCAAGAGGTACTGGTTTCAGGTCTAACTTCCAACCATTAACAGAAATATTGTTCATATGCTTGATCCCAAAAAAAAAAAATCAGACCTGCAAGTGAATGGAAAACCTAAAACATGCAATATATTGTCCATATATATGAAAAGGGAGAATAATTGAAAACTGGGGATTGTGAACAACTATATTTCACTACTACTTATCCATGAAGGTGACTGGCAACAACTTACGAACTAAGTAACATAGCTGGGAATCATGTAACATCAAGGATATGGGCTTCATGTGTGCGTGAAGGTAAAAAGAAAAATTCTGTGAGAAATCACGGATATAGAAGAGGTAGCAGAGGTGGTAGAATTGAAGCAAAGAGGAATAAAAAAAGGCAAACTTCATGGTAACATAGCCTTCCAAAGTGAATGGTATTTATAAGACAAGAACAATTATCACCATAGGGAACATTTTTTTTGTTTGCAAGAGAACATGATTCACTCACCACACTATTGGCATCCCGCCCTCCACAAAGCAGAAGAAGACCATCAGAGCGTGCACTTGCAGTTGCGTACCTGGCCAAGTAAAACAAGCTGATAAGCATTTCCATTGGTTGGTGCAGATCAGGATTGCAATAATTCATTTCAGCATTGATCTTATGGAAGGGAACTCATGCTAATCCACACAGAAAATTCAAATGGAAATGCCAAACTTTTTCAACCAAACACATAAAAGGATTTTTTCACTGAATGGCCAACATATCTGGTAGTATGTCACTAGACCCTACTTGTTAAGCCCATCTTCCAAACAAGGAAAGAACGCATTTCTATTTCTTTTGCAAACATTCTGTTGGCACGTAGGCAAGCATGATACAGAGAAGCAGTAGCAACTCTAATGTATTATTGTTAACTCTGTCTGCAATATACTATAAAAAAGTAAGTTTGAAATGTGTCCCTAATGTTTTTTCATATCCACAGTACATATATTTGTAGCTGATTTAGGTTTTCCTACTTATGTTCAATCTATACTGCAAGCTTCACACCCAGCCAAATCCCCACACACCCCTCCCGAAGTAAGGGGAAGAATAAAGAAGCTCTACACATCAGGTTTGGAGATACCAAACAAATAACACATCAGTTTCATTTGTTGTTAACAAAGATTTGTCATCTCTCTAGTATGGGTGTTTTTTGAACAAAGAGGTAATTAATAGGTAAGGGAAGGGAGTAGGACTGCATCAATCAATCAAGTACCGATAGGACATGGTTTGTCAGAGTTCAAATGAACCTTGTGGAATGCGAAGTTTTAGTTTCCCAAATCATTGCACTGTTCTATAGCTAAATCTAGGGGTCTCAAACATGGCCCAAAAATTGATGGTCTACCCAGACACCCAACATCCTATGGGTTGGACACAAGATAATTTTGTATTGGGATGATTTTTGAGAAATGTATAGGGCTGATTTTTCGCCTGCCCAACATAACCTATTTTTAATTTGATCTCAATTGTGGTCCAATTCTAACCCATTTGAAAGATTTACTTTAATTTGGTTTAACTGTTTTAGATAAACTTTAATTTTTTTTCTATGTATTCACTTTTTTTGTACCATGTATCTTCTAAGTTTGATGTTGTGCAGTTTTCACAGCATTAGACTAACACAAATTTGTCAAATAGTGCAAACAAAAACCATAATTTAATTACATTATAAGTTTTCAATACTTCCAAAAGCTCTAAAATAAAATTGAATGAAATATAACGGAGGCTAATTTAGAACAAAAATAGAAGTATATGGATAAATCTAGATCTCCCTCTGAAATATTTTGATTTGTGAAATTTATTATGTTAACATTTTGACCCAGTTGATAGCTCCATATATTTCATGTCGTTCTGCATGGAGTAAGGACTAATACGAGACAATTTGGTAATAACAATAATAATGGTGACCCGAAAATAGAAATGGGTGTAATTATAAATTGTTTCCAATAGAAGAGGGTAAATTTGGCATTTCTTGTGTGTTGTAATACTCATATTTTCCATGATGATTCAAAATGATATTGTACAAAATTAAGTAAGATGATAACTTAAAACCCATCTACTAGAAATGGAAAACATTGTTTTTAATTAGAGCATTCTTTTTAATTAGCGTTCAAAAAGCCTTAAAAATTGGGTCAAGTTGGGCTGGCCATGACCCATCCCATTTTTCTCATTTCATCCCAAGTAACTTCTGGGCCGATTTCAACCCAACCATTTATTGACTCAACCCGTTTTGACCCACCCAAATCCATTCCAAACTGCATATTTGATACCCCTAGCTAAAACAAGAAAATATATCATGTTTGCACGTCAGCTTATTGTAACTGGAACTACATAATACCACATTAAATTTCTCTTGCAATCTTTGGAAGCCCAGCCTTCAGACTTGAAACTTCATTCTAGCATGATGCAACATGATTCTCCACACAGTAGATGAAAAACAAAACAAAAAAAAGGAGAAAGCTGGAAACAACCAGATCATTAAGAAAATAATTGGCCCATTGCAGGTGCAGTAGTTAAACTACATAACACCACACTAATAATCCTGCAAATTTGGAAGCCCAGCCTTCCGACTTGGACTCCTTATTGTCCTAACGCTATTATTGACCAAACAGAGAAGTGCATTCAGTTCATTTAAGGTAACTACCAATGGCACTGCACTCAAGTGTAGATAATTCATAGACTAGAAAAGTGGATACCCACAAAGGAAATAGAGTAATACATTCTTAAAATCAACAATCACATAGATAGACTCTAATGACAGAAGGATTACAAGCAAAGAACAGAAGCAACTGGAGAATCATTCCTGGTACTATTTGGTGGACTGTCTGGAAAGAGAGAAATCTTAGAGTTTTTGAGAATAGGGAGAGTAATATGCAGCAAGTAAAATTGAATTGTATTCTAACTTTGTGTTTTTGGTGTACAGATCTACTCTAATGACACTGTCTCTATCATTGAGTTTTAGACTCATTATAGGGATAGGACAGTCTTTAGAGTTCCTTATGTAAATATGGTTTTCAGCATGGGATGTACTGATAAAGAAATAGAAATCGTTACCAATCTCAAAAAAGTATAGATGGACTTCCTAAGTTAATCAATCCGTTAATGACATTTTCCACCATTTGGTGCATATACTGCATTTTCATATCACTTTATTATTTGTAGGGATAAGTTGCCGTTTCGAATAGACATAATATTGAGATTTTCCACCATCTAAAGCACAAAACAATAGAAATCATGAAATGCTTGCAATGAGGCAACAAGTGAAATAAAGTGAATCCGGAAAGCAAGAGAGAGAGGGATCTCATGAAATTTACATGCAAGGAGGAGGGCCTTCACCCTCTGGTTCCAATTTTCGCCATTCATATGGTTTTGCAGCAGTGTCCAAAGCCCAAACATCTGCTAGAGGTCGTTTTCCTGAAAAATATGGACCATGTTATGATTTTCTGACTGATATCATTGCTTACAATGGTGAAGCCTCTTTATTAGACTAACCATCATTTCCACCAATTGCCATAAGATATCTTTGCCCTACCAAAGCCATGACATGTCCATAACGAGGCCCTGGACCAGGTCCTTGGACCACAACCCTAAAATGACAAAAAATTATTTCAGTAGCTGTAATACAAGTATGTCAGTATTTCAATACATTTTTCACTAGTCAACAGCATACAAGTTCAATGACAACTACAGTTATTTCAAGTGATAACCTGTGCCATCTTGGTCGATGTTGTTGTGTAAGATCCAGAACGTGAAGATCCTCAGCTGACAAACCAGCTGGACCAATTCCACCCTGGGATGGATCAAAATAAGCATCTTAAACTTGATGAGGTAGATGATCAAGCACAAGGAAAAGAACATGATGTCAGTATACAAACCTGAATGACAACCATAGTTCCAACAGCTGTAGCAACATGAGCAGCCCTCGGCGTCGGTGGCTCTCCAATTGGTGTGATCCTATGATTTCATCAAGAAACAGAACCACAATTCAACCTTTCTGTAAAAAGCACAAAACTGAATTTAGCAGATCACGGACGGACTCACAATCAAGACTTACCTAGACCATTTATTTGTCAGAACATCATAAGAGTGCACATCCGCAGTAGCCCCTGCTAAGCCTGAAATCAGATGGACAGCTATATTGTTAGTTTAACTTTAAAATGTCCCAATTTCAGTTTTACTATCAATCAAGGCATGCTTCTCTACTTAAGAGGAATGACAAACCCCCTCTATCAACTGATTATTCTAGATTAACCAGATTTCACTCTTTATATGGTAAACAGAACTAGTTCCAGAGAAGCCTCCTCTTCTTGTGTTCCATGAAGGTTCTTCGAGATAACAACCAAAAAGGGTAAATGTGTTTGGTATGGCCGAAATTCTCTTTTAGAAATGCAGGGAAAATGTTCTTTGATTAAATCATTTTCAATTCTTAGGTTACTTTGAATCGTAAAAATTGATTTCTCCAATAAACTGTTGTTTATGAACAGAAGTCACTTCTTCTACAAATATCCCAACTCTTACCCATATCAAATGTTTCAGTCAACAACAAGACACCGTCATCAACCTTTAATAATCAAATGATATTATTAGAACACTATAGTTGCATTGTATCAACCTTTGTTGATAAGATAACACCAAAACACTATCCTTAAACCTTGTATTGTTTCATGCACAATTATTTCAATCCAAAAACTGAAAAGTGATCCAAAAAGGATTTCCATTTCATATTTCCTAAATGTTGTCCGTTGAAACTCACTTATGTATACTATATATATGTAAGAAACGTGCACATAATGCATCTACAGCCTCAAATGGGAAACACAGTAAGTTGTGGCAACAGACTTAAATGAGCTTGCGCAAATTCAGAAACTTGACTCGCAAAGCAACAACACACATTAATATTTAATTTTTAATAGAATACCATAAAACATCCATAATTTTGTGTAGGGATTCTCTGGTCAAACTGAATATGCAAGGTCAATACAAAACAAAAGCATTAGTAAGCAATTCAATCAAAGAGAAAGAGTAGAGGTTCACTAAGCAAATGGAGACAATCTATCTTTACTTCCTACTTAACCTACTAAGACAAAGAGAATGTTAAATGGTGTAACCACCTCATCTAAAAGTCCCCATCAACTCAAAAACACCAGCATCTCAAATTCAATAAGGAAACAAGAAAATCCAGTATTCAATGAAGAAACTTACGAATTCCAGCACCTCCAGGAGAAGAAGGAGCTGCTGCAGCAGCAGAATTCCCCTCAAGCGCAGTAGCACCACCAAAGAGAATCAACCTAGGACCAATATAATTCGGACTTCCCTCCTCTCCAACAGCTGGAACCGCTGTTAATGTATGTCCACACCTCGGGCCGGGACCATCTTCCTTCTTCTCTATAACAGACTGCACCGCCGTATAAGTCGGAGCACACCTCGGCCCAGCCACCGGAGTAGCATTAGGAGTCTCAACCGGAGCCGATTCTCCGGCGTTTGATGACTTGTTCACCAATGTTGGCCCGTTATTCTGAACTGGATCCTGATCGGCTTCTGACGCCATTGAAGAATCTAAGTCCATATCTGAAAATTCAATTCGATACGATTGCAATTAGAAACCCTAATTTCAGATCCTCCGATTCAAATGCAGGAATTTTCCGATAAATCCTCTCTCTACCAATACATACTCTCTCTCTCTAAAATCTCTCTCTCTCTCTCTGTCAAAACTCTATATCTTTCTCTCTCTGCCAATACATATACTTTCTCTCTCTACAAATACATACACTTTCTCTCTCTAAAACACTCACTTTCTCTCTCTACTGAGAATCCGATGATTATTTGATGAAATAACGGCGCTGAGTCTATTTTAAGGGGTTGTTTGGTTTACAAACAAAGTTACATAATTCAAATTTGGTTCATTTCATTGAATTATTAAATGCCATAATATATAGTAAAAATAAATATTTACACATATCATTAATATATATAAATATATATACACTTTTTATTATTATAAATAACTATTTAGTCCAATCTAGAGTTTCAAATATCATTAATAAAATATATTCTTTATAAAATTGAAAATATATATATATATATAGTAATTTTGGCTTTTAAAAAAAAAAAATATATATATATATAGATAGAGAGAGAGAGAGTAATTTTGGCTTTTAAAAAATTGAGGGAAAAAACTTTTAAAATAGGGTAAAAGTGTAATTTTGCTTATTTTATTTGTAAATTTTAATTCTACATAAATGTGATTAAAAAATACATAATTGTTAATCTTCTAATTAGAAATTCTAGCAAATGTGAATAAAAATAATTGTATATTTTATTTCAAAATTATAATCTTTCATTCTGATAATCAAATGGTTTTTATGCAATATATTGGTGTCTTTTTAGTTTTTTTTTATTAAATTAATGTTCAAAATTATTAAATTCGTTTGACCTTATTTATTGTGTAATTATTACCTTTCATCAATAGTCAATACGTAACTCTACTAACTACAATAGTCAATAACTATTAAAGCATGTAATTGTACATTTGTGTTTTTTTTTTCTCCTTCAAGATTAAATGCATAATTGACCACTTATATTTTAGGCATATTTCTTTTAAATATCATAATTTCATAAGAAATATTTTACACATCGATTATTATAGGTCAACTATATATTTAATATAATTTACTTTAGTTACATAATCCTGACGTGTTTTATATACAAAAAATTTAAAAAATAACATAAAGAATAAAGTACTTTTTATAAATATAAAAAACTCTTAATTAATGTTCTATCTTATCTCCTTCTATTTTTTAAATATTATTTAAAAACATAATTTAATAAATTTTATCCCCTATAAAAAAAATTAAAGATTTTTTTAAAAAATGAGAAAAAAAACTTTTAAAATAGGGTAATAGTGTATTTATTATTTTAGAATTCTAATTCTAAAGAAATATGATAAAAAAATTGATAATATTATAATTAGAAATTCTATTAAATATAAATAAAATAATATCTTATTTTCAGAATTACATTCTTTTATTCTCGTAAATCAAATGATTTTTATGCATCATATCAGTGTCTTTTTTGTTTGTTTTCTCTTTTTTATTTTATAACAGTGTTCAAAATTATTGAAATTGATCTTACTTTATTTATTGCGTAATTATTATATTTCGTCAATAGTTATTGTGCAACTCTACTTATTCAACTAACTATTAAATCATGTAATTGTACAATTGTGTTTTTTTTTCCTTCAAGATTTAATGCATAATTGACCACTTATTTTTTTTAGGCAATTATTTTTACATATCATAATTTCTAAATTTAGTTAGGTGATATTGACGTATTTTTAATTTAATTAAATGTAAATAGTAATTTTTAAGAAAAAACTTCTCCAAGTCATTAATTAGTTGACTCTTTCATCCCCAAATATCAAATGAAAATTCTTCTTTATATAATTAGAGGAGAATTTTCAAAGAGATTGAATAGTGAATAAAGAACAAAAGAAAATGTCTCATTTTTTATCAAGTCATTCGTAAAAGGGAATATTGCAATTAATGAGATTATTATTATTATTATTATTATTATTATTATAAACTTCAGAAAAATTTAAAAGAAAAGTCCAAGGGTGTGTTTGGTACAAAGAAAAATATTTTTTTAAAAAAACAAGTAAATTTTTAACTTTTTTTTTCATTGGTTAGTGAATGAAAAATATTTTTCAAAAAATATCTTTTATTTTTAGCTTGAGACTAAAATATATTCTTTAGTAAAATAATTGTTTACCCGAAAATCAATCATGATAATGATCTAGGATTCAACCTTGAAATCCAAACTAGGACATGACCTGATCTGAAATCTTAACGAAAAATCTAACCTAGTCTTCCTACCCTAAAATATTTTTAATTTTTTTTTGTAAAACAAATTAACACGGGGAAGGGGGGTAAGGGTAGAATATTATTTATAAAATTGATGGGGATGGTATGAACAATGAAATTTTAAAAAAATTGAAATATTTTCATAAATTAGTTTTAAAAAATTTATTTTATTGTTTGGGTGGAGGGGGTGGGGATGATTTGGGGGTAGGGGGAATAGGGTAGGGATGACAATGGAGCGGTGCGGTTTGCTTAACCCGCAAAATTTTTAATCCGTCTCGTCCTGTCCTGCATAACAATTTATTTCATTTTCAACCCGTTCCGCATAGATTTGGCGCGCAAGAACCCGCATAGCATAATACTTTTTAATATTTTTTTCTAGTTACAGAAAATATAACTGATAAAAATAAATTTATTTTTTCATTAAGTTGTATTAATTTAATTGGATGGTGACTTAAAAATTATTTTTTAGAGGTCAATTGGGAAACATGTAAAGAATTATATTATTTTTAATTAAACCATTTTCATTTATTATCTTGAATATTTATGTAGTTTAAAGAGATTATCTCTATGACTTTTGTAAGATGTAAAAAGTTAAATTAAGTTTGAACCCATATAAAATTCATATATCCGCCCCGCCTGCCCCACATAGCCTTAAACTCACCCCACCCCGCATCTGCCCCGCCCCGTTGGCATCCCTATCTAGGAGCTGATTTTCGAAGAGGGCTAAAAAAAATATATTTTTTTTTATAGGGAGGGTCGGGTACGGGATAGAGTAAGAAAAAAGATCACAATTTAAGGATGAAGTAGAGTTTTGAGGGAAATCATTTTCCTTAAATTTGAGGAACATAAGTTGATTTGGAAAATATTCAAAAGAGTTAAGTCAACAAAACATGAGAAAATTGTAAAACATATGAGTCGAGGTGGGATAGTTGAAGTTCTTCTTTCCTTAACGAGGAATTTTGGGTTCAAGCTCTGGGTTTGAAAAAAAAATTGTTGGGAGCCAGCTCTCAGAAAGGGCCCATAACGCGTGATTCAAATATGGTTGAGCTCCTATGTGAATACTAAACATAAAAAAAAAAAAGTCTTTTTTCAATGCTTATACTTTAAAGTATAGAATGGTTTGGGATTTATTCACCCCTAATCAAAAGTTTCGAGTTTGAGCTCCTTAAATGTGTAACTAAAATACCTTACTAAAAATACAAACTAAAGTCTCACTTATCTCTTTGTACAAACTTAACCTAAAGTTGTTTCCTCAAACTAAAAACTAAATAAGAATTAAGCTGGTTGAATTATGACTCATTTCTTAATCCATTTTAAAAAAACCAAATTCAACATAACCCGCTTATTTGACACATCTAGTTGTTTAATATATATATCTTGTCATGTACTCATGTACTATTTGCTATGTCATTTCATCTATCAAACAAGACTAAGGAATAATTTCAAAGAACCAACAAGAGCTATGATGAAATGGTAAGTGCTCCCAATCCATCCTTAATCAGAAGAGATCTCGAGTTCGAGTCTCGGAGATATGAAGTCGCCTTTGTATGAAGCACTTTACCCCCCAATGTAGGACTTTCTAGCGCGAATCCAGATTCAGTCAGGCTACAATGTGGGTACCAGACACCAAGTGGGAGACGCGAAAAATTAATAATACTAACTTCAAACAAAGAAAGTCACACAATGTTATCTACTAAGTATAAACTCAGGGATGTCAAAATGAGAATAACATTAATGCTTTTCCAGAAACTCAGGGATGTCAAAATATTTTCTGCTTAGTTTAAACTCCAATGATGTCAAAAGACAACTGAAACTATCATTTGGCAGTATAAAAGATGAGGAGCTATTGCTATTTGTACAATCGATTTTTCTCCATAAAGCTTAACACCTATGGTACAGTAGTATAATACAGTCATCACAGAAAAGCCTACTAATTTCTACGACACCAAAAGCTTAGCGGGCGTTTCCATGCTGTCACTCTCTCTACGGGAATCACAAAGCTCAAAGACTGAAAAACCAATGGCTACTGCACTTATACACCTTCAGTTTTCGATCCATGTTAAGGTTGCCACAATTAGGTTTTTGCTCGGAAGTTCTCCAGCACATGGTGCAAGGTATGTTATCTTTTTCCTGAAAATGGAGATAATCAAAGATAAAGATCATAGTAGCATTCAGAATCGTAAACTTGATTGTCTAATAAGAAGACATTTTGAGAACAAACCTGTGTAAGTCTATGTCGGTTACATAGATGAATCCAGCAACATTACTGACAAGGGAATAAAAGAAGTAAATGATAAGATAACTTGAACAAAAAGAATAAAGAGAGAAAACGTCAAATTTCCACGCTATATCACTAAGGGATGAAACTTAGGCTCCTAATACAATTACAAAAGCCTCCTCGCATTTTAAATGGAAATACTCTTGATTTTCATAACAATTTCACTCTGGCATTGAAGTTATATGAGATTTGTGTAATACAAGATTTAAGATTTATGCAGGAGTGGAGTGAATGGTCCATGAAGGAATTAACCCTCAGTTGTTGTGCTGTAAATAAAAGTTATCTTTCAGAATAGCTTAACGAGTATATTATTAGTTGTAAATTTTAATATTAGTCGTGTATTATACTATTATGACAATTTGATCAGCCTTACCTGGATATTATTTGATCTTGTTCTTTTGCATATGAGATAGCAAGAACCAAATGCAGCAAGTCTCGGCTGATACTAACAGGAACCAATCTTGTAGGATCTGCAGCAGGCTCTGCACCAATAGGTAAAGCTGAGCGTGGAGCTTGTGGTCCACCCCCTATTCGGTAGATGAACAAGTCACTGAAGTTCACCACATTAGAATGTGGTGAGAGATCATTCGAAGGGCCATAAAAATATTCCTGGGGAAGAAGCGAAGACAGAAAAATGTTGGTTTTGCATTACAATGATAAGCTGAAAAGTAAGAGTACCATACTACCTAAAAGAGCAAGCATTGTCCCAGTAAATGAACTGGGACCAAGTCCCAATTCTCTTTATCTATAAAGGAAATCTGTACCCGTATTTTGTAGCCCCTTGCTTTCTGCCGTACTTTTGCATTCCTTGATACAACACCACCAGATTTTTGAAGTTTTACCACATCCACATTAGGCCGATTCTTCAATACATCTTTTAGCATGCTGCAAAGTTTTTCCTACACAAAGTACCAACCACATAATAGAAATAAGATCCAACTCTTGCTGTGAATAGAATAGCTCTACAAAAAAGCAATTTATGGATCCTAGTTCTTGAGGTCAATTATTTATTCGTTTCTAATTCTTCTTCTTTTTTTTGTTTGGAGGGGAGGGTTGCCATTACAATCTGAATATAGTGACCAGGGAGAAAACTGTACTGATAGCTAGAAAATCAAAGCCAAACAACATAAATAGAAGTGTTACATTATCAAAAATAGAATGCTTTATTTACTGCAAAGCTTCTTCTTCTAGTTTAATACCCCTTATTTCAGATATAGTTTCTATATTAATTTATTTTTGGGAGAAAAAGGTACATCACTTACTCCTAGTAACAACACTGATGCATGGTTCACAATCAGAAGATAAAAGAAGTTCCAACTTCCAAGTATGTGTATCATTCTTCATTAAAAAAACAACGCAATCACTACTTCCATATCCAGTTTCTTGGAATTGGTAAGCAATATACATCATTATTTGCTAACCTTCTAAACCACTAAGAGATTCATTCTAGGAGAATGGAGATTAACTGAAGTAACAAGACTCCAAGGTGAAGTACTTCACTGACAACTGCCTACTGGGAGAGTATTCCAACCAATAAAGTGCCCGAGAGAATTTTAATACCCTGGTTCACAGAACTTGGGTTTCCCTTTATAATAATTATATCATAATATCAAATGCCTTCACGCGCAAAAATTCTCATATAAAATGGACTTCACTGTCAGCAGTGGAACATACCTGACCCAAGACAAGAATAACTGTGGCATTGAACGTATCAATCGCATGGAGTAGCAACTGCAAAATTAGACTGAACAGTGACCACAAAGCTCTAAATGCTACCCACACTGTCTTTTACACTGAAAAACACACAGAATTGAGCCTAAATACCTCATAACCAACTCCCTCTATCCATCCCATTGTATTTATTACCATGCCTGAAGCTCGAGATTCAGCATTGCCAGAAAATTGTGTCTCCAGAGTCTGAGCAAGCTCCTTGACGAGTACCTTGTAGTGATCTATGTTGGCACTGTTAAATAGGAAAGTGGTATCTGCTAGTTAGTAAATATGTCAAACTTAAACTGCAAGTGCTAAAGCAAGTTTTTTTTTTTGATAAGATAAGTGGTATTCATTACTGCAAGTGCTAAAGCAAGTTTTCTTCATACAAACTTTATCATGTATAAGAGGCACGATGTGAAGTTAAATGTTAAGGTACAAAGTTTCTACCTAGGAGTCACATGGCCAAAGAAGTAGACCATAGGCATCTCAAGTGGAATTCCTTCAACTGGATCGATAGGCAACTCGATTGGTGTAGCAGCAACACATCCTGGAATAGTTATCGATCCTTGACCTATGTCCAAATCAACAAAAGTAGGTTTCCATCCCTGTTTCGCAGCCCAACTAAGCAGCATCCTTGACAGAGTACTCTTGCCAGAATCTGTAGGTCCCACAACAATAACTCTTGGGCCCTGAACAAATCAAGTATGTTAAAACTTGTCATTGAAACACATGCAGTTCTGACTGTTCTGTTATCTGTATGGTTAATTAACAGAGAGAAGGTAAGAATAAGATTAGAATAGAAAACCTCAACATATATCAAAACTAGGATAATTTAAAGTCTGCCAGAGCACCCTAAGAGAAGCCATTTCCGCTTCCAATCATCCGAAGTGAAGTATCATCATCCGTTTACCAAAAAGGATGAAGTATCACTGTAAACCAAAGCAGGCTTCTATCCTTCACATATTACCTCTTAGTCTTTTAGTCTCCTATAGTTAGATTATAGGATTATTGTAGTAGTATTGTTCTGCTACTATCAATTGTTTTGTTATTATCTATTGTCTCTTACACTTCCATTACATCTTTCTCTAAACTGTTTTTGTCTTGAGTCGAGGGTCTATAGGATACAACCTCTCTACCTCACCTCTGAGGCAGAGGTAAGGTATGTCGTACATTCTACCCTCCCCAGACGCCACTCTATGGGACTACATTGGGTATGTTGTTGTTGCTTTTTTAAAAAGTACTTCTGGTGACTGGTGAGAAACAACTTTTGTTCGGCCATAAAATTTTAAAAGCACATTTGGCCAACCTTTTTCAAAGTGCTTCTAATTTTATTTTCTCAAAAGTGCTTTTCATAAAGGTGTTTTGGGGAAAAGCTACTTTTTTAGCTTCTGAAAAGCAGATTCTGCTCCACCCTAGAAGTACTTATTTTCTTCCAACAACCTGGTCTAACACCTTACTTTTTTTTTTTTTGAAAATGGTAACTTTGTCTATTCCTCAAAAGTCGGTACACTGATCAGTATTTACAACATGTACTTCAAATTCTATTATCTTTTACTAAATTGAGTCTAGTACATCAATTAAGGAGATAGTATCATTTGAGTATAATTGATTACACCAAAAACATAGTAGCATAAGACAATTTAGTTTGACTTTTTGCATACTATTCTCAACACTATCGAAAGCTCTAGAGTTCCTTTCCTTCCATATTGCCCACCATATGCTAGCTGGGACAATTCTCCATCTGTCTCTATTCTTGGATTGCTTTCCTGCTTCCTCCCAACTCTGAATTGCTTCTGTGAACTTGGCAGGCATGGTCCATGACATACCCTTAAGACTCAGGAATAACCTCCATAGTTGACTTGTGATCTTGCAATGTAGAAAGAGATGGTTAACTGTCTCAGCAGTTTCCCCACAAAAGAAACATCTAGAACATAATGGTATCCCCCTTTTCTTTAAGTTGTCTTGAGTCAATACTGCCTCCTTGGCTAACAACCAAACAAAACATGCCACTTTGAGTGGAATTTTTGACTTCCAGATTCCTCTCCATGGCCAATGACTTTGAGGCTGATTGGTGTGGTTCAACCAGTTATATGCACAACCCACCTTAAAGTTTCCCTTTCGATTGCATTTTCACCACAAAATGTCCTGAACTCCTTCCAGTCCATTAAATTGCCCAATAGTTTTGAAAAAATCTGCTACCCTTTGAATCTCCCAATCATTTAATTGTCTTTTAAAGATGAAGTTTCACCCTTGAGGAGTCCAGTGATCTACTATAGTCTTCTGTTGGTGAGATACTAGAGAGTATATATCAGGATACAAGGCCTCTAGCCTACCTGCCTCATGCCAAGCATCTTTCCAGAATTCTATTTTCTCTCCATTCCTCACTTTGATTTGTGTGTTAGCCTTACACTCGGACCACAGAGATCTAATGGATCTCCATACACTAACCCCATATGATGTAGTCACTTCTTTGGTCATCCAGTTATCTTCCTCTTCATATTTTGCTTTAATGATTTCCTTCTAGTAGGTCTGCTCTCCATTGTTGAACTTCCATAACCATTTCATCATAAGGGCTTTGCTTTGATTCAACAAATTCCTTATTCTGAGACCTCCATGCTTCTTTCCCACTATCACAGCATCCCATTTAACCAAGTTGTAGCATTTCCTCTCACTGTTTCCTTGCCAAAGAAATTTTCTTCTGATTTTATCCAACTTAGTGATTACACTTTTGGGAATACTGACATCATATAGGTTGGTAGTGAATCAAGAACAGTATTAATCAAGGTCAACCTGCCACCCCTGAGAGATATTGTGATTTCCATCTTGCTAACTTCATTTCATATTTCTCGACCACATTGTAACACCTTACTTTTCTACAATAAGCACTTTTGATCTCCCAAAACTTGGCCAAAAAGGCTATTAGTCCCGATCAACCTGAACCCTTTAGACTCCAGAGCATGTCTCCAAACTCTACCATCATTGGTTATGCCACATGTCCCGTCAATCAATACTCTGCCATCTGCAAATGGCATACATCATGGCACGTCCTCTTAGATATGTTGCTCAATTCACCCATTACCAAGGCAAATAAAAACAAGTTAAGAGTTGACCCCTCGGCAACCCCATCACAACTTGGAAGTGCTCTGAGTCTCCTCTCATTGTCCTTGTCCTTGCCTGAGTCTTGGTTCCACTATATATGCACGTAATCGCCTTAATGTCCTTGTCATATGCTTTTTCTAGGTCAATGAACACACCTATATTGCTACACCAATCTCCTTACGAGATGAATGGTTCCAGTACCTTTTTTAACACTTTTAGACCAAGGACATGGTTGATTGGGGTACTTCTTAGGTATTAAGATTGCTCAATCTAAATAAGGAAAAGGAAATGCTACTTATATTCTCAATGAGTCTGGAATAAAAAACTATAGACCTATTAATAAAATGATGGACCCAACAGTTATACTTTAACTTCTAGAAGGTTAGGGGAGTTTGGCAGACAAGTTAGCTCTACACGAAACTGCATCCCTAGTAAGTGTAGTAGGTCATTTAATGGATTCTGTTTGTGATGGTCACTCAAAAACAGTTATTCTTAATGCATAAAAATATGCTATAGCGAGAGGACTACTTTACAAAGATCAAGGACATGAGCAAATTGTTGGATATACTAATGCAGATTAGCAGGGTCTCTCTCTGATAGACAATTTTTTTGCCCCCAAGGCCTAGCTCGAGTGGGAAAAGGTGTAGGATTTGTGGCTTAGGTTGCAGGTTAAAGCCTCACATCACGCAAGGCGAAGCCCAGTATTTACGTGGAGAAGGGTAGAGGGGCGGATCCATTATCCACTGAGTTTAGAAGGTTGTGATGGTCCAAAGGGAGGGTCACAGGAGGATTTCCCGGTCATCAAAAAAAATAAAATATATAGATTATTATTTTTATGACAAGGGAAACCGCAACCGCTATTCTTTGGGTGCGCTAGGGGTAAAAAACCCGCTCCTATGCGATAGCTTTCGAACTTGAGACCTCCAACATGGAAGTTCCAAGCCCAAACCACTGAGCCACCCTTAGCTAGTTCTTTATATATATATCGATCGTATTTTTTTCATTAAGCTAGTTCTTTAGCTATGGTTTGCACCTTAAGCCCAATTGAATTCAACACCTTTAAGCCTTTGATAAAAACTAGCCAAGTGAATCTAGCTTAGCTTGCAATTTTGGCTTTTATATTGCTTCCGCATTCATTAACCATATAATTCCATCACTGAGACATGTTAATTACTAGTGCCAAGCATTGTCTTCCTCTCTCACACACACATTCCGTTACAATTGTAAACAGCTTCCATGATACAAAGAGTTTGTCAGTGATTTGTAAGGAAGAAGTTGGTTTCTTAATACACTATAAAAAGAAGACTAGAAGAGCAAATAGTTATCTCTATCTATCTCTCAAACACATACACGCACATCCCTACAAAAGTAAACACCCTCCATGGTACAAAGTTTGTCAGTGATTTTGTAAATCAGAGAAGCAGATGGTTTTTGGATACCCCATAAACAGAAGACTAGAAGAATAAATGATAAAGTAAGACAAAAAGAACCTTTCAAATTTTGACTTTTACTCGCGCTGAACAATAACCAAATAATACCTGAGAAGTGTCAGAATCACTAGGCGAAGCTTTAGCACGATTTCTTCGTCCATCAAGTACAGCATGGACATTTATATAGCTTATCATCGGCGTCTAGATTCAAAAAATATAAATGCCTTTAGTCATTCGGTTTGGTGTAGCTCAATTCGATCAAAGTTTATCATTCGATATAAAAAATCCAGAAACTTAAAAAATATACAGATAGGTAGAGAGGCCACACCTCATCTGCTGTATAATCAGTTTCAGTGGAACCGTCCATCTCGATTGTGGCTCCATACCAAGTAAAAACCTAGATTGAAAAACTTAAACATGTCAAAAGAAAGGAAAAGATATTCTCACAAGATGCAAAATCTTGAGCAAGACATCTATAAGGCCATTCTTATTCTTATTTTCCACTACAAAAGAGTTTGCCTCACTTTTAACAGACGTTGAAGTACAGAACCACTCCAGACATAAATGCATTTTTGCATTTTCCAAGGTAAAATAAAATATTTGGCACATAATATTACTGCAACACAAAGGTGATGTATAAAGATTACATCTCAAAAGCTCTCAAAACCCAAAACTGTCTAAACAACTTGCATCTAAACATACACACCAAAAGAACAAAGACGCTTAACTAGCTTTATCTAAAATTTATGCACAACAACAACTTGACATTCAAAGCACTCTCCGTCTCTCTTTACAAAGAGATCATTTTATACAAAGGGGAGTAGTGTCCCAAATATTGCCGACACATTGGAACCCTACTTCTGTGCAGGTTATCTACTTTCAAGATTGCTCTAAGATGTTCTCTAACCCAAAAAGGATACTCTTAGGGGTCGTTTGGTGTGTCGGATGAGGATAATAATCTCGAAATAAAACTTGGGATTAACTTTGTAACATGTTTGCTTTGAGGTGTTAGCTAATCCCAAGATTATTTTATCCCACCATTTGTGCAAAAATGGTGAGATTACTATCCCATATAGAAGGTCAAGACAAAATAATCCCATGGTATATCCTTTCTTATTCCATCCCGCATACCAAATGACCCCTTAGAGGTGCTTTTCCTTCCATATTTCTCATCATGAAACAGTGTAGCTCAACCATTCCTTGAGACAATCTGGAATAGAAAGTTTTCACTGAAGATCCTACCCTTCTAGTCTACCTCATAACGAATTGTATCACCACCCACATTCAACTTCACCTACTCATATAACCCTACTTAGTCGCTAATGTATCATCTGTAATTCTCAATCATCATACTCCTCTTAGACTTCAAATTACAGATCTGTCCATCACTTGAAAGAATAGTCTTTTGCTACCATAATATTCTCATCAAAAACAATTCTCACGAGTTTTGGGTAGTCATCTCTAGAGGTGTCTTTTTTTTTTGACAGTCATCTCTAGAGGTGTCTCCAGGCCATAAATTCGTCTGGAACTGATTTTCTCACCATTTCCACCTAGCATCTATGTACTTGAAGAAGGCTCCTCAATTCATCCTTGCGCTTTTCCAGGAGGTAATACCAAGAGGAGCATGAATTGTCTTTGCACATCATTGGTTTATCTCAATTCATATCATAACAATTCAAAACAGCCACAAGCTATACCTTTCATAGGAGTTACGAATCTTCATAACCACCTGCTTAAGGACTCAATACTGCTCCAACAATGCCATATAACCAAAACAATGTTATAAAATAATCAGAATGCTATTCAAAGAACAGTGTGTCAATTTAGCTAACCGCCAGTTGATAAGTATTCTTTCTATGAAGCAAGCTATATCTACTATTAATAAAAGGACCTTGGGTCTAGCTCAAACCCAAAAACTAACTCATGAAGTTATAAGGTGAGAATTGTTCAAAACCATATAAGAAGACCTTAGATCTTGTAAAGAATGCTTCTTCGATTGACTTTGTTAGTTCCCTTAAGTAATTTTTTGCTAGCTTCAGTTTAAGCACCAACTTAGTGCAGCCTAACATCAACACAACTTGCCTTACTCAATAAAAGAAGAAATTCTTTGAAGGTTGCAGAAGACTCGTGAGTTCAACCCAAATGTGATTGCTGAATGATTCTCATGACAAGTAAAAATTTCCAGAGAACAACAATAACGTAACTAGCAATAGAATGTTTCCTTCTGCAAAACCCTTCTTCAGTTCTAAACATCAAAAGAAACTCCCCCACAAGCCCACTGCTTCTTCTAATCCAGCATCTCTATTTCAATCAACTGACTAGTATTGCAGAAAATGTCCGATATTCTTAGTAAGGACACCTTCGGTACATTCTCCTGTCATTTTATAGCAGTTTCTTTATACCCAAGAAATCTCCAAGGAGCCAATGGTGCACCGTTTGAAACTCGGTGGAAATTGGGCCGCCTCTCTACCTTTGGTACTCAGTTAGTAAACCTTTACCTTATCCAATAAAATATATACAGTGCTCTTGTGTTAGACAGGTTTGAACACGTGAGTCGTGACATACACGATGGTTGTGATCTTACCTAGACAAAAGCATTTGGGGAGGGGGGTTTATCCCTGCAATTATCAATAGCTCCCACCTAGTGGAAACTGGAAAGTACTCCATCTAGCTAGGCTCTTTCTAATCCATGTAAATCTAGAAAGAATTTTTCATATCCTTGTATGTCAGTAAGCAGTTCTGTTTATCAAACATAACTATAGTTGATACTCACGTGCAAAAGATATATTAATGAAACTTGAGGCATCTACTAGATGCATCCAGCAAAGATTTTCACAGTTAAGCAATCATTCCAGTGCACACATTCATTTCATTGCATAGATGATGGGTATAGAATCATACTGCAAATTTAAGTCTTGGAGGGAAGTTGAGCCAGATTCCAGGAGGGATTTCAGTCCCAAAAATCTCAGCCGTGCCAGTTAGGAGCCGAAGACGGAGGGGCGAGTCAGCGCTGGCTTCAACTCGGAGCTCACATTCTTTTTCCAGCTTCACCTGCCTCACTGTTGTTGAACCACCTGTTGCTGCCAGTGGATTGACATTTGTGCCTCCATAAGCCATATCAGAGATGCTTCTCTTGTTGGCTCCAATTGTCTGGAAATTTTCACCAAGCCTATGGGTACACTTCAGTAGAAACAGAAGAGTTAACGAAAGATCATGCTTTCTACTAATAATGAGAATGAAAAACAATTTCACGCCTTTCTTTTCCTTCTGTATTGTTCTCCTTTACTAGTGTCCATGGACAATGTCGTGGTTAAACTAAGTGAACTGATTTCAGTACCCATGAATAACAGACAGCTATATACATATTTTTATCAGTTATTTTAAAATGGCGTATCAATTCTTGATTCACATCAATTGGGCATGCATTGCTTAACCATTGAAATTATTGTTTTGGTCGCTCCAAATGAAAGATGTGCGAATTTGGAACTACTGCTTCAAGTTGCAGGAAACTTTTTCTTCTCCTCATAATCACAGTTAGACAAACACAGATAACCTATTTTTTCAATTACATCTTTCTACCTGTTATTGTCACTAACCTATATATCAAATCCCAAGTTTAGCTATAGAATCAAGCTCATCTCTTCCTTCATAAGCATTAAATGGTGATCAGAGGCATATCAATGGCATGAATACATCTTGTTTGTAATTTTTAAGCATTATAACTTCTTTTGAGAAGGAGTATTATAACTTCATATCACCAGCTTCTAATAAGTATGTAGAGAATGAAAGCATAACTTTTGCAAGACTGTTACATAAATTAAGAACAAGAGAAAAGCATAACATGCAAAAAAGGTTCAAGAAAGAAAAGACATAAAACTAGTGATAAAAGCTGAAGTGAGGATTACTCAATGTTCATGCATCATAAATTTTCACTTGGAAAACAGAGCACGCGTGATGAATCCTAGGGAGATGAAACAATAGCACCATTATGTGTGCTAGACTGCAACTAAAAGGCACGAGCCCTCCACTTCCAACCAAGAGGTTGGGTGATTCAGTCAACAGGAAGCGAGGGTGGGAGGATATGTCCTGTATGTAAACACATACATATTTATATGTTTTATGCATTACACATTGTGACGTAGCTAAGGGAGTGAAGGAAAAATCCACAAAAATCAGTCAAAATAAACCTGCAGCAGTTGCAAAACATTAATAGATAAAAGAATAAGGTTCAGATTGTAATATCTATACAGGGGATAATAAGAAAGGAAAAAAGAAGAATACTCTCTTTTCATTTTTATATGAATCCTGCTTCCACATAGGTGAGCTTAACTAGTTAGGATCAAGACTTAACATCAAGTCGAATGTTCGACTGTGGTCTTTATTGGTTAGACTTTATAAAGTTGTATGTCAATGTAGGAACAAATGTGGTGGTTAACGTTTGATACTTCTTGGGGTTGTATTGGTGACTGTAAAGTCATTGGATAAATTTTTGAGTAAATAGATTAAATCTGAATGTGGTAGGTGCTGACGGGGTTACCAACTAGACCCCCTCCTATCTACTTTGAGCTATACGACAATCTAAGACTTTTAAAGCTTAGGTAGTTGTAGCAGGGACTTGTTCATTCATTGGGTGAGCCCAAGCAAAAACTCAATTTTTTGGAATTCCGTGTTTATTCTATTTACTCACATTGCCAGGAAAAAAAATACTAGATTAACGAAAAAACACTTTTCCATCAAATTCTTTATTCTTGGCAAGAGAAAGAAGCAGATAGGGCTATTGACTCTGTCCATCCGTCCTCGATATGCTTGAGAGACAATTTTTCCCGACAATGCATAGAAATTGGTCTGACTAGAGTGGAAAAACTACAGAGAATTAAAATAGACGACCCCAACTAAATTGGATTAGAGGGAATAAAAGTACATAAAGGATAACTATAAGTAACTTTTCAAAATAACCACAAGAAAAATAATGAAATTTGAAAGACTTGTGCAAGAACTTGCTTATAAAAATATTGAAACAACTTATAGCATAATCATTCTAATGACCAATTGAACACCAAGTTACTTTTATACAACCGTTGTGTCCGACCGGCCAAGGTACCTTCTACCTCCACGAGCACATGTAAGTGTCCATCAAAATTTGAACATATAGAAAGATATAATTCTTGTCTGTACAGGGACTTAAACCTAACACCTCATGATCCTCAACCTACTTCATTAACATTGTCCACAACCTTAGGTGCCCAAGTTACACACTCTATACACCACCAGCACATGTAAACGATAACTTTCTCCACCAAAATTTGAACAAATAGAAAGAAATAATTCCTGTCTATACAAGGATTTGAAATTGAACTTCACAACTCATGATTATCAACCTACTTCATTAACACTGTCCACAACCTTAGGTGCCCAAGTTACACACTTTATACACCACCAGCATATGTACGTGATAACTTCGTCCACCAAAACTTGAACAAAACAGAAAGAAATAACCTACTTTTCTCTCATCTCTACTAGGATTTGAACCTGAAACCTCAAACCTCACAATTCTCAACTTATCTTCAATTGACACTAGACCACACCCTTGGGTATCCAAGTTACAAACTTTATACACATTCAAACACAATCAAATAAAAAGATTACAAAAAAAAAACATTGCAATACAATCCAAATGTGCAATTTTAAAAACCCAAAAACATCATTAGGGCAAGGAATAACAAATTTTTTTTAGGGTTTTTCCGTTTAGAGGAGAAATTGGAGTATAAGGATATACGTATACCTACGAGGAGACTTCGCCGGAGAAGAGCAAGTTCGCCGGAGAAGACAAAAATACTGTGTCGTTTCAGTTCCAGTTGAGTTGAGTTCAGTGGGTTGTTTAAATTGGCGGGCCGGAAGTATTATTCACACTCACTTTCTTGGGTATATATATTTGCGGCTCGTAAAAATCGAATCGATCAATAAATTAAATCGAAAAATTATTAAAATACGAGGGGTTTAGTGTGCTTAGACGAGCTAATATTTAAGGAAATTGTAATTTATAAAATATTACTATATGAAAATATAAATTTTTATGAAAAAATTATAAATAACTCCCGTTATGGTGGTCTTATGAGAAGGAATTATTTATGTATCAAAATTATCATAATTTATTTATATTTGATAGTAAATTTTTAAAAAAGTTCATAAATAGCAAGATTAATGTTATTTATTTAAGCAAAAAACAATAGCGACCTTGTCTTACTTTAAAATATTGTTATATTTTTTTCTTTCAAAAATGTATACATTGTGCAATGTATAAATTGAAACATTGTATATAAATTGATAGCATCTATACATGCACATGTTTGTTTTGGTTTTTCACTCGGTGTCTGATATTCACATTGAAATTTGATTAAATTTAAATTCGCATAGAAAAATCTCACATTAAAAAATAAAATACTTCTTATTAAAGGCGACTATAAGAATACGTGTATCAACTATAAAATGTAAAATATAGCTATATTTTGTAATTATCTAAAAGGTGTAATTATGAGGAATAATCAAGTTACATTAGGCAATTTTTTCATAGTTTTTAGTGGGTTACTTGGTTCTGTAGTCTTTCATAAGTTTGCTTAAAATTTTATGCTCTTGTCATCATATATTTTTGTTTTTATTTCTATATAGGAGATCTAAAATCAATATAAAAAAAAAAGGAAAAATTGTATATAATGGCAAACTAATAAATCAAATTAATTGTTATAATCATCCTTTGATTTAATTGTAGCAAACTGTTTGTTAGTCACCTCTCTCCCTCAAACTCTCGCTCGCCACTCTCCTCTCTCGCTCCATCTCTCGCTCGCTTCCTCTCCCTTTACACAAACACAAGTATATAAAATCTATTTCTACTTGTATAAAGCAGAGGAAATTGTATATATACATATATTTTTGTTCCCCTTTCTCCCCTCTTCCGGATCTCGCTCGCCACTCTCCCTAATCTCGCTCGCCACCCTCGTCTCTCTTGCTTATACAAACAGAAGCAAAATGTATAAATTGTGTTTCTGTTTGTATAAAGCGAGATAAATTGTATATACACATGCAAATACATATATTTTTGTCCTATACAGTTATAATTACACAATAAAAATACTCCCCTGCCGGTTTCTTTTGCCTTTCTCTCTTTCTCGTTTTATACAAATTCAAATTGTATATAATTTCTCTCTTTCTCGTTTTATTTAATTCAATTCAATTGTATATTCCCTGCCCAAGTCTCTTTTGCCTTTCTCTCTTTCTCATTTTATACAAATTCAAATTGTATATAATCGTTCTATACACTTATAATTATACAATTCGTTTTTATATAATTCTCTGCACAAGTCTCTTTCTCTTTCTCGTTTTATACAATTCGCTTCAATTGTATATGTATAGCGAATTATACATATATATGTTTGCTATGGAGCGCAATTATGCAACTTTGTTATAACATACAAATATGAATTTTATGTTTGCTATATGTGAAAGTTGCCCTAAAAAATATATATATATTTGAAAGAGTTATTTTCTTCTATTCAAAACTATTAAAAATTAGACACTCTTAAATAAAAAAAATAAAATTAGACAAGATAGTTTTAGCTAAAGTACAAAATAAAATTTAGCTAAAAATAGTTTCACAAAATCAAGATTCCAATATGGTATAATTTGTTAGTACAATTTTAGAGAAAATTTTAGAAATACCAAACATAATAGATATAATAAGGTTCTATAATTATAATGTCTATAATTTTGTTTGCTATGGAGATTGCAGTTTATTTATTTCTATCCGTTTGTATATTTTGCTCGTGATTATACAAATAGAATAAATATATACAAATTCTATATTTATACATTTATGATTTTCTCAAATTCTGTTTGTATATTTCGGCTGTCAATACACAAATAGAGTAATTCATTATAATTTTTTTATATATAGTGTACAAATAGTTTAGGGCAAGCATATACAAAACTCTGGATGTATACAAACAAGGCGAATTATATATAAATCAAACGAGTAGCAGGAATTGAGAAAACTATAATCACGAATTACAATTTTCTTAAGTTGTAACTATAGTACCTAATATAGGCTAAACATTTTTTGTTTACATATTTTTTACCCCCTCTCTAAAAGGGCCCACTTTTTTGCTTCTCTAGTGACTCGAAGTCACAACCTCATGGTTGAAAGTGAGGAGTGCTTACCGTCGTATCCAATAATTCATTATAGGTAATGGAAGGAAGGAAGGAGTCTTGTGCAAAGGAAGTGCTACTCAAGAAATGTAACAATGCACACCATCAAATATCAAAACATCCTTACATTTTGCACATCAAAGATTTATTCAAAGTTTCTATCTATCTATTTACAATTACAAAAGTGAATGAATTACATAAATACTAATGTGAAAAAGGAAGTTAAAGCACCTCTTTAACTGCTTCTCTTCGCGAATTCAATAGGAAGTTGAATGACAAAAAGAAAAAAATAATAACAAGTGAGCAACACCATAAAACAAGCATAATGGATCATGAATTTCGCGCAGAATCTTCAAGCATCATTCCTTTCATACTCTTGGCTAACCAGATAGCTGTCTCCCTCGGTGAGACCTTGTTCTTGCCGAATGGTTTCAGAACAACAGCAAGCTCTTCTAATCTGTCTTGTTCCAGCAAGTCAGCAGATAGTTCAAGTAGACCTTCAAGTGCATCTGCTCTCTGTCTAAACGACTTGACATCTAGCATTTCCTTCACTGGCCTTTCCTCCTCTGCAACCGGTTCTGGAGAATCTAATCGTTGTGCTGAAGAAGTAGGACTGCTGTGGTTCCTTACATCAATCTCCTTATTATGGACACCATCAGGGATATTGGAATTAAGAATCACTGATCCAGCAGAAGTAGAAGCATTTGGAGCCCCAACAGCATCTCGACTGTTATTATCAACTTCGTCTCTAACCACACTTATCTGTTGCCCAACATCAACATTTCTCTCCACGGTGTCCATCACTGATTGCTCACCACCCACTCGGAAACTACTGTGCCGTATGACATGTATGACATCATCAGAAGCTGGTGTAAGCTGAGAAGCAGCTGTTTTTTCAAGAACCATAGTTTTCGGAGCAATTCCGTTCTCTGACAATAAATTATTTAGAGCAGGTGAAAAAGGAGGAGTGAAGGAGTAGTACTTTCAGTAGGAGTGCATAAAAGTTCCATTGTAATAAACTTGTCATCGTCATCGGATTTTGAAGTGACATCTGAGTGTGGTAGACTAGTTTGGCTGAATGAAACTAGGGGAGCAGTGGGAGAGGCAATTTCTGTTGTTGAGGATGACACCTTCACCATAAACTTATCGTCCCCAGAAGATGTTGGAGTAGGGTCTGATAGAGGCAAAAGATCTGTCACAACATCAAGTCTGCGAGCTGTAGAATGATCTTCAAAGACGGACATTTCTTTGGAGCAAGGGAAGGCACTGTCAATGGCCACAGTTGAAATTGATTTCTGATTGCAAGCACCAACATCCACAATGTGATGCTCGTCATACTTCTCGATGGAGCATGGTTCAGAATTCTTATTATCATGGGTTTCCTCCCCTAAACTAAAAGCAACCTCTGAATGAGATGAGTTAGTGGTAGACCAGGAGGGCCTTGATCTCGTGGTTTCAGTTTCAGTAGCTCTTTCATGACCTTGGAGCATCTGCTCCGTTAAATTCATAAAAGGAGTTGTTGCATCATCACAAAGTTCAAATCCTTGAATTGATACAGAAGAACAAGCAGAAACACTACTTTCTGCTTGTGTTTCTTTTGAAGCTCCAAATGAAACTCTTCGAGAATGTTGCACACAGTTCTTTGTAGCATGTGTATGGAAGCCATCAGGTGTAGAATCAGGAGTCCTTTCAAGACATGGAGAATCGTCATTGGAACCAGACTTAACATTATTGTTAGGAGTATTTGAGGCATCATGCCCCACTTGCTTCGTCCTTCTGGGGAATGATGGCCGTCTAGTAAAGTTTGGAGGTGTTCGCAGTCTTTGCTTTGCAGGAATTCCATCTTCAGCAACATGCTTTGAAGGAGCAGGCGAGGAGATACCCTCATGTCTAGGTTTAGTCCTGGGACTGGAATCGATGACAGGTAACTGCAAGGAAAGGGTCACTAAAAATTTCACATACAAGCCAATATGCAAATACTAATAGAGATAAGAAGATTAGATAGCTAATTACCTGATGCTTTAAAGCAGGCGGTCCATGATTCCTTTTGATGGAATCTGATCCAGCCTTTGTTGATCCAGGAGATGGCGTCTCTGCATTGGGTTTAGAAGGAGCAACTGAACTTGGTTTTGGGACCTTTGGTGGTGCTTCAGCGTTAGCTTTCTGTGCACCAATCTTAGGTCGGTTGCCCCTCATTGGGGAACTATGCTCTCTCAGTTTTCCTTCTTTCACAGCCAGCATAATATTTTTTATTGCTCTAGGTTGCTTAGCTTCTGCATCACATCTCCTCTCGTCATCAATAATGTTCTTAGATTCAAAGTCATCTGTATCTTCAGGAAAAGCATCATTTTCAGGATCTTCGTCAAAGGAATGAAGTTGCCTAAAGTCAATATCATCATCAACAAATGCCACATCAACATCAGTGCCCCTGTAATCATAATTGGAAGCCCTGCTTTGGATGTTTTTCTCCTTTGACTTCAAACTATCTTTATCACTACAGGAACTTGTACTACTTTGACTTTCTGCCATATTCTTTCTTGAGTCGCGGCCAGTAGTGAGAGGTTTTTCAGGATAGTTTCCTACATGAGTTATAAAGGATGGTCGGTATTGCTCAAGATACGGCCGCAAATACGGGTGCTTCAGGAGCTCGGAAGCCTGGAAAGGTTGATGTCAAATGATTGAAGTATTAATCTAACACAAGTGAAGTAGGAGCAAGTCATGGTAAGCTTACACTGGGACGATGCTCAGGATTCTTTCTTAGCATGCCTTTAATAAGTGTTTTCCTGCGAAAAAACAATATATAACAGAAGAAAAGTGTATCAGTATCAAGATTGGAACTGAGATCCATTGATAATTGCAACAACTACTTAAGCTGACCATCTGCGGATTGCCGTAGTGTCACACGTACTAATCAATGAATTCTATTCAAGTTAAGCTTTTTATAATTTATACTATAATTTACTTTTATAAGGGTTATTCTATGTTATGAATAGTCGACAAACTACTGAAATTAAACCAGATTGCTGACTTAAATTTACTACAAAAATCCAATAATAAAAAAAGAAGGAATAGCACAATTAAACTCAAAAAGCTAAAAAAGAGTTTTGACTTGACTTTCAACTGGAACATGGTAAACAGAGAACTTCTCCACAATTTACCCTGTCATCCAAACTGGGAGGGGATAATAACGAAACATGCTTCAGCCTCTTCAAATTAAAAGACAAAAATTCACTGCCATGATAATTGAAGTAGACACTACAACAACATACCCAATGTAATCCCACAAGTGAGGTCTGTGGAGGCTAGCATGTACACAGACCTTACCCCTACCTTTGTGGGGCAGAGGCTGTTTCGAAAGTAAACACTAATTGGACAAATACCTTTATATTGAATACATTCACTACTGAGACTTAAGCACATCATCCTAGAGAATATACTAAACTTACATTCTGTCCTAAGTGTGATAGGAGAAAGTCAAATCAAGAACACTCTGTGAAAAATGAATTAAAGGTTGTAAAAAGACAATATACCAAAACTTGAAGACGTAACATCCGCCGTAAGGATCAGAAAGTACACACGATCTGATATTCCTCTGTTTCATTTATTTACTTACTGTAACAACTTTTTTCTTTATAATAGGACTATACAGATCATAGTGACTAACTTTTTTGTAGCAATTTTTTTCTTTAAATGATTCTCGACTTACAATAATAAGGATCAAGAATAACAAAAGCGTAGCCAAAATGTAAGTTATGCTTGCAGTGACACGAACGAATGTCAGACTTACAAGGATGGAGAATAACATGATGGAAGAGGCCCAATGGATGATCTGTTAATCTTGCTTATCAATCCCGCCATGTCCTGAATCGTGATTAAAAAAACACTTTCATTCCAATCTTAACTTAAAGGATGACAGATACAAGGAAAAGTTCATGGATGTGATTATCACTTATTTACTTCAATAAGAAAATTGCACCACATTACGAGTGTTTTGCAGATTATGTGAAATCAAAATGTCCTTCAGATCTAAAACAGGTTACATCCAGAACTTTTCACATTACAGAAGTATTGAAATGCATTTATATAATGAATATGAATCTGGAATGTCAGTAGACCTTCAAGCAACAATGAAAGCTGGATAACTTGGACTATTAAGTTTTCTAATATATGCAGTTTCACTAGTATTTGTGGTCCACGTAACAAATGGGGTAGCTCAATTTCTTTCTCATTAAAGACCCCAAGATTTGCCATGAAAATAGAAGAAATAGAGAAGAGGAGAAAAAAAATCTTACAAATGCTTTAAATGCAGGTCGATAAGCAGCCATTTCATACATACAGCAACCTGGTGAAGAAATAATATCTCATAAAGTCAGATGACATATAGATGTTGGTATCTTCCCACAAAATTACAAATAAATGTACATGTGGTACTTCATACAATGTACACCATTGTCAAATAGCATTGCTTGATACAAATGCACTACTTTGATGGAGAAGCATAAGGTAAAGAAAGCTCCATACCTAGGGACCAAATATCTGATTTAAAACCATAAGGAATGTCAGCAAGAAGTTCAGGACACATGTAATTGGGCGTTCCAACTACCTGGAATATTTAACAAAAAAAATCATCAGCATCCTAAAGAGTCTCTTTCATCCTAAGCTATTGCATAACTACTTCATTTTGATCAGGTATTCCATGACTACTTATAAATGACATCTCTTTCATTTTTCTTTTCATGTTTTATCCTTTATTTGAACTTGAGGTGGGGGTCGAGTCGACCAGTCTGCATCCTTGGTTTGCTTTCTCTGTTAGTATTGTGTCTGCACGTTAGCAGCAACATATATAAATTTATAGTAATTATTATATATAATATGGAAATCCTTGAGTTTGTGCCTGTTTTTTTTCCTTAGATCACTAACTAATCAATATTTATGTCAAAAATAGTTAACTAAAAGGAGCATATCACCTAAATGTATGTTCAAACTTCAATGTCATATTCTAAACAGTTGAGAATGTCAACCAATTTGTTTTATACTTTTCTACAGGTGCAAACTAAAGTTAGTAGCCCTATCTAAAGTTTCAATAATGTCCATACCGAACAATACTAATTATCGGACCTATAGTGCAAATTTTTGCACTTCATTGGACAGTAATTTAAAAGGCAATATATGTATCAGGCACATACTGAAGAAGCCAAGTCATCTGCCTTCAATGTTTTTGCAAGCCCAAAATCCCCTGCAACAAAAAATATTGCCAAAATTAGACTTGCATTCATCTCAACTACAGTGAAAAAACACCTGCATGAACTTACCAAGGCGAACATCTTGTTCCTTGGTGAGAAAGATGTTTGAGCACTGCCAGAACAGACGTAAAATTATCTTAGAAAATTAGGAGAGAACAGTAAACACCAACATGTTAACAAATATCAAATTACATACTTTAAGGTCACGGTGCAGCACATAATTTGAATGCAGATATTCTACCGCCAGTAGTAGTTGAGTGAACCACTTCAGAAGTTTCTGCAAACATAAACTTAAATGGTCAACAAAAAAATATTGATTATTTGAAGGTTATTTTAGATAAATCATACAGTACCACCTATGAAGTGAACGATTCATCTCGTAAATTCTAATTGCTATAAACACTTTTGTCCATGTCTGTGATCTACAATCTAAAGTGTATAACTAATAATAAGCTTAAAAATCTGGCAACATACCTCTTCCGGAAAATATTGTCCATTTGCTTTCTTCATCAGTTCAGCCCTGTAAAAATGTTTTTTTTATATTATTTATTAAAGCAATAATAGAAGAAAACTATGTCAACATAACTTCAGTTGTTTAAGAAACTTACATATCGCCACCTTCGCAATAGCCAGTAACAATGCAAACATAGCAACCCTGCATTACGATTAACACAAAGAGCAAAATAGTTACAATCTGCACAGAGAAGGTAAGTCCACAGTGGCCAAAACATCATGCCTTTCACCTTCTCTACCCATGCTTCCTTGAATTCTACGATAAATGGGTGTTGAATCCGTGCAATTAACGCCATCTGCACATCAAAATTTGGATTACGCCTTCGTTAAAAATCTATAGATTAATTTGCGCAACTAGCAACATGCTCAGAGAAAAGACACACGTCCCCAAACACTATGACATGAAATGAAGTCACTATCAGATGAAAAAAATATATACATGTAATGTATCTTGGAAAGCTTAAGAAGGTAGATATGGATTAGAGCAATGTATTCTTCATGATGCTCCCCTTATATTTAAAAGAACAGGATGAATTTCGAATCTGGAATCTCTATAAAACTGATATCCACTACAATCAACAAGCTTTCATCGCAAGAGAAGAATAGAAAAAATCAAAAGCTGGGATATCTAGAGATTCTATGGTTTTCAAATAACCCCAGGTTGATCTCCCAGATGAGATAGTTATTATCCTAGAAAGTCACCTTTCTTCTCGATTCCAATTTTTTTTAACCAAGAAAGTGACTTTATACTAACTATTAACAGTGTGACCACTCTGATTGATTTCTCAAATGGTCACTCATCTAATATTTATTATATACGAGAGTCGCCTATCTTATTGATTCCAAATTTCTTCAACATAGAAACAACAAAGAAAGTGACTTTCTAGGATAATAACTATTAACTGAGTGACCACATGATAAATCAACTCAAATAACCTCTTTAAACACTCAATGAATAGTCCAACTTATAATGAAATCAAAGAAAAAAACAGAAGTGGAAGTCAAACTCCAACAATAGCTAATCATTTGCAATTTCATAATTTGGAAGGTAAGGACATTATACTCTATAGATATAGCTAAAGAATCTTTTCTTCTTTGAGTAAGTAACCCCTCTTAACTCCTTATATAGTAACTCAGATAAAAACAAAAGGACAAAAGGTAAAATCCTTATAACAACAACATACACCAGGTATCTCTGTAGAGGGTAAAATATACGCAGAGCTTACCGCTACCTCGTAGAGATAGAGAGAGTAAAATCCTTAACCAATTAAAAGGAAATAAAAAATGTACCTCTTGATGAGCAGATCTCCTGCATCTCTCTGTTTGTCTAGCCAAACGAATCTTCTTTAGCACATACCTATCAATTCCATAAACCCCAGAAATCAAATTTTACAAATTTTACAAAAACCAAAAGATAAATTCAAAGCTCCAAAAAAAAAAAAAAAAAAAAAATATACTCCTTACTTCTTTCTCTCCTGCTTGTGATGCACTAGAATTGCAGCACCAAATGCTCCACGACCAATCTGTTCCATAATCTCATACTGATCCATTTTTGACTCCATTTGCTAAAAAAAACTTCCAATTTGTTCAAAAAAAGAAGACAAAATCAATCACTATACATTTTCTTCATCATCAGCCAAACCCCACTTCAAATTTCTCCTACCCATTTGGAAATAAATTACCTTACCGACAAAAATTTACACACAGATACTATTTCTTTATCAAAAATAGGTAAGATTTGGCTATTTCGGTACTCTTAAAATGACATTTAAACAGCAAAAAATTGATTCTTTATCCAATAATGGTAACAATGAAACTCAAATCGCCATTTGGGTATTCAAGAAAAGACATTTAAACAACAAAAAATTGCTTCATTTGAATCAAAATAGCCATTTGGGTATTCAAGAAATGACATTTAAACAGCAAAAAAATTGTTTCTTTATTCCAATAATGGTAAGATTTGAATCAAATTGAGACTTTTTAGGGAATATTGAAGGACCCTTTTAGAAGTTAAGTCAAAAAAATGGAAGAAGAAAGACGAAAGAAGAAAGTTGAAAGCTTTGATTTCGTTTTACTGCTATAAATTAGGAGTAGAATTGCTTTGATTTCTGGTTTCGTCTTCAAAGAGGCTGATCTGAAAGAAAAAAACAGTTGTCACATTTTTCTAAAAAAAAACTCTTCAACCATGTGTGGGAGAACATCCATTAATTATAATTCGGGAAAAGGGTCAGAAAAATATATGTGCTCATGTGGATATGTTACTATTTATTATTATATAATATTTATGATGTTCACGTGGGTATATATATATCTTTAAAATAATCTTATTTTATGTGACACTTTTCGGTTTTCGAGAGTCAAACAGTTTAACTTTGATCGGACATTTGCATATGAAATTTTTTAAAATGAAATTTATATATTTATAAACTACGTAAAGGGTACTATAAGTCACAACAATTGATAATTTAAAATGTTAAAAGGATCTACGAAAAAACTTACGATTAAAGATATACTTGTTTGAATCTCGAAATGAGATGGAGGGAGCATTAAATAGTGCAGGAATGTAAAAGGTCATTTTCAAAGTTCGATGTTGTTACAACAATTTTGATCAAAGTTCGAATGTATTTCAATATTTTTTCGCATTATAAAAGTTTCGTTTTAAAATAAATGTTACTTTACCAATACAGTGAGACGTAATGATGGAATTGTTATATCCTTAACATGGTGAAAGAGCCAGAAATTTTACAAAAAGTAACCAAGCATTGTATAACAAAAGGGTTTGCAACCGTTGGGCTACAACACTTATTTTGTTAAGGATGTCAAAAGTCTGTCAATTAATCACTTTATATATCATTTTAGTTGTATTTGATGTAATTTTCTTGAATTGGACATCCTAATGACCACGTGGCTCCGCCCCTGGCAATATGCTATTCGGATTTAGTTGAGATTCCATGCAAACTTTGAATACCGAATACCAATTGAAAAATCTAAAATAAATGTTATTTTAGCTCATTTTACTTTTATTATGAAATAAAGTAGAAAATAAAAAATATCGAAGCACACTTCAATTACCATATGTCTAATTTTTCCTATGTGAAATACCTGATGAATAATGATAGTTGAGTGTATATTTTGACAAAAATCTTAGTGATAGTTCAAGTAGAAAACTTTCACGTAAGATAGTTTAGACATGAAATTTGAAAATTCATGATACTTTAAATGTGTTTTTGACTTTTATATTAAGAGAATGGAAAATACAAGGTACAATTTATTAAGTTATTTTTATTTATTACATATTTTTTATAAAAAAATTAAATACTATCCCCCCAAAAGTGATTTTTTTAAATATAAAAAAACAGTTGAAACTAATAAATATTTTTTGTCTTGATCTTTAAAAGTGATGGTTATTTTTTTTTATTATTAAAGTGACATTTATTTTGAAATGAAAAAAAGCTTATACAACGATTTTATACTACTCCCTCCATTTCAAAAAGGATATTCCTATTTTTTTTTAGTTTGTTTAAAAAAAATGATATCTTTCCTTTTTTGGCAACACTTTAACTTTAACTATCAACGTGGCATGTTTAAGACCACAAGATAAATGGCATTTTGATACATTTGACATAACTTTAATTAAGAAACACAAGATTAAAAAGTCTTCGTTCTTTTTTTTAAACTCGATTTTAAATTAAACTCGATCATCTTTTTTGAAACGGGGAGAATATTATTAATGCTAAAAGATGTGTTTTTATTACAATTAATAATGAATATGGGGTATGTTTAGTTTATTAGTGAGTACAATTCTGTTTTTCTCTCACATGGACATATTTAATTATAGTAGATGTTTAGTTACACTCTGTTTGAATAGTTGTCACACATTATTTCCTAATCTATTTATTGTACGGAAAAGGGTCATATTTGCCCTTGTACTCTTAAAAAAGGGTCATATTTATCCTTCGTCATACTTTTTTGATATATTTGCCCTTATCATCCAACTTTAGACACATATTTGCCCTTGTACAGTTAAGTATTGTATCACCATTTTTATTAATCTATGTGGCACCTATGTGGCTCCATGTGTATATATATTTTATTATAATTAAAATTTATTTAATAAAATCCGACCCAATCAAAATAAAGACCCATTAACCCGATTCTAATACACATTATCCCTAGTTTTTATGTCCTAATTTCTATACCCATCTGCAACGCTTCAAAATGGGTATATAAAAAAACATTCACAGATGAAGTCAGAAGAAAAAACATTCACAGATGAAGTAAACATAAGCATTAATGTGCATTGTTTTATCTTCTTTTCTTCCTTTCTCCCCATTTTGATTACTAACAGAAATGGAGGTCTACATTTCTAAAAAATTTCCTTAACCCTTTCTAATTTATTTGTGAAATTCTTTCTTTTTCCTTCACTTGTATAGTGATGACAAATAAATGAGATCATTCATTAGCTAGAAAGTACTTACTGTGAACACTGTAGTGTACAATACTTGTACATTCTTGTAAAGTTATGAGAAAAAACTAACAGACATTTCTTTTGGTTTCCAAAAAAAAAAAATTATACATTGCAAAAGAGTTACTTTGGACAATTAGACAGACTCTTCCCTTTGTCTCTCTTTATTAGCTATTGTTGTTATAATTTAGAATTATACTTTATTAAAATTGCTTGCACATGGTAGTTTTGGTTGGATTTTAAGAAACAATCTCTTGATAATGCTAATACGTGTATGTAAATATAATGTAGTGCTTGTATTTGACTCTGGATAATGTGTATTTTGAAGCGTTGCAGATGGGTATAGAAATTAGGACATAGAAATTAGGGATAATGTGTATTAGAATCGGGTTAATGGGTCTTTATTTTGATTGGGTCGGATTTTACTAAATGGGTCAGATAGTTCACTAAATAGAAAATAAAATTTTAATTATAATAAAATATATACACATGGAGCCACCTAGGCGCCACATAGATTAATAAAAATGGTGATACAATACTTAACTGTACAAGGGCAAATATGTGCCTAAAGTTGGATGGTAAGGCAAATATATCAAAAAAGTATGACGAAGGATAAATATAACCTTTTCTAAGAGTACAAGGGCAAATATGACCCTTTTCCGTTTATTGTATTATAGTACTCCCCTTAATTTAAATTAAATGGATTGTTGAATTTTTTAATAATTTAAAATAAGTAAAAAAAATTAAGTTTTAAAAAATTTGGATCTTTTTTCATATTAACCCCTTATTTAATAAAAAAATAATTATTTTATATTTTAGGTCATTACATTAAAAATAATCAAAAGAATAATAATGCAAAAAAGATTTTAAATATGTGTCTTTAAGTATTTTTATTAATAAGTGTGCTATCTTAATAATTTACTTAATATGAATTAAAGAAAATATCATGGGTTATTATATTGTATTATATCACATTATATTTGTTAATATTTAAATAAATTATATATTTTTATGCGTTATATTATATCACACATTAATAATTCAAAGAATAGACTATAAAAAAAAAAAAGGGCAAAGTACGAAATGTAAGTACTATAAAAGATAAATTCCCTGTAAATATGTCAGTCTTAACTTTATTTTACTATTATTTAAGTGGCTCACAAATCGAATTTATTAGTTTAATAAAATATATTTCTATCTCGAAAATATAAACAGTTCTCTTTTCTTTTTTTTTTATTATAAAAAAAGTAATCCAAATGTTGACTAATAATAATAAGAAGAAAACAAGTAAAATCTTTGTATAAAATTTACAAGTTTGATTTTCATTATAAAATCATGCATAATTTAATATAATCCTTGTGCAATTAATCGAAAATTATATTTGTGTGTATTGAGATTTGACATAAAATATTGAAATTTTTATACAAAATAAGAAGTTTTTAAAAAAAACGTATATTCATAATGCATGAAAATAAGACTATCTTAAGCAAAGAGTCTCAATATTAAGCAATTCTTATATAGTAATCCATAAATTATTATTAACAGTAGGGAAAAAGGTCAAATATGCCCGTAAACTATTTGAAAAGGTCTATATATACCCTTGTCGTCCAACTTTTGGTCTACATATGCCCTTATAGCTGTTAGTTGACCAACTCGAAATATCCAACTCATTTTATTTTTCCTTGAATGTCAAATAGATTTTCCACGTCACTTTTATGTATTATCACTTGACATTTATATTAAAGGGAAAAGGGTCAAATATGCCCCTAAACTATTCGAAAGGACTAGATATACCCCCGTTTAAAGTTTGGTCCATTAATATCCTCGCGTCCAACTTTTGGTCTATATATGCCCTTATGAGCGTTAGTTGGTCAACCCGAAATATCCAACTCATTTTACTTTTCTTTAAATGCCAAATGAATTTTTCACATCATTTATATATATTATCACTTGACATTTATATTAAAAGAGAAAGGGGTCACTTATGCCCTAACTATTCGACCCAATTTTAAAACACATATACGATTGTCTTTTAAATGGTTCAATTATGCCCCTAATCCGACTCATATATATGTGAATTATTTTGTTATTTACATCATCATCTCTTGCTGCAGCTTGCAGTTGTGCCTGTAACGTTGTTGCGGTGAATTCCTCCGCTCTAGCCCTTGCCTGCCAGGCTTGCGCCTCTAGCTTTGCGTTGCGCCGAAACGCTTTTCAAACCTCGACTTACTTTTCCTTCAGCTGTCGTGCCATTGATTCCTCGGCGGTTCCAATCGAGCACGATAGTGTTCGCCTTTTAAATGGTTCAATTATGCCCTAATTCGACCCATATAGGGTATTTAAAAAAATGGGCCGGGTCGTATAGATTATTTAAAAGACGGGTCGTATATGTGTTTTAAAATTAGGTCGGATAGTTAGGGGCATAAAAGACCCATTTCTCTTTTAAGATAAATGTCAAGTGATAATATATAAAAATGATGTGGAAAATCCATTTGGCATTTAAAGAAAAGTAAAATGAGTTGAATATTTCGAGTTGACCAACTAACGCCCATAAGGGCATATGTAGACCAAAAGTTGAAAGGCGAGGGTATAAATGGGTCAAACTTTAAACGGGGGTATATCTAGACCTTTTTGAATAGTTTAGGGGCATATTTGACCCTTTTCCCTTTAATATAAATGTCAAGTGATAATACATAAAGTTGACGTGGAAAATCCATTTGGCATTCAAGGAAAAGTAAAATGAGTTGGATATTTCGAGTTGGCCAACTAACAGCTATAAGGGCATATGTAGACCAAAAGTTGGACGGCGAGAGTATAAATAGATCAAACTTTAAACGGGGGTATATATAAACCTTTTTGAATAGTTTAGGGGCATATTTGACCCTTTTCCCTTAACAGTATAATAATCTTCCTATTATGATTCTACCGCTTAAATAATTACAATATTATATGAATTTGGACCTTAGAATTTTGATAACTCATTCGATGTATTTTTGGCTCGAAATAAATTTAATCAAATTAAATGTTTTATGTATTTTCTAATAAAAAATTACGTGATTAAACGAATTTATACTATTTAATTTCCTATCATAGCTATAATTTGCTATAATTATCACTCACGATTAATATTATACATTAATGACGTGGGCTGACTTTGAGTTTGTATAATTAGTCACGTTTGTATATGTATAATTCGTCAAAATATATAAATACAATGAACTAAACACTATACATATACAATTACCTCTCTCCCACTATTTTCCCTCTCTCGCTCGCCTCTCTCCTCTCTCTCCAAGTCTCGCTTGCCTCTCTCCTCCCTATAACATGTAGTTACGAATTTGTAATTATCAAACTATAGTTATATAGAGTAATTAGACTATTTTGAAGTGGCTATATGTGAAAGTTCTCCATTTTCTAATCGCCTTCTTAAGTTCTTTTTTTCTAGAATAATATTTTTTTGTATTTCGTCTTCACGTATACAAACCATCTTAGTGTTGTTTTTCTCCTCTTCTTAGGTAATTTTTGGTATTTTAATATAACTTGGTTAATTTAAAAATAGAAAAAATAATATTTATGTAAAAGGATGGTGCTTGAGAAAAAAAGAAGAATATCCTTATAAAATATTACTTAAACATATACTATGGGACAATAGAGGAATATGCTTCAAATAGACAAAAAGGCAAACACAAAAACAAAAAAGTTAGTTGTGTTGTCAATTGCTATAAATTTCTCCTGATATAAATCACTTTATTTATTTATTTATTTATTTATTTATTATGATAAAATTTATCTTTGTTGGTTAATTAAATATTGTGCCTTTAAACTTGGGTGTGTTTGGTAGAGACTACAGAGGAACTTTTACTTTTGAATATTTAATTGATCAACAATTTTGAATAATTTATCTTTTAGAAAATTAAACTTCTATTATTTAATTCTGTCCCCGTTTAATCGTTCATTTTTGAAGTGATATACCTATTAAGAAAACAATAATTGATATAGTGAGTTTACTATTTTACCCCTATTAATTATGAAGTGAATGAATTAAAAATTTAAGATTTTTAAAAAGTTCTATATTTTTTAAAGTAATAAATTGACGGTATAATAGAGAAGAAAAGTTTCTTCTTTCTTGATTTCTCAAAAAGAACAAATAATTAGAGATAAAAAAAAAAAAAGTAATTAAGGACAAATGGAGAAACAAATGAGAAAAATAACTTTGTTAAAGAAATTAGAAAAATAAGTTTCACGAGTGACATTTCGTTTATCTGTGTTTTTTATGATAAAAGTAATCCACACGGAATGTTTACACCAGACAAATATAGATGTATGATATATATTTATATATACACTTAATCACTATTAATTAATGCATATATTTACTACATTATATCACTTAACTATAATAAATTGAGTTAATTTAATATAAATATCCGATTAGATAAATATTTATCGTACTTTCAATATATCTTATCCACTCCACCATTTCAGCGGAGTAAGTATTTATAGTATATTTTCTTCGATAACGAGGATTTGGATGAACCTCCTAGTATTTTGGTTCCACTCATGCTAACTAGCTAGCTAGTCCACCTTATATTTCTCAATATATTTGCTTAGATAATAAATAGAATTTTAGAAAATAATATTTTCTGTTTTCTTATCGAAATATCTTGGAGTATTAAGTAAATTACTTTTTTTTGTTAAAATCATTTTCTTTTGTACCAAATACACCTCTAATTTTTTACAGTTTATAGATTTAATCAGTTATCGAGCTTTTTGAATATGAGAGCTTGATTTGTAATTTATAAATACTTACTCCATTATTTGACCATAGTTAGATAAAATATTCACACTTTAATATTTAATTCTTATGATTAAATTATATTATTTGATGAGATAAATATCAAATACAAATAAAAAAATTATTTACGAATAATTGTGGTAAAACTTATTTGCTTCAACTAGAAATGAAATAGCACTTAGATATATGTAGTAGGGGAGAATTAAAATCACTCATTTGATTGAACATAAAACCCCACCTCAATTTAAATGCACTAAAAAGAATTAGGTGAAATAAAACAAATATTGGGATCATTAGTTTAATGATTACAAATTTTATCCTCTTTTTTTTTTTTTTCCTTTTTATTTTTTATAAACTAACCTCACCTCAATTTAAATGCACTAAAAAGAATTAGGTGAAATAAAACAAATATTGGGATCATTAGTTTAATGATTACAAATTTTATCCTCTTTTTTTTTTTTTTTTCCTTTTTGATTTTTTATAAACTAACCTCACCTCAAATTAAATGCACTCAAAAAGAATTAGGTGAATTAAAACAAATATTAGAATCATTAGCTTAATGACTTGCTTAAACAACCTTTAATCAGAGGCTTCGAGTTCGAGCTCCGGGTATGGAGAAAATTTTATTGGGGGTGTCGCCCCCAAATGGGCCCTGTAATGCGCGATCTAAATTTAGTCGAAGCTCCAATGTGAGCTCCGGACATCAGGTGGTAACCAAAAGAAAAAAAGACTTGCTTAAATATTTTTCATTTAGGGGAGTAGAGTGCAAACCAATTTCATTTGTTTTAATAGGCCGAATCGAATATTTATCTATTTTTACTTTATTTATTTTTTATCAATTCATATTCGATGTGACTCGAACACTCTTATATGTGAATCATTAATATTATCATTTTTTTAAAACTAAAATCTATCAAAGAAATTAATTTTTTTATAATTTATTTATCAACAATAACAAATATTTCTAACTCGTCTCGATATTTGAATTTAATTTTATAATGACAAAAGACTTGTTATCATCAATTATGAATGTATCTATCATATTTTAAAGATAAGTAATTAATAAAGACAAGTTTTTAAAACTCATGATAATCAAATAAAGCTTATGACACAATATTAGAAATACCCCACATTTCATTATTAAAGGTCCAACTATGTCTAGCTTTCCAAAATAATTCACATTTAGAGAAAAAAATTAATTAACCCTAAGAAAAAAATCACACCACCAACCAGCAAAATAATTATCTCTAATAGTGCAAAACAATTACCTACACATGATTTTTATATCAGATAAATAAATACTAGATATGTATTTCTCATATTATTATTTCTTACCACTTAATTATAGCTAGATAATATGTATTTTATGAGTTAATTTTTTATTGTTATATTTATTTTATCTCAATTTACATGAATGTGTTTGACTAATACAAAAATTTAGAGGACAAGAAGAATTTGAAACTTTATAAATTTATGTGGCTATAAATCATTTTATTAAAATAAATGAGAAGTTTGAATTATAACTGTTATCAAAAATAAAAATATGTACATTTGTTTATAATGACTAAAAAAAGAATGTATGTCACATAAATTAGGATCATAGAGGAAATAATTAATTAGCAAAATGATCTCGTAACTTTGGGAGAGGGATGTTCTCCTATTTTTTTATTAGGACAGCGACACATTCAAGGGGTATTGATTGTTTATTACAAATACAAGACTGTACTAAGTGGTAATTCGACGTATAGCGTCGGACACCTATCCGGCGTTGGAAGGTCGAGGAGAAGTGTTATAAGTTTTACATGAAAATCATGAAAAACGACAATAACTTTAATTGTCCTAAGATAAGTGAAATTTTATATCGTACAAGTAATAACCAACACAAATTGTGTAAACGACTTGATATGGATTCCATGAAATTGAATTCTTCATAACGATGCATATGAAATACCAACGACTTGATAGTAATATCTTTCAACGCTCCGATAAATATTGAATATAGATAAATACCTTTTTAATGAATAATTATGGTAAAAATTCTTTGCTTCAAATAAAAATGACATTTGATTTAACACAAAAACCAAACATCAATTTAATGTAGTTCAAAAGAATTAGGTGGACTAATAAAACAAATATTGGGACCATTAATTTATTAATGATTACAAATTTTATCCTTTGAAATCTTTTGCTCTTTTTTTTTTCTTTTTTATTTAGTTATAAACTGACCCCTCATAAAAATACTTTTTTTTAAAGCACGATCATGACTTGCTTTAACATTTTTTTTATTTTTAGGAGGAGAAAAGTACAAATTAATTAATATAATAAGACTAATGGTACACCACTAAACTTATAGTTAATTAGCTACTGAAAATAAAGTAAGCAAAAGTTGATTTTCCACTTTATTCGTTTCAAAAAACAATTTTAATATACTTTATGGTGGTGTTGGCTTTATACTTTCTTTTTTCAAAAATTGAAATTATTAACTATAAAATTTTAGGGAAAATTACGCGTATTTAATTACTCATCATAGCTATAGTTTGTTATAATTACCACTTGCGACTAATATTATACATTAATTACATAGGTTGACTTCGAGTTTGTATAATTAGTCATGTTTGTATATGTATAATTCGCCAGGATATACAAATACATATGTATAATATACAAATTTTAAACCCATATAATATACAATTCACCTCTCTCCCACTCTCTGCCCTCTCTTGCTCGCCTCTCTCCTCGCTCTCCTAATCTCGCTTGCCATTTATACAAATGTATATGTATAATATACAATTATATACATATAAATTCACCTCTCTCCCACTCTTTTCCCTCTCTCGCTCGCCTCTCTCCTCTCTCTCCTAGTCTCGCTCGCATCTCTCCTTCCTCTCCCAGTCTTTCTTGCCTTATATACAAATACATATGTATAATGTAGAATTATCTAACCAATATACATATACAATTCACCTTTCTCCCACTCTTTCCCCCTCTCTCTCGCCTCTCTCCCCTCTCTCCCAGTCTCGCGCGCCTCTCTCCTCCATATAACATGTAGCTACAAATTATAATTATCAAACTATAGCTATAGAGAGTAATTAATTATTTTTAAGTGGCTATACGTGAAAGTTTTCCTAAATGCTATCGCTAATTCATTGCTAAATTACTAGTAAATCATAACAATAGAATTTTATAATAATTTATCATAAATATAATTAGCGACAAATTTTATTATTTAACTATAGAAGTTGTTCGTTATTTCTAAAATTTTGAACTATAATTAGATAATATATTTTTATATCACACGGAATTTGGTGACATAATTAATTGTATGTACATCTGAAAACACTTACTCTATTTTGCAACATTTTATGAGCTTACAAATTTTATAGTTAGATAATAAAATTTATATATGAAAAAAATATGAATATACAGTGTCTAATTAAATATGTGTCTGGTTTTAAATGATACTTATTATATAATATAATAATATTTGTTTACTATTGTACCCTTGAGATTCTTGTAATAACATTTATTTGGACCAAAACAATGCTAATTAATTTCCGTGTGAAACAATTAGCATTGTTTTGGTCCAAATAAGAAACAATACTCATTTTAATTGTCGATTTAATTTTTTCACATATAATAAGAAAAATAAGAAATACTCTTTTGGTCTATTTTTAATTGTCATATTACACTTTTCGAATGTTAATTTGATTAATTTTCAAAGTTAAATTAGATTATATTAACTTAATATTTTTAAATAAAAAAATTAGATATTAATAAACTATATGAAACGTACTATAAATTATAAATTTTGCATTTCATATGATAAAAAAAAAATAATCATAAAACATCAATCAAAATTCTTATTATTTGATTCTAAAAAAGTAAATCATGACAACTAAAGTAAATAAAGGGAATAGTTTACTAAATTATTTCTATTTATTACTCCCTCCGTCCACAATTAATTGTCATAGTTTCCTTTTTTATAGTCAAACTATAAGAACTTTGACCAATATTTTACGATATATATTTTGATCATATTGATATGCAAAAATTTGTAATTTATAGTACTTTTCGTATAGTTCTTGAAATCTATTTTTTTATAGTACTTTTCATATTGATATGCAAACATTTGTAATCTATTTTTTTTTTAAAAAATATCAAATTAACATAATCTAATTCAACTTTAAAGATTAGTCAAATTAATTTTCGAAAAGTGTAACATGACAAACAAAAGTGAGTCGAGGGAGTAGATGTGTTTTAAGAATTGAGCAGTATAAGAAATTACTACTTCTTTAATATTAAGAGTATTGAGGTATAATTGAAAACAATTACTCCCTCTGTCCCAATTTATATGACACATTTTATTTCTTGAGAGTCAAACAGTTTAAGTTTGACTGGAAATTTGCGTATGAGATATTCAAATTTCTAAAATGAATTTTATATATTAGTAAATAAAGTAAAAAGTACTATGAGTCACAATATCTATAATTCAAAATGCTTAAAAGATTTATGAAAAATTTATAATCAAAGATAAATTTGTTTTTATTTTAAAATCCAAAAAGTGACATATAAAATGAAACGAAGGGAGTACACATTGAAGTCTGAATTTCTAAAGTAACAACTATTTTGAGATGATTATTTAAACTAAAGTGACCGTTAAAATAAAACGAATAACTTATAAAACAAGATGAAATATCACATTATCTTCTTTTATATGATTTTCACTTGGGAAAGCAACTATTAAAAGGTTTAGTACTTCAACTCTCTATTATTATTGATATGACTTTACACCAATATTAATTATGATGCAAAAAAATGTAATATCCTTTTGTCCCTTGAGTGGTTACTGATTAAATAATTATTTAAGCTTCATACACTTTCTCTAAGGGTTAGGTGAAAAAGAGTTCATGAAAAAATCTAAAAATCGAATCAAGAAAATTGAATTAAATCAAACAAATTTTTGACATTAACATGTATATTTTTTTATTTTTTTTAGGGTTAAGTAAAAATAATTGAGAAGATTAAGCAAAATTGATTATACAAATATATTTAAAAATTATAATTGCGCGCGAGCATATATATATATATATATATATATATATATATATTGTTACATATGTTTTAAAAAATATATATTGAAAATAGAAAAAGCATTAGGATATATAGTTTCAAGCTTAACATAAAATTGTCCCTTATAGTTGCTTATATGATTTGGATTAATCTCTCTTACTTTAGAGCATAAATATTATTGAAACATTATTCTATAATACGATAATTAAAATTACAAAATTTCAACAAATTTTGCCAATCACATGAACATATTTTACTTTTAAAACGATACAGAAAATAATGAAAGAAGAGGGTGATTTTTTTTGTTTTGTTTCAAATAATGGAAAAAGAAAATTAATTTGGTTCAACGAATGTACCAATCAATCATATCATTCAATAAAATCTAAATCCAAATCTAAAGTCGAAGAATAAGAACATACTAGAAGACTCTCTTCTCAATTCTTTAAAAACTAAAAGTAATGTCCAAATTATGAAACTTTTTATATTTATAAAAAAACATATGATTTAAAAAGTCTAATTTATATGTTCAAATAATTTTTTTAACTTTTTTTCATAAATTTATTTTATAATTTTAAATCATGATTTCGTATCGTATCGGACCCATGAGAACATGCCAACTGTTTTGTTGTCAAGCAGCCGAACTGCCAATCATTGATATACTAGGATTGTGGTGAAGATTGTTGTAATATGTGCATATGCCAATTTAACTATATTTAAATTTTTATTTATCTGTTTCAAAATAAGTATTATTTTAGCAGAAAATATGTTTGTTAAAATAAGTACAATCCTAATGAATGGAGTACTTATTAGTTATTTCATGTATGATTTATATATGTATACCTCTTAAGAATCATAAATAAGAAGAATAATTTTATCAATTTATATTTCAAAAAATCTTTTATAAGCTTTACAGACTTGTTTATATTCAAAAGAATTAATTATAAGCGTAAAATGAAAATTTTATAAATTGTCAATTAATTTATAATAATTATTTTTATAATAATTGAACAATTGATATGAGACCGGTGTTTATTTTCTAAATTATTTAAGTCATTGACCAAATCATGTTGACTTAATAATATGAAGTTGGCTTGTAATTTGTGCACATGGTGATTTCACTAAATGACACACATTATCTATCTGTTTCTTTTGAGTTGGCTACTTAATTGTTACTACTATTTGGACCCATTTTTCCATTTGTGCTAACATGGTATGTTAATTTTTGAAAATATTGTACAACTTGACTAATTTATTTTTTTCAAAGATACACTAGTCTAGTACTAGTATAGTAGGAGTACTATTTGCTATCTTTTAATTGTGGACAAAAATGATCCAATAAGTTTGGAATAACTTTAGTTTTTTTTATTTTTAAAATATGTATTTTATAATAATTTTAATTTTATAAGTTTGTTATAAGTGAGATTTTTCGATCTTCGTTAAATATATTACTTGAACTATATATATTTGTCGAGAACTGTGTAAATATATTTAATTTAAAATATTAGGCAATTTATCAAACTTAAAAAAATCGAAATGAAGATGAGAGTTACAGAGGATATGAAATGTCAAGGTGAAATCTGGAAGATTGTTGATGACACAATCTTGTTAAGTCTGGTACTAAAAAGGCAAAAATATTGAGCATAATTTCTAAAAGGGCAATAAAAAAAAGGTTGAAATAAAAAAGAGAACATTTAGACGGAAGGGTGACTCGGTGAACTTTTATGGAGTAAGGTGTGAGTTGACATGATACCTATAGGTCCAAGTCGGTTTGCTCCTTGTAAGGCGCATGAGAGTCTGTGCCTTGCTCCTTACCAATTTTATGAGAGTCATACAAAGGGTTAGCACAATCTAAAATCTTCATTTTTTCTTCTTCTTACCCAAATTCTTCTATTTCTTTTGTTTTATTCTTCATGACAACACTTGATTATTATTATTTTTTTCTGAGAGAGTTTTTTCGTTATCACTTGCGATGTTCATTAATAATTTATTAGATTGTGTCACCAAAAAAAATGAACTTTTGTCATATATTTATATAGGCAAGCCATTGTTTGAATTTTAATTAAGAGTTATTATTTGTCTTAACTTGGAGATTACATACTTAAATTGATCAAACACAATATTAAGTTATATTAATGAAATATCTGCTAATTTTTACTTCCTTCCACAATAGTTGTTTTGTTCCGTTTTTAAGAGACTACTAACTTTATTTTAAAGTTAAATTAGATTATATTAATTCAATATATTAATAAAAAATTTAATAAAAAAAACTATATGACTATTTTTTATTATATTGATAAGAAATAAAATGCAATTTATAGTACTTTTATGTAGTTTTTTTATATTAAAATTTTTATTTTTAAAATACTGAATCAATATAATCTAATTTAACTTTGAAATTAAGTTAGTTTAATTGACCCTTAAAAACGGAATAAAATAAGTATTTTGGAAGGGAATAAACTAAGCAGATATTTCATTAATATAACTTAATATGCACAATATGAAGCATGGTAGTTTGACCAATTTAAGTAGGTAATCTACTAATTAAGACAGTAATAACTCTTAATTCAAATCCAAACAATGCACTACCTATATAAATATATGACAAAAGTTTTATTCTTTTTTCACACTATCTAACAAATTATTAATGAATATGCAGGTGATGATTATGAAAAAGATCTCTCAAAAACAAAAATAAGTGTTGCCACAAAGAAGAAAGCAAAAGAAATAGAAGTATTAGGTGAAGAAGAAGAAAAAAGTGAAGATTTGAGATTATGGTAGCTCTTTGTATGACTCACGAATTAGTAAGGAGTAAGGTGCATGCACAACTCCCATGCGCATTACAAGGTGCAAGTCGACCTACGACTTACAAGTATCATGTCACCTTGCACCTTGTAAGACACATGTTAGGCTGCACCTTACTCCATAAAATTTCAAGAGTCATCCTTCTGTCTTAATGTTTTCCTTTTGGTTTCAACCTTTTTTTCGTTGCCCTTTCGAAATTTATTATCAATCTTTTGCCCTTCTGGCTCTGGACTATAATTTTATTTGCGTTTGGAGAAAAATATTCAGTTATAAAATAATGTGGGTACTTAAGAGGTATGAAGAGGTGTCTGGCCAAATGATAAATAAGGACAAAAAATTCTTTTATCTGCATGAAGAAACAACCCCCGCGGTGGGAATGAGATTGAAAAAATACGCGGGTATAAAAATGGAAACTTTCCCTTTTACATACTTAGAATGTACTGTTTATTATGGAAAGAAGACCAAGGTACACTATAAAGATATACGGAGGAAAATGGCAAAAAGGATCATGGGCTGGCAGAGGACGATATGTGTTGATCTCATACGTTCTACAATATATGTTAATGTATCTCGAATCAACCATGAACCCTACTAGAGGAATCATAAAACAAATGCACCAAGTTTTTGCTAAGTGTTTTTGGTACAAAACAGGGGGTAAAGGGGAAAACCTTGGGAGCGTGGGAGGATATATGTTTTCCTAAGATAGAATGGAGAGTGGGTTTTAAGATCACTCCATGAAGAAACTGAGGCCCTATATAAGAGGCTATGGTAGAGATTTAGGGTCTCGACAGAATCTTATGAAGTACATTTATGTGGAATAAATTGTGTAAACAACCACAGTTATTACGAGAGCTAGATGAGCTTCACGTGCATGAAAAAAATAATAGAGGTAAGAGATGAGACAGAATATGAGATAAGATGAAAAATCAAATTACGAAACTACAAGTTTTGATTTGATAACTGGACCAAGTAAGGAGCATTATGCTTCATTGAAAATGTTACGGGGATGAAAGATATTGAAGTGAAAAGCCACACCCGAAATGGAGAATGGAATAAAGAAAAATAGTTGGCACGATAACATAAGATCAAGATTAACATTAGTGTGGAACCTAAAGAAAGTGATACACCATGATAGATGTCTAATAACAGTGACAATATATCAGTAAAATCTGCATATGAACTAATGATAAAAAGAAGACTACAACAGGAATGGTTGAACAAGATTTGATTGAAAGATATACCTTTTTGAATAAGTTGTTCTCAATGGAGGGTATGGAAAGGGAGGATTGTCACCGAAGACAACCTATGGAAGATGAGGATTTCATTGGCCTCAAGACGCTACTGTTGTGAAAGCTACGCACAAGAGACTATGTTTCACCTATTTCTAACAACTTTATTAGCTTAAAAGCTATGGATGCAGTTGATATAAAGGTGGTGGAATGAACTATCCCCAACAAAAATTAAGGTACATATACAAAGTCATTCTTTCTCTGTTAATGTGGGAGTTATGAAAAAAAAAAGACACGACAAAGAAGTGGGATACAAATATCTACTACAACAGACCATGATATACATGCATTCCTTGGTCAAATTAAAATACCCATGAATTGGTTGATAGTAAGAGGGGAATTACCAGAGCAAGGATGAATGAAATTACCAGAGCAAGGATGTATTTTCCAACAATCTCAGCCGAGTGCTTTGTTCCCCTCCTTTTAGGCGAGATGAAGTGCAATACAGATGAGCTTGGTAGACGAAATCTGAGAGAAAGTTCATACGCCTTCTGCATCAGAAATGAATATGGAGATCTTATTAGTGCAGAGGTTCGATGCATGGGATTACTACAAACATGGAGAAATAGGCTACTACAGTCTTAACAGAATTAAGGAGATGTCAAGATCTTAATTTACATGATATAATTCATGAAATTGACTCAATTAGTTTAAGAAAGATTAGTATGGATAAATGGAAGATACCATGGACACTAACAATTCAGATTGAAGAAATAAAGGAGCTTATAAGACAATCACAAATTACAATTAAGAATCCATTTAGAGTAGCTAATCAACTTGTAGACAAGCTAGCATATGTGGTGTTGGATCAACGGATTACCCTATATGCTAATAATTTTTTACAACTTCCAATAGAATGTAGAAAATTACTAAATATTGATAGTGCACGAATCTCCAATCTAAGAATTAGAGCCAGGAGAATAAACAACAACATGCAATGATGTAGAGATTACCATAGCCAGTTTTATCCATCTACAAGGCTTCATAAATGTGACAAATTTAAGCTACCTAACAAATGTTATGTGCTTACCAAAAGGAGTCACCAACAGAAGTCCAGGGCCATAGGGACGGATATAGATTGGGAGAACTGATCTTGAGAAGGATTTGTAAGGAAGGAAGCGTCTGAACATCGCGAATATCTCCATCACTAACTACTTCACTGGCAAAAGAACGATTTAGTGGATGAAGTACCAAGAGAAGCAACATAATAGAAAGAAAAAGCAAAGATGAAGGCTTATAAAGAGCTCACTCAACTAAGAGTCATGACTAGACACCTCTGTCAAATCCAAAAAAGTCCCACGATATCCACTGGACAACACTTTACTACAGAAGAGAGAGAGAAAGAGGAGAAGAAGAGTCCAACTAGAAAGAAGGGAGGAAGGAAAATGCACATACCTTTGTGAGTTGATTCTCTGCTCATCAATAAACCACTACCCAAAAGGGATCCACAAATGAAGAAGACAGGCGGCTTAGTTGACCAACTCTCTCAGAGGAGACATGGAGGCGGAAATGAGGAGATGGTCGAATTAGAAAACCCTACTTGAAGAGTCTTTTAATAGAGGTTTCTCGAATTGGGCTGGGCTGAATTTTACTTTTATGTGGATTTTTATTGGACTCACTTGAGTCCAATGTTGAACAAATTTGTTCATGAATAAAGCGCCCATGATCGAAAATTGACCCAAAAAAGGAGCAATAGGAATTTAAGGTAGAACTTAAATGGGAATTAAACATATCTATAATGAATTTTTAAAACACAATTAAAGTAGAAATAAATAGATACAATAATAAAATTCTTATATGTGTTACTCCAAACATTTTATCCGTTATTAGATTATCAGTTAAATATGCAATATATGTATTATTCAAAACATGTTCGCTACTATTAGTTGAATAAGTTACATATCTATGATAAACAACTCAAAAATTATTTTAGATAGAGATAAATAGATACACATGATACATCTCATATATGTATTGTTTGAAACATATTTTTTTACCGAACACATGAGATAATAAAACTTACTTCAAATACGATAAAATAAATACATCATGTAATACATAGTTATACAGAAACAAGTGATTAAACACGATTCATCTTATGAACAGCTCATAAACATGTATTTTGATTATGCTGACGGCTCTGCCCCTTTAAGTAAAAGGCAATCATTTTAGGTTTCTAAATCTGACGACCTCGTTTATTTTAGCAATACTAGATTATAGTTTTTTAATAAAAAAATTATTAAATACAATTTGTGGAAAAAAATAATATTAAAGGAAAGTTATTAAGAATTTGATATATCTCGAGTACTATGTCACAAAAAAAATTAAATGCGTCGGTTATATTGTCACGATCCAAAAATGAGTGTGATGGCACTCGTCTTATTCCACCAAGACAAATCAGCCTAAAATTCAATATCTAACAAAGTGCGAAAGTAAACAACAATCCAACAACAATTTCTATTTGTAACGACCCTCTTAGTCGTTTTATAAATTACATGTTATGAAAACTGTGAGCTGTTAGGTTGGGCTGATTTTTATGCAGGTTGTAGTTGTGGAGGTTCGGTTGGGGTGGTAGGAGTACCCGTATTACATCCCCTTAGCTTGTGTTTAGAGGTTTACTTGCTGAGTACCGTGTGGTTTGGTACTCACCCCTTGCTTCTATAATTTTTGTAGGTTACTATCCCGGAACTTACTGATATATTCTCTTCTTTTCCGAGGCTTCTTTGAGATTTGTGAGGTAGTTGTTTGTCATCTCAGCAGACCTTCTTACTCCTGTTTATGATTTTGTTCTACTCTAGAAACAATGTCATATGAGACTTATATTTCTTTTGATTCAATTGTATACTTTAGAGACTTGTACACGTGACAACCAGGTTTTGGGGTATAATTTAAGTTGATAGTAAATTTTCCGCATTTTATTGTAATTGTTGAGTTTTAGGCTGACTTGTCTTGGTGGGATAAGACGAGTGCCATCACGTCCATTTATGAGTCGTGACACTATTATGAAAACAAGTCATCTTAATTCAATCCCCAAAACCAGGTTGTCACGTGTACAAGCCTCTAATGTAAATATTAGAATTTGAAATAATAATACGAGTTTAAAATGAAGTTGTCTTTCAAGTAAAAACAAAGTCATAAATTGGAGTAGAAAAGTTCGCTGAGATGACAAGCAGCTACCTCATAATCCTCCACAAGATGCCTCGGAAACGAAGAGAATATAAGGAATCACGAAGATCCGGGCTCGTAACCTACAAAAAATTATAGAAGCAAGGGGTGAGTATCAAACCACGCGGTACCCAACAAGCAAACCTCTAAGCACAAGTTAAGTGAACAAAATACGGGTACTCCTTACACCCTCTTTGAACCTCCACACTATAGCCTAACAGTTCACATTTTACCAAATACACAACTCAATAACCACACTCTATCAGTTTACATATTCTCAATAACATCTCAATATTCAACAGTCACAAGTTTCATAGAGAAACACTGACAAGATCAGCAAAACAGGTGTTCAAGTTCATCAATAATAAAAATGTGTAATGCCATGAGATGCAATATCAAGTATAGTGATGCATGTCTTCCCTAACGATACACACCCGCTGTCTCTCAGTCTGGGACCCATGGGGGACATATCTGTCCATGCATTTGTCGCGGCGCACGACACGACCCTCGATAATAGTAACCGTCGCTGCGCGCGATACGTCCCTCGAAATATAATATCCATCGCGGCGCGCGATACAATCCTCGAAATTGTACATCCTCTTATCACATAACTCTTCTCACAACCATGTCTCAGATACAATGCAAATAACATGCTCAAATGCAAATGAGGAGATAACCATTTTGATAATAAAGCACAATTTACTACAAGGAATACAACACCAACAAATAAGCAACAAGTTTCCAAATCATTCTCAACACCACATAAGGAAATACACGAAGTTCATACTCTTAACAAGTGTTTAGAAATTCGCTTGTCTTAGCTAATTGAATAATCACTATGGGACTTGAGCCTTCCCTTTCCGTTGAACTTCTGAATCGATGCAATCTATTCAAGTATATATTCACAATAAGGTTTCAGAACTAACAACACCCACATTATTATCAAGCTCATAATTCTTGATGCCAATTATTATTTCAACTATCATAATTTTCAAGTTTCAAGTCTAGGATTAAATCCCAATTTTCCAATATTATTATAATTCAAATGGTACTCACAATATACTATTAATCTAATATTTAAATTTACATATCAATATATCAAAACTTGAATCATAATTATCAAAACTTGAATCATAATATGATTATAATAAGAATTAAGCCAAGTTATAATTTATCCACTAGAATAACATGACCTTAATGGTGTTCAAATAATACAATTCACCTAATATTTAATTACCTATTTTAATATCTAACTGAAGTCCTAATATTATAATCATAAGAAAATAATATTATTAATAAATAAATAGAAACTAGCGTCAAATTACCATGTCAATAACTTAAATTCGAGAAACCCAATTTGTACATCTAATGTCAAAATTCACTATTTATCATATACACCTAATTTTTTAATCAAAGTATAGGCATATGACCCTCCAATGATCAGCCATGGTCAATGCCCAATGGCCAATAACAATTATTACCCAATAATTACATTCATATCCCATAAACATTTTTATTTTCCCAAGTAAAAAATAAAATAAAATAAATCATTATTCTATGTATACAAATTCCTATATTTTCTTTTCCTTTTACAATCAATTTGCCTTCTTTTTCATGCACAGGCGTCCACAACCCCACATCACCAAGGCATTGCATACATTAACCCACCAATAAGAACAATAAAAAAAAAACTAAATTAATAGTATATACTCAATTCATTGTTTAAAGGTGTGTGCCTACCTGAAGTATGTGAAACACCACCGTTCTTTTTCCCTACTTGTTCGTCTCCCTCGGTAGGTTTGTGCCTCTATTTCTTTTCTAAATTAATAGTTTATTAAAACTGACAAAATCCACTAACTTATTCTTTTAATACATGATCCTAATTAGGGGTGTGCATCGGTCGGTTCGATTCGATTTTATGTATTATTAGTTTGGTTTATCGGTTTTCGGTTTTTAAATATGCTAACCCAATAATAAACCGATAAGATATTCTTTATCGGTTTTCGATTTGTCAGTTTTGATCATTATCGGTTCGATTTTCGGTTTATCCAATAAGAAAATATTCGTAAAATATTATATGTTTTCTCACTTCTCTAAATGCTTTGATATATTGAAACAAAAAAGATAATGAGAAATTGCATCAATAAGAGAAAATATAGTAAAATAGCTATAATTACATGTTATCACGAAAACATAGCATGATGAACTGAATTAAACTAGTCCAACAAGACTAAAACGAAAAATAAAATCAAAATAGCTACAATTGTGAACCTCTTACTTTAATCTTTAGGTATATAGTAAAAACTAATAAAGCGTCTTAGTGTGAAGTTGTTAGAGTACTAATAATTTGATATAGTTATAGTGTCTAATTATATATTAAATTATTAGTATTTAATAATTAGGAAGAATAAAATAATAAATTATAACGTCTTATTGGGTTACCGGTTTACCCAATAATCCAATAGTAAAAACTGATACCGAATCAATAACCCAATAATTTTTTTTATAAACCCATTAAAAACCCAATAACCCAGTAACCCAATAACATTTTTTCTGTTCGATTTATCGATCGATTCGATTTTTGCACACCCCTAATCCTAATAGTATAGGGTCTTAAATAAATAATCACTTTAGCCGACTAACTATCGATTAATTCATTTAACTACAATTATTTCTCAATTTTCACTCAAGTTAAACAAGTAATCCCAATTTTTCAAAAATAACCTTTCGGGTCATTACATATATGAATTATCGATTGAAAAAAATTATTTAAAAAAATCATGTACAAAAAAATTATACATGCTATTTTGCATCTCAAGAAATTTTAAAAGTACACATTATAAAAACAAAATGAAAAAATTTCAACAAATAACAAACAATGATACTTTTTAATTAATGTTTAAAAAGAGGTCCTCTCTGAAATCGAACACTCAACCTCACAATCAAAAAGTAACTCTTGAATAAGTAAATAAACCAATCATTTGTTATCATGAATTTCTTTATCTTATATTTAATATAATTCAACAATTATACAAATAATATATCGAGTTTTGACCGATGACCACGAGTTTGGATGATTCATTTTTTACACATAAATTCTCTTCTGGTGGTATATCATGTATAACGTGCAAAATACGTATTTAAAAAACATTAATTTATATGAAAGACAAGTTTTTATTAAATTTTTTTATTAAAGACAAATAATTTTAAAATTTTTCAGTAAAAAAAAACTTTTATACTCATTGACACACACAACATGCATACTCATAATTAGTGAATTTGCGTAAAATAACTATTGCATAGAAACTTTATGACTATTATACCACCAATAGACAATAGATAATGTATTGTAATAATTATTCCTTTGAAATTCCATAAAGAAGTAGAATAAAATCTACCAACTCAAAGTAAGATAACAATAACTTAAATTCTTGTTCAAACCAAACTTTTCAATATTAATTTCCAAAGTTGAGCCAACATCTTATGGTGTGTCAAATGGGCGGGTTAGATTGAAATTGTAGATATTAAAATGGGTTGAATAAAAATTAGATTGGGTCTTAACCCGCCCAAGTTTATTTTAGGCTCAAATCAAATGGATTAAAAACAGGTTGGGTCATGACCGCCCCAATTTGACCCGATTAATCTCAATAGTTAAACATACTGATATTTAACTTTTATAATCACAATTTGAACTTCCTTTTAAAAAAAATTATTATAAAAAGTAACAAATGGATAGATAATCCTAAAAGATGTTAAATAAATAATAATTAATACCTTTAATACATGAACACATCATGATAAAAAGTTTTAAAACGAGTTTAAAATGGAGATTGAATTGAGCTTAATTGATGATTCTCTTCAAATGGTTAGACTTGAATGAGTTGAAATTGAACCCATTTCAAATTATCTTGAGCCCAACTCCTAAATTTCTGAGGCGGGTTATCTATGTTTGAGTTCATTTTTGACACCTCTACTAGTATATAATTGGGAAACTAACATAAATATACTACAAATAAAAAATATTTACCATTTATAGTAATAACATATATTTTTTCACTTTATCACTTTTAATACATTTATAATACACTTTTAATTCATATTACAAAAAACATTTTATTATTCACATCTAATACAAGTTTTATTGATAGATAACACATTTATCGCACATTTTAATACACTTATAATACTATGTGTCAACTGCTTACCAGACAAGCATAATATATCTTTAAAAATAGTTATAATACATATATATTGCATACTTAATTCCCTTTTAATACATATTGCAGATTTAACATAGTATTGCTATAAATGATAATAAATAACGTATCGCTAAAATTAATAATTATTTATTAAAAGACATCATCCAAGTAATTTTTCCAATATAATTCTTACTGAGGATTGAAGAAGCTAATTTTAACACCAGTGTCAATAACAACATACAAACTAGCAACAATCAAATCTAGGATTATATTTGAGAAATACTTTGATCGTTAGTGATTTTTACTTTCAATGTATCATATAGGATTATAAATTTTAAATTGATTTGTTTGAAAATCTATATGACTTTTTAGATCTTTCAATTCCCTCATAGAAAGTTGCAATACTTATATTGATTTCAACGTTTCGGATTAGGTATAACTAAGTTTTCAAAATGAACCCAAATATAGGTAACCACTTAGTTCGCCCAAAATTTTATTGGTTAAGCTCAAGATAATTTTAATTGAGTTTAATCTCAATTTATTCAAGTCTAAACCCATTTTAACTTTTTTTTTCCTAGGTGAGTCCAAATTTCAACCCGTTATAAAACTAATATGGACCTGATCAATTTTTGTCATTTATTTTTTAAAAAAAAATTGTATATAATAACAAACTATTAGTTCAAATTAAATGTTATAACTATAGTTTACTTTATTTCCAATTCGCAACTACTGTTCCATATAATTTGCTATAACAATTTCTCCGAGCGACATTTCTACTCAATCGAATTACCTGTTCCTTTAATGGACAAGAAAATGGCGGTCTGCTGTACAACGGCAAGTCTCATCATATACGACGGAGACATAACACCATAAGACAACTGCACTCTTGTGGATTTATCATAGTTGACTATGTGAAGTCAACCGATAATGTGTCAAATCCACTAACGAAAGGCCTAGTTAGAGAGACAGTTGAAAGATCATCTAAGGGAATGAGTTTACGGCTTAGGACAAGTCAGCATGACGGTAACTCTATCTAGCAGACTAGAGATCCCAAAAGCTAGATTCAAGGAGAAAAACAAAGTTGTCATTGACGGTTCGACATTGTCAATCAACTCAATTCATTATCTTGATGAAGACAATGTTCAGGAACAAAGTTAAGACTTTAAGACTTGTTAATGAGTTAATAAAGCTTAAGGTTTTTAATGATTCGCTAAGTTTGGCAGATTTGACCAAATAGTGTATCTATGAGATGACACGGTTAGAAATCACCTATGTGAGTGTGAAGTGTAAGCCGATTCAAAAAAAATTTTATGTCAAAAGTTTATTCTTTATACACTCATGAAACCAGGATGTGTTCATGGCTGAAACGAACACAACCGTAAGAACCATAAACACTAAAGGGCTAATTGTGTGACATATGGTTGTCTAGGTATACAACGAAGTTCGACGATTCAAAGATATCGCATCTACTGAGTGATCGAGTATATCCGACATATGTTCACTACGGAAAGTCCAAGGGGAAACCTACTTATCCAGATGAAATTAATCCTTGCCTGTAAAGTACACATTTGTCCGTGCATTCCTATGTTATAACCATTCCCCATTAATGTGGGGGATTGTTGGGTATGTAGCAAGAATTAATGGAAAATGGAGGAAAGATGAAAAGAGAGGAACTTGAAAAGTTGGGAATTTGAAGAATTGGGAACTTGAAAAGTCCTCTTATACTTTATGAGGCACTTGTCCCTTATCGTTGGTGTAAAGAAAAATAGGAGAATTTAAATATAGATAAACTCCTATTAATTGTTAAAAGGGTTAAAAGAGGGACCCCCCTCGCGCCGCCGCCGTCGCTCGCTCGCTCGGCTCGGCTCGACTCCGGCTTTGAAAAATGATCAAGAGATTATTTTTTTGGACAAAGTTTGTTTTAATTATTTAATTATTTATTTATTTAATTAATTTAATTAAATTAAATGAACAAAACGTTTTCAATTAATTAGTTGATAACAGAAACATTTTCAATTATTTAATTGAGATTAACCGTAAAGTTTCAACTTTTTAGTTGAATAACCCGACCCGACTCGGATCCTCGCGACCCATATTATTTAAATCTTTCCCGGTTTTATTTGAATTTTCCACCATTTGGAAATGTCTGATATGAAAGGTTGCAACTTTCAGGAACAGCCAGGACCGTTTGAAAGGTTGCAAACTTTCATTAATGTTCGTGTGGATTCTGAAAGGGTTGCAACCTTTCGGAATCTGTTCCTCTTGCCTATAAATAACTTTTATTCTTCAGATTTTTTTAAAATTTCTTCTTCTTCTTCTTCACAAAAATTTCTTCGTGTACTTTACTGCTGTTGAGTGGTTCGCTGACACCAGGATTTTTGGTATCTATACGCTGGTGATTGAGATCATTTTATCCTAGAAGGAAATATTCAAAATCAAACCTCGTATACTAAAGGGGAATAATTTTTTTAAGGGGACACTGTGAATTCAGTGGACTTGATCTTTTTCTGTTCAAATATTTTTCAGATTCTGGTACGTTACAGATTTTAGTTTTTCTGAATTAATTTTTGTTCATCTTTCGTAATGATTCAATAAACTTTGGTTACTTCGTGTTTCCGCAAAGTTTGTTAGAATCAGTAGTTCTATTTTTTCAAACACAGATTGGCAACAAAGTTTAAGAACATTTTCACAATTAGAAAATTAGAACTAGTAGAGAAACTAGAATCAGAAACAGATTATAAAAAATACACGAAATATTTTTCTTAAAGAAGAATTGTTGTCAATTTGTGTTTAAAGAATCTTACTGATTCCAACAAACTTTGCAGAAACACAAAGTTACCAAAGTTTAATGAACTAGTGAAGAATAGAAGAACAAATGAATAAAAATTAATTCACAAATCAAAAATCTGTAAAACATACCAGAATCTGGAAAAACAGGAAGAAGATCAAGCCCACTGAATGCACAGTGTCCCATTAAGGAAATTATTCCCCTTTAGTGTCCGAGGTTTGATTTGCAATATGTCCTCCCAAAATAGAATGATCTCAATCACCAATGTATTGATACGCAAAACGATGGTGTCAGCGAGACACTCAACGGTAGTAAAGTACACTTAAAATACTAGATTTAATAGAATATTTGGACTTCTTCTACTACTATTAAATCTAGTATTCTAAGTGTACTTTACTGCCGTTGAGTGGCTCACTGACAGCAGCGTTTTGGGTATCAATACATTGGTGATTGAGATCATTCTATACTGGGAGGACATATTTCAAATCAAACCTCGGATACTAGAGGAGACTAATTTCCTTAAGGGGACACTGTGCATTCAGTGGGATTGATCTTCTTGATGTTTTTTCCAAATTCCGGTATGTGTTACAGATTTTAGATTTGTGAATTAATTTCTGTTCTTCTGTTCTTCACTGGTTTATTAAACTTTGGTAACTTCTTAGTTTGTTGGAATCAGTAAGATTCTTTAAACATAAATTGACAACAATTCTTCTTTAAGAAAAATATTTCGTGTATTTTTTATAATCTGTTTCTGATTCTAGTTTCTCTACTAGTTTTAATTTTCTAATTGTGAAAATGTTCTTAAACTTTGTTGTCTTACAAATTTCTTCAATTTTTTGTTCTAAATATGTTAGGAATACAAGATGAACAACAGCTAAATCGGATGCTGTTACTGAGTTCTTGCTGCTTAAAGATACGTACACATCAAAGTAGTTATTTTCTATCCCTATTTACAACATTTTCTCTTAAAATCTCTCACCCAAATTAGTTTCCTCTCACCCACATTATTTTTCAATTTTTGGTTCTTTTCTCTGCCCATTAACACAATTTTCTCCTAAATTGTCTTACCCAGATTAGTTTCCTCTCACCAACATTATTTTTGAATTTTGAATTTTCGTCATTACCCTCCCGAACGTGCAATTAAAATTTCAGGTAACCACCAAAAATATGTTGAGAAGAATTTTTTATTTTTTTATATTTTGTATAATTTTTTTTAAAAAAATCATGAATTTCATATACATATACAGATTCAACTTATACAAATTTTTATTTATATACATATTACACATATATACATATATAACTGAAAAACACAACAAAAAAAACATATACTTATAGAAATTACAGCTAATATTACTTCTTATTTGAATATAATTTCACATATACACTTACACAAAGAACACATACATATACAAATTACATCTATATGTACATATACAATGGACTATTCTAACAAAAAACACATATGAATATACATATAACATCTCATATACAAACATAATTATCATAATTAAAGACGAATATGACTGTCTACATATACACATATACAAAAAATTGAAACGTTTTATATATACCAATTGTATGAATGTCTTTATACAAAACTGAACAATTTGTATTTAAATTGAATGAATCTAGCGAATTATACAAATCAAAAACTCCATAGCAAACATAAAATTTGTTATGGGGCACAATTATGCAAATAATAACTATAACATGCAAACTATAACAACTAAGTACAGGAAGATGCCTTTAGCAAGGCACAACATTATTAAAGTTTAGTTTTTAATTTTTGTATCTAGATTCATGAAGAAAATAGTATTGAGATTGTTTCACGAGAAAATAGCAAAGTGGCTCCCAATGATTATCTCCAAGAACCAATTGGGATTTGTTAAGGGGAAAGCATCACATAAAATGTCTTATTGACCCAATATATTATCTGAGATATTCATAAAAGGAACAAGTATCATAATGTTATCGTAAAATTGTTCATGACAAAGGCATATGATATAGTGTCTTGGATTTTTATAACAAAGGTTCTACAAAAGTTTGGGTTCTAAGAGTTTATATTGACACGATTTGGAGGTTTATTTCAAACAATTGGTACTCGGTTCTAGTAAATGAAATATCACAAAAAAAATTCACTTCAAAGAGGGGACTGAAATAAGGTAATCCTGGAACCTATATCACTCACTTTGTTTATCATTGCAGTTGAAGTGCTTGTAAGAGGGCTAGACAGACCACATGAAAACGAGAGTTATAGAGGATATGGAATGCCAAGGTGGAATTTGGAAATTGTTGATGATACAATCTTGTTAAGTCCGGAGTTAAAAGGGCTTAAAAATTGATGATGAATTTCAAAAGGGCAACAAAAATAAGATTGTAGCCAAAAGGGCAACATTTAGATGGAAGGGTGACTCCGTGAACTTTTATGATGTAAGATGCAGCCTACTTGTAAGTCCAGGTCGGTTGCTACTTGTCAGTCGCATGAGAGTTGGTGTCATGCTCCTTACCAATTTTATAAAAGTCATACAAAGGGTTACCACAATCTCAAATTTCATTTTTTCTTCTTCTTAACTGAATTCTTCTATTTCTTTTGTTTTATTCTTTATGACAATACTTGATTATTATTTTTTTTAGAATATTTTTTGGTTATCACTTGCCATGTACAATAATAATTTATTAGATTGTGTGGCAAAAAAAATGAACTTTTGTCATATATTTATATAGGCAGGCCATCGTTTGAATTTTTATAGAGTTATTATTTGTCTTAACTTGGAGATTACATACATAAATTGGTCAAACACAATATTACGTTATATTAATGAAATATCAGCTGATTTTTACTTCCTTTCAATATAGTTGTCTTGTTTTGTTTTTAAGAGTCAATTTGGTTAACTTTATTTCAAAATTAAATTAGATTACATTAATTTTATATAATAATAAAAAAATGAATATAAAAAACTATATGAGTTTTATTTTTATCATATTGATAAGAAATAGAATGCAATTTATAATACTCTCATATAGTTTTTTTATATTAAAATTTTTATTTTTAAAATATTGAATCAATATAATATAATTTAACTTTGAAATTAAGTTAGTTAAATTGACCCATAAAAACGGAATAAAATAAGTATTTTTGAAGGGAATAAAATTAGCACATATCTCATTAATATAACTTAATATTAGCAATTTAATATCCTACTTTATATGCACAATATGAAGCATGGTAGTTTGACCAATTTAAGTAGGCAATCTCCTAGTCAAAGACAATAATAACTCTTAATTCAAATCCAAACAATGCACTACCTATATAAATATGTGACAAAAGTTTATTTTTTGTGACACAATCTAACAAATTATTAATGCACATGGCAGGTTATGATTATGAAAAAATCTCTCAAACAAAAATAAGTGTTTCCACATAGAAGAAAACAAAAGAAATAGAAGTATTAGGCGAAGAAGAAGAAAAAAGTGAAAATTCCATATTATGGTAGCCCTTTATATGACTCACGAATTGGTAAGGAGTAAGGCGCATGCGCAATTGCCATGCGCCTTACAAGGTTCAAGTTGACCTACGACTTACAAGTATCATGTCACCCTGCGCCTTGTAAGTCCCATGTAATACTGCACCTTACTCCATAAAATTTCACAGAGTCATACTTCTGTTTTAATATTTTACTTTTTGTTTCAACCTTTTTTTGTTGCCTTTTTGGAATTTATTCTCAATTTTTTTGCCCTTTTGACTTTGTACTCTAATTTATTTGCGTTTGGTGATAAATATCCAGTTATAAAAATGATGTAGATACTTAAGAGGTATGAAGAGGTGTCTGTACGACAAAATTTTTTTTATCTGCATGAAGAAACACCTCCCATGGTGGGAATGAGATTGAAAAAACTCACGGGTATAAAAATGGAAACTTTTCCTTTTACATACCTAGAATGTACGGTTTATTATGGTTGGCACGATATCATAAGATCAAAATTAACATTAGTGTGGAACCTAAAGAAAGTGATACACCATGCTAGATGTCAAATAACAGTCACAATTTCTCAATAAAATCTGCATATGAACAAACGATTAAAAGAAGACTACAACAGGAATGGTTGGACAATATTTGATTGAAAGATATACCTTTTTAAATAAGTTGTTTCCAATGGAGGGTATGGCAATGAAGGATTGCCACCGAAAACAACCTAAGGAAGATGAGGATTTCTTTGGCCTCAAGATGCTACTGTTGTGAAAGCTACGTACAAGAGACTATGTTCAAACTATTTCTAACAACTTCATCAGCTCAAAAGTTATGTATACCGTTGATAAAAGAGGCAGTGGAATGAACCATCCCCAAAAAAATTAAGGTATATATACAAAGCCATGCTTTCTACGTTGATGTGGGTATTATGAAATAAAATAAAAAACATGGAAAAGAAGTGGGATACAAATATCTACCCCAACAGACCATGATATACATGCTTGGTCAAATTAAAATACCCATGAATTGAGGTGCCAATAGAGTGGGAGGGTATAATAGCCAAGCTACAGAAATACAAACCTAAGATTCATTGGTTGGCATTAAGAGAGGAATTACCAGGAATTACCAGAGCAAGGATGGATGAAGTGCAATACAGATGAAGTTGGTAGAGGAAATTTGAGAGAAAGTCCATACGTCTTCTGCATGAGAAATGAATATGGAGATCTTATAGTGTAGAGATTCGATGCATGGGTATTACTACAAACATGTAGGCAAAGGCTATTACAATCTTAATGACATTAAGATGATGTCTAGATCTTAATTCACATGATATAATTCTTGAAATTCACTCACTCAGTTTAAGGAAGATCAATACGGATAAATAAAAAATACCCTGATAATTAGCAATTCAGATTGAAGAAATAAAGCAGTTCATAAGACAATGGCAAGTTATGATTAAGCATCTCTTTAGAGAAGCGAATCAACTGATAGATAAGCTAGCAAATGTGGTATTGGGTCAACAGATTACCTTAGATGCTAATAATTTTTTACAACTTTCAATAGAATGTAGAAAAATTAAATTATTAAATAGTGATACTACATAAATCTCCAATCTAAGAATTAGAGCCAGGAGAATAAATAACATGCAATGATGTAGAGATTATCATAGCCACTTTTATCCATCTACAAGGTTTCATAAATGAGAGAAATTTAAGCTACCTAACACATGTTATGTGCTTACCAAAAGGAGTCACCAACAAAATTCGAGGGCTAGAGGGACGAATATGGATTGGGAGAGCTGATCTTGAGGAGGAGTTGTAAAGAAAGAAGCGTCTGAGCTTCGCGGATATCTCCATCACTATCTACCTCGGCAGGAAAAGGATGATTTAGTGATGAAGGACCAAGAGGAGCAACCAAATAGAAAGAAAAAGCGAAGATGAAGGATTACAAAGAGCTCACTCAACTAAGAGTCATGACTAGACACCTTTTTCGAATTCAAAAAAATCACACGATATCCTCCGACAACAACTTTACTACTGAAAGAGAGAAAGAAAAGAAGAGTCCAACTAGAAAGAAGGGATAAGAGGAAAGGCACATACATTTGTGAGTTGATTCTCTGCTCATTAATAAACCACTACCCAAATGGGAATTGATGATCCAAGAAGACAGACGTCTTAGTTGACAAACTCTCTTAGAGGAGACATGGAGGCGGGAATGAGGAGAGTGTCGAATTAGAAAACCCTACCTGAAGGGTCTTTTAATAGAGGTGTCTAGAATTGGACTAGGCTGAATTTTACTTTTATGTGGATTTTTATTGAACTCACTTGAGTCCAATGTTGTACAAATTTATTCATGAATAAAGCATCCATAACCGAAAATTGACCCAAAAGGAGCAATAGGAATTTATGGTAGACATTAAATGGGAATTAAACATATGTATAATGAATTTTTAAAAACACAATTAAAGTAGAAATAAGTAGATAGAATAATACATTAATTATATGTATTACTCCAAACATGTTATCCATTATAAGATTATGAGTTACATATTTAATATATGTATTATTCAAAACATGTTCTCTACAAGAAGTTGAATATGTTACATATCTATATCTATGATAAACAAATTAAAAATTATTTTATATAAAGATAAATAGATACACATGATACATCTCATATATGTACTGTTCAAAACACATTTTTTTACCAGATACATGAGATAACAATACTTATTTCAAATACGATAAAATATATACACATGTAATACATAGTTATATAGAAACAAGTGATTAAATATGATGCATCTTATGAACAACTCATAAACATTTATTTTGATTATGTGCAAATCACGTATTTCAAGAGTATAAATTTTAATGAAAAATAGTTTTCCATAAAAATATATTGTTAATTGAAATTATTATGATAAGTAGTGTACTAATAAAAGGGAAACAAAAAAGTAAATAGTATTTTAAATAGATGGATACAAATTTATGGGTGGTATACATAGGCAAATTTTGAATTTCAAAAGACGGGTTCACCATTGTCAGGGCAGCTCTGCCCCTTTAAGGAAAAAAAACAATCATTTTAGGCTCCCAAATCAGAGGGTCTCGTTTATTTTAGAAATACTAGATTATAGGTTTTTAATGAGAAAATTATTAAATACGATTTGTGGAAAAAAATAAATGAAAGGAAAATTATTATAAATTTGAGATATCTCGAGTATTATGTCACAATAAAAAATAAATGCATTGATTATATGAATTATCGATTGAAAAAAATTTATTAAAAGAAACCATTTATCAAAAAATTATATATGCTATTTTGCATCTCAAGAAATTTTAAAAGTACACTTTATAAAAAGAAAATGAAAAATTTCAACAAATAACAAACTGCTATAAGAATATATGGATGACATGTGAGCCATCCTTGAAGAGTCATCTTTCATTATATTAATATAATGACATGTGGAAACATCATCCACACTTGGCAAATTATGGTCAAGTTTTACCTTTTCAAGTACTACTATAAATAGGTAGTATATTTCAAAAATAATATATGAGAAAAGTTTGGTATATGATTATTATACTATTTCTTTGTTTATTCTTGTTCTTATTCTAATTTACTATTATTATTAACGGTTATTTTAAAACACGTTATCAGCACGAGACTCTGCCAACTTGAGCTACTTTCAATAGGTAAAAAGGGTAAGAATTTTATTTTTCTAAAATAAAATGTCTATTATTTCAAAACTTAATTTGTTGTCTTGGATATATCGGGTAAAGGATACTCATCCTGGATACTAGATGCTGAAATCCACTTGGATGCAATGGATTTGGTGGAAACCATCAAAGATGATAATCAGGCATCCAGTCAAGAACGTGCAAAATCTATGATCTTTCTCCGTCACCATCTTGACGAGGGGCTGAAAATGCAATATCTCACTATAAAAGACCCCCTTGTACTGTGGAAAAATTTAAAAGATAGATATGACCACCTGAAGTTGGTCATTCTACCACAGGCACGTCATGATTGGTTTAATCTGAGATTATCTGATTTTAAAAGTATAACTGAATATAATTCTTCCATGTATAGAATTATATCACAGTTAAATTTATGCGGAGAAGAGGTCATTGAACATGATAAGCTAGAGAAAACATACTTCACATTTTCTGCCTCGAGTATGCTCCTGCAACAGCAATATCGAGGAATGAATTTTAAAAAATATTCTGAATTACTTTCACATCATCTTATTGTTGAACGACATAACGACCTTTTGATAAAAAATCATGAAAGTCGACCTGTTGGTTCTATGCCACTCCCTGAAGTGAATCAGGTAAATTATCACCAACGAGAAAAAGGTCATGGCTCCTATCGTGATCGTGGCCGTAAAATAAATTACAATCATGATGGTCGTCTTGCACCGAAAAATGACCAGCAGTATAAAAGGAAGGGTAAGAGACAAGAAGTGATACAAAAGAAAAATTCGAAAAGTGTATGTCATAGATGTGGAGGAATGAGGCACTGGTCGCGTACTTGACGATCATCTAAGCGTGTGGTTCAGCTTTGTCAAGCATCCTTAAAAAGGGGTGATGATAATCCAGAAGCAAACTTTATCTCACAAGATAATGTTGAGCTCATGCATAAGGTTGATAATAATGCAGAAGCAAATGTTGAGCCTATGCATCTGGATGTAGCTGATTTTTTTGTATTCCCCAAAGGAAAAATAATCAGTGAAGATCCCGTGATAAATTAGATAGTTTCATTTTCTGTTTGTTTGTATTAGTTGGTATATTTGTGTTTTTCTAGACCATTGTAAATATAATAGCCTTGTTTAAAAGTATTATTTTACTATGTTTATATTTGTTTTAGAAAAAAATATGGATAAGCCCCAAACTTCGTTTGAATCAATGATCAATCATGAAGATATTTGTGTAACTGATAGCAGAACAACACACGCCATATTCAAAGATGAGAAATACTTCTCTTACTTGCTTAGAAGAAAAGAAAATGTTACTATAATTTCTGGTAATTCAAACTTAATAGAAGGCTCCGGAAGAGCTACTATATTATTGCCTAAGGGGACAAAACTTGTTATAGAAGATGCATTGTTCTCTTCTAAATTCCCAAGATACTTGTTAAGTTTTAAAGATATTCGCCGAAATGGATATCATATTGAGACAATAAATGAAATGAACGTTGAATACCTTGGTGTTACCAAGATTGTCTCAAACCAGAAATATATGTTAGAGAAATTATCAACTTTATCTTCTGGCTTATATTATGCAAAAATAATTACAGTTGAAGCACATTCTATCGTAAATCAGAAGTTTACTGACTTAAAAACTTTTGTGCTTCGGCATGACCGAATGGATCATCCTGGATCAATAATGATGAGACGAATCATTGAAAACTCAAAAGGACATCCATTAAAGAACCTAAAGATTCTTACATGTGATGAATTTTCATGTGCTGCTTGTTATCAAGGCAAATTGATAACTAGGCCATCACCAATGAAGGTTAACATTGAATCCCCTCAATTTTTAGAACGTATACATGGGGATATATGTGGACCTATTCTTCCATCTAGTGGATCGTTTAGATATTTTATGGTCCTAATAGATGCATCTTCAAGATGGTCTCATGTGTGCCTCTTATCATCTCGCAACCTGGTGTTTGCAAAATTATTGGCATAAATAATACGATTAAGAGAGCAATTTCCAGATTATCCCATTAAGGCAATTCGTCTTGATAATGCTAGAGAATTCACATCCTAAGCTTTTAATGATTATTTCTTATCAATAGGGATAAAAGTTGAACATCTTGTAGCTCATGTTTATACTCAAAATGGCCTTGCTGAGTCATTCATTAAGCGCTTACAGTTGATAGCAAGACCTCTACTTATGAAAAGTAAGTTACTCACTACTGTTTGGGGTCATGCTATTTTACATGCAGCATCACTTGTTTATCTCAGACCGACTCATTATAATAAATATTCTCCGTCACAGTTAGTATTTGGTCATGAACCAAATATTGCTCATCTACAAATTTTTGGATGTGTTGTAAATGTGCCAGTAGCACCCCGCAGCGCACTAAGATGGGCCCTCAAAGAAGGTTAGGCATATATGTTGGGTTTGATTCACCTTTCATAATTCGCTACCTCGAGCCAATGACGGAAGATTTATTTACTATAAGATTTTCAGATTGTCGATTTGATGAAACAAATTTTCCGCAATTAGAGGGAGAGAAAAAAGAACTTAAAAATAAAATTGCATGGAAAATTTCTTCATTATCTCATTTCGATCCACGTTCCCCTATGTGTGAACAGGAGGTCCAGAAGATCATCCATTTGCAAAACATAGCAAATCGAATGTCAAACGCATTTACTGATCTGAAAAGGATAACAAAGTCACATACTCCCGCAGTAAACGTGCCTATCCGGATTAACATCCCAAAAATACAATCTACAAGTGTCATGGCTTCTGAATCAGAAATACGCTTGAAGCGTGTCAGACCATTAGATTCAAAAGATAAAAATCATAGAAAAAAAGTACGAAAAATGATACTACAAAAGAATCTCACGAAGATAAGATTCAAGATCTGATTATCCTGATATTTCTAAAGAGATCAGTGAACCCGAGACTCAAGTGAATGAAGAACTTTCAATAAGTTCTACGAGTGATGAGATAAGTTTAGATCGACCAAAAATCATAGTTGATAATATTTTCGCATATAATATTGCACTTAACATTATGCAAGACAGTGATGATCTTGAACCCTTATCTGTCAAAGAATGTCGACGAAGATGTGATTGGTCAAAATGGCAAGAGGCAATTAAATCAGAATTAGACTCACTTGCTAAACGTGAGATTTTTGAACTTGTTGTCCAAACCCCAAATGGTGTAAAATCAGTTGGCTATAAATGGGTCTTTGTGCGAAAGCGAAATGAGAGAAATGAAATTGTAAGGTACAAGGCACGCCTTGTAGCGCAAGGATTCTCTCAACGACCCGGTGTCTACTATGAAGAAACATATTCACCAGTTATGAATACAATAACTTTTCGATATCTCATCAGTTTAGCTATTCATGAAAATCTTGAAATACATTTAATGGATGTAATTACAACTTATCTTTATGGTTCACTTGATAATGAAATTTATATGAAGATTCCATAAGGACTTAAAATGCCTAAAACATATAGTTCAAAACCTTGAGAAATGTATTCAATCAGATTACAAAAGTCATTATATGGCTTAAAACAATCAGGACACATGTGGTATAATCGTCTCAGTGAGTACTTGATAAAACAAGATTATATAAATGATGTCATTTGCCCTTACATTTTTATTAAGAAAACAACATCAGGATTTGTTATTCTTGCAGTGTATGTTGATGACATTAATCTCATTGGAACTCCAGAAGAGGTCCAAAAGGCAATTGAATATCTAAAGAAAGAGTTTGAGATGAAAGACCTTGGAAAGACAAAACTTTGTCTTGATCTACAAATTGAACATTTAGTAGACGGGGTCTTCATCCATCAATCTGCCTATACTGAGAAAATTTTGAAACGTTTTTACATGGACAAAACACATCCAATAAGTACTTCAATGATTGTGCAATCACTTGAAGTGAGTAAAGATTCATTCCGACCTCATGAAAAGAATGAGGAACTTCTTGGTCCTGAAGTACCTTATCTTAGTGCAATTAACACACTTATGTATCTTGCTAATTCTACGAGACCTGACATAGCTTTTTCTGTTAATTTATTAGCAATATTAGTTCTTTCTTCTACACGAAGACATTGGAATGGAGTTACACATATGTTGCGATATCTAAAGGGGACTAGTGTTATGGGTCTGTTTAATACTAACAAAGATAGTACAGATCTTGTTGGTTATGCAGATGCAGGTTATTTATCTGACCCACATAAGGCTCGATCTCAAACAAGCTTTCTGTTCACATACGGAGGTACTGCTATATCATGGCGATCTACGAAGCAGTCCATAGTCGCTACTTCTTCAAATCATGCTGAGATAATAGACATTCATGAAGCAAGTAGAGAATGCGTATGGTTGAGATCAGTTATACATTTTATCAACGAAAAATGTGATTTGAAATGTGATGTCAAGATACCCACGATACTTTTTGAAGACAATGTTGCATGTATAGCTCAATTAAGAGGAGGCTTCATAAAAGGAGACAGAACGAAATATATTTCACCAAAATTATTCTTTATACATGATCTTCAGAAGAATGGTGATATTGATATACAACAAATTCGTTCAAGTAATAATCCAGCAAATTTATTCACCAAATCTTTAACAGCCTCAACTCTTGAAAAGATGGTACAAAAGATTGGAATGCAAAAACTTAAGCATCTGAATCGTGGGGGAGTAAAATACGTCTTGCACTTTTTTTTCCTTAGTCTAGGTTTTGTCCCACTGGGTTTTTCTAGAAAGGTTTTTAATGAGGCAACAAATAAAACATATTGTGAATGTCTATGTATATAGTCTTCAACTTTTCATTTACATAGACATCCAAGAGGGAGTGTTGTAAGAATATATGGATGACATGTGGGCCATCCTTGAAGAGTCATCTTTCATTATATTAATATAATGACATGTGGAAATATCATCCACACTTGGCAAATTCTGGCCAAGTTTTACCTTTCCAAATACTACTATAAATAGGTAGTATATTTCAAAAATAATATATGAGAAAAGTTTGGTATATGATTATTATACTATCTCTTTGTTTGTTCTTGTTCTTATTCTAGTTTATTATTATTAAATTGTTAACTAGTTATTTTATAACACAAACAATGATACTTTTTAATTAATGTTTAAAAAGAGGTCCTCTGAGGGAATCGAACACTCAACCTCACAATCAAAAAGTAACTCTTGAACAATTAAATCAATCAGTCATTTGTTATCATGGATTCCTTTATCTGATATTTAATATAATTTATAATTATACAAACAATATATGGAGTTTTGGCTGATGACCGTGGGTTGATTCATTTTTTACACATAAATTTGCTTCTTGTGGTATATCATGTATAACGTAACATTGATTTATGTGAAAGACGTTTTTATTAAATTTTTTTATTAAAGACAAATAATTTTAAAATTTTCAATAAAAAACTTTTATACTGATTGACACACACAACATGCATACTCATAATTAGTGAATTTGCGTAAAATAACTATTGCATAGAAACTTTTATGAAGAGTGACTATTATACCACCAATAGATAATCGATAATGTATTGTAATAATTATTCCTTTGAAATTCCATAAAGAAATAGAATAAAATCTACCAACTCAAAGTAAGATAACAATAACTTAAATTCTTGTTCAAACCAAACTTTTCAGTATTAATTTCCAAGTTGAGCCAGCAATACTTATATTGATTTCAACGTTTCGGATAAGGTATAACTAAGTTTTCAAAATGAACCCAAATATAGGTAACCACTTAGTTCGCTCAAAATTTTAATGGTTGAGCTCAAGATAATTTGAATTGAGTTTAATCTCAATTTATTCAAGTCTAAACCCATTTTAACTTTTCTTTTTTTCTAGGTGAGCCCAAATTTCCAATTTCAACCCATTATAAAACTAATATGGACCTGATCAATTTTTGTCATTTATTTTAAAACTATTAGTTCAAATTAAATGTTATAACTATAGTTTACTTTATTTCCAATTCGCAGCTACTGTTCCATATAATTTGCTATAGCAATTTTTTGGAGCGACATTTCTACTCAATCGAATTACCTGTTCCTTTAATGGACAAGAAAATGGTGGTCTGTTGTACAACGGTAAGTCTCGTCATATACGACGGAGACATAACACCATAAGACAACTGCTCTATAGTGAATTTATCACAATTGACTATGTGAAATCAAGCGATAATGTGTCAGATCCACTAACGAAAGGCCTAGTTAGAGAGACAGTTGAAAGATCATCTAAGGTAATGAGTTTACGGCTTAGGACAAGTCAGCATGACGGTGACTTTATCTAGCAGACTAGAGATCCCAAGAGCTAGATTAAAGGAGAAAAACAAAGTTGGAATTGACGGTTCGACATTGTCAATCAGCTCAATCCATTCTCTTGATGTAGACAATGTTCAGTAACAAGGTTAAGACTTTAAGGCTTGTTAATGAGTTAATAAAACTTAAGGTTTCTGATGATTTGCTAAGTTTGGTAGATTTGACCAAGTAGTGTATCTACGAGATAACACGGTTAGAAATCACCTATGTGAGTGTGAAGTGTAAGTCGCTTCAAAAAAATATTTATGTCAAAAGTCTTTCTCTATACACTCATGAAACCAGGATGTGTTCATGGATAAAACGAACACAACCGTAAGAACCATAAACAGTAAAGGGTTAATTGTGTGACATATGGTTGTCTAGTTATACAACAAAGTTCGACGATTCAAAGATATCGCATCTACTGATTGATCGAGTATATCCGACATATGTTCACTACAGAAAGTCCAAGGAAAAACGTACTTATCCAGATACAATTAATCCTTCCCTGTAAAGTACACATTTCTCCGTGCATTCCTATGTTATAACCATTCCCCATTAATGTGGAGGATTGTTGGGTATGTAGCAAGAATTAATGTGAAATGGAGGGAAGATGAAAAGAGAGGAACTTGAAAATTTGGGAACTTGAAGAATTAAGAACTTGAAAAGTCCTCTTATGCTTTAATGAAAAGGCATTTGTCCCTAATTGTTGGTCTAAAGAAAAATAACAGAGTTTAAATATAAATAAACTCCTATATATTGTTAAAAGGGTTGGAAAGAGGAACCCCCCTCGGGACGCCGTCGTCGTCGCTCGCTCGGCTCGGCTTTGGCTTTGGAAAATGATCAAGAGATTACTTTTTTGGACAAAGTTTATTTTATTTATTTAATTAATTAAATTAAATTAAATGTCCAAAACATTTTCAATTAATAAGTTGATAACAAAAACATTTTTTATTTTTAAGTGTAGATTAACCGAAATGTTTCAAATTTTTAGTTGAATAACCCGACCCGACTCGGATCCGCACGGCCCATATTATTTAAATCTTTCCCAGTTTTATTTAAATTTTTCACCATTTGGAAATGTCTGATCTGAAAGGTTGCAACTTTCAGGAACAACCAGGACCGTTTGAAAGGTTGCAAACTTTCATAATGTTCGTGTGGATTCTAAAAGTGTCGCAATCTTTCGGAAACTGTTCCTCTTACCTATAAATACTATTTATTCTTCAGACTTTTCTAATTTCTTCTTCTTCTTCTGCACAAAAATTTCTTCGTGTACTTTACGTTGTTGAGTGGTTCGCTGACACCAGGACTTTGGTATCTATACGCTGGTGATTGAGATTAATTTATCCTGGAAGGACATATTCCAAATCAAACCTCGGATACTAGAGGGAAATAATTTCCTTAAGGGGACACTGTGAATTCAGTGGACTTGATCTTTTTCTGTTCAATGTTTTTTCAGATTCTAGTACGTTACAGATTTTAGTTTTTCTGAATTAATTTTTGTTCATCTTTAGTATTGATTCAATAAACTTTGGTTACTTCGTGTTTTCGCAAAGTTTTATTAAAATCAGTAATTCTATTTTTTGAAACACAGATTGGCAACAAAATTTAAGAATATTTTCACTATTAGAAAATTAAAACTAGTAGAGAAACTAGAATCAGAAACAAATAAGAAAAAATACACAGAATATTTTTCTTAAAGAAGAATTGTTGTCAATTTGTGTTTAAAGAATCTTACTGATTCCAACAAACTTTGCAGAAACACGAAGTTACTAAAGTTTAATGAACCAGTGAAGAATAGAAGAACACATGAACAATAACTAATTCACAAATCTAAAATCTGTTAAACATACCAAAATCTGGAAAACAGGAAGAAGATCAAGCACACCGAATGCACAGTATTCCCTTAAGGAAATTATTCCCCTTTAGTGTCCGAGGTTTGATTTGGAATATGTCCTCCCAAAATAGAATGATCTCAATCACCAGTGTATTGATAAGCAAAACGATGGTGTCAACGAGACACTCAACGGTATTAAAGTACACTTAAAATACTAGATTGAATAGAATAGTTGGACTTCTTCTACTACTATTAAATCTAGTATTCTAAGTGTACTTTACTGTAGTTGAATGACTCGCTGACACCAGCGTTTTGGGTAATAATACACTGGTGATTGAGATCATTCTATCTTGGGAGGACATATTACAAATCAAACCTCGGATACTAGAGGGGACTAATTTCCTTAAGGGGACACTGTGCATTCAGTGGGATTGATCTTCTTTATGTTTTTCCAAATTCTAGTATGTTTTACAGATTTTAGATTTGTGAATTGATTTCTATTCTTCTGTTCTTCACTGGTTCATTAAACTTTGGTAACTTCGTAATTTGTTGGAATCGGTAAGATTCTTTAAACACAGATTAACAATATTTCTTCATTAAGAAAATATTTTGTATATTTTCCTAATCTGTTTTTTATTCTAGTTTCTCTACTGGTTTTAATTTTCTAGTTGTGAAAATGTTCTTAAACTTTGTTGTCTTACAAATTTCTTCAAAGTTTTGTTCTATGTTAGAAATACAAGATGAACAACAGCTAAATCGGATGTTGTTACTGAGTTCTTGCTGCTTAAAGATACGTACAAATCAAAGTAGTTATTTTCTATCCCTATTTACACCATTTTCTCTTAAAATCTCTCACCCAAATTAGTTTCCTCTCATCCACATTATATTTGAATTTTTGGTTTTTTATACTCCCCAATACACAATTTTCTCCTAAATTGTCTCACCCAGATTAGTTTCCTCTCACCAACATTATTTTTGAATTTTGAATTGTCGCCATTACCCTCCCCAATGTGCTGTTAAAATTTCAGGTAACAACCAAAAACATGTCGAGAACAACTTTATATTCTTTTTTCTTTGAATTCTGTATAATTTTTTTTAAAAAAAATCATGAATTTTCCATATACATATACAAATTCAACTAATGCAAATTTTTATTTATATACATATCACACATATATACATATACAATTGAAAAGCACAACAAAAAAAGTATACTTATAGAAATTACAGCTAATACTATTTCTTATTTGCATATAGATTTCACATATACACTTACACAAAGAACACGTACATATACAAATTACAGCTATATGCACATATATAATGGACTAGCCTAACAAAAAACACATACATATACAAATAACATCTAATATCAAACACAGTTATCATAATTAAAGACGAACATGGTTGTCTACATATACACATATAGAAAAAATTGAAACGTTTATATACAAATTATCCAATTGTATAAATGAATTCAAACAAAACTGAATAATTTGTATTTAAATTGAATGTATCTAGCGAACTAGACAAATCAAAAGCTTTATAGCAAACAAAAAATTTGCTATGAGACATAATTATGCAAACTATAACTATAACATGATAACTATAACAACTAAGTACAAAAAGATGCCTTTAGCAAGGCACAACATTAGTAAATTTTAGTTTTTAATTTTTGTATCAAGATTCATGAAGAAAATAGTAATCAAAATATTTCACCAGAAAATAGAAAAGTAGCTCCAAATGATTATCTCCAAGAACCAATTGGGATTTGTTAAGGGGAGAAGCATCACATCAAATGTCTTATTGACCCAATAAATTTTCTGAGATATTATGTAAAGGAACAAGTATCATAATGTTGTCGTAAAATTGGTCATGGAAAAGACGTATGATATAGTGTCTTGGATTTTTCTAATAAAGTACTACGAAAGTTTGATTTCTCAGAGTTTATATTGACATGATTTAGAAGCTTATTTCAAACAATTGTTATTCGGTTCTAGTAAATGAAATCTCACAAAAAAATCACTTCAATGAGGAGACTGAAACAAGGTGATTCTGGGACCTATATCATCCACTTTGTTTATCATTGTAGCTTAAGTGCTTGTAAGAGGGTTAGAAAGACCACATGAAGATGAGAGTTATAGAGGATATAGAATGCCAAGGTGGAATTTGGAGATTGCTGATGATACAATCTTGTTAAGTCCGGAGCTAAAAGGGCTTAAAAATTGAGAATAAATTTCAAAAGAGCAACATTTAAATGGAAGGGTGACTCCGTGTACTTTTAGAGAGTAAGGTGCAGCCTGACATGCACCTTAGAAGGTGCAAGACGATATGATACTTGTAAGTCCAGGTCGGCTTGCTCCTTCTAAGGTGCATGACAGTCCGTGCTTTACTCCTTACCAATTTTTATGAGAGTCATACAAAGGGTTAGCACAATCTAAAATCTTCATTTTTTCTTCTTCTTAACCGAATTCTTCTAAATCTTTTGCTTTATTCTTCATGACAACACTTGATTTTTTTAATTTTGTTTGAAGAGAGTTTTGTCGTTATCACTTGTCATGTTCACTAACTTATTAGATTATGTGACAAAAAAAAATAACTTTTGTCATATATTTATATAGGTAGAATTTTAATTAAGAGTTATTATTTGTCTTAACTTGGAGATTACATACTTAAATTGGTCAAACACAATATTAAGTTATATTAATGAATATCTGCTAATTTTTACTTCCTTCCAAAATAATTATTTTGTTCCCTTTTTAAGAGTCAATTAACTTATTTTCAAAATTAAATTAAATTATATTAATTCAATATTATAATAAAAAATTTAATATAAAAAGCTATACGAGTGATCTTTTTATCATATTGATAAGAAATTAAATGCAATTTATAGTACTCTCATGTAGTTTTTTTATATTAAAATTTTTATTTTTTAAAATATTGAATCAATATAATCTAATTTAACTTTGAAATTAAGTTAGTTAAATTGACTCTAATACGGAATAAAATAAGTATTTTGGAAGGGAATAAAATTAGCAGATATTTCATTAATATAACTTAATATTAGGAATTTAGTATCATACTTTATATGCACAATATGAAGCATGGTAGTTTGACCAATTTAAGTAGGCAATCTCCTAGTTAAGACAATAATAACTCTTAATTCAAATCCAAACAACGCACTACCTATATAAATATATGACAAAAAATATTTTTTTTGTCACACATCTAACAAATTATTAATGAACATGACATGTAATGATTATGAAAAAATCTATAAAATAAGTGTTGCCACAAAGAAAAAAGCAAAAGAAATAGAAATATTAGATGAAGAAGAAGAAAAAAGTGAAGATTTGAGATTATGGTAGCCCTTTATATGACTCATGAATTGGTAAGGAGTAAGGTGCATGCGCAACTCCCATGCGCCTTACAAGGTGCAAGTCGACCTGCGTCTTACAAGTATCATGTCACCTTGCGCCTTGTAAGGCACATGGTAGGCTGCACCTTACTCCATAAAAATTTCACGGAGTCATCCTTCAGTCTTAAGGTTTTCAATTTTGTTTCAGCCTTTTTTTCTTTGCCCTTTTGAAATTTATTCTCAATTTTTTTCCTTCTGGCTCAGGACTCTAATTTTATTTGCGTTTGGAGATAAATATTCAGTTATAAAAATAATGTGGATACTTAAGAGGTATGAAGAGGTGTCTGACCAAATGATAAATAATGACAAAAAATTCTTTTATCTGCATGAAGAAACACCTCCTGCGGTGGGAATCAGACTGAAAAACTCAAGGGTATAAAAATAGAAACTTTCCCTTTTACATACCTAGAATGTCCTGTTTATTATGGAAAGAAGACCAAGGTACACTATCAAGTTATACGAGGAAAATGGCAAAAAGAATCATAGGCTGGCAGAATGAGTTCTGATCCTATGGAAGATGATATTGTTGATCGCAATACGTTCTGCAATATATGTCAGTGTATCTCTATCAACCATGAACCCTACTAGAGAAATCATAAAACAAATTGACCAAGTTTTTGCTAAGTTTTTTTGATACAAAATGGGGAGAGAAAGGGGAAAACATTGGGTTGCGTGGGAGGATATATGTTTTCCTAAGATAGAATGGGGAGTGGGTTTTGAGATCAATCCATGAAGTAACTAAAGCCCTACTTAAGAGGCTATGGTATTGAGTTGCATGGAGGATATATGTTTTCCTAAGATAGAATGGGGAGTGGGTTTTGAGATCAGTCCATGAAGTAACTAAAGCACTACTTAAGATGATATTGTTGATCGCACACGTTCTGCAATATATGTCAAGTGTATCTCCTATCAACCATGAACCCTACTAGAGAAATCATAAAACAAATACACCAAGTTTTTACTAAGTTTTTTTGGTACAAAACAGGGAGAGAAAGGGGAACACATTGGGTTGCGTGGGAGGATATATGTTTTCCTAAGAGAGAATGGGGAGTAGGTTTTGAGATCAGTCCATAAAGTAACTAAAGCCCTACTTAAGAGGCTATGGTATTGGGTTGCGTGGAGGATATATGTTTTCCTAAGATAGAATGGGGAGTGGGTTTTGAGATCAGTCCATGAAGTAACTAAAGCCCTACTTAAGATGATATTGTTGATCGCACACGTTCTGCAATATATGTCAAGTGTATCTCCTATCAACCATGAACCCTACAATAGAAATCATAAAACAAATGCACCAAGTTTTTGCTAAGTTTTTTTGGTACAAAACAGGAGAGAAAGGGGAAAACATTGGGTTGCGTGGGAGGATATATGTTTTCCTAAGATAGAATGGGGAGTGGGTTTTGAGATCAGTCCATGAAGTAACTAAAGCCCTACTTAAGAGGCTATGATTTTGGGTTGCATGGAGGATATATGTTTTCCTAAGATCAAAAGGGGAGTGAATTTTGAGATCAGTCCATGAAGTAACTAAAGCCCTACTTAAAAAGCTATGGTAGAGATTTAGGGTCTCGATAGGATCTTATAAAAATAGTGTAAACAACAACACTCGGTTATTGCGAGATCTAGATGAGCTTCACATGCATGAAAAAAATAATAGAGGGAAGGGACGAGACGAACTTGAGATAAGATGAAAAACCAAATCAGGAAACTCCAAGTTTTGATTTGATAACTGGACTAAGTAAGGAGCATTATACTTCACAAAAACTGTTACGGGGATGAAAGATATTGAAGTGAAAAGCCACACCAGAAATGGAGAATGGAATATAAAAAATGATTGGCACGATATCATAAAATCAAGATTAACATTGGCGTGGAACCTGGAGAAAGTGATACACCATGCTAGATGCCTAATAATAGTGACAATTTCTCAGTAAAATCTGCATATGAACTGATGAGAAAAAGAAGACTACAACATGAATGGTTGGACAATATTTGATTGAAAGATATATTTTTTAAAATAAGTTGTTTTTAATGGAGGGTATTACAAGTGAGGTTGCCGCTGAAGACAACCTAAGGAAGATGAGAATTTCATTGGCCTAAATATGTTATTGTTGTGAAAGCTACGTACAAGAGACTAGGTTCCACCTATTTCTGACAACTTCATTAGCTCAAAAGCAATAGATACAGTTGATATAGAGGTGGTGGAATGAACCATCCCCAACAAAATTAAGGTACACATACAAAGCCATTCTTTTTCTGTTAATGTGGAAGTTATTAAAAAAAAAAAGACATGGCAAAGAAATGTGATACAAATATCTACTCTAGCAGACCATAATATACATGCATTGCTTGGTCAAATTAAAATACCCATGAATTGGGGTACCAACAGAGAGGGAGGGAATAATAGCCAAGCTACAGAAAGACAAACCATAGATTCATTGGTTGATAGTAAAAGAGGAATTACCAGAGCGGCGATGGATGATATTACTAGAGCAAGGAGAGATGAAGTGCAATACACATGAAGCTGGTAGAGGAAATCTGAGAGAAAGTTTATACGCCTTCTACATTAGAAATGGATATGGAGATCTTGTTAGTACAGAGGTTCGATGCATGGGGATTACTACAAACATGATGGCAGAGGCTACTACAATCCTAAATTCCTAATGGCATTAAGGAGATGTCAAAATCTTAATTTATATGATATAATTCTTGAAATTAACTCACTCAGTTTAAGGAAGATTAGTACAGATAAATGAAAGATACCATGACAATTAGCAATCAGATTGAAGAAATAAAGCAGCTCATAAGACAATCACAAGTTATGATTAAGCATCTATTTAAAGAAGCGAAATAACTTGTAGACAAGCTAGCAAATGTGGTATTGGATTAACAGATTACTTTAGATGCTAACAATTTTTTACAACTTCCAATAAAATATAGAAAATTACTAATAGTGACACTGTACAAATCTCTAATCTAAGATTTAGAGACATGAGAATAAACAACATGCAATAATGTATAGATTACCATAGCCATTTTTATCCATCTACAAGGCTTCATAAATGTGACAAATTTAAGCTACCTAACAAATGTTATGTGCTTACCAAAAGGAGCTAGTCACCAGCAGAGTTCTAGGCCAGAGGGACGGATATGGATTGGGAGAACTGATCTTGAGGAGGAGTTGTAAAGAAGGAAGCGTCTGAGCATCGCGGATATCTCCATCACTATCTACCTCAGCATCAAAAGAACGATTTAGTGGATGAAGGACCAAGAGGAACAACACAATAGAAAAAAAAGCGGAGATGAAGGCTTACAAAGAGCTCACTCAACTAAGAGTCATGACTAGACACCTCTGTCGAATACGAAAAAAATCCCCCAATATCCACAGGACAACAATTTTACTATTGAAGAGAGAAAGAAAGAAGAGAAGAAGAGTCCAACTAGAAAGAAGGAGGGAAAAGGCATATACCTTTGTGAGTTGATTCTCCGCTCATTAATAAACCACTAACCAAAGGGGAATTGATGATCCACAGATGAAGAAGATAGACGGCTTAGTTGATCAACCCTCTCAGAGGAGACATGGAGGCGGAAATGAGGAGAGTATCGAATTAGAAAACCCTACCTGAATGGTCTTTTAATAGAGGTATCTAGAATTGGGCTGGGCTGGGCTGACTGAATTTTACTTTAATGTGGATTTTTATTGGACTCGCTTGAGTCCAATGTTGTACAAATTTATTCATGAATAAAACGTCCACGACCGAAAATGACCCAAAAAAGGAGCAATAGTATAAGGTAGAACTTAAATGAAAATTAGACATATCTATAATGAATTTTAAAACACAGTTAGAGTAGAAATAAATAGATACAATAATACATTTCATTATATGTATTACTCCAAACATGTTATCCATTATAAGATTAAAAGTTACATATTCAAAACATGTTCTCTACTGCTAGTTGAATAAGTTATATATCTATGATGAACAACTTAAAAATTATTTTAGATAGAGATAAATAGATACACATGATACATCTTATATATGTATTGTTCGAAATACATTTTTTTACCAAACACATGAGATAATAATACTTATTTCAAATACGATAAAATAAATACAACATGTAATACATAGTTACATAGAAACAAGCGATGCATCTTATGAACAATTCATAAACATGTTTTTTGATTATGTGCAAATAACATGCTTCAAGATCGAGCATAATTTTTTATGCAAAATCATTTTTCATAAAAATATATTTTTAATTGAAATTAATATGATGAGTAGTGTACAAATAAAAAGGAGAATAAAAAAAGTAAATAGTTTTTTAAATAGGTGCACACAAATTTATGTTTGATATATAAAAGCGAATTTAGAATTTCAAAAAGATGTGTGCACCATTGTTTGTGACGGCTCTGCCCCTTAAAAAAAAGACAATCATTTTAGGCTCCCATATTTACTGGCCTCTTTTTTTTTAGCAATACTAGATTACAGGTTTTTTATAAAAAAAATATTAAAACGATTTTACGGAAAAAATAATATTAAAGGAAAAAGTTATTAGAAATTTGATAGATCTCGAGTACTGTGTCAGTAGAAATTTAAATGTATTGGTTATATGAATTATCGATTGGAAATGAATTATTAAAAGAAACCATTTATTAATAAAAATGTATATGTTATTTTGCATCTCGACAAATTTAAAACGTACACTTAATAAAAAGAAAATGAAATTTTTCAATAAATAACAAACAATGATACTTTTTAATTAATAATTAAAAAGAGGTCTGGTAATCGAACACTCAACCTCACAATCAAAAATCAACCATTGAACTAGTAAACCATTTGTTATCATGATTTCCTTTATCTAATATTTAATATATTTTTAAAATTATACAAATAATATATCAAGTTTTGGCCGATGATCACGAGTTCCAATGATCCCTTTTTTACAAATAAATTCGCTCCTAATGGTATATCATGTATAACGTGTGGAATACGTATTTCAAAAATATTAATTTAAGTAAAAGACAAGCTTTATTAAATTTTTTTATTAAAAACAGTTTAGACTATAATTTTTAAAAGTTTTATACTCATTGGCAAACACAACATGCATACTCATCATAACTCACTAGTATAGAAACTTTAGAGAATGACTATTTCATAATTCAGGAGGAATTTTGATTTTTAAAGCAAAGTTGAGAGTCATAAATGATTTTCACCCTTTTATATTTTAAAGTCAAGAATGTTATGATAAATCAGAATAATAAGTTTGCAATCTTGAAGCTACCGATAAAGTTTTAAATTTCATCTTTTCGCTTGATGCTAGTTCGCTGATTTTTTTTTTTTTTTGGTTCTCATATTTTAAAGTATGATTTCAAAAATATGCCCTTACAGATTGTCGTTTGATATTGTGTGACCTTCACCTTATGAATTAGGTTTTTGAGATTGAATAACTTTATCAAATGTTCATTTTCTTCTCATAATATAAACCTTAGATGTGGATAAGTCTTTTAATTAGTTCTATCACTATCTCAGTGTGGATAAGTCTTTTAATACTAGTACTATCACTATCTCAATTTTTCATTTCTCTAGAAATATAAAGGGAAAAGAATCATGTGTTCGAATTGGAGATTTTTTATAGGCTATGACAATGACAGTATCATAATTTTCACTAAAGAAATTTATTTTAAAAAATAAAAAATAAATATGAAAAAGTTGAAAGATAGACACGTATATATAATATATTTTTTAACATAAATATTTGACTCCTTTACGATATCTCTACTTTATAATACTCAATAATGTTCAATATTTTCACTAAAGAAATTTGATTAAAAAAATAAAAAATATATATATGAAAAAGTTAAAAGATAGACACATACATATAATATACTTTTTTTAACAAAAATATTTAACTCCTTTACGATATGTCTACTTTATTATAATAATCAATAATGGTCAATATTTTCCTAATTTTCTATATAAAAGACATGTTATTATATCATATGAGATACCTTGATATGGTCTTGAGGAAACATGGTGGTCCTAATTTATATTTCAAAACTATTGTAATCTTTTGAAAAACCACATGCATTTATAACAAATCACAAGTATACCACGTGACAATCATTAATTTTAATTAGATTAATTATTAATTAGCTTTACTCTTGTTTCTTCTTCCCATTTTTTTATTTATCAAGAGTATGTACCTCAACTTAATTAAGCTTGTTTCTTAATTTATTTCATCTTAATTGAAGTATAAGTAAATATATATAAATAGTGAAAAAATTGATGTAGTGTGAAATTTAGAACAAAGTATTATTGAGACGATTTCAATTGAGCTGATGTCGGAATCTTAGAACGACGCATTGAAAATTGACATATCGGAAAATGTTTTTTTTTTTTTGGAATTTTCAACCTCAATATCACTTACTTACAAACCATAAATAATAATTTTACAGTCATGTTTCTTCTTACAAGTTACTTTCTCTGTTCTTAATTACTTATCAGCTTTTGAATGGATACATTTATCAAGAAAATAATAATTGACATAGTAAGTATACTATTTTTTCCCTATTAATTATGAAGTAATTGAATTAAAAACTTGAGTTTTGCAAGAAGTTCTACCTTTTTTAAATTAATTAATTGAGGATATAATAAGTTTAAAAAATTATCCTTTCTTAATTTGTCAAAATGAATAAGTAATTGAAAACAACTAAATAAGAAAACGTGAATAAGTAATTAGGAACCTAGGAAGTATTTATCAAGAATTTGCAATTGAAGTTAATTTACCTTTTTTCTTTAAATCATTTAATCTTAATTGAAGCACAAGTAATTATTTTATTCCATTATATATTATAGGGAAAATGGTCAAAAATACCCTCTAACTTTGATTTATTATTTAAATTTACCCTCGCCGTTAAAATAAAGTTAATTTTACCCCTCGCCGTTAAAATAAAGTTAATTTTACCCCTCGTCGTTAAAATAAAGTTAAATTTACCCCTCCTGTTACTAATTTCACCAAATTACCCCTCATTAGATGGATTGACCCAAATTGACCCGATTTTTTTTTAAAAAAAACTATTCCTTATTTTAATCCATTAACCCGATCATTTAAAATAACCCGACCCCATTCTTCCAAATCTCCTATACCTATTTACCCATTCTCCCAAATCTCCATTAAATATGTCAAAGAGGTAAATTCGGGTCAATTTGGGTCAATCCGTCTAATGAGGGGTAAATTTGATTAAATTAGTAACAGGAGGGGTAAAATTAACTTTATTTTAACGGCAAGGGGTAAAATTAACTTTATTTTAACGGCGAAGGTAAATTTAAACAATAAATTAAAGTTAAGGGGTATTTTTGACCCTTTTCCCTATATTATATATAGAAAGAGGAAAAAATAATTAAATTGCTTATGCATATTAATGTTGGTCCACTAAACTAATGGCACAATAATTGCTCTTATCATCCAAACAAAATTAATTAATTCTAGTCCCCACATGATGTTAGATCTTTAGCAAGCTGGATAGGAACAAACCAAACATATAAATTAAATGAAGCTATGATAGTGATATTAATTTTATGTGTTTTAATTTATTTTGTAAAAAGATTTTGGTTAGATATGTAATTGAAAAGGAAATCAAGCCAAATTTTTATTGGAAATGTTACAATTTATTAGTTCATTCATATATTTTTCATAATTACTAGTTCTATACATTTATTTGCATGTATATTTTCTTAGAATTGATATTTTGGATGATCACTTAATTGATAAGATATTTTGAATTAATTCAATTTACGGGAATATTTTATTGAGTCTTTTTTTAATAATTAAATTAAATAATTATATTCGTTTGACACAGAAAAATATGACACATATTTAATATATCTTATTCTTTTAAATTTTTATTTTTAATAAACTTGTTTAACTTATGATTATTATATTTTACTACCTCAGCATGAACCTTGAAATATTTTTTGTAGCATTCATTTACTCTTGATTGTAAAATGGTTTGAGTTTAATAGCATCAAGTTTAATTTTAAAATTGAGCTTGGATCATAGTTACAATTGTTTTCCATAAATAGCTATTATTGATCATAAATTGTGAATAATAGTTATAGTTTTTCAATTATAATTGATAGCAACAATTTTAGAGAGAAAAAAGACGAGTATATTATATCTCATTTCTCAATTAAAATTGATATATACATATATCACAAATACACATATACATAGATCTCTTTTTGAGTCTTACACTCTTACACGCCTATTAACTTTGAAAGTAAAACTTACATAGATACACATTGTATCACCCATATTATAAATATATATAGATTCAATCTATAAAAAAAAATTGATTCACAAATGAAAAAAATATTGATACAATATTCATCAATATTTGCATAATTTATCATAAATACACAAATGTCATGTTTTCTGATAATACTTGTATCATTTTTTCCCTTTTACACAAATACAAACTGATAATAGATATATTATTTTTATTCAAACATTAAACAATAAAGCAAGAATTCAGAATAAATTTTGATATACGGTGTTACTCCAATAAAAAATAATCAACAATCAGCAAGAAAGGAAAAGAGAGGAGGAGAGAGGAAAAATTTGTTATAATACCCTAAGTATAATTATGTTGGGTAATTTTTTTTAAAGTATTATATATATATATATATATATATATATATATATATATATATATATATATATATATATATATATATATATATATATATATATGAGCATTCCATTTTGTGGCTCATACATAATTAAAAATTGGATATATTATCCAAATACACATCTTATTTTATCATAATCTCTAAAAATTTCTATCATTTTAAATATTTAAAAATTCCCTCTCGGATACATCACTTTCCGCTCGATGTCACATCATTATCCCTCTCGGATACATCCCTTCCTTCTCGGATACATACCAATCTATGTATCAGGATCCTATCCCCTCTATGATATATTCATATCATATTTTCTGTCTGATACATCCCTCTCCTCTCGGATATATCCTCGCTTATGTATTCGGGTGACTACTGATGTGTCTGGAAAGCCAATGATGTATCCAGAATTTTAGTGATGTATCTGAAATCCATAAATCTTAAGGGACTTTTATATTTTTAAAAAGTAGAGGAACAATATAATTAGCTCTATATTATATTTTTTTTAAAAAGTTGATCAATCATGATATGATATGAGAAAATTGCAGCCCATTACCCTTGGGCTATCTGATTTATAAAATTTAGCCCAACTCTTTTATCATTACTTGAACTAGCCCAAGTTATTATTGTATATAAAAGAAAAAAAAATTCTTTAGGGCAAATTATAAGAAATGACCATTCAGTTATTTCAATTACCAAAATTTGAATCAAGTTTATAAAATTACTAAAGTTAGCCAAAATTTCTTCTTCCTTCCTTCTCATTTCACCACTAATGGCTTCTAATCTTCTTCTTCTTCATTGTTTTTTTCTTTTTTTAAAAAAATAAAATAAAAATAAATTGTGTACCGTAAATCGTTGGAGCGAAGTATCTATTAAAAGACTCAAAATATTGAGAGAATTTTATATCTAAAATTTGAGACTATTTAGAGGTGACTTTGAGTTGATCGAGATTGAATAGTCAATATATAATTCATGTATAGTCAATGTATACTTCATGTATAGTTAAACTATATTTTAGTTTATTGAGTGTATCATAAGGTATATTCTATATTTTAGTTAAACTATATTTTAGTTTATTGAGTGTATCTATATATGAATAATCTATAGATATGCTATATTATATAATTAGTGTATACTTTATATGACTTTTGACGAGTTATAGTCTATAGTCAGTGTATATTTTCAATGTCACTCCCAATTAGCTCATATTTTTTTTTATTTAATTGGTGTTTAGTACACTATATAACTTTAGATGACAAACTATTTCCCTTTTTAAGTTAAGATTTGAGATTACCATACATAATCTATCGATTGATTCCAAATTTGAATTGTTTTTTTCCGCTTTACGTGAAATAATAAGTTAATTATGGTGATTAATATAAATTGTGATGTAGCGGTGAGATTGTTCTATCCTTAATTAAAGGTTTAAGATTTGAGTCCTAGCTATGAAGAAAAATTTGTTGGGCCAATTCACAAATGATATATCGCAGTAGTGCACATTTCAATTTAATCGAGACTTTAATGTGAAACTCGAACACCAAATTAAAAATAAAATAAAAATAATTGCAAAATATGTTTGTAATATTTATTGTTGTTTTTTAAAAATTGATGATTGAAATTTATTTAGTTGCCAAGGTCACAATTCAAAACTTGATACATTTTTATCTGAGATAGGCATTGGCAACTCCTCCATTATTAAATTAGAGGCACAACTTATCCACAATTTATTTTATTGATAAAAAATTAAAAGTAAACAGAAAAACATATATATAAAAGCTTGTCTTTTAGTATTTATAACTTAACAAATGATTATTACTAACATGTGCTGGAATAGCTCAGTTGGTTAGAGCGTGTGGCTGTTAACCACAAGGTCGGAGGTTCAAGCCCTCCTTCTAGCGTTACCTTTTTCTTTTTTTTTATAAAAGAAGTATTTAGTCGTCCAATATCTGGATATGTTGTTTACGTGTGTTAGTTAGTATTTGTAATCACTGTTATTTTTTTTTAAAAAAGAAAGTATTTTAAAAGAAGTATTTAGACGTCTAGTATCTGAATATGTTGTTTACGTGTGTTGGTTAGTATTTGTGGTCAGTCAATTATAATGAATGAGATACCAAGTATTATCACTCTTAGTAGTGTGTTACTGTTATTTATTTATTTTTAAAGTATTTTAAAAAAAGTATTTAGTCGTTCAGTATCTGAATATGTCGTTTACGTGTGTTGGTTAGTATTTGTGGTCAGTCAATCATACCACTATGTCGGAGGTTCAAGCCTCCTTCTAGCTTTACCTTTTTTTTTTTTTAAAAAAAAGTATTTAGTCGTCTAATATATGGTTATGTTATTTACGTGTGTTAGTTAGTATTTGTGATCACTGTTATTTTTTTTAAAAAAAAAAGTATTTTAAAAGAAGTATTTAGACGTCCATTATCTGAATATGTTTTACCTGTGTTGGTTAGTATTTGTGGTCAGTCAATCATAATGAATGAGATACCAAGTATTATCACTCTTAGTAGTGTGTTACTGTTATTTAAAAAAAAAGTATTTTAAAAGAATTATTTAGTCGTCCAGTATCTGGATATGTTGTTTACGTGTTAGTTAGTATTTGTGGTCACTGTTATTTTTTATAAAAAAAAGTATTTTAAAAGAAGTATTTAGACGTCCAATATCTGAATATCTTGTTTACGTGTGTTGGTTAGTATTTGTGGTGAGTCAATCATAATGAATTAGATATCACTCTTAGTAGTGCGTTACTATTATTTTTTTTTAAAAAAAATAGTATTTTAAAAGAAGTATTTAGTCGTCCAGTATATGTATATGTTGTTTACATGTGTTGGTTAGTATTTGTGGTCAGTCATCATAATGAACGAGATACCAAGTATCATCACTCTTAGTAGTGCGTTACTGTTAATTTTTTTTAAAAGAAGTATTTAGTCGTCCAGTATATGTATATGTTGTTTACATGTGTTGGTTAGTATTTGTGGTCAGTCATCATAATGAACGAGATACCAAGTATCATCACTCTTAGTAGTGCGTTACTGTTAATTTTTTTTAAAAGAAGTATTTAGTCGTTCAGTATCTGGATATGTTATTTACGTGTTGATTTGTATTTGTGATAAATCAATCATAATGAATGAGATACCAAGTATTGTCACTCTTAATAATGTTGCATGTGTATAATCCATAAATATCAGACTATGTGAGTCGATAAAAATCTAAAAATAGTACACCATAATTTTTTTCTCTAACTTCACGAAGTAAAGGGTAAGATCTTCTTACACACAATATTGATTTTACTTATAAAACTACGTTAAGTTTATTATTATACCGTAAAATAATATTATTTTACTAGAACCAAGTGATTAACTTATTAAATTTAAATCTTATGCTTCAAATCATTACCAATTAAATAGACAAACTTTACACACACCTCATGGAAGTTCTTCCACCTCCTATTTGCAAGATCAAAGTGTTCCACACGTTAAAATATTATGTTTTTTCATTTCTAGCATATAAAATAGATTCCTTAAAAAAGATTTATCGACTTTACTTACAATACATAGTAAGGTGTAAATTAATTCGGTACAAAAAAAATTAGTTTTAAAAAAATAAGTAATTTCTGACTTATCTTTTTATGTTCAGTAGGTAAGTAAAATATATTATTCTAAATATATTTGTATATAATTAGACAAATACTACAGAAAGTGAATTTGAGAAGATAGAAGTGTTGATTGATAAAGCATAGACGTAATAATACTATGTTTCATTTTAACGATTGGATAAACTTGTTGAGTGATCAGATATATAATCAAAAGATCTTGATTCATTTTTCAAGGTCAGTTATATGATAATATGATTCTCAAGATAAACTTATTTTATGTATTTATCTATCATAAAAAAGAAGGAAACTAATGATGCATAAATATCTCAAAAATCTTTTTCTTTCATTTTATCATTGTAATATTATGTTTTTAACTACAGATACCACCCCCACCCATCATGATTATGAGTGACTTAAACTCCTATTTATGATTTCATGGACAATACATGAGCATTGACGATTGAATCTATTTATTTTATATCATATATTGTTATTTACTTTACATTATATCTAATTATTTGTCATATAGTTAACCGTTTAAAAATTATTTGTGTATATATAATTGAGCATGACTATAAATAGGAATATTTACGGGTTGATTTAGATCAGTTAGTGATTAAAATTAAAATCAAATCAATTTAATTAATTTTAAAATTATTAAAATTAAAACAAATCAAATGAAATCAAACCAAATATAATATATATTTATCGATTTGATTGTTATCGAATTCGATTCGGTTATTAACCATATACAAAAATAAAAGATACAATTCATTCAAAATGAAAAATAATAAGAATGACTCACATTACATAACTTTCGATTATTGAATTTACTACAAATAAAGCTTCAAAATTCATTATTTTTACATAGAAGGAAGAGACAATGACATTTTCAATCTCGCAAAGAATTGTCATAGACACTCATATACATGAAGTCAATAAGATAAATGTTCTAACTTTGGTCATTTTCTGCTTTCACAAGTAAATATAAATAAATTTTGATGAAAACATATGTAAGATATTTAAAAATGTTATTAAAAATAATATATTATGTATGTATGATAGAATATATGTATATAATTTATTGGTCTGGTTCATTTATTTTCTTGTTTTTTTCCCGAACAAAACCCTAACCAACCCAAATACTAGGAGTTTTTTAAAATTCAAGCCAAATCAAATCCAAATAAAATTCGTTTGGTTTAATTTTTCAATTCGAATCAATTTTTTTCAAATCGTGAACACCTATAACTATAAGGGCTCGTTTGGCCATAGATTTCTCAAATAATATTTGGGGAAATATTTGGCAAATAGTGTCTGTCTATGCAATTTGTCATTATTTGACAAATATCCCAAATTTCAAATACTAGTATTTCAGTCAAATTTCATTATTTAGGATCTTTCAAAAAATTAAAATTTTATAGCAAACTTTTATCTTTTACAAAATCACCCTCTATAGTATTTGTTTACGTTGTATTACATAATTTTTTACGTAAACATCAAAGTAGTGATACAGTATTTAATGAATATGAAAGTGATGATATAATTGTTGATGAAAGCGATGAACAATCAGTTCATGATAACAAAATCATGTGTTTTGTCTACTTTACAATGTATGAAATAATGCTTGTTCCACTCACTCCAAATTACCACATTGCTCCTGTGTCATGAGCACTACTTGTTATTTGTTACAACGAAAATTCAATTGACTTGTAATACAAACTTATGGTCATTTTTGATAGTTTTAAATCTTACGGGTATAAATTTTTTTTAAAAAAAGAAATTGAAATATATATTTCAAAATATTATGGCCAAACATTTCGTGAAATTTTATTAATTTTCACTCAATAATATTTGTGAAAAATATTTGAAATTTTATAGCCAAACGCTATATAAATATTATAGATAACCATAGATGCAAGTTTATTGAGTGCTTAACCTCAAATTAAAATATCTATTTTTATCTGAATCATAAAATAGTAAAACAGATTTTAATAATTGAGAGAATGAGAAGAGCACCCATATCACTGCAGTGGAGAGAGTAGAGTAGAGTAAACACAAAGCACTAAAAAACCAGTGAATTAAAGTCTATATATAAGTCAAGATTCCATATTGGGCGGAGTCTTCTGTAGTTCCATTTTTCTTCAAAACCCCAAAATCAGCAAAAGTTCAATTGATTGAGGAAGAAAAAGAAGAAGAAACAATGGTGGAGAACAAGTTGGTACACTCTCCATTAATCACTTATGGATCAATGCTCAGTCTTCTATCTTTCACACCCCCTTTTGTAATCCTCATGTAAGTCCAACACCCACTTTTCATATTGATCTATTTTTGTTGATTTTATTGTCTTTTCTTGTTTTGGGGTTTTGGGGTTTCTGTTTTCTTGTGTAAAAGTTCAGATCTTTGAATGGTTTGTTGTACCATGTTTAAAGATTGGATCTTTTTTTTTTTTTTTTGTTTAGTTTTGGTTTGATTTGTTTGCTATATAGTTTAACTGCCTTCTAGTTATAAAAATGTGTTCTTTTTTTTATTTGGTGTAATTGAAATTCATTTGTTAAAGGCTCTAAAGAAGCAAATGTTTGGTTAGAGTTATGTAGATGTTAGTTTGCTTACCAAATATGGTATTACTTGTGCATGATTTATTACCTGCATAACTCACTGCATAACTCACCTTTAAACTAACTACCAAACGACCCCTTTGGGATTTGGGAGGTCTAAAAAGAGAGAGACACTAGAGTGGATGAAGTTTTTCTTTTGAAGGGGATGTAACAAGTTACTCCAATAAGTATAGATTCTAAATTTAGCTAATATCAATTGATCATGGACTACGTTTCAATCCCAAATGAGTTTGATTCGGTTAAATAAAGCATGTGCATCTGTTATGCTCCACCTTTTCAGTTTTCAGAGGATTCACAATCAATAGACTATTTTTGGCTAGTCGTCTACCTACTGCAGTTTGCTGAGTCATAATTTTAGTTAGTATGATCTTAAAATATGGTTCTGTGGTTTCTTTCTGTAGACATTCGTTAATTGGCCTATATAGTGAGAGATCATGATGTAGCAAGAAAGTGGTGAGTAATAAATAGGATATACAGAAAATGATTTGCATTTAGTCATGTGAAATGAGTAAAAATGCTATGTAAAGAAAAATTTACAAATTGATCCAATTGCTGTGAAGTTTTTGAATGTTTCACCAGTAACAGATGATTTGTGCCGTCTTAGCTACAGATCTTTCCACTGTGTTATGTACAGTAGCTCAGAAGTTTCTTGACAAGGAAATGTAATTGTATAACTGCACTAATTTTTGGACCTTAATGGGCTACTTGCAGGTGGTATACAAATGTGCACGCTGATGGGTCTATCTTGAAAACGTTCAATAATCTAAGGGAAAATGGTTTGCAAGGATTAATCGATATTTGGCCAAAACCTACTGCAATTGCTGGGAAGCTAATCATTTGTTATGCTCTATTTGAGGCGGCACTTCAGCTTCTATTGCCTGGTAAAACAGTCGAAGGCCCAATATCTCCAACTGGACATAGGCCTGTCTATAAGGTATATGGCAGTTATGCTATACACTTGTACAGTGTGCATCTTGCATTTATAGTGTGTGTAACTTGTCTTAGTTGAGTTTATTTCAAGTGATGCAATGATTGATGTGCTATGATCTGTCTTTCCTCTGTTCATTGTACAACTGTATAACTTGCCTCTTACATCCTCTACTTATTGCAGGCTAATGGCATGGCAGCATATGCAGTGACACTGATCACATATATCAGTCTCTGGTGGTAGGGATTTCATCAGTTTTTGCTTTTTGACTTGCTTGCTGAATCTTGAGACCTCGATTCTTTATGTATTGGTTCGTTAATCCTCACTTGCCAGCTTCAGCTTGACAATGCTTGGGACAGCATTGGGGTCTTGGAGACATGAATTTCATCAAGGGAATCCAAAAAAAATATGCTCTTTTGTGTTTAGGGCTTCAACAATTTGTATTAAACTGATAAAAAGTTTTTTCACCTAAACAAACACCAATCGATTCTTCCAAATATTATTGGACACTAAAGAATACAACAAAAATAACGAACTTTGTGCACTTTTAAGGTCTGCGTACACTCTATCCTCCCCAGACCCCTATGTTATTGCTATTGCTGTTGTTGTTTTGTAATGTGTATTTGTTGATATTGTGTGTCTGTCTCTTTCAAAAGTTTGTAGAGATGGCATACTTGTATTTACTTAATACGTCTCCAACTCGCTCCCTAGTAGGTCTAGTTTTTTCCATGGGCCAAACACATGAATTTGTTTTATGATGGGTGGTTGTAAGACTTGAATCCAAAACCTTTGCTTGCTCTAATACCATATAAAAAAAACAAAAAAAAACCTTAGGCCTAACTAAACCGAAAGTTAGCATATTTAAGGAATATCCAAGATAATATAAGGAGATAAAATCACATTGTCTCAACGTATATGAGACACTCTAACAACTCCTGACGTCCAGAACCTTTGCTTGTTTGATTGTTCATTTTATCTATTAGCTATTATTTGTGAGAATGGTGCTTATTATTGTCCATTAACCTCATCAGTTCATGCTCTCTAGTTATGTTTTTTTTTCTTGCGTCTTTCAGGTTTGGAATATTTAATCCTGCAATTGTTTATGACCATCTGGGCGAGATTTTCTCTACACTTATTTTTGGGAGTTTATTCTTCTGTGTTTTATTGTACATTAAGGTAAGTATTTTAAGTACCCTCAGTACACCTCTCATCTCTGATTCTTTGCTTAGTATTATACCTGTCTGACACCTTGTGCTGACATTTATAATCTATAAGGGTCATGTTGCACCATCTTCCACTGATTCCGGTTCATCAGGGAACATAATAGTTGACTTCTATTGGGTAAGCATCTTTTGAAAATTTATCTGTGAACTTTATTACTTCATTTTGTGTCTTTATAGGAAAAATAAGCATGATGATGTTATACCATAAATTAAGTCAAGGAAGTCAAATATCTAGTACTTGCATCAACTCTGAAGTTGAAAGTGATGTCATAATTTATAACCTTTTGAAATCTTTCAGGGGATGGAGCTTTATCCTCGTATTGGCAAACATTTCGATATTAAAGTCTTCACAAACTGCAGATTTGGTATGATGTCTTGGGCAGTTCTTGCTGTCACTTATTGCATAAAGCAGGTAAATGATGTAATGAAGTCCTTGATAGTGAGAATTGAAACTATCCCAATATTTCTCGGTTCTATTGTTTCCAGAGTTGGTGAATTTTACAAGCCTTCTATTGGTGATCCTTTGCCAGTTGTTTAGTTTTTAGGTCATGCAAGTAAGAAAATAATATAATATTCATTTGCTTCCATCAATAGATGCATAACAGGATTAGCCAGAGACACTTTTTCTTATACCATTCAATGGAAGAAAACAGTGGAGCATTTTTTGAAGTACTCCCTCCGTTTCAATTTTTTTTACCAATTTTGACTTGGCATGGAGTTTAAGAAAGTAAAGAAGACTTGAATCTTGTCGTCTTAGATTAAAGATTTGTCAAATGTACCAAAATGTTCTTAAATTTTGGGGTCTTAAACATGCCACGTGGAAAGTTGAAATTAAAGAGTTGCTAAAAAAGGAAAGAGTCATTTTTTTTTGAAATGGACTAAAAAGGGAAGCAAGCCAAACAAATTGAGGAAGGGTAATAATGTTTACTTGACATGACCCTATCACAGCTTAGGTCTCTTTACTTTGTTCTCATTCTTTTACCTTGATCCCTTACATTCTTTACCTGGATTTCAGTTGATTGTCAAAAGAAAGACCTAGTCAATTTATATGAACTTCATTTTGATGTTTGAACGATAGTTTGCATAACATATTCTTACTTTTCAGCATGAAGAATATGGGCGTGTATCTGATTCCATGCTTGTAAATACGATATTGATGTTGGTGTATGTCACAAAATTCTTTTGGTGGGAAGCTGGGTACTGGAACACTATGGATATTGCACATGACAGAGGTTTGTGCGCACTGTGTTTTCCATATTGAGATATAGCAAGTACCTTCCCAGTGCTCTGATTGCAATTGCTGACATTTCTTGTTTCGCTATTTCCGTGGATGCCTATATATAATCTCTCTGGATCTCAAATTTGTTTGGCAGCTGGCTTTTATATATGTTGGGGATGCTTGGTGTGGGTTCCAAGCATATACACGTCTCCTGGAATGTACCTTGTTAAACAGCCTGTGAATCTTGGGCTTCAGGTATTTTTGCATCCAAGAAGAATTTGCTATATGCATATTAGATATAAAGTTATTGCCAATAAGCATTACTTACTGTTTATTTATACTCAACTACAATTTTGGGATTCGTACTAAGTATTTACTTAGTCTTCATCTTCTATTTTGATAACCAAGAAATCCCCGAGGGCTGGTGGGTACAGTTCGAAACTCAATGGATCATAAGTTCGTCCCTCTTCCCTTCTCCACTTAGTTACCATGCTATTGTCTGTGGCAGGTTTCTAATCTATGGCGAACACATATCCTGCACATCATGTGCTTAGTCTTCATCTTTATCAACTTATTTTGAAAGATGTTCTTAGTGAACCATATTCACCTCTAGTTCATGCACTGAAATACTCAATCACGAGTCACGGCCCACAATGTGGTTAAAATTAGTGCTATTCATCTAGCTTGTGAGATCAGATCGACTACTCTACTACCATCATTCCGTTGCCTAGCACAAAAGGTTGCTTAAGACTAATTATGGAAAATGTTCTTTGCAGTAATACCAAGAAAGTATCAAAATTTCACTCAAATAATGTTGCTGAAGGTGAAAGGTTCAAGAAAGGCATCATATTTCTGTTGAACTGAAATCTCTTCACAGTTTGGCTTTCTAACTTTTGTAGACAGATAATAGTAATTCAAAAACACTTTTAAATCAACTTAGGAAATAATGAAGTGTAAAAATGAGGGTGACTGTTGAGCATACGGTATAGAGTACAAACCATGATAGATTATAGAAGATAGATATCTTCCAAACTCTCTGATAGAGTCAGAAGTTGTGGCGTTATTAGTTTCAAGCTTGAGAAAAGCCCTGGAAATGCGAGATAATGTACTTAGAACATCTTCTGATCGACATTCATCCCTTTAAAGTATGACGGAAGTCCCATTGCTGGCACAACCATCTGTAGCACAACAGATAATATGAGCAAATGAGACTATTCAGCCATTCATCAAAGGCTAACGTGTTCATTTTTCACCAAGCTAGCATTTCTTTTGTTGCATGGATGTGTAATTTTTCTCCTTTGTTTCATTTTCTTTGACTTTTTCAGTTTTCAGGGTGTCCATTACTCTCTTCAACATTGGCTTTGTTGCTTCCTCTGTTCTAGTTGATATGACACTCTTTTCACTATGAAATTGTGAGATATTTGCCACCAGTCTAACAGTATTTCTCAATGAATTTCACAATTTCAAGATCACATTTGCTTAACTTCTTAAAAATAGATGTGGTTTTTCTCAACCATACTATTTTTTCGATTGGTTCGACAATACTACTTACTCTTTTGATCATTCCTTTGATATTTTATTCGATTACCACTATAGATATGGAATTAAAATACTACATTCAAATGTCATATAAAATTAGAGGAAAGGAGTATAAGTTTTTAGTCAAAGAGTTGGTAATTTGTATAATTTTATTTAAAATGATAATGTTCGATATTAGAACATGAGTCAACCTTCTTAAGAGGAAGTACAATCTGGGTTCGTTAGAGTACTTCAGATGAGTTGTATCTTATATTTTCAATGACATCTTCCATTTCTGGTATTTTAAACGTTTCATGTAAAGAAAAAACAGAACGCATTCTTGAATTGTCAAATGACAAAGAAAGGTTCTGTATTGAGTGTTCACTTTTACCAATAGGGGTCTACCCTTGGGATGATGGTGTTTCACTTTTGAATTCCCCGAGAATTGCGACCTTTTGCCCCCACCCAACGCACCTTAGAACATTTTTAGATCAGTGTATGTAGAATTTACCTGTCCCTATTGGTAGCAACATACGTTTTACGGTTAGAAGTTTGACTATCCAATGTTATAGTTTCTTATTTGCCATCTCAGCATGTGATATTTTGAAACTTCCGTTACTTCAATCCACTATAAAAAACTACATGTATTAACATGGCTTGTAGAGCGCACACATTCATTTGCTTATAGTGACATAAGTATCTGAAAAGGAGAGAATTATGAGTACAATTACTTCCCTAATGTTCATCCAACTTATTGACCTGCACTAGATTTTACAACTTGGATTGTGGATGTACTTCATAGTACATACAGATTGTTTCATTAGTTTTCACATGTTTCATTTGATGTATTATAAATGTTCTGCATAACAGAAAAAAAAAACTTATTCTAGAATTGTCCAATGAAGCAGAGAAGTTGCCGATTTTCTTTTGTCAATTAGGGGTATTCCCTTGGGGACAATGGTCTTTCACGTGATCTCTCTGAGAATTGCAATGATTTGCCACGATGCACCAGTTTGCCATTTTGTCATTGCAAGGCAAAGTTTTGGCTATAAAACATTGAGTGATAATGTGTTATCTGAAATTGATCATTGGTGCATTGCATCAACCTGCTTAAGGAAACCACATGTATTAAAATGACTTGGAGAGCATATGCAATTTTATTGCTTTCGGTTTCTAACGAGGAAAGTTCTTTCTTTTATTTCAGCTTTCCCTTTACATACTAGTGGCTGGTCTTCTCTGCATATATATCAACTACGATTGTGACAGGCAGAGGCAAGAGTTTCGGAGAACAAATGGAAAATGCACTGTCTGGGGAAAGACTCCATCTAAGGTCAAATGATACCATCTGTGAATTTATTTTTCGAACTCTCTTATCCTTATTTGATGATTTTTGACTTGGTTCTTTCACTCAATGCAGATAGTCGCCGCATACACTACTACCTCTGGTGAGAAAAAGACCAGCCTTCTGCTGACATCAGGATGGTCAGTTCCTTTCTTTGTTCTCCTGCACGTTTTACTTCTGCAATTTAGACACTAAAACATTTTTTTTGCGGGGAGGTAATAATTGTATCAAATTCAGCAATAAGAAAGTGCTGGAAAAGTATATCCATCAGTAGTCAAATCCAGCAGTTAAGAATGTATTCTAATCCTATTCTTGTAGGGCTTCTATAAGATCTAAAATTGATCCATCATCATTCACTTGTTCTTTGCACCAAAAACAAAATAACAAACTACACGTTATTTTGATCTTTTTGGATGGAACTTGGTTTGCCTTCTAAACATCTTGAGTTCCTTCCTCTCCCAGTTGTCCACGAAACGCAAGCAAGGATGGTGTTCCACCATTTTGTTTGGCTTTTAGTGATGCCTGATTTATTCCAGCTACATAGTAGATCATAGTGATTGCTAGGCATCATTCATTGAATTCCTAATATGTTTAGGAATAAATGCAATAGCTGATTAGTCATTTGACAATGCAAAAATAGATGGTAATAGTTTCCGACATTTCTCCACATAAAAAGCGTCTTTTACATACTATAATGTCCCTCTTCTGTTAAGTTCTCTTGAGTTTGACTTGCCTCCATAGTCCTTAGTCACTAACCATGTGAAAAATGCTACTTTGTTTGAAGCTTTTGTTTTTCATATCTTCTTCGACGGCCACCTCCTGTTTCATTGAGCATTAATCATCAGTCTTGTAGCATTACTAGACAGTAGAGGAAGCAATGCTTATGACATCCATATTAGTCTTTCTTCATTACTGGACAGTTCCGGAGCATGTTTTAGTGCAGCAATCAATCAACTGTTCTAGTTAGTTCTCAGTCATTTAGCTTACTCCTAAATTGTGTACTGGATTGTAAAACTACAAATTTGTATTGTTATTCTCCTATATTACCAGTTTCATTCTTATAGAGGCTGCACTTGGTTGCATTTAACAAGGAATTCTGAAAAAATACCTTGTATATTTCTAAGAAAAGCATTTAGTATTTGTGCTATTTTTCATACGTCCTGTTTTCTAATGCCAAACAAATTCATATATTGATGTATAATACATGTAAATTATTTTTGCTTATAGTGGCTTGAGACATCATACATTTTATATAATATGTTTAAACCATTTTGCAGGTGGGGCTTAGCTCGCCATTTCCACTATGTTCCAGAAATATTAGCGGCATTTTTCTGGAGTGTACCAGCTCTTTTCAACCACGTAAGTGTTCCTTTACATCATTACTCTGTATTTTTCTTCTTTTCTCAATAGAGAGAATTCCATAATCAATTCTTTCTTGCATTTTGCATTTTGTTCTTGACATGGCTGAAATCTAACATCCTGTTGTCCCTTTACTTTTTCTTGTACTTGCAGTTCATTCCCTACTTCTACGTCATCTTTCTAATAATCCTCCTCCTCGATCGAGCTAAAAGGGACGACGACCGATGCAAGGCAAAGTAAGAAAGCACATACCCTCATTTTTACCTGGATGCTTCATATGGTTCTCCACTCTTCTCACTAATAAACTTGATCAAATTGATTAGTAATAGTCATATATGTCATGCTGGTTGTGTTATTAACAAGACTTGAGAACTTATTGATTCCTTTGCTCGTGGAAAAAATCAACTTATTATATTCTCAAAATAATTATCCTGGCATCCCGCTACCCCCCTGGCATAATAGATCACTGGAAGTAGCACCTGAGGGCGTGACCTAGACGTCAATGAAATGATTGACAATCATGGGACTAGGGGTTCAAATCCCAATCGAAGACAAAAACTTAAGTGATTTTTACCCCATTTGCCTTGACCTTAACAGGCAGAGTAGTCGTGATATGTGTTGGTGAGAGTTAACACGTAGTTGGTAGAGTAGCTAAGATGGACAAAAGCTGGCCTAGACACCACTGTTTTTTAAAAAAACTAGTTGAGTAGCCGAAAGGTCGTCTTGATTTGTCCCTAAAGATCGTTACGAAGCTATTATATAAACATGTTATTAGTTATTTGTGGTACATTAAACTCTTCCAAGGGTGAAAATTCAACCAAATTTTGTTGCTTTGCAGGTATGGCAAGTACTGGAAATTGTATTGTGAAAAGGTTCCTTACAGAGTTATCCCAGGAATTTACTAGTGATTTTTGGACTTCTAAGAATGTTTTACAATAAAGTTTGATGTATTTTTGTAGGCTCTTCATGTTGGTGTTTGTATGTATACTTATTAGTTCTAAAAGTTTTGAGAGACTTGTTTTTATATAAAAATATTTAAGACGTGAGCTGAGCACCATGAGTTCTAACGTTCAATAGAATTTGCTTTAACCTTGCTGGAAAGAGTTACCTTGTTGCTGTTGGAGGTGATAAGTATTTCGTGAAATTAGTTGAGGTGTGTCTAAGTTGGCTCGGACACCATGGTTATAAATAAATAAATAAATTGATGTTCATACAATTCCTTTTTATATTGTTTTGAGGCTTCGGTTTAGTGGTAAGAGCTAGGGGTGGGCATAAATATCGAAAAATCGAACCAAATTGAAAATTTTCGTTTTTTTGGTGTTTCGGTTTGGTGTTGGTTATCTTTTTTCGGAACTTCGATTCTTCGATTCGGAGTTCGGTGTAAGGGGTCCCGAAACTATGGTGCACCTAAGAATCGAAGTTTTATTTACTAAATTTAGAAATATTTAAATTATATTGCTTAATTAATAATAGTTATACACTCTTGAATTTTGACTCAAAATATTTACATGACCTATTTAAATTTTCAATTTTTAAATGACAACATATATAATGTCAATAAAGTGTTGAACTATTAATGTTGCTTATGTATAATTGTACATTGTGAGTCCTTATATTTTGGCTGTTCGAAAGTTCATCGTGACATTGTGATTGCTAGGTTGCTTGCTCTCTTCTTTATTCATTCAGCATTCCGGTATGGGAGAAAGCCTTTAGGCTTTAGCAAAATGGCAGCCATCTATGCTAAGAAACGAAAACAAATCCTTTGATATTTTTGCTAAAAAGTCATCTATGCCCTCTTTATTTTTATTAAATACATGAAGAAACTCTTAATACTTTATCATATTCCCTCTTTATTTTTATTCACACCGAAAAATCGATTTAATAACACCGAAGTAAACCGAATCGACATAGAAAAACTGAACCGAACCGATCTAATTTGGTATAAACTATGGTGCACACTTTTCTAAAATCGAATACCAAAGAATCGAACTGAAATTTGATTAAACCGAACTGAAGAACCCAACGCCCACCCCCTAGTAAGAGCATGACACATGATCACACTTAGGTGCTTGTCACAAGTTTGATTGTTCTTGTGGGGCGATAAAGTGTAGACGAGTAAGTGTATTATACACCAAGTTTCAAATCGTATATCAATTAAAAGATTTCTCGATTATAAAAAAAAGAGAGGTTGTTCAAAATTAAAATGTACCTCTTTATTCAAACAAACGATTTTTAAAAATATTTTATAGTAATAGCGATTTCTCGATCGTAAAATGTATTATCTTTTTTATTTTATTGCACAAATATAATATAAATTTAAGTTTCAAAGTTATTTTCCCATGCACTTTGGAAACCCTTTTCTTCAAAGTTCTATAAAATCTATGACTAAAAGCAAGCTTAGATACCTTCTTCGTTGATAGTAAGTGAAAATTAGCCATAATTAAATAAAAATATGATAAAGCTAATTTCTATAGTAAGTAATTTTCAAAATTTTCAAATTTAATTAAAAGTAAGTATTTTTAAGGATGGAAATTCAGTAGCAAATATTCTAGCCAATATTTTATTTTTAAAAAAAAAAATTAAACTCCAACCACTTTAAGGTGTCTTTTAAGGTAATTAAAAAAAGAAAATAATTAAAAAAACAAACAAAAAGGAATTAACTTAATTTTGTTTTCAAATATACTTTTGTCTAATAAATGAACAATTTTTTAATTTTTCGTTGAACACTTCTTTGAATTTCCTATGAGTAAATTAGGTAATTTAGTGAAATAACCCTCTTAATTAATATACGTTATTAAATTGTTTTCTTAATTCAAAATCTAAAATATCACATTATGTATGGGTGAGCGTAGTGATAAATTAAGTAGATCTCAAACTCTCTTTTAAAATAGATTTTTTTAATTCAAAGGGATTTTTTTTAGTGTTTGGAGGAATCGTAGAAGGAGAATGTTTTCCATGGAAATGATTTCTTAGAAATATTTTTTCTCGAAAGTAGAAGTGTTTCATATTTTATGTTTTACTGTCTGAAAAGTAAGTAGAAAATTTTCTAAAAAATACTATGACGCGGGCGGTAATAGAAGTGGAAATTCACGAGTGGGGGTTGGAGGTATTGGAAGGACGGAGATGAGACAATAAACTTGGAATACCATTCATCAAACCTGCCTTCCCTTAGCGAATTCCATCAGGACGTTATTTTTCTCATTTTAAGGAACTTGTTTTACTAGAGAAAAAATGTTTCCCAAACATATTAACCAACCAAACATAGAAAAATTGAAAAATATTTTTTGATAAATGTTTTTCAATTATCTCATGTTTGATTGGTTACATATTTTGGAAAATATTTTTTCTAGGAAAACAAACACCTTAAATATGAGGAAAATAAGTTCTCTAACGAAAGAAGGAAAAGCAAGTTTTATAAACGGCATTTTAAGATTATTCTCCTCCCAGAAAAACCCTATATTCTCAGTCCCACCCTTTACCCCACCCAACCCCAGCCCTAAAGCCCAACTCCCTACCACATTTCTCGCCCACATAATATATTGCTAGATTACATATAAGTACTCTTAGAATAAAATAAGTACTGTATAAGCTCGAATATATATGACTCCTGATTCGATGATCTTATGCTTGTTTTTTCCCATGGACACACATCTATTAGCACTTGTAACACGCCTTTTATAGCTCGTTGAGTGATGTGATGTTCATTTTCTTTTCGTAAAGTATTCACTATATCTTGAAAGAATTCAGGTTTTAACCTTAATAAGAAAATTTTCAAATCCAAACACTTTATCTTCATCCAACTTCTAATCCAACAAATTCATTTGATTATACTATGATATTCTTCAATATCAACTTCTAGCAATAAACTATATAAATAGACATAATGAATAAATAAAATTAAGAGAGACAAATACAAATTAACCCACCATTTTTTATGTATTAATATTCATCTTTATATATATATATATATATATATATATATATATATATATATATATATATATATGATCTTTTGTAATGTTTCTTTTCTTGAAAAATAAAGGGATAAAAATGTTTCTTTTCTTAAAAAATGAAAGGGTATATGCTGGTATGTTACTTATATATGTATCATTAAAGAAGAAAAGAATAAAACATTATTATGAAAACATTTAGGACTTTATTGATCCGAAGACCTTAAAAAATAATCTTTTATGAAGGTAAAAATAAGGTATTTTACCTTCTCCAATGCTTATTTTGGGATTATACTGATATGTTGTTGAATATATACTCAAGAGATAAACTTATATACATGGAAAATTACTCGAAAAATAAGAATTGAGAATTTTTTTGGAGGACATATAGGAAACCCTAAAATAAGATCTCCAAAGGGGATGACATATATAGAGAGAAATAAAAATAGAGAATGCAATTGAGAGATGAAAAAAAAGAAACAAAAGAAGGGTTTTTATAGTTGAGTTGAGGTGTTTTTACATGACAATATTGGAAAATCTATTAAATAACATTCCATATATATACTGATTTATAATAGTTTTGATAAATGAAGTCAAAATTAATATAAACCTACCAAAACATAATCTTAGTAAGAAAATCTTTATCATAAATAGGTAAGTAGATTATTAATAATAATTAATTTTTTCTCTAGTCAATGTTTAAATACCTTAAAATAGTGTTCTCATCTCCATATACATTAATATGTTAACGACTCAATTTCATACCTTGCGGGCTATAATATTAATTTTGATAGTTTAAATTATTTTAAATTCCCATTTTAATTATAACCTAATCATTTTATCGATTTCTATCGATTGAATTATACAATATAGTATGTATTACATATATATATATTTCCGAAGGGGGCGTTTGGTAGAAAATAAGTAATATAAAGACTAGTAATGCAGGGATTAGTAGTGTTGGAATTAGTAATGAAAGGTATATCTTTTTATCAAGTGTTTGGTTCATCATTGTTTCCCACCCCATCTTGTGTTTGAATTAAAACTCCACAAATAGCTTCTTTCCAATTATACCGATTTTCTGTTTTATGTAATCGGATCAAAGTAGACAATTCCCGGACAATATTATTTTTCTATGACATTCTAACTAGCTAGGAGAAGAACAATTTTGTTGTCATGTTTGCTATTTTCTCACTTGAATTATTTGAGGTAAATAATTGTCATTTTCATAAATTAATCACTTAAAAACCGTTAGTTTTCAATATAGAATAGATAGACCATCTACTTTAAGATCGAAAAGACGATAAACAATAGTAAAATAGAATATATCATCTACATTTACACATGAAAACTGGAAGTTGTTATTTTCATATGTATACAATTTATAAATTGTTCAAAATAAAATAATTAGAAACCATATATAAACTGTTCAAAATACAAATAAAAATGTTCTACTCTTGAAGCTCATGGTACCACCTTTCATAGCACGGTATTATCTTTTTGTTACGTAGGTATACTTTTTTTTTCCAAATAAACTTTTAGTTGAGATCACAATTTCTCTTTTAATAATAACAACAATAATAAATTTTTAAAAAAAATATATTTATACAAAAAATAATCGATGGCTGTTATGTTAATTTTATTTCTGTGTTTTTATACTTTTTAGTAGTGTGTATGTATATAGAAAAAGAAAAACTTATTTAACTTCTGTTTAATTATAGACTTTGGTTACTAAAAATGTCATTTGTACATGAAATTTGGTAAGTTTTGAAAAATAATAATTCAAGTTTCAAAAATTGGTTTGAATAACTTTTGGGGTGAAAATTTTCTTTTACTCATGAAACATCAATTTTTTCTTTAAAAAATAAAATACATGTTTAAATATAATTTCAATTTTCAAAAATTATTTTAAATATTTTTTTCAAATTTATTTAATAAAATTTATAGTCAAACGTTAGCTTAATTATCTTTTATTTTTGTCTTTTTAGGAGACTAAAATATGATGACAGTGCATTGCATGCTTATCTTAGGAAATATTTTAGATAAATAAAATCAGAAGTCAATTTATATACTTCAATTGAATGGGATTATTCATATGCATATGATGCAACATAAAATAAATTGTTTGAATAAATAAATAAAATATTATATAAGCAAGTAGTTCTTCACAAGTTTTGGTATATACAATTTGTTAAATAATACTAGCTCACTTGCTTATAGTATTTTAATTATTGCACTTGTGTATGTATAAGTTATATAAAGGAATTAACTTATTTTTTGTTTTCAAATATACTTTTGTTTAATAAATGATCTGAACAACTTTTCTAATTTTTGTTGAATACTTATTTGAATTTCCCAATGTTGGTATATCATTTATACATTTCATTAAAAGAAGAAAAGAATAAAACATTATTATTAAATCATTTTGGTCTCTATTGAACCGAAAACCTATATGAAACAATATCCTATAAAAATATCCTATAA
>CM040618.1:5137929-5159164 GCA_022817965.1 Solanum lycopersicoides
AAAGTAAAAAAAAAACATGTAGGGCTCTATTGATCGAAAAACCTATCAGACAAACTGCTATAAAAAATATCCTATCATGTAGGACAAAAAGCATGTAGGGCCTTACTGGCCGAAGATCTATCAGAAACAACCTCTCTATAAAGATAGGAAAAAATTTGTATACGTTTATCTTCTCCATCTCCATTTATAAGATTATACTGGTATATGTTTTGACACTATTGCCCGGGATATCTAGTCAAGAATAACTTGAAAATAAAATTCTTACCCTTTTTACCTATTGAAAGTAGCTCAAGTTGGCAGAGTCTCGTGCTGATAACGTGTTTATAAAATAACTAGTTAATAATAATAGTAAATTAGAATAAGAAAACAAGAACAAACAAAGAATAGTATAATAATCATATACCAAACTTTTCTCATATATTATTTTTGAAATATACTACCTATTTATAGTAGTACTTGAAAAGGTAAACTTGACCATAATTTGCCAAGTGTGGATGATGTTTTCCACATGTCATTATATTAATATAATGAAAGATGACTCTTCAAGGATGGCTCACATGTCATCCATATATTCTTATAGCAGTTTGTTATTTGTTGAAATTTTTCATTTTCTTTTTATAAAGTGTACTTTTAAAATTTCTTGAGATGCAAAATAGCATATATAATTTTTTTGATAAATGGTTTCTTTTAAAATTTTTTTCAATCGATAATTCATATAATCAATGCATTTAATTTTTATTGTGACATAATACTCGAGATATCTCAAATTTATAATAATTTTCCTTTCATTTATTTTTTTCCACAAATCGTATTTAATAATTTTCTCATTAAAAACCTATAATCTAGTATTTCTAAAATAAACGAGCCCTCTGATTTGGGAGCCTAAAATGATTTTTTTTTCCTTAAAGGGGCAGAGCTGCCTGACAATGGTGAACCCGTCTTTTGAAATTCAAAATTTGCCTATGTATACCACCCATAAATTTGTATCCATATATTTAAAATACTATTTACTTTTTTGTTTCCCTTTATTAGTACACTACTTATCATAATAATTTCAATTAACAATATATTTTTATGGAAAACTATTTTTCATTAAAATTTATACTCTTGAAATACGTGATTTGCACATAATCAAAATAAATGTTTATGAGTTGTTCATAAGATGCATCATATTTAATCACTTGTTTCTATATAACTATGTATTACATGTGTATTTATTTTATCGTATTTGAAATAAGTATTGTTATCTCATGTATCTCGTAAAAAAATGAGTTTCGAACAGCACATATATGAGATGTATCATGTGTATCTATTTATCTCTATCTAAAATAATTTTTAATTTGTTTATCATAGATATAGATATGTAACTTATTCAACTTCTTGTAGAGAACATGTTTTGAATAATACATATATTAAATATGTAACTCATAATCTTATAATGGATAACATGTTTGGAGTAATACATATAATTAATGTATTATTCTATCTACTTATTTCTACTTTAATTGTGTTTTAAAAAATTATTATGCATATGTTTAATTCCCATTTAATGTCTACCACAAATTCCTATTGCTCCTTTTTGGGTCAATTTTCGGTCATGGATGCTTTATTCATGAATAAATTTGTACAACATTGGACTCAAGTGAGTTCAATAAAAATCCACATAAAAGTAAAATTCAGCCCAGCCCAATTCTAGACACCTCTATTAAAAGACCCTTCAGGTAGGGTTTTCTAATTCGACACTCTCCTCATTCCCGCCTCCATGTCTCCTCTGAGGGAGTTTGTCAACTAAGACGTCTGTCTTCTTGGATCATCAATTCCCATTTGGGTAGTGGTTTATTAATGAGCAGAGAATCAACTCACAAATGTATGTGCCTTTCCTCTTATCCCTTCTTTCTAGTTGGACTCTTCTTTTCTTTCTTTCTTTCAGTAGTAAAGTTGTTGTCGGAGGATATCGTGTGATTTTTTTGAATTCGGAAAAGTTGTCTAGTCATGACTCTTAGTTGAGTGAGCTCTTTGTAATCCTCCATCTTCGCGTTTTCTTTCTATTTTGTTGCTCCTCTTGGTCCTTCATCCACTAAATCATTCTTTTCCTGCCGAGGTAGATAGTGATGGAGATATCCGCGAAGCTCAGACGCTTCTTTCTTTACAACTCCTCCTCAAGATCAGCTCTCCCAATCCATATTCGTCCCTCTAGCCCTCAAATTTTGTTGGTGACTCCTTTTGGTAAGCATAACATGTGTTAGGTAGCTTAAATTTCTCTCATTTATGAAACCTTGTAAATGGATAAAAGTAGCTGTGATAATCTCTACATCATTGCATGTTATTTATTCTCCTGGCTCTAATTCTTAGACTAGAGATTTATGTAGTATCACTATTTAATAATTTATTTTTTCTACATTCTATTGGAAGTTGTAAAAAATTATTAGCATCTAAGGTAATCTGTTGACCCAATACCATATTTGCTAGCTTGTCTATCAGTTGATTCGCTTCTCTAAAGAGATGCTTAATCATAACTTGCCATTGTCTTATGAGCTGCTTTATTTCTTCAATCTGAATTGCTAATTACCAGGGTATTTTTCATTTATCCGTATTGATCTTCCTTAAACTGAGTGAGTGAATTTCAAGAATTATATCATGTAAATTAAGATCTAGACATCATCTTAATGTCATTAAGATTGTAATAGCCTTTGCCTACATGTTTGTAGTAATACCCATGCATCGAATCTCTACACTATAAGATCTCCATATTCATTTCTCATGCAGAAGACGTATGGACTTTCTCTCAAATTTCCTCTACCAACTTCATCTGTATTGCACTTCATCCATCCTTGCTCTGGTAATTCCTGGTAATTCCTCTCTTAATGCCAACCAATGAATCTTAGGTTTGTATTTCTGTAGCTTGGCTATTATACCCTCCCACTCTGTTGGTACCTCAATTCATGGGTATTTTAATTTGACCAAGCATGTATATCATGGTCTGTTGGGGTAGATATTTGTATCCCACTTCTTTGTCATGTTTTTTATTTTATTTCATAATACCCACATCAACGTAGAAAGCATGGATTTGTATATATACCTTAATTTTGTTGGGGATGGTTCATTCCACTGCCTCTTTTATCAACGGTATACATAACTTTTGAGCTGATGAAGTTGTTAGAAATAGGTTGAACATAGTCTCTTGTACGTAGCTTTCACAACAGTAGCATCTTGAGGCCAAAGAAATCCTCATCTTCCTTAGGTTGTCTTCGGTGGCAATCCTTCATTGCCATACCCTCCATTGGAAACAACTTATTTAAAAAGGTATATCTTTCAATCAAATATTGTCCAACCATTCATGTTGTAGTCTTCTTTTAATCGTTTGTTCATATGCAGATTTTATTGAGAAATTGTCACTGTTATTAGACATCTAGCATGGTGTATCACTTTCTTTAGGTTCCACACTAATGTTAATCTTGATCTTATGATATCGTGCCAACCATAATAAACCGTACATTCTAGGTATGTAAAAGGGAAAGTTTCCATTTTTATACCCGTGAGTTTTTTCAATCTCATTCCCACCGTGGGAGGTGTTTCTTCATGCAGATAAAAAAATATTTGTCGGCCAGACACCTCTTCATACCTCTTAAGTATCTACATCATTTTTATAACTGGATATTTATCACCAAACGCAAATAAATTAGAGTACAAAGTCAAAAGGGCAAAAAAATTGAGAATAAATTTCAAAAAGGCAAAAAAAAAGGTTGAAACCAAAAGTAAAATATTAAAACAGAAGTATGACTCTGTGAAATTTTATGGAGTAAGGTGCAGTATTACATGGGACTTACAAGGCGCAGGGTGACATGATACTTGTAAGTCGTAGGTCAACTTGAACCTTGTAAGGCGCATGGCAATTGCGCATGCGCCTTACTCCTTACCAATTCGTGAGTCATATAAAGGACTACCATAATATGGAATTTTCACTTTTTTTTTCTTCTTCGCCTAATACTTCTATTTCTTTTGTTTTCTTCTATGTGGCAACACTTATTTTTGTTTGAGAGATTTTTTCATAATCATCACCTGCCATGTTCATTAATAATTTGTTACATTGTGTCACAAAAAATAAAATTTTGTCACATATTTATATAGGTAGTGCATTGTTTGGATTTGAATTAAGAGTTATTATTGTCTTTGACTAGGAGATTGCCTACTTAAATTGGTCAAACTACCATGCTTCATATTGTGCATATAAAGTAGGATATTAAATTGCTAATATTAAGTTATATTAATGAGATATGTGCTAATTTTATTCCCTTCAAAAATACTTATTTTATTCCGTTTTTAAGGGTTAATTTAACTAACTTAATTTCAAAGTTAAATTATATTATATTGATTCAATATTTTAAAAATAAAAATTTTAATATAAAAAAACTATATGAGAGTATTATAAATTGCATTCTATTTCTTATCAATATGATTAAAAAAAAAACTCATATAGTTTTTTGTATTCATTTTTTATTATTATATTGAATTAATGTAATCTAATTTAATTTTGAAATTAAGTTAACCAAATTAACTCTTAAAAACGGAACAAGACAACTATATTGAAAGGAAGTAAAAATCAGCTGGTATTTCATTAATATAACGTAATATTGTGTTTGACCAATTTATGTATGTAATCTCCAAGTTAAGACAAATAAGAACTCTATTAAAATTCAAACAATGACCTGCCTATATAAATATATATGACAAAAGTTCATTTTTTTTGCCACACAATCTAATAAATTATTAGTGAACATGGCAAGTGATAACCAAAAAATACTCTCACAAAAATAATAATCATGTGTTGTCATGAAGAATAAAACAAAAGAAATAGAAGAATTCGATTAAGAAAAAGAAAAAATGAAGATTTGAGATTGTGGTAATCCTTTGTATGACTTTTATAAAATTGGTAAGGAGGAAGACACAGACTCTCATGCGACTGACAAGTAGCAACCCCACCTGGACTTACAAGTAGGCTGCATCTTACATCATAAAAGTTCACGGAGTCATCCTTCCATCTAAATGTTGCCCTTTTGGCTACAATCTTATTTTTATTGCCCTTTTGAAATTTATCATCAATTTTTAAGCCCTTTTAGCTCCGGACTTAATAAGATTGTATCATCAACAATCTCCAAATTCCACCTTGGCATTTCATATCCTCTATAACTCTCGTTTTCATGTGGTCTGTCTAGCCCTCTTACAAGCACTTCAACTGCAATGATAAACAAAGTGAGTGATATAGTTTCCAGGATTACCTTATTTCAGTCCCCTCTTTGAAGTGAATTTTTTTTGTGATATTTCATTTACTAGAACCGAATACCAATTGTTTGAAATAAACCTCCAAATCGTGTCAATATAAACTCTTAGAACCCAAACTTTTGTAGAACCTTTGTTATAAAAATCCAAGACACTATATCATATGCCTTTGTCATGAACAATTTTACGATAACATTATGATATTTGTTCCTTTTATGAATATCTCAGATAATATATTGGATCAATAAGACATTTTATGTGATGCTTTCCCCTTAACAAATCCCAATTGGTTCTTGGAGATAATCATTGGGAGCCACTTTGCTATTTTCTCGTGAAACAATCTCAATACTATTTTCTTCATGAATCTAGATACAAAAATTAAAAACTAAACTTTAATAATGTTGTGCCTTGCTAAAGGCATCTTCCTCTACTTACTTGTTATAGTTTGCATGTTATAGTTATAATTTGTATAATTGCGCCCCATAGCAAATTTTATGTTTGTTATGGAGTTTTTGATTTGTATAATTCGCTAGATTCATTCAATTTAAATACAAATTGTTCAATTTTGTATAAAGACATTCATACAATTGGATAATTTATATATAAAACGTTTCAATTTTTTGTATATGTGTATATGTAGACAGTCATATTCGTCTTTAATTATGATAATTATGTTTGTATATGAGATGTTATAGTAGTAGAAGAAGTCCAAATATTTTATTAAATCTAGTATTCTAAGTGTACTTTACTACCGTTGAGTGGCTCGCTGACACCAGCGTTTTGCGTATCAATACACTGGTGATTGAGATCATTCTATTTTGGGAGGACATATTCCAAATCAAACCTCGGACACTAAAGGGGAATAATTTCCTTAAGGGGACACTTTGCATTCAGTGTGCTTGATCTTCTTCCTGTTTTTCCAGATTCTGGTATGTTTTACAGATTTTAGATTTGTGAATTAATTTTTGTTCATCTGTTCTTCGATTCTTCACTGGTTCATTAAACTTTGGTAAATTCGTGTTTCTGCAAAGTTTGTTGGAGTCAGTAAGATTCTTTAAACACAAATTGATAACAATTCTTCTTTAAGAAAAATATTCCGTGTATTTTTCTAATCTGTTTCTGATTCTAGTTTCTCTACTAGTTTTAATTTTCTAATTGTGAAAATGTTCTTAAACTTTGTTGTCAATCTTTGTTTTGAAAAAATAAAATTACTGATTCTAACAAAATTTTGCGGAAACACGAAGTTACCAAAGTTTATTGAATCAGTACGAAAGATGAACAAAAATTAATTCAGAAAAACTAAAATCTGTAACGTACCAGAATCTGAAAAAAAATGAACAGAAAAAGATCAAGTCCATTGAATTCACAATGTCCCCTTAAGGAAATTATTTCCCTCTAGTATCCGAGGTTTGATTTGGAATATGTCCTTCCAGGATAAAATGATCTCAATCACCAGCGTATAGATACCAAAAACTCTGATGTCAACGAACCACTCAACAGCAGTAAAGTACACAAAGAAATTTTTGTGCAGAAGAAGAAGAAGAAATTAGAAAAATTCTGAAGAATAAATGGTATTTATAGGCAAGAAAAACAGGTTCTGAAAGGTTGCAACCCTTTCAGAATCCACACGAACATTAATGAAAGTTTGCAACCTTTCAAACGGTCCTGGCTGTTCCTGAAAGTTGCAACCTTTCAGATCAGACATTTCCAAATGGTGGAAAATTCAAATAAAACCGAGAAAGATTTAAATAAAACGGGTCGCGCGGATCCGAGTCAGGTCGGGTTATTCAACTAAAAAGTTGAAACGTTTTGGTTAATCTCAACTAAATAATTGAAAATATTTCTGTTATTAACTAATTAATTGAAAACGTTTTGATCATTTAATTTAATTTAATTAATTAAATAAAGAAATAAATAAATAATTAAAATAAACTTTGTCCAAAAAAATAATCTCTTGATCATTTTCCAAAGTCTAAGTCGAGCCGAGCGAGCGACGACGACGACGGCGCGAGGCGAGTTCGTCTTTTTAACCCTTTTAACAATTAATAGGAGTTTATCTATATTTAAACTCTCCTATTTTTCTTTATACCAACGATGAGGGACAAATGCCTTTTCATTAAAGTATAAGAGGACTTTTCAAGTCTCCAATTCTTCGAATTCCCAACTTTTCAAGTTTCTCTCTTTTCATCTTCCCTCCATTTTCCATTAATTCTTGCTACATACCCAACAATCCCCCACATTAATGGGGAATGGTTATAACATAGAAACGCACGGACAAATGTGTACTTTACAGTCAAGAATTAATTGCATCTGGATAAGTGGTTTCCCCTTGGACTTTCCGTAGTGAACATATGTCGGATATACTCGGTCAATCAGTAGATGCGATATCTTTGGATCGTCGAACTTTGTTGTATAACTAGACAACCATATGTCACACAATTAACCATTTACTGTTTATGGTTCTTACGGTTGTGTTCGTTTCAGCCATGAACACATCCTGGTTTTATGAGTGTATAGAGAATAGGCTTTTGACATAAAATTTTCTTTGAAGCGGCTTACACTTCACACTCACATAGGTGATATCTAACCGTGTCATCTCGTAGATACACTATTTGGTCAAATCTGCCAAACTTCGCAAATCATTAAAAACCTTAAGCTTTTGTAACTCATTAACAAGCCTTAAAGTCTTAACCTTGTTCCTGAATATTGTCTACATCAAGAGAATGAATTGAGTTGATTGACAATGTCGAACCGTCAATCACAACTTTGTTTTTCTCCTTGAATCTAGCTCTTGGGATCTCCAATCTGCTAGATAGAGTTACCGCCATGCTGATTTGTCCTAAGCCATAAACTCATTCCCTTAAATGATCTTTCAACTGTCTCTCTAACTAGGCCTTTCGTTAGTGGATCTGACACATTACCGCTTGACTTCACATAGTCAATTGTGATAAATTCACTATAGAGCAGTTGTCTTATGGTGTTGTGTCTCTGTCGTATATAACGAGACTTACCGTTGTACAACAGACCGCCATTTTCTTGTCCATTAAAGAAACAGGTAATTCGATTGAGTAGAAATGTCGCTCGAAGAAATTGCTATAGCAAATTATATGGAACAGTAGCTGCGAATTGGAAATAAAGTAAACTATAGTTATAGCATTTAATTTGAACTAATAGTTTGTTATTTATATACAATTTTCTTTTTTAAAATAAATGACAAAAATTGATTAGGTCCATATTAATTTTATAACGGGTTGAAATTGGAAATTTGGGCTCACCTAGAAAAAAAGAGAAGTTAAAATGGGTTTAGACTTGAATAAATTGAGATTAAACTAAATTCAAATTATCTTGAGCTCAACCAATAAAATTTTAAGCGAACTAAGTGATTATCTATATTTGGGTTCATTTTGAAAACTTAGTTATACCTAATCCGAAACGTTGAAATCAATATAAGTATTGCAACTTTCTATGAGGGAATTGAAAGATCTAAAAAGTCATATAGATTTTCAAACAAATCAATTTAAAATTGATAATCCTATATGATACATTGAAATTAAAAATCACTAACGATCAAAGTATTTTTCAAATATAATCTTAGATTTGATTGTTGCTAGTTTGTATGTTGTTATTGACACTGGTGTTAAAATTAGCTTCTTCAATCCTCAGTAAGAATTATATTGGAAAAATTACTTGGATGATGCCTTTTAATAAATAATTATAGATTTTAGCGATACGTTATTTATCATCATTTATAGCAATACTATGTTAAAGCTACAATATGTATTAAAAGGGAATTAAGTATGCAATATATATGTATTATAACTATTTTTAAAAATATATTATGCTTGTCTGGTAAGCAGTTGACACATAGTACTATAAGTGTATTAAAATGTGTGATAAATGTATTATCTATCAATAAAACTTGTATTAGATGTGAATAATAAAGTGTTTTTTGTAATATGAATTAAAAGTGTATTATAAATGTATTAAAAGTGATAAAGTGAAAAAATATATGTTATTACTATAAATGGTAAATATTTTTTATTTGTAGTATATTTATGTAAGTTTTCCAATTATATACTGTAGAGGTGTCAAAAATCAACCCAAACATAGGTAACCCGCCTCAAAAATTTAGGAGTTGACCTCAAGATAATTTGAAATGGGTTAAATTTCAACTCATTCAAGTCTAACCATTTGAAGGGAATCCTCAATTAAGCTCAATTCAATCTCCAATTTCAACTCGTTTTAATTTTTTTTATCATGATATGTTCATGTATTAAATGTATTAATTATTATTTATTAAATATCTTTTAGGATTATCTATCCATTTGTTACTTTTTATAACAATTTTTTTTTAAAGGAAGTTCAAATTGTGATTATAAAAGTTAAATGTCAGTATGTTTAACTATTGAGATTAATCGGGTCAAATTGGGTCGGTCGTGACCCAACCTGTTTTTAGTCCATTTGATTTGAGCCTAAAATAAACTTTGGTGGGTTAAGATCCAATCCAATTTTTATTTTAACCCATTTTAACATCTCTAATTTCAATCTAACCCGCCCATTTAAGACACCATAAGATGTTGGCTCAACTTGGAAATTAATACTGAAAAGTTTGGTTTGAACAAGAATTTAAGTTATTGTAATCTTACTTTGAGTTGGTAGATTTTATTCTACTTCTTTATGGAATTTCAAAGGAATAATTATTACAATACATTATTTATTATCTATTGGTGGTATAATAGTCATTCTTCATAAAAGTTTCTATGCCATAGTTATTTTACGCAAATTCACTAATTATGAGTATGCATGTTGTGTGTGTCAATGAGTGTAAAAGTTTTTTTATTGAAAATATTTAAAAAGTTTTTTTATTGAAAATATTAAAATTATTTGTCTTTAATAAAAAAATTTAATAAAAACTTGTCTTTCATATAAAATAATATTTTTTAAATACGTATTTTGTACGTTATACATGATATACCACCAGAAGCGAATTTATGTGTAAAAAATGAATCATCCAAACTCGTGGTCATCGGTCAAAACTCGATATATTATTTGTATAATTGTTGAATTATATTAAATATAAGATAAAGAAACTCATGATAACAAATGACTGGTTTATTTACTTATTCAAGAGTTACTTTTTGATTGTGAGGTTGAGTGTTCGATTCCGAGAGAGGACCTCTTTTTAAACATTAATTAAAAAGTATCATTGTTTGTTATTTGTTGAAATTTTTTCATTTTGTTTTTATAAAGTGTACGTTTAAAATTTCTTGAGATGCAAAATAGCATATATAATTTTTTTATAAATAATTTTTTTCTATCGATGATTCATATATGTAATGATCCGGAAGATCATTTTTGAAAAATTTGAATTACTTGTTTAACTTGGGTGAATTAATTGAGAAATAATTGTAGTTAATTGAATTAATCGATAGTTAGTCGGCTAAAGTGATTATTTATTTAAAATCCTATACTATTAGGGTTAGGGGTGTGCAAAAATCGAACCGAAAAAAATGTTATTTGGTTATTGTTATTGGGTTACTGGGTTATTGGGTTTTTAATGGGTTTATAAAAAAAAATTATTGGGTTATTGGTTCGGTATCGGTTTTTATTATTGGGTTATTAGGTAAACCGGTAACCCAATAAGACGTTATAATTTATTATTTTATACTTCCTAATTATTAAATACTAATAATTTAATATATAATTAGACACTATAACTATATCAAATTATTAGTACTCTAACAACTTCACACTAAGACGCTTTATTAGTTTTTACTATATACCTAAAGATTAAAGTAAGAGGTTCACAATTGTAGCTATTTTGATTTTATTTTTCGTTTTAGTCTTGTTGGACTAGTTTAATTCAGTTCACCATACTATGTTTTCGTGATAACATGTAATTATACCTATTGTACTATATTTTCTCTTATTGATGCAATTTCTCATTATCTTTTTTGTTTCAATATATCAAAGCATTTAGAGAAGTGAGAAAATATATAATATTTTACGAATATTTTCTTATTGGATAAACCGAAAATCGAACCGATAATGATCAAAACTGACAAATCGAAAACCGATAAAGAATATCTTATCGGTTTATTATTGGGTTAGCATATTTAAAAACCGAAAACCGATAAATCAAACTAATAATACATAAAACCGAATCGAACCGACCGATGCACACCCCTAATTAGGATCATGTATTAAAAGAATAAGTTAGTGGATTTTGTCAGTTTTAATAAACTATTAATTTAGAAAAGAAATAGAGGCACAAACCTACCGAGGGAGACGAACAAGTAGGGAAAAAGAACGGTGGTGTTTCACATACTTCAGGTAGGCACACACCTTTAAACAATGAATTGAGTATATACTATTAATTTAGTTTTTTTTTTATTGTTCTTATTGGTGGGTTAATGTATGCAATGCCTTGGTGATGTGGGGTTGTGGACGCCTGTGCATGAAAAAGAAGGCAAATTGATTGTAAAAGGAAAAGAAAATATAGGAATTTGTATACATAGAATAATGATTTATTTTATTTTATTTTTTACTTGGGAAAATAAAAATGTTTATGGGATATGAATGTAATTATTGGGTAATAATTGTTATTGGCCATTGGGCATTGACCATGGCTGATCATTGGAGGGTCATATGCCTATACTTTGATTAAAAAATTAGGTGTATATGATAAATAGTGAATTTTGACATTAGATGTACAAATTGGGTTTCTCGAATTTAAGTTATTGACATGGTAATTTGACGCTAGTTTCTATTTATTTATTAATAATATTATTTTCTTTGAAAATTTTCTTATGATTATAATATTAGGACTTCAGTTAGATATATTAAAATAGGTAATTAAATATTAGGTGAATTGTATTATTTGAACACCATTAAGGTCATGTTATTCTAGTGGATAAATTGTAACTTGGCTTAATTCTTATTATAATCATATTATGATTCAAGTTTTGATATATTGTTATGTATATTTAAATATTAGAATAATAGTATTTTGTGAGTACCATTTGAATTATAATAATATTGGGATATTGGGATTTAATCCGAGACTTGGAACTTGAAAATTATGATAGTTGAAATAATAATTGGCATCAAGAATTATGAGCTTGATAATAATGTGGGTGTTGTTAGTTCTGAAACCTTATTGTGAATATATACTTGAATAGATTGCATCGATTCAGAAGTTCAACGGAAAGGGAAGGCTCAAGTCCCATAGTGATTATTCAATTAGCTAAGGCAAGCGGATTTCTAAACACTTGTTAAGAGTATGAACTTCGTGTATTTCCTTATGTGGTGTTGAGAATGATTTGGAAACTTGTTGCTTATTTGTTGGTGTTGTATTCCTTGTAGTAAATTGTGCTTTATTATCAAAATGGTTATCTCATCATTTGCATTTGAGCATGTTATTTGCATTGTATCTGAGACATGGTTGTGAGAGTTATGTGATAAGAGGATGTATCATTTCGAGGGTCGTATCGCGCGTCGCGATGGATATTATATTTCGAGGGACGTATTGCGCGCAGCGATGGTTACTATTATCGAGGGTCGTGTCGTGCGCCGCGACAGATGCATGCACAGATATGTCCCCCATGGGTCCCAGACTGAGAGACAGCGGGTGTGTATCGTTAGGGAAGACATGCATCACTATACTTGATATTGCATCTCATGGCATTACACATTTTTATTATTGATGAACTTGAACACGTGTTTTGCTGATCTTGTCAGTGTTTCTCTATGAAACTTGTGACTGTTGAATATTGAGATGTTATTGAGAATATGTAAACTGATAGAGTGTGGTTATTGAGTTGTGTATTTGGTAAACTGTGAACTGTTAGGCTATACTGTGGAGGTTCAAAGAGGGTGTAAGGAGTACCCGTATTTTGTTCACTTAACTTGTGCTTAGAGGTTTGCTTGTTGGGTACCGCGTGGTTTGGTACTCACCCCTTGCTTCTACAAATTTTTGTAGGTTACGAGCCCGGATCTTCGTGATACCTTATATTCTCTTCGTTTCCGAGGCATCTTGTGGAGGATTGTGAGGTAGCTGCTTGTCATCTCAGCGAACTTTTCTACTCCAATTTATGACTTTGTTTTTACTTGAAAGACAACTTCATTTTAGACTCGTATTATTATTTCAAATTCTAATATTTACATTAGAGGCTTGTACACGTGACAACCTGGTTTTGGGGATTGAATTAAGATGACTTGTTTTCATAATAGAAATTGTTGTTGGATTGTTGTTTACTTCTGCACTTTGTTAGATATTGGATTTTAGGCTGACTTGTCTTGGTGGAATAAGACGAGTGTCATCACACTCATTTTTGGATCGTGACAATATAACCGACGCATTTAATTTTTTTTGTGACATAGTATTCGAGATATATCAAATTCTTAATAACTTTCCTTTAATATTATTTTTTCCCACAAATTGTATTTAATAATTTTTTTATTAAAAAACTATAATCTAGTATTGCTAAAATAAACGAGGCCATCAGATTTAGAAACCTAAAATGATTGCCTTTTACTTAAAGGGGCAGAGCCGTCAGCATAATCAAAATACATGTTTATAAGCTGTTCATAAGATGAATCGTGTTTAATCACTTGTTTCTGTATAACTATGTATTACAAGATGTATTTATTTTATCGTATTTGAAGTAAGTTTTATTATCTCATGTGTTTGGTAAAAAAGTATGTTTCAAACAATACATATATGAGATGTATCATGTGTATCTATTTATCTCTATCTAAAATAATTTTTAAGTTGTTTATCATAGATATGTAACTTATTCAACTAATAGTAGCGAACATGTTTTGAATAATACATATATTGCATATTTAACTGATAATCTAATAATGGATAAAATGTTTGGAGTAACACATATAATGAATTTTATTATTGTATCTATTTATTTCTACTTTAATTGTGTTTTAAAAATTCATTATAGATATGTTTAATTCCCATTTAAGTTCTACCTTAAATTCCTATTGCTCCTTTTTTGGGTCAATTTTCGATCATGGACGCTTTATTCATGAATAAATTTGTTCAACATTAGACTCAAGTGAGTCCAATAAAAATCCACATAAAAGTAAAATTCAGCCCAGCCCAATTCGAGAAACCTCTATTAAAAGACTCTTCAAGTAGGGTTTTTTAATTCGACCATCTCCTCATTTCCGCCTCCATGTCTCCTCTGAGAGAGTTGGTCAACTAAGCCGCCTGTCTTCTTCATCTGTGGATCCTTTTTGGGTAGTGGTTTATTGATCAGCAGAGAATCAACTCACAAAGGTATGTGCCTTTTCCCTCCTCCCTTCTTTCTAGTTGGACTCTTCTTCTCCTCTTTCTTTTTCTCTTCTGTAGTAAAGTGTTGTCCAGTGGATATCGTGGGACTTTTTTGGATTTGACAGAGGTGTCTAGTCATGACTCTTAGTTGAGTGAGCTCTTTATAAGCCTTCATCTTTGCTTTTTCTTTCTATTATGTTGCTTCTCTTGGTACTTCATCCACTAAATCGTTCTTTTGCCGGTGAAGTAGTTAATGATGGAGATATTCGCGATGTTCAGACGCTTTCTTCCTTACAAATCCTTCTCAATATTAGTTCTCCCAATCTATATCCGTCCCTATGGCCCTGGACTTCTGCTGGTGACTCCTTTTGGTAAGCACATAACATTTGTTAGGTAGCTTAAATTTGTCACATTTATGAAGCCTTGTAGATGGATTAAACTGGCTATGGTAATCTCTACATCATTGCATGTTGTTGTTTATTCTCCTGGCTCTAATTCTTAGATTGGAGATTCGTGCACTATCAATATTTAGTAATTTTCTACATTCTATTGGAAGTTGTAAAAAATTGTTAGCATATAGGGTAATCCGTTGATCCAACACCACATATGCTAGCTTGTCTACAAGTTGATTAGCTACTCTAAATGGATTCTTAATCGTAATTTGTGATTGTCTTATAAGCTCCTTTATTTCTTCAATCTGAATTGTTAGTGTCCATGGTATCTTCCATTTATCCATACTAATCTTCCTTAAACTAATTGAGTCAATTTCAAGAATTATATCATGTAAATTAAGATCTTGACATCTCCTTAATTCTGTTAAGATTGTAGTAGCCTCTTCCTCCATGTTTGTAGTAATCTCATACATCAAACCTCTGCACTAATAAGATCTCCATATTCATTTCTGATGCAGAAGGCGTATGAAGTTTCTCTCAGATTTCCTCTACCAAGTTCAACTGTATTGCACTTCATCTCGCCTAAAAGGAGGGGAACGAAGCACTCAGCTGAGATTGTTGGAAAATCCATCCTTGCTCTGGTAATTTCATCCATCCTTGCTCTGGTAATTCCCCTCTTACTATCAACCAATTCATGGGTATTTTAATTTGACCAAGGAATGCATGTATATCATGGTCTGTTGTAGTAGATATTCGTATCCCACTTCTTTGTCGTGTCTTTTTTTTCTTCCATAACTCCCACATTAACAGAGAAAGAATGACTTTGTATATGTACCTTAATTTTTGTTCGGGATAGTTCATTCCACCACCTTTATATCAACTGTATCCATAGCTTTTAAGCTAATGAAGTTGTTAGAAATAGGTGAAACATAGTCTCTTGTGCGTAGCTTTCACAACAGTAGCGTCTTGAGGCCAATGAAATCCTCATCTTCTTAGGTTGTCTTCGGTGACAATCCTCTCTTTCCATACCCTCCATTGAGAACAACTTATTCAAAAAGGTATATCTTTCAATCAAATCTTGTTCAACCATTCCTGTTGTAGTCTTTTTTTTTTATCATTAGTTCATATGCAGATTTTACTGATATATTGTCACTGTTATTAGACATCTATCATGGTGTATCACTTTCTTTATGTTCCACACTAATGTTAATCTTGATCTTATGTTATCGTGCCAACTATTTTTCTTTATTCCATTCTTCATTTTGGGTGTGGCTTTTCACTTCAATATCTTTCATCCCCGTAACATTTTCAATGAAGTATAATGCTCCTTACTTGGTCCAGTTATCAAATCAAAACTAATAGTTTCCTAATTTAATTTTTCATCTTATCTCATATTTTGTCTCATCTCTTACCTCTATTATTTTTTCCATGCACGTGAAGCTCATCTAGCTCTCGTAATAACTGTGGTTGTTTACACTATTTATTCCACATAAATGTACTTCATAAGATTCTATCGAGACCCTAAATCTCTACCATAGCCTCTTATATAGGGCCTCAGTTTCTTCATGGAGTGATCTTAAAACCCACTCTCCATTCTATCTTAGGAAAACATATATCCTCCCACGCTCCCAATGTTTTCCCCTTTACCCCCTGTTTTGTACCAAAAACACTTAGCAAAAACTTGGTGCATTTGTTTTATGATTCCTCTAGTAGGGTTCATGGTTGATTCGAGATACATTAACATATATTGTATAACGTATGAGATCAACACATATCTTCCTCTGCCAGCCCATGATCCTTTTTGTCATTTTCCTCCGTATATCTTTATAGTGTACCTTGGTCTTCTTTCCATAATAAACAGTACATTCTAAGTATGTAAAAGGGAAAGTTTCCATATTTATACCCGCGTATTTTTTCAATCTCATTCCCACCGCGGGGGTTATTTCTTTCGTGCAGATAAAAGAATTTTTTGTCCTTATTTATCATTTGGCCAGACACCTCTTCATACCTCTTAAGTACCCACATTATTTTATAACTGAATATTTTTCTCCAAACGCAAATAAAATTAAAGTCCAGAGCCAGAAGGGCAAAAAGATTGATAATAAATTTCGAAAGGGCAATGAAAAAAAGGTTGAAACCAAAAGGAAAACATTAAGACAGAAGGATGACTCTTGAAATTTTATGGAGTAAGGTGCAGCCTAACATGTGTCTTACAAGGTGCAAGGTGACATGATACTTGTAAGTCGTAGGTCGACTTGCACCTTGTAATGTGCATGGGAGTTGTGCATGCACCTTACTCCTTACTAATTCGTGAGTCATACAAAGAGCTACCATAATCTCAAATCTTCACTTTTTTCTTCTTCTTCACCTAATACTTCTATTTCTTTTGCTTTCTTCTTTGTGGCAACACTTATTTTTGTTTTTGAGAGATCTTTTTCATAATCATCACCTGCATATTCATTAATAATTTGTTAGATAGTGTGAAAAAAGAATAAAACTTTTGTCATATATTTATATAGGTAGTGCATTGTTTGGATTTGAATTAAGAGTTATTACTGTCTTAATTAGTAGATTACCTACTTAAATTGGTCAAACTACCATGCTTCATATTGTGCATATTAAGTTATATTAATGAAATATCTGCTTAGTTTATTCCCTTCCAAAATACTTATTTTATTCCGTTTTTAAGGGTCAATTAAACTAACTTAATTTCAAAGTTAAATTAGATTATATTGATTCAGTATTTTAAAAATAAAAATTTTAATATAAAAAAACTATATGAAAGTACTATAAATTGCATTTTATTTCTTATCAATATAATAAAAAATACTCATATAGTTTTTTTTATTAATTTTTTTATTAATATATTGAATTAATGTAATCTAATTTAACTTTGAAATAAAGTTAGTAGTCTCTTAAAAACGGAACAAGACAACTATTGTGGAAGGAAGTAAAAATTAGCAGATATTTCATTAATATAACTTAATATTGTGTTTGACCAATTTAAGTATGTAATCTCCAAGTTAAGACAAATAATAACTCTTAATTAAAATTCAAACAATGGCTTGCCTATATAAATATATGACAAAAGTTTATTTTTTTTTATCACACAATCTAATAAATTATTAATGAACATGGCAAGTGATAACGAAAAAACTCTCTCAGAAAAAAATAATAATAATCAAGTGTTGTCATGAAGAATAAAACAAAAGAAATAGAAGAATTCGGTTAAGAAGAAGAAAAAATGAAGATTTTAGATTGTGCTAACCCTTTGTATGACTCTCATAAAACTGGTAAGGAGCAAGGCACGGACTCTAATGCGCCTTATAAGGAGCAAACTGACTTGGACCTATAGGTATCATGTCAATTACACCTTGTAAGGCGCATGTCAGGTTGTACCTTACTCCATAAAAGTTCACCGAGTCACCCTTCCGTCTAAATGTTCTCTTTTTGATTTCAACCTTATTTTTATTGCCCTTTTAGAAATTATGCTCAATATTTTTGCCTTTTTAGTACCAGACTTAACAAGATTGTATCATCAACAATCTTCCAGATTCCACCTTCACATTTCATATCCTCTGTAACTCTCATCTTCATTTCGATTTTTATAATTTGATAATTTGCCTAATATTTCAAGTTAAATATATTTACACAGTTCTCGACAAATATATATAGTTTAAGTAATATATTTAACGAAGATCGAAAAATCTCACTTATAACAAACTTAGAAAATTAAAATTATTATAAAATACATATTTTAAAAAAAAAAACTATTTTAAAGTTATTCCAAACTTATTGGATCATTTTTGTCCACAATTAAAAGATAGCAAATAGTACTCCTACTATACTAGTACTAGACTAGTGTATCTTTGAAAAAAATAAATTAGTCAAGTTGTACAATATTTTCAAAAATTAACATACCATGTTAGCACAAATGGAAAAATGGGTCCAAATAGTAGTAACAATTAAGTAGCCAACTCAAAAGAAACAGATAGATAATGTGTGTCATTTAGTGAAATCACCATGTGCACAAATTACAAGCCAACTTCATATTATTAAGTCAACATGATTTGGTCAATGACTTAAATAATTTAGAAAATAAACACCGGTCTCATATCAATTGTTCAATTATTATAAAAATAATTATTATAAATTAATTGACAATTTATAAAATTTTCATTTTACGCTTATAATTAATTCTTTTGAATATAAACAAGTCTGTAAAGCTTATAAAAGATTTTTTGAAATATAAATTGATAAAATTATTCTTCTTATTTATAATTCTTAAGATATATATATATATATATATATAAATCATAAATACAATAACTAATATGAGATTAAAAAAATACTTCGTTCATTTGGAATTATTATTTTAACGAACATCTTTTTTTACTAAAATTATACTTATTTTGAAACAGATAAATAAAAATTTAAATATAGTTAAATTGACATATGCACATATTACAACAATCTTCACCACAATCCTAGTATATCAATGATTGGCAGTTCGGCTGCTTGACAACAAAACAGTTGGCATGTTCTCATGGGTCCGATACGATACGAAATCATTATTTAAAATTATAATATAAATTTATGGAAAAAAAGTTAAAAAATTTATTTGAACATATAAATTAGACTTTTTAAATCTTTTTTTTATAAACATAAAAAGGTTCATAATTTGGACATTCCTTTTAGTTTTTAAAGAATTGAGAAGAGAGTCTTCTAGTATCGTTCTCGTTCTTCGGTTTTAGATTTGAATTTAGATTTCATTAAATGATTGATTGATTGATTTTTCAAAAAATCACCCTCTTCTTTCATTATTTTCTGTATCGTTTTAAAAGTAAAATATGTTCATGTGATTGGCAAAATTTGTTGAAATTTTGTAATTTTAATTATCGTATTATAGAATAATGTTTCAATAATATTTATGCTCTAAAGTAAGAGAGATTAATCCAAATCATATAAGCAACTATAAGGGACAATTTTATGTTAAGCTTGAAACTATATATCCTAATGCTTTTTCTATTTTCAATATATATTTTTTAAAACATATGTAACATATATATATATATATATATATATGCGCGCGCGCAATTATAATTTTTAAATATATTTGTATAATCAATTTTGCTTAATCTTCTCAATTATTTTTACTTAACCCTAAAAAAAAAAAAAAATATACATGTTAATGTCAAAAATTTGTTTGATTTAATTCAATTTTCTTGATTCGATTTTTCGATTTTTTCATGAACTCTTTTTCACCTAACCCTTAGAGAAAGTGTATGAAGCTTAAATAATTATTTAATCAGTAACCACTCAAGGGACAAAAGGATATTACATTTTTTTGCATCATAATTAATATTGGTGTAAAGTCATATCAATAATAATAGAGAGTTGAAGTACTAAACCTTTTAATAGTTGCTTTCCCAAGTGAAAATCATATAAAAGAAGATAATGTGATATTTCATCTTGTTTTATAAGTTATTCGTTTTATTTTAACGGTCACTTTAGTTTAAATAATCATCTCAAAATAGTTGTTACTTTAGAAATTCAGACTTCAATGTGTACTCCCTTCGTTTCATTTTATATGTCACTTTTTGGATTTTAAAATAAAAACAAATTTATCTTTGATTATAAATTTTTCATAAATCTTTTAAGCATTTTGAATTATAGATATTGTGACTCATAGTACTTTTTACTTTATTTACTAATATATAAAATTCATTTTAGAAATTTGAATATCTCATACGCAAATTTCCAACGCAAATTTCCAGTCAAACTTAAACTGTTTGACTCTCAAGAAATAAAATGTGTCATATAAATTGGGACAGAGGGAGTAATTGTTTTCAATTATACCTCAATACTCTTAATATTAAAGAAGTAGTAATTTCTTATACTGCTCAATTCTTAAAACACATCTACTCCCTCGACTCACTTTTGTTTGTCATGTTACACTTTTCGAAAATTAATTTGACTAATCTTTAAAGTTGAATTAGATTATGTTAATTTGATATTTTTTTTTAAAAAAAAATAGATTACAAATGTTTGCATATCAATATGAAAAGTACTATAAAAAAAATAGATTTCAAGAACTATACGAAAAGTACTATAAATTACAAATTTTTGCATATCAATATGATCAAAATATATATCGTAAAATATTGGTCAAAGTTCTTATAGTTTGACTATAAAAAAGGAAACCATGACAATTAATTGTGGACGGAGGGAGTAATAAATAGAAATAATTTAGTAAACTATTCCCTTTATTTACTTT
>CM040618.1:5160164-5194664 GCA_022817965.1 Solanum lycopersicoides
AAGGGTAATAATGTTTACTTGACATGACCCTATCACAGCTTAGGTCTCTTTACTTTGTTCTCATTCTTTTACCTTGATCCCTTACATTCTTTACCTGGATTTCAGTTGATTGTCAAAAGAAAGACCTAGTCAATTTATATGAACTTCATTTTGATGTTTGACAGTCGATAGTTTGCATAACATATTCTTACTTTTCAGCATGAAGAATATGGGCGTGTATCTGATTCCATGCTTGTAAATACGATATTGATGTTGGTGTATGTCACAAAATTCTTTTGGTGGGAAGCTGGGTACTGGAACACTATGGATATTGCACATGACAGAGGTTTGTGCGCACTGTGTTTTCCATATTGAGATATAGCAAGTACCTTCCCAGTGCTCTGATTGCAATTGCTGACATTTCTTGTTTCGCTATTTCCGTGGATGCCTATATATAATCTCTCTGGATCTCAAATTTGTTTGGCAGCTGGCTTTTATATATGTTGGGGATGCTTGGTGTGGGTTCCAAGCATATACACGTCTCCTGGAATGTACCTTGTTAAACAGCCTGTGAATCTTGGGCTTCAGGTATTTTTGCATCCAAGAAGAATTTGCTATATGCATATTAGATATAAAGTTATTGCCAATAAGCATTACTTACTGTTTATTTATACTCAACTACAATTTTGGGATTCGTACTAAGTATTTACTTAGTCTTCATCTTCTATTTTGATAACCAAGAAATCCCCGAGGGCTGGTGGGTACAGTTCGAAACTCAATGGATCATAAGTTCGTCCCTCTTCCCTTCTCCACTTAGTTACCATGCTATTGTCTGTGGCAGGCTTCTAATCTATGGCGAACACATATCCTGCACATCATGTGCTTAGTCTTCATCTTTATCAACTTATTTTGAAAGATGTTCTTAGTGAACCATATTCACCTCTAGTTCATGCACTGAAATACTCAATCACGAGTCACGGCCCACAATGTGGTTAAAATTAGTGCTATTCATCTAGCTTGTGAGATCAGATCGACTACTCTACTACCATCATTCCGTTGCCTAGCACAAAAGGTTGCTTAAGACTAATTATGGAAAATGTTCTTTGCAGTAATACCAAGAAAGTATCAAAATTTCACTCAAATAATGTTGCTGAAGGTGAAAGGTTCAAGAAAGGCATCATATTTCTGTTGAACTGAAATGTCTTCACAGTTTGGCTTTCTAACTTTTGTAGACAGATAATAGTAATTCAAAAACACTTTTAAATCAACTTAGGAAATAATGAAGTGTAAAAATGAGGGTGACTGTTGAGCATACGGTATAGAGTACAAACCATGATAGATTATAGAAGATAGATATCTTCCAAACTCTCTGATAGAGTCAGAAGTTGTGGCGTTATTAGTTTCAAGCTTGAGAAAAGCCCTGGAAATGCGAGATAATGTACTTAGAACATCTTCTGATCGACATTCATCCCTTTAAAGTATGACGGAAGTCCCATTGCTGGCACAACCATCTGTAGCACAACAGATAATATGAGCAAATGAGACTATTCAGCCATTCATCAAAGGCTAACGTGTTCATTTTTCACCAAGCTAGCATTTCTTTTGTTGCATGGATGTGTAATTTTTCTCCTTTGTTTCATTTTCTTTGACTTTTTCAGTTTTCAGGGTGTCCATTACTCTCTTCAACATTGGCTTTGTTGCTTCCTCTGTTCTAGTTGATATGACACTCTTTTCACTATGAAATTGTCAGATATTTGCCACCAGTCTAACAGTATTTCTCAATGAATTTCACAATTTCAAGATCAAATTTGCTTAACTTCTTAAAAATAGATGTGGTTTTTCTCAACCATACTATTTTTTCGATTGGTTCGACAATACTACTTACTCTTTTGATCATTCCTTTGATATTTTATTCGATTACCACTATAGATATGGAATTAAAATACTACATTCAAATGTCATATAAAATTAGAGGAAAGGAGTATAAGTTTTTAGTCAAAGAGTTGGTAATTTGTATAATTTTATTTAAAATGATAATGTTCGATATTAGAACATGAGTCAACCTTCTTAAGAGGAAGTACAATCTGGGTTCGTTAGAGTACTTCAGATGAGTTGTATCTTATATTTTCAATGACATCTTCCATTTCTGGTATTTTAAACGTTTCATGTAAAGAAAAAACAGAACGCATTCTTGAATTGTCAAATGACAAAGAAAGGTTCTGTATTGAGTGTTCACTTTTACCAATAGGGGTCTACCCTTGGGATGATGGTGTTTCACTTTTGAATTCCCCGAGAATTGCGACCTTTTGCCCCCACCCAACGCACCTTAGAACATTTTTAGATCAGTGTATGTAGAATTTACCTGTCCCTATTGGTAGCAACATACGTTTTACGGTTAGAAGTTTGACTATCCAATGTTATAGTTTCTTATTTGCCATCTCAGCATGTGATATTTTGAAACTTCCGTTACTTCAATCCACTATAAAAAACTACATGTATTAACATGGCTTGTAGAGCGCACACATTCATTTGCTTATAGTGACATAAGTATCTGAAAAGGAGAGAATTATGAGTACAATTACTTCCCTAATGTTCATCCAACTTATTGACCTGCACTAGATTTTACAACTTGGATTGTGGATGTACTTCATAGTACATACAGATTGTTTCATTAGTTTTCACATGTTTCATTTGATGTATTATAAATGTTCTGCATAACAGAAAAAAAAAACTTATTCTAGAATTGTCCAATGAAGCAGAGAAGTTGCCGATTTTCTTTTGTCAATTAGGGGTATTCCCTTGGGGACAATGGTCTTTCACGTGATCTCTCTGAGAATTGCAATGATTTGCCACGATGCACCAGTTTGCCATTTTGTCATTGCAAGGCAAAGTTTTGGCTATAAAACATTGAGTGATAATGTGTTATCTGAAATTGATCATTGGTGCATTGCATCAACCTGCTTAAGGAAACCACATGTATTAAAATGACTTGGAGAGCATATGCAATTTTATTGCTTTCGGTTTCTAACGAGGAAAGTTCTTTCTTTTATTTCAGCTTTCCCTTTACATACTAGTGGCTGGTCTTCTCTGCATATATATCAACTACGATTGTGACAGGCAGAGGCAAGAGTTTCGGAGAACAAATGGAAAATGCACTGTCTGGGGAAAGACTCCATCTAAGGTCAAATGATACCATGTGTGAATTTATTTTTCGAACTCTCTTATCCTTATTTGATGATTTTTGACTTGGTTCTTTCACTCAATGCAGATAGTCGCCGCATACACTACTACCTCTGGTGAGAAAAAGACCAGCCTTCTGCTGACATCAGGATGGTCAGTTCCTTTCTTTGTTCTCCTGCACGTTTTACTTCTGCAATTTAGACACTAAAACATTTTTTTTGCGGGGAGGTAATAATTGTATCAAATTCAGCAATAAGAAAGTGCTGGAAAAGTATATCCATCAGTAGTCAAATCCAGCAGTTAAGAATGTATTCTAATCCTATTCTTGTAGGGCTTCTATAAGATCTAAAATTGATCCATCATCATTCACTTGTTCTTTGCACCAAAAACAAAATAACAAACTACACGTTATTTTGATCTTTTGGATGGAACTTGGTTTGCCTTCTAAACATCTTGAGTTCCTTCCTCTCCCAGTTGTCCACGAAACGCAAGCAAGGATGGTGTTCCACCATTTTGTTTGGCTTTTAGTGATGCCTGATTTATTCCAGCTACATAGTAGATCATAGTGATTGCTAGGCATCATTCATTGAATTCCTAATATGTTTAGGAATAAATGCAATAGCTGATTAGTCATTTGACAATGCAAAAATAGATGGTAATAGTTTCCGACATTTCTCCACATAAAAAGCGTCTTTTACATACTATAATGTCCCTCTTCTGTTAAGTTCTCTTGAGTTTGACTTGCCTCCATAGTCCTTAGTCACTAACCATGTGAAAAATGCTACTTTGTTTGAAGCTTTTGTTTTTCATATCTTCTTCGACGGCCACCTCCTGTTTCATTGAGCATTAATCATCAGTCTTGTAGCATTACTAGACAGTAGAGGAAGCAATGCTTATGACATCCATATTAGTCTTTCTTCATTACTGGACAGTTCCGGAGCATGTTTTAGTGCAGCAATCAATCAACTGTTCTAGTTAGTTCTCAGTCATTTAGCTTACTCCTAAATTGTGTACTGGATTGTAAAACTACAAATTTGTATTGTTATTCTCCTATATTACCAGTTTCATTCTTATAGAGGCTGCACTTGGTTGCATTTAACAAGGAATTCTGAAAAAATACCTTGTATATTTCTAAGAAAAGCATTTAGTATTTGTGCTATTTTTCATACGTCCTGTTTTCTAATGCCAAACAAATTCATATATTGATGTATAATACATGTAAATTATTTTTGCTTATAGTGGCTTGAGACATCATACATTTTATATAATATGTTTAAACCATTTTGCAGGTGGGGCTTAGCTCGCCATTTCCACTATGTTCCAGAAATATTAGCGGCATTTTTCTGGAGTGTACCAGCTCTTTTCAACCACGTAAGTGTTCCTTTACATCATTACTCTGTATTTTTCTTCTTTTCTCAATAGAGAGAATTCCATAATCAATTCTTTCTTGCATTTTGCATTTTGTTCTTGACATGGCTGAAATCTAACATCCTGTTGTCCCTTTACTTTTTCTTGTACTTGCAGTTCATTCCCTACTTCTACGTCATCTTTCTAATAATCCTCCTCCTCGATCGAGCTAAAAGGGACGACGACCGATGCAAGGCAAAGTAAGAAAGCACATACCCTCATTTTTACCTGGATGCTTCATATGGTTCTCCACTCTTCTCACTAATAAACTTGATCAAATTGATTAGTAATAGTCATATATGTCATGCTGGTTGTGTTATTAACAAGACTTGAGAACTTATTGATTCCTTTGCTCGTGGAAAAAATCAACTTATTATATTCTCAAAATAATTATCCTGGCATCCCGCTACCCCCCTGGCATAATAGATCACTGGAAGTAGCACCTGAGGGCGTGACCTAGACGTCAATGAAATGATTGACAATCATGGGACTAGGGGTTCAAATCCCAATCGAAGACAAAAACTTAAGTGATTTTTACCCCATTTGCCTTGACCTTAACAGGCAGAGTAGTCGTGATATGTGTTGGTGAGAGTTAACACGTAGTTGGTAGAGTAGCTGAGATGGACGAAAGCTGGCGTAGACACCACTGTGTTTTTCAAAAAAACTAGTTGAGTAGCCGGAAGGTCGTCTTGATCTGTCCCTAAAGATCGTTACGAAGCTATTATATATACATGTTATCAGTTATTTGTGGTACATTATACTCTTCCAAAAGTGAAAATTCAACAAAATTTTGTTGCTTTGCAGGTATGGCAAGTACTGGAAATTGTATTGTGAAAAGGTTCCTTACAGAGTTATCCCAGGAATTTACTAGTGATTTTTGGACTTCTAAGAATGTTTTACAATAAAGTTTGATGTATTTTTGTAGGCTCTTCATGTTGGTGTTTGTATGTATACTTATTAGTTCTAAAAGTTTTGAGAAACTTGTTTTTATTTAAAAATATTTAAGGCTTGAGTTGAGCACCATGAGTTCTAACGTTCAATAGAATTTGCTTTAACCTTGCTGGAAAGAGTTACCTTGTTGCTGTTGGAGGTGATAAGTATTTCGTGAAATTAGTTGAGGTGTGTCTAAGTTGGCTCGGACACCATGGTTATAAATAAATAAATAAATTGATGTTCATACAATTCCTTTTTATATTGTTTTGAGGCTTCGGTTTAGTGGTAAGAGCTAGGGGTGGGCATAAATATCGAAAAATCGAACCAAATTGAAAATTTTCGTTTTTTTGGTGTTTCGGTTTGGTGTTGGTTATCTTTTTTCGGAACTTCGATTCTTCGATTCGGAGTTCGGTGTAAGGGGTCCCGAAACTACGGTGCACCGAAGAATCGAAGTTTTATTTACTAAATTTAGAAATATTTAAATTATATTGCTTAATTAATAGTAGTTATACACTCTTGAATTTTGACTCAAAATATTTACATGACCCATTTAAATTTTTTATTTTTAAATGACAACAAATCTAATGTCAATAAAGTGTTGAACTATTAATATTGTTTATGTACAATTGTACATTGTGAGTCCTTATATTTTGGTTGTTCGAAAGTTCATCGTGACATTGTGATTGCTAGGTTGCTTGTTCTCTTCTTTATTCATTCAGCATTCCGGTATGGGAGAAAGCCGTTAGGCTTTAGCAAAATGGCAGCCATCTATGCTAAGAAACGGAAACAAATCCTTTGACATTTTTGCTAAAAAGTCATCTATGCCCTCTTTATTTTTATTAAATACATGATGAAACTCTTAATACTTTATCATATTTCCTCTTTATTTTTATTCACACCGAAAAATCGATTTAATAACACCGAAGTAAACCGAATCGACATAGAAAAATCGAACCAAACCGATCTAGTTTGGTATTAACTATGGTGCACACTTTTCTAAAATCGAATACCAAAGAACCGAACTGAAATTTGATTAAACCGAACCGAAGAACCCAACGCCCACCCTCTAGTAAGAGCATGACACATGATCACACTTAGGTGCTTGTCACAAGTTTGATTGTTCTTGTGGGGCGATAAAGTGTAGACGAGTAAGTGTATTATACACCAAGTTTCAAATCGTATATCAATTAAAAGAATTCTCGATTATAAAAAAAAGAGAGGTTGTTCAAAATTAAAATGTACCTCTTTATTCAAACAAACGATTTTTAAAAATATTTTATAGTAATAGCGATTTCTCGATCGTAAAATGTATTATCTTTTTTATTTTATTGCACAAATATAATATAAATTTAAGTTTCAAAGTTATTTTCCCATGCACTTTGGAAACCCTTTTCTTCAAAGTTCTATAAAATCTATGACTAAAAGCAAGCTTAGATACCTTCTTCGTTCATAGTAAGTGAAAATTAGCCATAATTAAATAAAAATATGATAAAGCTAATTTCTATAGTAAGTAATTTTCAAAATTTTCAAATTTAATTAAAAGTAAGTATTTTTAAGGATGGAAATTCAGTAGCAAATATTCTAGCCAATATTTTATTTAAAAAAAAAATAATTAAACTCCAACCACTTTAAGGTGTCTTTTATGGTAATTAAAAAAAGAAAATAATTAAAAAAACAAACAAAAAGGAATTAACTTAATTTTGTTTTCAAATATACTTTTGTCTAATAAATGAACAATTTTTTAATTTTTCGTTGAACACTTCTTTGAATTTCCTATGAGTAAATTAGGTTATTTAGTGAAATAACCCTCTTAATTAATATACGTTATTAAATTGTTTTCTTAATTCAAAATCTAAAATATCACATTATGTATGGGTGAGCGTAGTGATAAATTAAGTAGATCTCAAACTCTCTTTTAAAATAGATTTTTTTAATTCAAAGGGAATTTTTTTTAGTGTTTGGAGGAATCGTAGAAGGAGAATGTTTTCCATGGAAATGATTTCTTAGAAGATATTTTTTCTCGAAAGTAGAAGTGTTTCATATTTTATGTTTTACTGTCTGATAAGTAAGTAGAAAATTTTCTAAAAAATACTATGACGCGGGCGGTAATAGAAGTGGAAATTCACGAGTGGGGGTTGGAGGTATTGGAAGGACGGAGATGAGACAATAAACTTGGAATACCATTCATCAAACCTGCCTTCCCTTAGCGAATTCCATCAGGACGTCATTTTTCTCATTTTAAGGAACTTGTTTTACTAGAGAAAAAATGTTTCCCAAACATATTAACCAACCAAACATAGGAAAATTGAAAAACATTTTTTGATAAATGTTTTTCAATTATCTCATGTTTGATTGGTTACATATTTTGGAAAATATTTTTTCTAGGAAAACAAACACCTTAAATATGAGGAAAATAAGTTCTCTAAGGAAAGAAGGAAAAGCAAGTTTTATAAACGGCATTTTAAGATTATTCTCCTCCCAGAAAAACCCTATATTCTCAGTCCCACCCTTTACCCCAACGACCCCAGCCCTAAAGCCCAACTCCCTACCACATTTCTCGCCCACATAATATATTGCTAGATTACATATAAGTACTCTTAGAATAAAATATGTACTGTATAAGCTCGAATATATATGACTCCTGATTCGATGATCTTATGCTTGTTTCTTCCCCATGGACACACATCTATTAGCACTTGTAACACACCTTTTATAGCTCGTTGAGTGATGTGATGTTCATTTTCTTTTCGTAAAGTATTCACTATATCTTGAAAGAATTCAGGTTTTAACCTAAATAAGAAATTATTCAATCCAAACACTTTATCTTTATCCAACTTCTAATCCAACAAATTCATTTGATTATACTATTATATTCTTCAATATCAACTTCTAGCAATAAACTATATAAATAGACATAATGAATAAATAAAATTAAGAGAGACAAATACAAATTAACCCACCATTTTTTATGTATTAATATTCTCCAAAGGGGATGACATATATAGAGAGAAATAAAAATAGAGAATGCAATTGAGAGATGAAAAATAAGGAACAAAAGAAGGGTTTTTATAGTTAGTTTGAGGTGTTTATACATGACAATATTGGAAAATCTATTAAATAACATTCCATATATATACTGATTTACAATAGTTTTGATAAATGAAGTCAAAATTAATATGAACCTACCAATTTTCTTAGAACCTACCAAAACATAATCTTAGTAAGAAAATCTTTATCATAAATAGGTAAGTAGATTTTTAATAATAATTAATTTTTTCTCTAGTCAATGTTTAAATACCTTAAAATAGTGTTCTCATCTCCATATACATTAATATGTTAACGACTCAATTTCATACCTTGTGGGCTATAATATTAATTTTGATAGTTTAAATTATTTTAATTATAACCTAATCATTTTATTGATTTCTCTCGACTGAATTATACAATATCTTATATTTTACAAAAAATGTTGTATGAGAGAGTGCCAATAGAAATGTTACCTATTTTCTCACACACACACACACAAAATATATATATATATATATATATATATATATATATATATATATATATATATATATATATAAAGCATAGAGATTAGTAATGCAAGAGTTAGTATAGTGTTGGGACAAGAAATGTAGGGTATATTTTTATTTTGTATTACATAAATACCATAGTGTAAAATCTCAATTACCTTCTATCCCTATTATTTTTGTAATTACATAAATCTCAAAATTATTAGGCATTTCGGATACACAATTAAGGATCCGAATACATTATTGTTGATACATAATGTATCAATTTTGTTGCACTTGTTAAGAAAAGAAAAACTGAATAATCAAATTAAGATCTCATAGCATCCATCTGTTGCACGGAAATTGAAAATCAAATTAAGATCCCATAAATTACGCTATTTCATTTCAAATTATTTTCAATAATTCAAAATCCTATAGTGTAGCAAATCAAAATATTCAAAAATGAAATTTCTTCTTCTTGTTCATTGTTCTTTCTCTTTTTCATAAAAAAATTGTCGAAATTTTGGATAAGCAAGGTGAGTTATGAAGGATAAAAAAGTGATGAAATTGTTTTTGGACAAACAATTTATTTGTTGAATCTTCAAGTTCATCTATATCCCTTCGATTTTGATTCAAGATTGTCGAAAATTTCGAGATTCAAAATTCTTCTCCAGTTCATCGAAGATCCTTTTAGTTTTGATTAAAAATTATTGAAAATTTTGAGTTTCAAAATTATTTTCCTAATTCATTGAAGATTCTTTCAATTTTGGGAAGATACATCATGAAGATCCTTTCAATTTAAATTGATAAGTATCGTATTTCTACTAGATACATTAAACAAGAAAGTGTTGCCTATATGATTTTAGTTTTGAGATCGATACATTATTATTTGATAATTGTTATGTGTTAGTTACATTTAGTATGAATTCGAATTTACATATCATAACTAAAAATTGGTGCATGATACATTATTATTTATATATCTTATTTTATTTGAGATCGTGAAGATCTTTTCAATTTAAATTGATAAGTGTTGTATTTCTACTAGATACATTAAATAAGAAAGTGTTGTTCATAAGATTTTAAATTTGACATCGATACATTATTGTTTGGTAACTTTTATGTATCAGATACATTTAGTATAAATTTAAATTTACATATCATAACTAAAAAAATAGTGTATGATCATTATTTATGTATAACACAAAGTTTATGTATCAAGTACATTTATATTGGACATGATAAACACTAATCAAAGATTAAACAACATTAGAGTTATGTATCAATACCTTAAATATGCATCAAGTGTTTGGTTCATTGTTTCCCTCCTCATATTGTGTTTGAATTAAAACTCTACAAAAAGTTTCTTTCCAATTATACCGATTTTCTGTTTTATGTAATCGGATCAAGGTAGATAATTGCCGAACAATATTATTTTTCTATGACATTCTAACTAGCTAGGAGAAGAACAATTTTGTTTTCATGTTTGCTATTTTCTCACTTGAATTATTTGAGGGTAAATAATTGTCATTTTCATAAATTAATCACTTAAAAAACGTTAGTTTTCAATATAGAATAGATAGATCATCTTCTTTAAGATCGAAAAGACGGTAACCAATAGTAAAATAGATTATCATCTACATTTACACATGAAAACTGAAAGTTGTTATTTTCATATGTATACAATTTATAAATTGTTCAAAATAAAAATAATTAGAAACCATATATAAACTGTTCAAAATACAAATAAAAATGTTCTACTCTTGAAGCTCATGGTACCACCTTTCATAGCACGGTATTATCTTTTTGTTACGTAGGTATACTTTTTTTTTTTTTCCAAAAAAACTTTTAGTTGAGATCACAATTTCTCTTTTAATAATAACAACAATAATAACCTTCATAGATTTGCAAGAAAAATAATCGATGGCTGTTATGTTAATTTTATTTTAAGGTCCATTGATTTTTTTATTAGAAAAAAATTATCAAAAGATCTACGCAATTTATCTCTGTGTTTTTATAATTTTTTTTAGTAGTGTATATGTATATAGAAAAAGAAACACTTATTTAACTTCCGTTTAATTATAGATTTTGGTTACTAAAAATGTCATTTGTACATGAAATTTGGTAAGTTTTTGAAAAATAATAATTCAAGTTTCAAAAATTGGTTTGAATAACTTTTGGGGTGAAAATTTTCTTCTACTCATGAAACATCAATTTTTTCTTTAAAAAAATAAAATACATGTTTAAATATAATTTCAATTTTCAAAAACTATTTTAAATATTTTCTTTCAAATTTATTTTATAAAATTTATAGTCAAATGTTAGCTTAATTATCTTTTCATTTTTGTCTTTTTAGGAGACTAAAATATGATGACAATGAATTGCATGCTTATCTTAGGAAATATTTTAGATAAATAAAATCAGAAGTCAATTTTATATACTTCAATTGAATGGGATTATTCATATGTATATGATGCAACATAAAATAAATTGTTTGAATAAATAAATAAAATATTATATAAGCAAGTAGTTCTTCACAAGTTTTGGTATATACAATTTGTTAAATAATACTAGCTCACTTGCTTATAGTATTTTAATTATTGCACTTGTGTATGTATAAGTTATATAAAGGAATTAACTTATTTTTTGTTTTCAAATATACTTTTGTTTAATAAATGATCTGAACAAATTTTCTAATTTTTGTTGAATACTTATTTGAATTTCCCAATGTTGGTATATCATTTATACATATCATTAAAAGAAGAAAAGAATAAAACATTATTATTAAATCATTTTGGTCTCTATTGAACCGAAAACCTATATGAAACAATATCCTATAAAAATATCCTATAAAGTAGAAAAAAAAAACATGTAGGGCTCTATTGATCGGAAAACCTATCAGAAACAAACTGCTATAAAAATATCCTATAATGTAGGGAAAAAAGCATGTAGGGCTCTACTGGCCCGAAGATCTATCAGAAACAACCTCCTATAAAGATAGGAAAAAAATGTCTGTATACGTTTTATCTTCTCCAATCTCCATTTATAAGATTATACTGGTATATGTTGTTGGACACTATTGCCCGGGATATCTAGTCAAGAGATAAACTTGTATACATGGAGAATTACTCCAAACATTTGAATGTGTCTTCAAGATCTCCATAGCTTTTTTCTTCAAATACTCACCACAACTTGCTTGAATCACCATACAAAGCTTTGACACAACTCCAACTCTCAACATTTCCATCAACACTTCTTTTGTGGCTGAACACCTTGAAATTGATCCAAGAATTTGAATTGCACAATCATCTGTGGATGAAGAAACCCTAAGTGTCCTTTTAGCCACAACACTAAGTCCACCAGCATGTTTCAAAAATTCAGCCCTACCATCAGCCAAAGTACACAAATGTGCTAGTACACAAAGTACCAACTCTGAAACCCTCTTTTCAGTGTTGCCTAATTCAAGCTCTATGAGCTCGAATATGGCTCCTGATTCGATGATCTTATGCTTGTTTCTTCCCCATGGACAAACATTTATTAGCACTTGTAACGCGCCTTTTGTTGCTTGTTGAGAGATGTGTTGTTCACTTTCTTTTCGTAAGGTATTCACCAATTCTTGAAAGAACTCAGGGTTTAGCCCTGATAGAAGATTTGAACTCGAGACTTCTGTTACATTTTTCAAGACCATCATTGCTTGAGTCTTGATAACAACTTGAGTTTTGGTCATGTCACTCTTCAAGATCCATGAAATAGCTTCAATTAGATCGCGATTTTCCTTGACAAGTTGAATGTTTTCAATTGTTGAGCTCCAAACAAGGTGGAAAATTCTTAAAGCTTCTTCAAGACCATTGATTAGTTTTCTTTCTTTAAAACTTTTTATTATAAAGGAAACCATTGCCTTAATTGCACCAACTTCCTCCAAACTCTTCTTGTTCTTCTCATTGTTCTCAATCACCAAAACATCAATTTTCCTCAATGCTTCAACACAAAGCTTATCATTATTCACCTGAAGTTTAAGTTATATACACTGTCAGTATACAGAATTTCTACACAACCATTTTAATTATATTTCACATGTTATACTAGATTGTTTAATCTATATTTAGGTTATCACATCATATATAATTATATACTTGTTGTATATACCTAGCTATAACTATCTTTTAGACGACTTGATTGGAAAAAAATATATTTCAAAGATAAATAAATTTAAAAAACACTATATATCATATCAGTGCATAAATTTTAACTCATTTACCTGACGAACAAGTCGGAGAATGTGAGATTTGTTCAAAGGATATTTAGGGGTTGGAATTGTATCAATTCCCTTACTTGCATTAGCAATACACCAAGCTTGAATAATTCGTCTTAGCATATGATTTGGTGTCAACAACTCGATATCTCTAGGCAAATTTTGCTTTGTTACCGGACATGTTGTTGTCATGGCCTCTTCCTCCGATGTTAACAACCACATCTCGATGCTTTCTCGATCATATGTTATTCCAGTCACCGTTGTTACCGGATCTTTCATGATCATAAGTGATATAGGACATAAGAAATATTGAGGTATCTCTACTTCATCCATACTTTTTTTTTTTTTTTTTTTTTTGCAAATACAAAAACAAGAACCTAAGTTTATTATGAAGAAGAATATGAGTATTTATATTAATGAAAGTGGTAAAAAATAGCGGCTAATATATATGTGAAGTTTGAATGGAGAATACAAAAGAGGAAGAATAATAAAGACTCATTATAAAGTCAAAGAAAATCATATTGTTAATTTTTTATTATGATTAGAAATATTCCTTATTTGGTTGGTTTATTGGTCAAAGTTTGAATTAGGTGGGTCCACTTATGAGTAAGCAATTGAGAAATATAAAATATTTTTTTATTTTTTGGTATGTTGACTTTTTTAATATTTGCCTTATGGAAGGTAGATCATATATATAATGATATAAAGGGTAAAATAATTATTGTATTAATTTAGACTCTATGTATTATGTGTTTATACTGTCTATAAATAATGATTTATTTGGGTAAAATTATGATGATGAATTAAATGAAATAGTAAAAATATTTGGTCAAACAAAAAATGTTTATAAATGGAAAAATTATAATCTTGACCTTGACCAAACATTCTCTATGTGTTGTAACTTTTTATTATTTATTTATTAATCCTAGTTTTTATTTTAAACATTACCTATAATTGATTAACTTTTAAATATAATATACTATATAACTATGTTTTTAAATTTTGATTCAATTGACTTTTATATCCTTTAAACTTTATTTTATTTTATTTTAGGTCACATTCAAGATGGAGGTTAAACATGACCTCTACATGGTATATATAGTATTAAAATAAACCAATAACAAAACACATGTACAAACGATATTACATGCTTTCTTTTTCGAAAGTTTCAAGATTAGACATGACCAATATTTCATAAAAATATAATTAACTTCTAATTAAGTCATAATTTTCTCAAAATTATATAAATGTTAAAAGATTATAAATAAAGTTCTCCCTCTTTTCAATAAACAATAACTAAATCAAATTTATATTAATAGGCACTTAAATTTGTATAATTTTCTTTTTAAAAAATAGAAATAGTCAATGAATAATCCATTAATTAATAGAAGGATAATTTTGGAGAAAAACTAACTAATACATCTTTGAATTTTGAAAAATTCATTCATTTTAAACCATTGGAAAAATTCAGAAATTCATTTATATTAAAATTGAGAGAGTACATAACATAGACATTATAAAATTTGAAAACTTCAAATAAGTGATTTTTGATTGATGTTAATGTTATAATTGTTCAAATATAAATATGATTAACTTATATTTGTTCTTAAATATATTGCATATTTATTGATAAAAAAATAAGCATAATTAGTAAATGGATTTCTTTTGGTATTTTTCTTTTCTTTTACAATTAATTGTCTAATATATATACTTAATTCTATCTTCTTACTATCTTACTATTTGTTACGTCATCATAATAAGGCATTCAAAATTCAATAAAAACTAAAACACACAAACTAATTTCAAGGGTTTAACATCTATTACATATAAAAAAAAAAAATTAACCATTTATAAATAGTAATATTTTTTGCCGAAGATCGGATGAACCCCTAATAGAAAGTTGGCTCCACTCCTGATAAATAGTGTTATAGCTTTCTTTGAATCGATGGTCTATTGACCGAAACAATCTTTTTTTTCTGACAAGATAGCAATAAGATTTATTTACATTCTATCCTATATTATTCTGTTTAAATTTCACGTATAAAATTATACTTGATATATTATTATGGAAAAATTACATGAATTGGTACATTTTAATAAATAATTACTGATTTTAGCAATATTTTTTATTTATTACCATTTATAGCAATACTATGTTAAATCTGCAATACGTATTAAAAGTGAATTATGTATGCAATATATATGAATTATAAATGAATTATAATTGTTTTTAAAGTATATTATGTTTGTTTGGTAAAAATTTGACAAATTGTATTATAAGTGTATTAAAATGTGTGATAAATAAATTATTTATCATTAAAATTTGTATTACATGTGAGTGAAAAATTATTCTTTGTAATATGAATTAAACTTGTATTATAAATGAATTAAAGTGATCAAGTGAAAAAAAATATTATTGCTATAAATGGTAAATATTTTTTTATTATAGTATATTTATGTAAATTTCCCTATTATTATAGTGATGAAAAAAAGAGAGCATGACAATCAATATGAACCTACAACAAATTTGTCTTTTTTTCTTCTTCCTTCTAGATGTTTTAAATGTTTTTATTCAAATGGTTAATTATAACTTGTGATACACGAAAAGATACCCACTGAGTTTATACATGCAATGGGCAATATTAATGTTTTCTTTTTCCATTAAAAACATAAAAAAGTTTTTTGTCAAAAAGGGAAAAACAAAATGAGAGGTTTTACTTTATGGTTTTAATTCATTTTGGCCACATTATATCAATTACTTTCTTTATAACTTTCATTTGATGAATTATAAAACATTGATTGGCTGTTCAATTACACACTTTATCGTGATAAACATTAAAGTATATTTGGTACGAAAAAAAATATTTTTAAAAATAAAATAAAGTGTTTTTTTTTCCATCGACATATCCTTAATATAGTAATAAAAAGGATTGTAACTTATAAGATAACTAATTTAGAATCGAAGAAATAATATTACTAATTTTCGTGTAACTTTTAAATATGTCCTATATGTTATTGCAAATATTTTTTTAAAAAACCGATACTTAAAATTTATAATAGATTAGAACAGATTAGTACTTATACAGACACAAGATTTTCTAACGGATGTTTTCTTGATTTGCCATCTTTTCATCATTCTCTTAAAATCCTATATAAATTTATTTCCAATAAACAATATCCAATACAATAGTAGGTGGAATCTGCTCAGAGTAATATATACATAAATTTTATTTTTATATTTATGAGTTATCAAGATGGTTTTTAATAGATTTTCGATTTAAAAGATATGCTTCTTTGTAAGAATAATATCACAATAAATAGAAAGATACAACACAAATGAAATAATAAGTAGTAATGTATATTGAAGAATAAGATACTATATACGCCTGCTAAGTATCACATACCTCTAGCACACAGAAACAAATTCAAAATTTGAAAATTCCGAGTACATCAAGATCAAGCTAAAAAAAAAAGGTCCAGTTGTACAAAATACACTTTTATGTTTTTAGCGGAGGCACTATTAATTATATTTATTTTTGTCAATTTCTTTAGATAAACATACATACATACACGTGATTATTTTCAAAGTACGTGCACCTCCACAAATACACATGGATCCATCTCTGCTCGGAGATAATACTCAACTAATTACTAGTCTTATATCTTAATTTCGATCTCTTAAATTTTTCTATGTAAAATTATAACTCCAATAATACAGCGGAAAAAATTGTAAATTACACTATTGAAAATAGATATAAGACATAAAAGTGAACTACTGATTAAGTATTGTAAATTCTATCAAAATTCTATCTTGAAAAAATTACACTATTAAAAAGTCTTTACACGTTTTTGCACAAAACTTCAAGTAAATTAAGTTAGACAATAATTTTGAATATATACATTTGAAAATTATGACGTCAATAATTAAGTCTTTAAGTCAAGCAATAAATGTATAGCAATCAATTATTTTTTTACTTGACACATTCTAGATCATTTGAACATCATGAGAGAGGCACATCCCACTTTAATTAGTTGTGCACCATAATTAAGGCTGGGCAACGGAACGGGATATATCGATATCGATTCGGTACCATTTTGATTCGTTCCGGTTCGTCTCGGTTCGGTTGCCTACGGGACGGAACGGGACATTCTGAACCAGGACATTGAACGGAACGGGATTGAGATTTGGTATCGATTTACCGGTATCGGTTTATCTCGGTTTATTCCGATTTCGGTTCGGTCCGATTCCGATTAACTAATATTTATTATTAATTTATATTATATATTTATAAATTATTATTTATATTTTATATTAAATAATAAATACTACCCAAGTAACTCAACTACCCCCTATTAGTATTACATTAGTATTACATTCGAGACTTAGTTGAAACAGAACCCTTCGTAGAAAGTGGCTGCGTAAACTTTGCACTCTACTAATAGTTGTAAATTGAAATTATAATTTGTAATACAAATTTAAATAAATTAAATTGATATTTTTTAATTTGTGTAATTGTTTTATCCTTATTTTTATTTAATTTTCTTAAATTACAAATTTAATTTATTTAAATTAAAAGTTATAAATATAACTTATAAATTATAACATATTAATAAATAATAAGTAATAACTTATAAACTTCAAAAGATTTAAATCTTGAAAATTTAATTAGACTTAACTTGCAAACGTAATAAGTATAATTTTTAAAAAAATATCTTCTAAAACTTAAGTAAAAAATTACATTATAAATTTAAAAAATATTAATGTAAATTTAGAAAAATAAAAAAATATTCATATTTTCGTAATTTAAAAAAATTATTTTTTGAGATAACTGGATGTGTCATTCCGTTTATCACATTCCGTTACATTCCGGTCCGGTCCGGTCCGATCCGCTTTCATCCGGTATATAGTGAGACGGGATGGAACTGAGTGTCTGTCCCAGTAATTCCTGTCCGGTTCATTCCGATACTGGTCAACGAACCGGTCAACTCATCCCGTTCTGATCCGGTACCAATTCGTTCCGATCCGGTAATCTCCTTCCGGTCCGTTGCCCAATCTTACCATAGACTAATTAAAGATTAATTAATAAAATATATTTTATTATAAAATTATTGTAAATTTTCTGTCACTTTACCTAAAAGTAGTAGATCTAAAATCTTAGTTACTTTGAATAATCTGGAAGGCATATTTTTTTTCACAACAAACATACCTAGTATGTCTCTATCAGTAGAATATGAAGAGGACAGAATATACGTAGATTTTATATTTATTTTTATCTAGAAATATTATTTTTGATATATTCTTGATTTAAAAATATATTTTCAATCAAGAAGAGTTTCGTAAAAAAAATAAGCAAGTGTAAAAGAAAAAACTATGATTGAAAAAAAAAATATCAAGACAGAAAGATACTAACATAAGAATAATAAAGATAATAAAAGTAAAAAAAAATAATAGTAATAAAATTTAAAATAACATAATGCTAGCATAATAACAATAATACAAGTAAAGGGCTACAAACTAAAATCATGCTATATCACTAGAAAGTGAGAAATTACTCGAGTATCTACTGCGTGTCTGTGAAGGATCTCGATCTCCATGTTCTCCTATCTAGATACAATATTGTTCTTGGTAAGCTAAAGATGTAACATATATTGTCTAATAACCTCTTTCAAAAATTTTCCTGATCTATCTTTACTTCTTCGTATGCCTATCACTGTCAATCTCTCGTACCTACTCACTAGAGAATTTATGATCCTCCTTTTTTCATGCCTGAGTTATTTCAATCTCATTTTATACATCTTGTCCACACGAGAATACTACTTCTACCTTGTCTCGTATATCTTTACTCCAATTATTGTTTCTCCTAGTCTACCCACACACATCAATTTAAGCATCCTCATTTTTACTGAAAGCTAGCGTTTAGATTTTAAGGTCCTTCTACGGACCTTCAGTTTATCGTTAACTTTGTCAAATGTGTCTTGTCGATGTTATGTCATTGACAAATAGCATACACGAACACATTGATTCATCCATCATTAGGGCAAATAAAAATGAGATAAGATTTTATCCAACTTGATGCTACCCCATTGCAAGTGAAAAGTGTTTTTAATATCCTCCACTACTTTTACTATATGGTGTCTTGACTGCATTGAATATGTCTTTTATCGTTTTAATGTATGTCACAAGTACGCCCCTAAACTCCATCAACCTCTACAAAACTTCCTTTCGGACTTTGTTGTACGTGTGCTTTGTCTAAGTTAATGAAACATATATGTAAAATTTCTTTTTCTATCTCGATATTGTTCGAAAAATCTCCTCATGAAATGATTGACTTCTTTTTTTTAGTTGATCTCCCAACATAAGTTCGAAATGATTTTCGAAACTAGATACAATCCTCCTTAATTGTCCTCATCTCCACCCTCCTCTACCAAATTTTCATGGTTTGCCTTAGTAACTCGATGTCTCTATAGTTATTGTAATTTTAAATATCACTCAATTTGTTCTTATACAACAGAATCATAATATTCTACTCTAAGTTTAATATATATATATATATATATATATATATATATATATATATATATATATTTGCACATGCCAAAAAGTTAAACTATTTTTAAATAACTATACGAGTTCCACGATCAAGAAATGTCTTAGTAGACCACATAGAACGGCATTGTGTTGTCATCTATTAAGACTTAATGGTTGGCATGAGAAAGTTTTATTATTTATTTGACGTTTGATATCTGTATAAGAATTCGATTAAATTTGAATTTTTATCAAAATTCACCATTAGAAAATATTTATTCAAATACATTTAATTGTTTTTTTACTTTATTCCTTTTCATTTTCTATTTTCTTTTTTTTCCTTCTCTTTTTAATTGTTGTTTGAGACAAATGAGAAAGTGTCAACTTTGTGAAACATGTGTTAACAACTAACATTTTAAGAAATAAAATATTATGAAAAAGGACTTAGAAAAAGAAAAGAAAGCATAAAATATCTTAGACTTACATTTCGTAGATCTCAACCAGGGAGTTTTACGTAATTGTACTATGTGATAATATTTTTTCAACAAAATAAGTATGTGTATATGCAATATATCGATATTGTATAAATGTATATGATGTATAATTATTTATTAAAGATGTATATACATCAATATATATTTTTTATACAAATTTACGTATACATTAATTTTTAAACGTTTAGATATTTATAAAATTAACATAGTTTAAATATGTATGTAGTGAATTACAATTAGAGTATATGCATCTTCCGTATAAACGGAACAACTATAATATGTAGTTCATCATGAAGTAGGTCGAAGCATAAAGCATCCCATGTTAATATGATTTGAGGAAAACTACATTTCAAGGGGTGTGATGAGAATTTATTGTTTGGGAAACTTACATAAATATACTACAAATAAAAAATATTTATCATTTATAGTAATAATATTTTTTTTTATTTGATCACTTTTAATACATGTATAATACACTTTTAATTCCTATTACAAGGACAATTTATCATTTACATATAGTACAAGTTTTATTGATAGATAAATACATTTATCACACATTTTAATACATTTATAATACAATGTGTCGACTTCTTATTAGACAAGCACAATATATTCTTAAAAACAATTATAATACATATATATTGCATACTTAATTTACTTTTAATACATATTGCAGATTTAACATAGTATTGCTATAAATGGTAATAAATAAAAAATATTACTAAAATCAGTAATTATTTATTAAAATACATCCATCCAAGTAATTTTTCCTTATTTTTAAAAATAAGTATTAGTGATTGCGTTTACGACTCAAGTATCACAAAAATATTTTTACCATATTCCAATAATCCAATGTCCTGTTAATATGGAAAAATGACAGAAATCCTACCTTACCATTATCCCCTATTAGTTTTACAAATTCCTAAAATCCCTCATTTTCGCGCATCAGATTAATGTATCAGCGCATCAGATTAATGTATGCCGCGCATCAGATTACTGTAACATGTATAAAATTAATGTATCTTACTTAATAATTAACGTATATCGCGATCAAATTAATGTATCAGCGCTTATATTGTTGTATCAATTTGAGGGATTTCTGTAATTATAAACTTATAAGGGACAAATGGTGATTTTACCTTAAAAGTATATGATTTATGTCCTTTGCCCCGTTATTATTTAGAATATATGCAAACAGAATTGCAGGGTTTTATAGTTTGGATTTTTCTCTTTTATTTTTTATTGGGCCAAGCCCACTAATATTTATGAAAATTTATCCAATTACATAAATATTCTTACCATATTTGTTTATAGTTTGATATATTTATCTCACCAATTAATAAATTTACACCAGATTTCAAGTCAATTAGTCAAATATACTTAGATAGATTTTTTTTGCTACCAGATACACTAAAATAGGAAGAGAGTTGAGCGGAAAAAAAAGAGGGAGACGAGATTTGTTTATGTATCCCAGTTACATACAAATCATACAATATATATCATATACACGAGCGAGATAGGACAGTGGCGAACAATATTTGTCTTTGTATCTAAGATGCATGTGAATCCACTCAGTGGCGGATCCAGGATATACAGGTTGTGGGTGCTCACTTCCTTTAACATAAAATTGTTAGCAATCACATAGTGTAAGTGTATACTAACTCAAACTCTTTGATAAAAAAAATAAACGTATACTAACTCAAACTCTTTAATAAAAAAGAAAAAGTTTATTTCAAAAGTATTCAAAAAAAATATTTTTAATCACGAAACACTAAATATGTGAGACTCTAAAGTCTAAACCTATTTATAAAGTAACAAAAAATATATATATAAAATCTACTTTAAGACTTAAGAGTACTAGCCAAGTAGCCATAGCCCATAAGCAATGAAAATCTCAAAACCTAATTCTCTAAACCTTTTTTTCATTATCCAACTTTAATATAATATCAAATAATATTACCTTTCTTTCCTATTTTGATTTTAATAAGAAAAAAGCTTGAAGTTTGTTATCGAATTAGCTGTTTTTTCTTTGAAACAAGAAGAAGAATGATTTCGTTGTTTTGTTCAAAGAAAGAATTTCAAAAGCGGGTATTGGAAAAGGTTTTAAAGCATAAAAAAATTGGAAAAATTAAAAATAAATTAGAAAGAAAAATTAATTATTTAGCCTAAACTAATTAAGAATAAAAAAAGTCAAAACATATACAAAATTCTAAGTAAAAGAATCCTTCATTAAAAAAAAAGAAAAAGTAAAAAAATGGGTGCAAAAACTTTGCTGGTAAAAGTAAAAGAAATCACTAGAAAACCTCAAAAAAAGGGTGCAAATTCGTTGAAAAAACATTGGGCTTGTTGGGATTCGAACCATCGCTTGATGGCTTGGCGCGCCTAATTGTTCAAAGGAAAACCAGCGCGCCCACAACTATATTTATTCAATGGGTGCTTGTTTATATATAATAAATGTAAATTTTATATTTTCTGTATTTATATACAAAACGATTTTGGAGTCAATGGGTGCTCGAGCACCCGAAACTACCTATGTGGGTCGGCCCCTGAATTCACTTGAATACAGTGTATCTAGAACAAATTACACCTAATATTGACCCCATGTATTCCGAGATACGTATATCTGGACACCCAAAATCTAATGAAATTCGTAATATTAAAAACGAGCGTGTATCTAAATAATTAACTCCTAAACTATTGTAATTTCAGTAAATTACCCATTATTTATCAGTTTGGTCCGTAAGTTTACAAAAGGATACAGATATTTAATACAAAAAATGGTCATATTTATTTTTAAAATTATTGTATTTATCCTATGTTATAATTTTGGGTCATATATACCCTCACTGTTATATCTTTATGTCATATTCACCATTATAATTATATTTTGTTCGTATATATACCTTTTGCCCTTAGAGAAATAAGAGTACAAAGTAATTTAGTGTGTTTCGGGGGCGGGGGTGGAGTGGGGGGTGGGGGGGTAATTTTCTCTGGTTTGTCAAAATATTTTGAAAAGTTCTCTCTCTAAGAAAATAATGTCCTTAAAAATAAAAAATAAAAACCGTCTTTCTAATGAAAAAAAGAAATAAACAAATTTCGTAACTTTCAAATTAATTATCTCCTTCGCATCATCCAACTATCTCCAACACCCGTCTCTTGACCATTCACCCTATCATAATGCTTCACTAATTACGTATAAAAGCTTATAGAATCGATATTTTTCTTAAACTATAAATAAATAAATTTATTTTATAAAAATATTTTCTATCGTACTAAACACACTTAATATTAACTTTCATGCGTCCAACAGAGGAAGAGAGGAACATGGCTTTAGTCTAATTATGATATAGCTAGGAAGGTGCATGGCAAGATCTATAATTAATTAGCACTAATAATCTCTTGTGGTTATTTTATAAATTAAATATTTTTTAAAATTTATTAGGTTTAAAATGAATGTCTAATATGTAATATGGAGATCTTTTATAAACTACAAATCAAATTTCTCGTAATTATGTGAGAAAATTGTTATTTTAAACAAATGAATAATTTTTAAAAAAAATCTATTTTCATGTTCTAGATACATGTGTTTGCTTTGCTAATCATTTATTATTATTATTATTATTATTATTATTATTATTATTATTATTATTATTATTATTATTATTATTATTATTATTTCTTGATTATTTTAAGTTTGTGTTTTTTATTCATTGGACAGATCAAACGGTCACTTCATGTCTAGACAAATAATTTTTAAAAAATTAAGAAGATGAATAAACAATAAACTAAAAAACAAGGATGCGACACTATCTAAATCACAATTGTACGACTTTGACCTTTCGAGCTTTGGACTAAACTCAAATCCATGTTACATCAATTATAGTGACTTCACATTATACAGGCGGGTTCTCGTGATATGATTGAAATTTCTTCATTTTGAAATAGAAATTTTTGGATTCAAGCTTTTGAAATAAATAAATTCTAAGAAAAGCGTTCTCGAAAATAAGTCATGTAATTCACAATTTAATTTTAATCGTCAGATTTCAATACGAGTATCAGACATGATAAATTAATTAATAAAAAAACCTATATATAGTTGCCCTAGGAAAATTTTGAACTTTTAGAATCTCTAGGTGGGCATAAGAATGGCTTTGTTAAAAGAGCTCAAGTATATACAATGCATATATATATATATATATATATCCACTAAAAGTTATTTTAGAAACAGTAAATGGAATCCAAATTAGATCATATCTCAATAGCCATGGATTAACTTTTTTAAATTCAAATGTTTATTTTTTTTAGATGCTAATTAATTAACCCTAAATCCTCAACGCTCAAACTTCAAACACGTACTACACTTAGGATTAATACTAGTTTAATTTATTTAAACCGAAAACATATACTAATTCTGTGTTTATATTATTGTTGAGACATAGTACAATTAAATAATAAAAAGTATATATATTCAATTTAATTAACAACTTAAATTTTAAAGCAAAAATAGTCACATACTTTGACATGATATACGTGATAAAATAACTAAAAGATTTCATATTCAAATCTCACCGTCACCCTCATAAAACACACATCTTCTACGTACTTGATTAATGAAAAATGAATCAGGTCCACACATAAGTATGCATGTAATTAACTAAATGCATACTTAGGTGTGACCTGATTCATTTTTCATTAGTACATCATCATCTAATGTACTTCCAACCATAATAAGTAAAATTTAGTAACCTAAAATATATATATGAGAGACATTTATTATAAAAAGTACTCAAATTACATTGAAAGTTTAAAACTTTTTTATAGTATATATAAGTTAAATCCACAAGTTGGAGAAGGACAATAACAACAAAATAATTTTCTTTATGAAGGATAAGAAGAGAGTAAATGAGGATGAAGACAAGAAGAATCTCTCCAAACCCTAGAATGTAACCTTAGAATTTCTCTTGCTTTCTCCTTGGTCTTTGAACAACTATCCACTTGAATCACCAAACACAACTTTGACACCACTCCCACTTGCAACATCTCTTGAAGAACCTTACAAGTAGCTGAAAATTTTGAAATGGAACAAAGTATCCTCACTCCTCTATCACTTGCTACTTGAGAAACCCTAAGTATTTTCTTGGAAACAATGGCTATTCCTGCCCCATGGTTCAATAACTCAGCCCGGCCCTCGGCGCAACTACAAAGTTGGTGTAAAATTGTAAGGATTAATTCACAAGATCTTCTTTCTATTGTATCAAGAAGAAGCTCAATTAGGGTTGATATAGCTCCAACTTCAATTGCTTTGATTCTATTTCTACCCCATGGACAAAGTTCCACTAGTAACTTAAGTGAAGCCTTTGTAGCTTGTTGTGAGATTAACTTGTTATTCAAAAATAATAATATCTCTTTAAAATATTCCTTTTTTACACCAATTAATTGGCATGGATCAGCCACATTGAATGCTGATTTTAATAGCATTATTGCATAGTCTCGAGATTGACAATTCCCACATTTCAAGAAATACAATAAAGAATCTAAGAAAAGTTCGTCTTCATTGTCTTTGGAGACGAACTTTTTTAGGGTTTCATCTGAGGGATTAAGATGAAAAAGAATATCCAAAGCTTCATCACTTGCCTTAGTAGTGATGTACTCGAGTACAAGTGGTGTTTGACTATTATCACAACTCAACTCTGAATCTTGAATAAAAGCCACTTCTTTCTTCATTATAATTGAAGCTAAGAAATCTACAACCTCACATGATTCTAAACATTTCTTGTTGCTCTCACTTGCATGAGCAATAGATTTAAGTGTCCTCAAGCAAGAAAGTTGCATTTCTTGGGATTGCATGGCTTGTTTAAGGAGTTTTAAAACATATGATTTTGTTACTTGAGGCTTTGGGGTAGGAATCCTTTCAACACCATGTGAAGAATTCATCATGCACCAAGATTGGATCACACGACGAAGCGTGTGGTTTGGGGTAAGATCCATGGTCAACAACTCTTGTTTGGTTATGGGACAAGTTGTGTTCTTGCACTTGAATAACCATTTCTCTATGTTCTCCCTATCATAGGTTATTCCGGTTGATGTTGTAACCGGATCCCTCATTAGTTGCATTGATATTGGACAAAGGAAATAATTAGGAACTTCAACATCTTCCATATTAGTTGGTCGCGATCCCTCCACCCTTAATCAAATATTTCAGATTCGAGCCTGAGAATAAAGAGTTTTTACACGTTCCTTGGTGGATTTATTCAAGACGAATATGAATTGGTTCCAATGAGATAAATAGATCTCTTGAAGGAGGAATGGACCAAGTTTGTGAAGGGAAGGGGGGAATGAAGTAGTGTATTGGTGATGATTTGTTTGGAGAAAATAGGAAAACATATACTTGTAAATAGGACCACAAATTTTTTGGTAAATCTATCTGACACGAATCTTATTAGTTAGGTCAACAAACTTCTGATCATATCGAAGGGTTAACCTAAAGAAGGATATACATTAAGGGGAATGGAAAATAATGTTTTGATGAAAATAAAGTGAAACTTTTCAAGAGATTGAAGATATTGAAATGTTGGAAATTGATTTGTATGGAAAAAAAAGAGGAAACTTAGTTCATATATATATATATATACACCCGACTTGTGAAGAGAAGTAATTAGGGGTGCATGCAAATTTAATAAAAGAAAAGAAAGTCAACACAATGAAAATTTAAAAGAGAGAGAAAGTGAATCATGACAAGAAGTAAGGGGCTCTTAATGTACTTTTTCCAAGATTTTGGAAAAATTAAATGAATATAATAATTTGTATTATTTTAATGAAAATTACGAATTACTAAAAGGGAACAAAAAAGTGTTCGTATTCTAATAAACGTACATATAGACTTATATATAAATAATAATTATTGAAATAAATAAACACCTTTGCGTACTTAATTTTTAACCAACTAGATTTAAGTTACCATATGATATATCAAGGCGGAGACAGAGTGTCAGTTACGATTTTGAATTAACTAATTAATATATATATTTATCCGCAATTTGAGTAAATTTATAAATTAATTAGAGAAAATTCAAAAACTTCTAAATATCTTTAAATTCACAAATAGAATATAAAAACGAAACTTACATAAATTGCATGAAAAAAATATTGGAAATTTAAAATTAATATAACTTTATCATCCTTGAAATTAGGAATGACAAACAAGCGGAAACGAGATAATTATGAAGTGAATCTACATAAATCTGTAAAGATTTTAATCCGCTTAATTTTATCTCGTATTAAATTTTGAAAAATATTATTTAAACTTGCCTGACCCATTCCACTCCATTGCCAAACCTACCTAAAAATTCATTAAAATCTTCAAACCATAATATTGAAAATATTGTTTCCTATTTTGTAATTTCTCTTAGATAAGATAGAATAAAAAGGAAAATTGTTAGAAAAAATACAAAGAGATGACTTATTGGATGGGATGAATTAAATGAGTATGTGTGAGACACATTGGGGAAAGACTTTGTTGTTGGTTTGTGTGTTGGCTGAGGGGTGCTTCTTTATTGACCTTTTTAATAAATATAAATGTGTTTGACCGAATATAAAATTTTTAGTAAATAAAAATAAGATTTTTTATTTTTTTGATATAAAATATAATATCTATTCTTATTTGATTTTGGCATTTTTTATTTAAAATAAAAAAATCAGAGTGTTAATCCGGATTAGTAAAAGAATGAATTTTTTTATTTATTATGAGGCGGATATAGAATCAACGGACGATGCTTGATCAAAATTTCAAATCCATCAAATCTTTCATAATTTTAAATGTATAATGAAATGTTAAAATATATCCCTTACGAAACGACAAATACATAAAACAATAATTTTTCTATATTATTATTGATTACTATAAGTCATCTCATTTGTTGAGAAATGAATTGGAATCAATCAATGTTTAATAATAGGAAAACAAATATAAAATGATAAATTATCTTGATCTCTCAGATTGATCAAGTAAATTGAATATCTATTATTATATAGTTAAAAAAAAAATATTTTTTTTTGGTAATAACCTTAAAGAAAATGTCAAATAAATCGAGACAACAAGAAATGAGTTTCAATTTTTATTAGTTGTATGTACTTTCCAATACATTTATATATCAAGTTAACAACTAATTCATAGGTCTATCCTCAATAAACCAACGTGAAACAACACAAGGTATGGTCCCTCACATTTCCTGGTAGCTGCTAGGGATAAAAATGAGGTACGGTTGGTTGAACTTAACCCGTAAAATTTTAATTTACCTTATTCTATTTTGCATAATAATTTTTTCATTTTAAATTTGCTCTACTTCGTTCTGCATAGACCCGTCCTGCAGAACCCGCCCTGCATGACTTTTTATTCTTTCTATTCCAATATGTGGCACCCTTTGTTTCTCGAGAATCAAATAATTTATGTTTGACTGGAATTTGTGTACGGAATTTTTATATTTTTTGAAATAAAATTTATATATTTGTAAATTATGTAAAAAGTACTGTAAGACACAATAATTGATAATTCAAACTGTTTAAAAGATATATATAAAAATTTACGGTCGAAGATATACTTGTTTGAATCTCGAAATTTGAAAAATGTCACATAAAATGGGACGGAGGGAGTAATATTTTTTTTTTCTAATTAAGTTTGATAACAAAAATAAAATTCATAAAAGAAAATCATTTTGTCTTTTAACTTTTATTAGTTTGATATATGACGTTTTTAAATTTTATTATTTAGAGGTCAATTGGAAAACATGTAACAAATTGTCTTATTTTTAATTGAACCACTTTATTTATTATCTTAAATATTTTAGTATAAATAATTATCTTGATAGATAATGCTCTATCACTCTTATAAGATGTAAAAAGATAAAATTAAGTTTGAACTCACATAAGATCACATATACCCGTAATGCACCCCCTGTCCTACTTTACTTTTAAAAAATGCACTTCAATCTGCCCCACCACAACCTTAAACCTGCCCCACCCTACATAGCCTTAAATATAATCCACCTCGCCACGCATTCGTCTCGCCCCATTGTTATCCCTAGTAATTGCTAATTTTTATTGACATAATACATAAACAAAATCAAACTTCACCTTAATTGATAATTTTACATTTTGAAGTTTAAATGAATTAATAAACTATGTGATTTGTTAGGGGACCTGATCTCATGAAAGACTGAGAGTTTCAAATAAGGTGAAAAGAAAAAGTTGTTTGTTCATCTTATTAGGAAATATTTTTATACTTGGCAAGAGATCTGATCGAGTGATCAATTCGATAAGTAATTATTTTATTTTTGAATATGCATATATTTAGGCATTTTAATTCGTTTTCATTTTATCAGCCGAACACTTTAATTTAAATATTTCAAAAATTATATGCCATATTTGCATCAGATATTTATGAAACAATAAAAATGAGTTGCAGTGTTTAGTTATAAATTGAGATCAAATTAAATTACCGAGATATGTACTTTTAAAATTAGAGTCCTTTATTTGTTAGTCAAAAGACAAATTTACATGTCTATATATTTATATATTTATGAATTATGTCTTTTTTAATTCTTTTTTCTGCTTCCTTTTTTGAGCATTTAAGTTATCCATTATAAACACATTTTTTAAAGATAAAATTTGATCAAATTCAACGGATAACTTGTCTGTTTTTCTCTGACTTGCAATTGTCAATTTTCTTTTCATAATACAGACACTATATCTACATGTGGTTGGTTATATATTAAAATGACCTAATTATGTACTACATATATTTTTTTAACATGGTGAACAAATTTTTTTTTTTTTAAGTTAATCCAAACGGCCTTATTCTTCAATTTCTCTTTGTTATATCTGATGCTTTCTCTAATTATTCAAAGAATTTTTTGTTATAGTCTTTTATCAATAGAGCTCTTAATTGGTTTTTGTCTTTTTGATATCTTTGGGGATGAGCACAATGAGATCTCAAGCAAATCAGGAAACTCTCTCCTTTGCCTAGTGTTCAACAAAGTGAGTCGAGGACAATAAGATCTTGGGTTCAAGCACGGATACTTCTTCCTTTGCCTAAACCTTGGGGATAGTATCTACATTGATGGGACGTAAGTCGACATGTATTTAATGGAATAGTCGATTCTTGATACTATAATCATTAATACAAATAGGTAGCTCTTATTTAAATATTATTTGTACTTTCATTTTAAATTGCTTTGAATTATTTATTTTTAAGTCGAGGTAATTAAGTCTATGTACACCCTAGAAAAAAATGAAATTGCCCTTGTTCATAAGAGAAAGATCACAACTAATGAAATGAGGCATGGAATAGCCTGGAAATATACATCTACAACTTTGCAAAAAAAAATAAAAAATTGTCCTAGGGCCTAAAATTTGAGGGGCCTTATTTTAGGAAAAACAATACTAGGTTATAAGTATTTTTTTTAAAAAAAAAATATTGAGTATTATTTGTACAAAATCAAAAGTTTTTATAAAAGAGTAAAGAAGTAATAGAAGGTTGACAAATTATGAATACTATGTCTCAAGAAATATTAAATAATTGACTATGATAGAATTAAAAATGTATGTCTGAAATTTTGATCATAGTCTAAGAGATATTCTTACGCCTTATCCCAACTTTAAATCCTTCAAATGTAAACTGCTTTTTCGAAATCCTTTTTTTTTTAAATGATAAATCTAGTTAAGTTGATTGCATTTGGAAAACGATTTAACACTTGATTATCATTAAGTTTGAAATGAAAAATGACCCAAAATTTCCTTATGCAAAAGTAAACCATCAAGAAAGCAAACAAATCTTGAAAACTCAGTAGTTATTGCTTATGGCAAAATTCTGGTAAGGAAGTTTTTTTTATTCACAACAAAACTTCTAAGCTTCTCATTGTCCATAACAAAAGCTTTATGGAGGTGAATTTTTAGGATTTAAATATTATGAATTTAATTTTCATATCTACTATTTATCATAGTTTTGTCCATAACTTTTGCTAAGGAGAAACATGTAAATTTCCTACCTAGTATTTTATTGGGGAATTTTCACACGTAGCTACTCAAAAATAGTCTATTTGTAGCTACATGTTATAGGAAAGAGAGAGGCGAGCAATACTGGGAGAGAGAGGAGAGAGAGAGGGGGCAAAAAGTGGGAGAGAGATGATTTGTATATTTGTATATTGGTTAGATAATTGTATGTATATTGGTTAGATAATTGTATATTATACATATGTATTTGTATATATGGCAAGCGAGATTGGGAGAGGGAGGAGACAAGCGAGCGAGAGAGGGCAGAGAAGTGATTTTTATGTGTATATCGGTTAGATAATTATATATTATACATATGCATTTGTATAAATGGCAAGCGAGATTGGGAGAGAGTGTGAGAGGAGAGAGGCAAGCGAGATTGGGAGAGGGAGCAGATGAACGAGCGAGAGAGGGCAGAGAGTGGGAGGGAGGTGATTTGTATATGTATATCGATTAGATAATTGTATATGTATATTGATTAGATAATCGTATATTATATCTATGTATTTGTATATTCTGGCGAGTTACATATATAAATGTGACTAATTATACAAACATGAAGTCAGCCTACATAATTAATGTATAATGTTAGTCGTGAGTGATAATTATAGCAAACTATAACTATGATTAGTAATTAAGTAGTATAAGTTTACTTAACTGCGTACTTTTCTCATTTTTATTTTAATACTACCATTATAAATTAATATAGTTTGGTGTAAATATTTTTTCTTCAAAAACAATCCTTAAAATCCTTTTCTTCCACCAAATTAGTTCCCATAATTCCATATTTTTTTCTCACACCACCTACCTCTATTTTTCTCTTTTCAAAAAATATATAAACCTCACACTAGTAAGAAATAGACAAGAAAAAAAAACAAATAAACTCCATTTGTTCTCTTTCTTCCAATCTACTTTATTCTATAATGTCTTCAAAAATCAAACAATGGAATTTTAGGAAATTATTCATATCCAATGGAGTAGGTTGTAGGGGTTGTAGCAAACCAAATTTAGTAGATATTATAGAACCAAAGCCCAAAATCCCTATTAACACAAATCCATCACCTAAAATTTCTCACACTTCTTCAGAGATGAATTCAAAATCTAAAATCAGTACATGCCCAAATAATGATAACACATTTGTTGTCGTCAAGAATTTGGATGATCCATTTCAAGATAATTACACTTTCATCCCCTTCTCCATTATTAACATAGATTCATTATCTCCACCTAGTATTGACAAAAATGACGTCACCAATTTGTCAAAGTCAGAGACAAATTCAGAATCTAAAGTCAATACATGCGTCAAGAATTCGGATGACTCGTTTCAAGATAATTACTACACTTCCACCACCTCCTCCATTAAGAAAAAATCGTTATCTCCACGTAATTTGGATCAAAATGAATGTACTAATTCAGAAGCGAATCCAGAATCTAGAGTCGATTCATGTTCAAAAATTAGTAGTTCTCGTGTGGCCTTCATTAATTCGGATGATCCATTTTATGATTTCAAGAAATCAATGCTCCATATGATAATTGAGAAACAAATCTACTCATTTGAAGATTTAGAAGATCTCTTAGAATTGTTTTCTAAATTTGAATTATCCTTCTCACCATGATATTATCATTCAAGCCTTCACGGAGATCTTGAATAATAATAAAAAGGTTATTTTCGATGGACCTAAAAAAAACACTCATTGAAGTTCAATTGAATTCCCTTTGTTAAAAATTATACATGCAAATTTGATAAATAATATTATAATATGTATGAAAAAAATTGAATTTCATTATATTACAAAATAAAATGGAAGCTTCTTGTATAGTCAAAAGAAGTTGACTAAAAAAGATAAAATTAATGCACAAGTTTGAATCTCAATGTGTTAATTATTATTTTATCTTTTTTCAAATTTCCCTATTAAATTTTTTAATTCCCACACCGAAACGAAATCTTCGTATATTTACCTTTCATATTTTGATACTATTTAATAAAAATTATAATTTCGCGTAACCTAACTACCTAAGTAAGCTTTTGCAAAAGTCACATTAATTACGAGGAGAAAAGAATATGAAAAAGAGGAAGAAATTCAAAGCAGATATTTTCTTTATTAGAGAGTGTTTTATTTTTTTAAGGGTGACACTTTTTCGTAAAAAATTTTTTTAATCAAATCTTAATACAGATACGAAACGAGTTAAAGATGAAGACAAATAGTGAGGGAACATCTCTAAGGATTTTTCTTGGTGACTGATGATTGAAGATGAGATATAAAAGATTTTGTATTAAAACCAAATTTGATATCCTTCCTATGTTTTTTTTTTTCAATTTATTGTTTTATTTTTATGACTTTACAAATTAATTTATTTTTTAAAAAAAGTAATCCGTATTTTCAAGTAAGTACTATTAGAGAATGATAATGTAAGGTCATACTTTAAGTAAACTATATTTTCTAAAGTAAAGTAGAATAAATAAATTGAGGCGAAGAGATTATATGATCAGTATTCAGATAGTCTCACCATAAATAGTCATTAACATGAAAGGTGATCCAAAATAAACTACATGATTAAATATCACTATCATATATATTATTATTATCTAAAATTTTAAGATATTACGTATTTTACCACTAATTAAAAAATTTCTATCATATTGAGAAATATATATATTTTTGCTATCAGATACACTAAAATAAGGAGAGAGCTAAAATAGGGAGAGAGGTGAGCGAGATCAGAAGAGATGCAAGCGAGATTTAATTATGTATCTCAGATACATGTGAATCATATCGATATAATATGTACTTGTATATATGCATCTGGTGATATATTCATATGTATTTGGGATATACATAAGAGAGTGACAGCGAGATGGGAGATAGACGCGAAAGGCGAGTAAGATTTGCTATGTATTCCAGATACATGTGAATGTACATGAATACAATGTATCTAAAACAAATCTAACAATATGTATCTTTAGATACATATTAACGTATCTGGACACACCAAAATTCTATAAGATACATTATATTATAATTTGAATATGTTTAAATACTTTAGCTTCTAATTAATGAGATTTACGTAATTCCTTTATTTTTATTTTTATAAGCTCAAATAGCTCCAACAATTTCAAAAGCTATATTCTTCTTTATCTTTTTTTTTTTCTTTTACCCACTAATTAAA
>CM040618.1:5194689-5222851 GCA_022817965.1 Solanum lycopersicoides
TCGACGAGATGCTTTAGTCATACATATGTCATGCTGGTGTGTATAACAAAGACTTGAAACTTATTATTCCTTGCTCGTGGAAAAAATCAACTTATGAATATCTTCTCAAAATGAATTATCCGCCATCCCGCTACCCCCTGCAGAATAGATCACTTGAAGTTAGCACCTGAGGCGTGACCTAAAGACTTCAATAATGATTCGACCCAATCATGGACTAGGGTTCAAACACCAATCGAAGACAAAAAACTTAAGTTGATTTTTCTACCCCATTTTGCCCTTGACCTTACACAGCAGAATAGTCGCTGATATGTGTTGTGAGTAGTTAACACCGTACTTGCGCTAGAGTAGCCTGATGATGACGAAAGCTGCCGTAGACACCACTGGGTTTTCAAAAAAAAACTAGTTGATAGCCCGAAGGTCGTCTTATCTGTCCCTAAGATCGTACAAGCTATACTCATCATATACCATTTATCAGTTATTTGTGCGTACATTATACTCTTCCAAACAGTGAACATCTCAACAAAATTTTGCTGCTTTGCAGGTATGGCAATACTTGGACAATCTGTATTCTGAAAAGCGTCCTTACAGAGTCTATCCAGGAATCCTACTAGTTGATTTTGGACTTCTGAAGAATGTTTTACAATAAAGTTTGCATGTATTGTTGTAGCTCTTCATGTTCGTGTTTGTATGTACACTTTTAGTTCTAAAATTTTGAGAAACTTGCTTTTTTATTAAAAACATTTAAGCTGAGTTGAGCACCATGGGCTTCGAACCGTTCAATACGAATTGCTAACCTTACTGCAAAGAGCTACCCTTGCTTCTGTGCGGACGCTATAAGTATTTCGTGAAATTAGTTGACAGTGTGTCTAATTGGCTCGCGACCACAAGTACTATAAATAAATAAAATAAAACATCAATTAATGTCATACAATTCCTTTATATGCTTTTGAGCGCTTCGGTTAGTGGTAAGAGCTAGCGGGTGAGCACGTAAAATTCGAAAAATCAACCAAATTGAAAAAATTTGCCGTAATTTCGCGTGTTTTAGTATTCACGGTCGCGTTTTCTTTTTTCTGGCGAACTTTCGGTTCTTTGTGTGCCGGACCTTCCGCGTGTAAAGGCCGCGGTTTCGAAGACTATGGCGGTCGCCCACCTAAGCAATCGGAGAGCAGTTTTATGTTACTAAATTTAAAATATTTTAAATGTCATAATTCTTTAACTTAAAAGAATAGTATACACCTCTGACATTCGGACTCAACAATATTTACATGCACCGGAGTTTAAATTTTCAATTTTTAAATGACCAAGCAACTATAATGTCAATAAAGTGTTGTAACTATTAATGTACTTGCTTATGGTATACATTGCGTACATTGAAGTCCTAATGTTGGCTGTTCGAAAGTCTCACGTGACCCATTGTGATTGCCGTAGGTTGCCTTCTCTCTCTTTATTCATTCAGCATTCCGGTATGGGACGAAAGCCTTTAGGCTTTAGCCAACGAATGCGGGCAGCCATCTATGCTAGAGAAACGAAAACAACATCCTTCGATTTTTCTGCTGAAAAAGTCATCCTATGCCCTCTTTTATTGTTATTAAATACAGAAGAAAACTCTTAATACTTTATCATATTCCTCTTTTATTTTTATTCACACCGAAAAATCGATTTAATAACACCGAAGTAAACCGAATCGACATAGAAAAACTGAACCGAACCGATCTAATTTGGTATAATATGGTGCACACTTTTCTAAAATCGAATACCAAAGAATCGAACTGAAATTTGATTAAACCGAACTGAAGAACCCAACGCCCACCCCCTAGTAAGAGCATGACACATGATCACACTTAGGTGCTTGTCACAAGTTTGATTGTTCTTGTGGGGCGATAAAGTGTAGACGAGTAAGTGTATTATACACCAAGTTTCAAATCGTATATCAATTAAAAGATTTCTCGATTATAAAAAAAAGAGAGGTTGTTCAAAATTAAAATGTACCTCTTTATTCAAACAAACGATTTTTAAAAATATTTTATAGTAATAGCGATTTCTCGATCGTAAAATGTATTATCTTTTTTATTTTATTGCACAAATATAATATAAATTTAAGTTTCAAAGTTATTTTCCCATGCACTTTGGAAACCCTTTTCTTCAAAGTTCTATAAAATCTATGACTAAAAGCAAGCTTAGATACCTTCTTCGTTGATAGTAAGTGAAAATTAGCCATAATTAAATAAAAATATGATAAAGCTAATTTCTATAGTAAGTAATTTTCAAAATTTTCAAATTTAATTAAAAGTAAGTATTTTTAAGGATGGAAATTCAGTAGCAAATATTCTAGCCAATATTTTATTTTTAAAAAAAAAAATTAAACTCCAACCACTTTAAGGTGTCTTTTAAGGTAATTAAAAAAAGAAAATAATTAAAAAAACAAACAAAAAGGAATTAACTTAATTTTGTTTTCAAATATACTTTTGTCTAATAAATGAACAATTTTTTAATTTTTCGTTGAACACTTCTTTGAATTTCCTATGAGTAAATTAGGTAATTTAGTGAAATAACCCTCTTAATTAATATACGTTATTAAATTGTTTTCTTAATTCAAAATCTAAAATATCACATTATGTATGGGTGAGCGTAGTGATAAATTAAGTAGATCTCAAACTCTCTTTTAAAATAGATTTTTTTAATTCAAAGGGATTTTTTTTTAGTGTTTGGAGGAATCGTAGAAGGAGAATGTTTTCCATGGAAATGATTTCTTAGAAAATATTTTTTCTCGAAAGTAGAAGTGTTTCATATTTTATGTTTTACTGTCTGAAAAGTAAGTAGAAAATTTTCTAAAAAATACTATGACGCGGGCGGTAATAGAAGTGGAAATTCACGAGTGGGGGTTGGAGGTATTGGAAGGACGGAGATGAGACAATAAACTTGGAATACCATTCATCAAACCTGCCTTCCCTTAGCGAATTCCATCAGGACGTTATTTTTCTCATTTTAAGGAACTTGTTTTACTAGAGAAAAAATGTTTCCCAAACATATTAACCAACCAAACATAGAAAAATTGAAAAATATTTTTTGATAAATGTTTTTCAATTATCTCATGTTTGATTGGTTACATATTTTGGAAAATATTTTTTCTAGGAAAACAAACACCTTAAATATGAGGAAAATAAGTTCTCTAACGAAAGAAGGAAAAGCAAGTTTTATAAACGGCATTTTAAGATTATTCTCCTCCCAGAAAAACCCTATATTCTCAGTCCCACCCTTTACCCCACCCAACCCCAGCCCTAAAGCCCAACTCCCTACCACATTTCTCGCCCACATAATATATTGCTAGATTACATATAAGTACTCTTAGAATAAAATAAGTACTGTATAAGCTCGAATATATATGACTCCTGATTCGATGATCTTATGCTTGTTTTTTCCCATGGACACACATCTATTAGCACTTGTAACACGCCTTTTATAGCTCGTTGAGTGATGTGATGTTCATTTTCTTTTCGTAAAGTATTCACTATATCTTGAAAGAATTCAGGTTTAACCTTAATAAGAAAATTTTCAAATCCAAACACTTTATCTTCATCCAACTTCTAATCCAACAAATTCATTTGATTATACTATGATATTCTTCAATATCAACTTCTAGCAATAAACTATATAAATAGACATAATGAATAAATAAAATTAAGAGAGACAAATACAAATTAACCCACCATTTTTTATGTATTAATATTCATCTTTATATATATATATATATATATATATATATATATATATATATATATATATATATGATCTTTTGTAATGTTTCTTTTCTTGAAAAATAAAGGGATAAAAATGTTTCTTTTCTTAAAAAATGAAAGGGTATATGCTGGTATGTTACTTATATATGTATCATTAAAGAAGAAAAGAATAAAACATTATTATGAAAACATTTAGGACTTTATTGATCCGAAGACCTTAAAAAATAATCTTTTATGAAGGTAAAAATAAGGTATTTTACCTTCTCCAATGCTTATTTTGGGATTATACTGATATGTTGTTGAATATATACTCAAGAGATAAACTTATATACATGGAAAATTACTCGAAAAATAAGAATTGAGAATTTTTTTGGAGGACATATAGGAAACCCTAAAATAAGATCTCCAAAGGGGATGACATATATAGAGAGAAATAAAAATAGAGAATGCAATTGAGAGATGAAAAATAAGAAACAAAAGAAGGGTTTTTATAGTTGAGTTGAGGTGTTTTTACATGACAATATTGGAAAATCTATTAAATAACATTCCATATATATACTGATTTATAATAGTTTTGATAAATGAAGTCAAAATTAATATAAACCTACCAAAACATAATCTTAGTAAGAAAATCTTTATCATAAATAGGTAAGTAGATTATTAATAATAATTAATTTTTTCTCTAGTCAATGTTTAAATACCTTAAAATAGTGTTCTCATCTCCATATACATTAATATGTTAACGACTCAATTTCATACCTTGCGGGCTATAATATTAATTTTGATAGTTTAAATTATTTTAAATTCCCATTTTAATTATAACCTAATCATTTTATCGATTTCTATCGATTGAATTATACAATATAGTATGTATTACATATATATATATTTCCGAAGGGGGCGTTTGGTAGAAAATAAGTAATATAAAGACTAGTAATGCAGGGATTAGTAGTGTTGGAATTAGTAATGAAAGGTATATCTTTTTATCAAGTTTTTGTTTCATCATTGTTTCCCGCCCCTTCTTGTGTTTGAATTAAAACTCCACAAATAGCTTCTTTCCAATTATACCGATTTTCTGTTTTATGTAATCGGATCAAAGTAGACAATTCCCGGACAATATTATTTTTCTATGACATTCTAACTAGCTAGGAGAAGAACAATTTTGTTGTCATGTTTGCTATTTTCTCACTTGAATTATTTGAGGTAAATAATTGTCATTTTCATAAATTAATCACTTAAAAACCGTTAGTTTTCAATATAGAATAGATAGACCATCTACTTTAAGATCGAAAAGACGATAAACAATAGTAAAATAGAATATATCATCTACATTTACACATGAAAACTGGAAGTTGTTATTTTCATATGTATACAATTTATAAATTGTTCAAAATAAAAATAATTAGAAACCATATATAAACTGTTCAAAATACAAATAAAAATGTTCTACTCTTGAAGCTCATGGTACCACCTTTCATAGCACGGTATTATCTTTTTGTTACGTAGGTATACTTTTTTTTTTCCAAATAAACTTTTAGTTGAGATCACAATTTCTCTTTTAATAATAACAACAATAATAAATTTTTAAAAAAAATATATTTATACAAAAAATAATCGATGGCTGTTATGTTAATTTTATTTCTGTGTTTTTATACTTTTTAGTAGTGTGTATGTATATAGAAAAAGAAAAACTTATTTAACTTCTGTTTAATTATAGACTTTGGTTACTAAAAATGTCATTTGTACATGAAATTTGGTAAGTTTTTGAAAAATAATAATTCAAGTTTCAAAAATTGGTTTGAATAACTTTTGGGGTGAAAATTTTCTTTTACTCATGAAACATCAATTTTTTCTTTAAAAAAATAAAATACATGTTTAAATATAATTTCAATTTTCAAAAATTATTTTAAATATTTTTTTTCAAATTTATTTAATAAAATTTATAGTCAAACGTTAGCTTAATTATCTTTTATTTTTGTCTTTTTAGGAGACTAAAATATGATGACAGTGCATTGCATGCTTATCTTAGGAAATATTTTAGATAAATAAAATCAGAAGTCAATTTTATATACTTCAATTGAATGGGATTATTCATATGCATATGATGCAACATAAAATAAATTGTTTGAATAAATAAATAAAATATTATATAAGCAAGTAGTTCTTCACAAGTTTTGGTATATACAATTTGTTAAATAATACTAGCTCACTTGCTTATAGTATTTTAATTATTGCACTTGTGTATGTATAAGTTATATAAAGGAATTAACTTATTTTTTGTTTTCAAATATACTTTTGTTTAATAAATGATCTGAACAACTTTTCTAATTTTTGTTGAATACTTATTTGAATTTCCCAATGTTGGTATATCATTTATACATATCATTAAAAGAAGAAAAGAATAAAACATTATTATTAAATCATTTTGGTCTCTATTGAACCGAAAACCTATATGAAACAATATCCTATAAAAATATCCTATAAAGTAGAAAAAAAAAACATGTAGGGCTCTATTGATCGGAAAACCTATCAGAAACAAACTGCTATAAAAATATCCTATAATGTAGGACAAAAAGCATGTAGGGCTCTACTGGCCCGAAGATCTATCAGAAACAACCTCCTATAAAGATAGGAAAAAAATGTCTGTATACGTTTTATCTTCTCCAATCTCCATTTATAAGATTATACTGGTATATGTTGTTGGACACTATTGCCCGGGATATCTAGTCAAGAGATAAACTTGTATACATGGAGAATTACTCCAAACATTTGAATGTGTCTTCAAGATCTCCATAGCTTTTTTCTTCAAATACTCACCACAACTTGCTTGAATCACCATACAAAGCTTTGACACAACTCCAACTCTCAACATTTCCATCAACACTTCTTTTGTGGCTGAACACCTTGAAATTGATCCAAGAATTTGAATTGCACAATCATCTGTGGATGAAGAAACCCTAAGTGTCCTTTTAGCCACAACACTAAGTCCACCAGCATGTTTCAAAAATTCAGCCCTACCATCAGCCAAAGTACACAAATGTGCTAGTACACAAAGTACCAACTCTGAAACCCTCTTTTCAGTGTTGCCTAATTCAAGCTCTATGAGCTCGAATATGGCTCCTGATTCGATGATCTTATGCTTGTTTCTTCCCCATGGACAAACATTTATTAGCACTTGTAACGCGCCTTTTGTTGCTTGTTGAGAGATGTGTTGTTCACTTTCTTTTCGTAAGGTATTCACCAATTCTTGAAAGAACTCAGGGTTTAGCCCTGATAGAAGATTTGAACTCGAGACTTCTGTTACATTTTTCAAGACCATCATTGCTTGAGTCTTGATAACAACTTGAGTTTTGGTCATGTCACTCTTCAAGATCCATGAAATAGCTTCAATTAGATCGCGATTTTCCTTGACAAGTTGAATGTTTTCAATTGTTGAGCTCCAAACAAGGTGGAAAATTCTTAAAGCTTCTTCAAGACCATTGATTAGTTTTCTTTCTTTAAAACTTTTTATTATAAAGGAAACCATTGCCTTAATTGCACCAACTTCCTCCAAACTCTTCTTGTTCTTCTCATTGTTCTCAATCACCAAAACATCAATTTTCCTCAATGCTTCAACACAAAGCTTATCATTATTCACCTGAAGTTTAAGTTATATACACTGTCAGTATACAGAATTTCTACACAACCATTTTAATTATATTTCACATGTTATACTAGATTGTTTAATCTATATTTAGGTTATCACATCATATATAATTATATACTTGTTGTATATACCTAGCTATAACTATCTTTTAGACGACTTGATTGGAAAAAAATATATTTCAAAGATAAATAAATTTAAAAAACACTATATATCATATCAGTGCATAAATTTTAACTCATTTACCTGACGAACAAGTCGGAGAATGTGAGATTTGTTCAAAGGATATTTAGGGGTTGGAATTGTATCAATTCCCTTACTTGCATTAGCAATACACCAAGCTTGAATAATTCGTCTTAGCATATGATTTGGTGTCAACAACTCGATATCTCTAGGCAAATTTTGCTTTGTTACCGGACATGTTGTTGTCATGGCCTCTTCCTCCGATGTTAACAACCACATCTCGATGCTTTCTCGATCATATGTTATTCCAGTCACCGTTGTTACCGGATCTTTCATGATCATAAGTGATATAGGACATAAGAAATATTGAGGTATCTCTACTTCATCCATACTTTTTTTTTTTTTTTTTTTTTTTGCAAATACAAAAACAAGAACCTAAGTTTATTATGAAGAAGAATATGAGTATTTATATTAATGAAAGTGGTAAAAAATAGCGGCTAATATATATGTGAAGTTTGAATGGAGAATACAAAAGAGGAAGAATAATAAAGACTCATTATAAAGTCAAAGAAAATCATATTGTTAATTTTTTATTATGATTAGAAATATTCCTTATTTGGTTGGTTTATTGGTCAAAGTTTGAATTAGGTGGGTCCACTTATGAGTAAGCAATTGAGAAATATAAAATATTTTTTTATTTTTTGGTATGTTGACTTTTTTAATATTTGCCTTATGGAAGGTAGATCATATATATAATGATATAAAGGGTAAAATAATTATTGTATTAATTTAGACTCTATGTATTATGTGTTTATACTGTCTATAAATAATGATTTATTTGGGTAAAATTATGATGATGAATTAAATGAAATAGTAAAAATATTTGGTCAAACAAAAAATGTTTATAAATGGAAAAATTATAATCTTGACCTTGACCAAACATTCTCTATGTGTTGTAACTTTTTATTATTTATTTATTAATCCTAGTTTTTATTTTAAACATTACCTATAATTGATTAACTTTTAAATATAATATACTATATAACTATGTTTTTAAATTTTGATTCAATTGACTTTTATATCCTTTAAACTTTATTTTATTTTATTTTAGGTCACATTCAAGATGGAGGTTAAACATGACCTCTACATGGTATATATAGTATTAAAATAAACCAATAACAAAACACATGTACAAACGATATTACATGCTTTCTTTTTCGAAAGTTTCAAGATTAGACATGACCAATATTTCATAAAAATATAATTAACTTCTAATTAAGTCATAATTTTCTCAAAATTATATAAATGTTAAAAGATTATAAATAAAGTTCTCCCTCTTTTCAATAAACAATAACTAAATCAAATTTATATTAATAGGCACTTAAATTTGTATAATTTTCTTTTAAAAAATAGAAATAGTCAATGAATAATCCATTAATTAATAGAAGGATAATTTTGGAGAAAAACTAACTAATACATCTTTGAATTTTGAAAAATTCATTCATTTTAAACCATTGGAAAAATTCAGAAATTCATTTATATTAAAATTGAGAGAGTACATAACATAGACATTATAAAATTTGAAAACTTCAAATAAGTGATTTTTGATTGATGTTAATGTTATAATTGTTCAAATATAAATATGATTAACTTATATTTGTTCTTAAATATATTGCATATTTATTGATAAAAAAAATAAGCATAAATTAGTAAATCGATTTTTTTGGTATTTTTCTTTTCTTTTACAATTAATTGTCTAATATATATACTTAATTCTATCTTTTTACTATCTTACTATTTGTTACGTCATCATAATAAGGGGTTCAAAATTCAATAAAAACTAAAACACACAAACTAATTTCAGGGGCTTAACATCTACTACATCTACACAAAAAAATAAATTTAATCGTTTATAAATAGTAATAATTTTCGCTGAAGAGGATTCGTATGAACCCCTAATAGAAGGTTGGCTCCGCCCCTGATAAATAATGTTATAGCTTTCTTTGAATCGATGGTCTATTGACCGAAACAATCTTTTTTTTCCTGACAAGATAGCAATAAGATTTATTTACATTCTATCCTATATTATTCTGTTTAAATTTCACGTATAAAATTATACTTGATATATTATTATGATGAAAAAAAGAGAGCATGACAATCAATATGAACCTACAACAAATTTGTCTTTTTTTCTTCTTCCTTCTGGATGTTTTAAGTGTTTTTATTCAAATGGTTAATTATAACTTGTGATACACGAAAAGATACCCACTGAGTTTATACATGCAATGGGCAATATTAATGTTTTCTTTTTCCATTAAAAACATAAAAAAGTTTTTTGTCAAAAAGGGAAAAAGAAAATGAGAGGTTTTACTTTATGGTTTTAATTCATTTTGGCCACATTATATCAATTACTTTCTTTATAAGTTTCATTTGATGAATTATAAAACATTGGTTGGCTGTTCAATTACACACTTTATCGTGTAAACATTAAAGCATATTCGGTACGAAAAAAAATATTTTTAAAAATAAAATAAAAGTTTTTTTTTTCTATCGACATATCCTTAATATAGTAATAGAAAGGGTTGTAACTTATAAGATAACTAATTTAGAATCAAAGAAATAATATTACTAATTTTCGTGTAAATTTTAAATATGTCCTATATGTTATTTATAGATATTTAAAAAGAACCGATACTTAAAATTTATAATAAATTAAAACAGAGGGAGTAGTACTTATACACACAAGATTTTCTAATGGATGTTTTCTTGATTTGCCATCTTTTCATCATTCTCTTAAAATCCTATATAAATTTATTTCCAATAAACAATATCCAATACAATTGTAAGTGGAATCGGCTGAGAGTAATATATACATAAATTTTATTTTTATATTTATGAGTTATCAAGATGGTTTTTAATAGATTTTCGATTTAAAAGATATGTTTCTTTGCAAGAATACAACGCAAATGAAATAATAACAAGTAGTAATAAACACTGAAGAATAAGATACTATATACGCCTGCTAAGTATCACATACCTCTAGCACACAGAGGCAAATTCAAAATTTGAAAACTCCGAGTATACCAATATCAAGCTAAAAAAAAAGATCCAGTTGTACAAAATACACTTTTATGTTTTTTAATTATATTTATTTTTTGTCAACTTCTTTAGATAAACATACATATATACACATGATTATTTTCAAAGTACGTGCACCTTCACAAATACACGTGAGTCCACCTCTGCTCGCAGATAATACTCAACTAATTACTAGTCTTATATCTTAATTTCGATCTCTTAAATTTTTCTATGTAAAATTATAACTCCAATAATACAACGGAAAAAATTGTAACTTACACTATTGAAAATAGATAAAAGACATAAAAGTGAACTACTGATTAAGTATTGTAAATTTTATCAAAATTCTATCTTGAACAAAATTACACTATTGAAAAGTCTTTACACGTTTTTGCACAAAACTTCAAGTAAATTAAGTTAGACAATAATTTTGAATCTATACATTTGAAAATTATGACGTCAATAATTAAGTCTTTTAAGTCAAGCAATAAATGTATAGCAATCAATTATTTTTTGACTTGACACATTCTAGATCATTTGAACATCATGAGAGAGGCACATCCCACTTTAATTAGTTGTGCACCATAGACTATGGCTGGGCAACGGAACGGGATGTATCGATATCGGTTTGATATCATTTTGATTCGTTTCGATTCGTTCTGGTTTGTTTTGGTTCGGTTGCCTAAGGAACGGAACGAAACATCCTGAACCAGGACATTGAACGGAACGGAATTGAGATTTGGTACTGATTTACTGGTATCGATTTATCTCGATTTATACCGATTCCGGTCCGGTTCGATTCCAATTAACTAATATTTATTATTAATTTATATTATATATTTATAAATTATTATTTATATTTTATATTAGATAATAAATACTACCCAAGTAATCCAACTACCCCCTATTAGTATTACATTAGTATTACATTCGAGACTTAGTTGAAATAGAACCCTTCCTAGAAGGTGACTGCGTAAACTATGCAATCTACTAATAGTTGTAAATTGAAATTGTAATTTGTAATACAAATTTAAATAAATTAAATTGATATTTTTTAATTTGTGTAATTATTTTATCCTTATTTTTATTTAATTTTTTAAAATTACAAATTTAATTTATTTAAATTACAAGTTATAAATATAACTTATAAATTATAACATATTAATAAATAATAAGTAATAACTTATAAACTTCAAAAGATTTAAATCTTGAAAACTTAATTAGACTTAACTTGCAAACTTAATAAGTAAAATTATTAAAAAAATATCTTCTAAAACTTAAGTAAAAAATTACATTATAAATTTAAAAATTATTAATTTAAACTTAGAAAAATAAAAAAAATATTCATATTTTCGTAATTCAAAAAAATCATTATTTGAAATAACTAGATGTGTCATCCCGTTTATTCCATTCCGTTCCATTCTGGTCCGGTCCGATTTCATCCCGATATATAGTGGAACTGAACGAAACTGAATATCTGTCCCGGTAATTTCGGTCCGGTTCATCTCGGTACTGGTCAACGAACCGGTCAACTCGTCCCGTTTCGACCCGGTACCGATTCATTCCGATCTGGTAATCCCCTTCCGATCCGTTGCCCAATCTTACCATAGACTAATTAAAGATTAATTGATAAAATATATTTTATTATAAAATTATTGTAAATTTTCTGTCACTTTACCTAAAAGAAGTAGATCTAAAATCTTAGTTACTTTGAATAATCTGGAAGGCATATTTTTTTTCACAACTACAAACATACCCAAACATACCTAGTATGTCTCTATCAGTAGAATATGAGGAGGACAGAATATACGTAGATTTTATATTTATTTTTATCATTAAAAATATTATTTTTGATATATCTTTGATTTAAAAATATTTTTTTAATGAAGAAGAGTTCCGTAAAAAAAATAAGCAAGAGTAAATGAAAAAAACTATGATTGAAAAAAAAAATATCAAGACACAGAAAGATACTAACATAAGAATAATAAAGATAATGAAAGTAAAAAAAATAATAATAGTAATAAAATTGAAAATAACATAATGCTAGCATAATAACAATAATACAAGTAAAGGGCTACAAACTAAACTCATGCTATATCACTAGAAAGTGAGAAATTACTCGAGTATCTATTGCATGTCTGTGAAGGATCTCGATCTCCATGTTCTCCTATCTAGATACAGTATTGTTTTTGGTAAGCTAAAGATGTAACATATATCGTCTAATAACCTCTTTCAATTTTTTTCTTGATCTATCTTTACTTCTTCGTATGCCTATCATTGTCAATTTCTCGTACCTACTCACTAGAGAATTTATGAACCTCCTTTTTTCATGCCTGAATTATTTCAATCACATTTTATACATCTTGTCCACACGAGAATACTTCTTCTACCTTGTCTCGTATATCTTTACTCCAAATATTGTTTCTCCTAGTCTACCCACACACATCAATTTAAGCATCCTCATTTTTACTGCCTTCATTTTCTGAATATGTAAGAGCTCTTAATTAATTAACACTCAATTTCATATATGGCATACTCGGTCCAATAATCACCTTGTAGAACTCACTTTAAGTCTTGGTGACATGTTCTAATCACATACGCAGGACACATGTTGAGAGACTCTATTTCATTCACTTCATTCCAATACGATGTGTGACATTCACGTCATGAAACTTCTCTCTTGAGGATGACTTTTGTATCAATCATTACTTACTCATTCACTTCTTATGATGTGTCACTAAACTTGTACTTAAGTACTTTGTTTTCAATCTGCCCAACCTGAAAGCTAGCGTTTAGATTTTAAGGTCCTTCTACGGACCTTCAATTTATCGTTAACTTTGTTGAATGCGTCTTATCGATCAATGTTATGTCATTGACAAATAGCATACACTAACACATTGATTCATCCATCATTAGGGCAAATAAAAATGAGATAAGATTTTATCCAACTTGATGCTACCCCATGGCAAGTGAAAAGTGTTTTTAATATCCTCCACTACTTTTACTATATGGTGTCTTGACTGCATTGAATATGTCCTTTATCGTTCTAATGTATGTCACAAGTACGCCCCTAAACTCCATCAACCTCTAGAAAACTTTCTTTCGAATTTTGTTGTACGTGTGCTTTGTCTAAGTTAATGAAACATATATGTAAAATTTCTTTTTCTATCTCGATATTGTTCGAAAAATCTCCTCATGAAATGATTGACTTCTTTTTTTTAGTTGATCTCCCAACATAAGTTCGAAATGATTTTCGAAACTAGATACAATCCTCCTTAATTGTCCTCATCTCCACCCTCCTCTACCAAATTTTCATGGTTTGCCTTAGTAACTCGATGTCTCTATAGTTATTGTAATTTTAAATATCACTCAATTTGTTCTTATACAACAGAATCATAATATTCTACTCTAAGTTTAATATATATATATATATATATATATATATATATATATATATATATATATTTGCACATGCCAAAAAGTTAAACTATTTTTAAATAACTATACGAGTTCCACGATCAAGAAATGTCTTAGTAGACGACATAGAACGGCATTGTGTTGTCATCTATTAAGACTTAATGGTTGGCATGAGAAAGTTTTATTTATTTATTTGACGTTTGATATCTGTATAAGAATTCAACTAAATTTAAATTTTTATCAAAAATTCACCATTAGAAAATATTTATTCAAATACATTTAATTGTTTTTTTTTACTTTATTATTTTTTCATTTTCTATTTTCTTTTTTTTTCCTTCTCTTTTTAATTGTTGTTTGAGACAAATGAGAAAGTGTCAACTTTGTGAAACATGTGTTAACAACTAACATTTTAAGAAATAAAATATTATGAAAAAGGACTTAGAAAAAGAAAAGAAAGCATAAAATATCTTAGACTTACATTTCGTCGATCTCAACCAGGGAGTTTTACGTAATTGTACTATGTGATAATACTTTTTCAACAAAATAAGTATATGTATATGTAATATATCGATATTGTATAAATGTATATGATGTATAATTATTTATTAAAGATGTATATACATCAATATATATTGTTTATACAAATTTACGTATACATTAATTTTTAAACGTTTAGATATTTATAAAATTAACATAGTTTAAATATGTATGTAGTGAATTACAATTAGAGTATATGCATCTTCCGTATAAACGGAACAACTATAATATGTAGTTCATCATGAAGTAGGTCGAAGCATAAAGCATCCCATGTTAATATGATTTGAGGAAAAACTACATTTCAAGGGGTGTGATGAGAATTTATTGTTTGGGAAACTTACATAAATATACTAAAATAAAAAATATTTATCATTTATAGTAATAATATTTTTTTTTCACTTGATCACTTTTAATACATGTATAATACACTTTTAATTCATATTACAAGGACAATTTATCATTTACATATAATACAAGTTTTATTGATAGTAAATACATTTATCACACATTTTAATATATTTATAATACAATGTGTCGACTTCTTATTAGACAAGCACAATATTTTCTTAAAAACAATTATAATACATATATATTGCATACTTAATTTACTTTTAATACATATATCACACATTTTAATATATTTATAATACAATGTGTCGACTTCTTATTAGACAAGCACAATATTTTCTTAAAAACAATTATAATACATATATATTGCATACTTAATTTACTTTTAATACATATTGCAGATTTAACATAGTATTGCTATAAATGATAATAAATAAAAAATATTGCTAAAATCAGTAATTATTTATTAAAAGACATCCATCCAAGTAATTTTTCCTTATTTTTAAAAATAAGTATTAGTGATTGCGTTTACGACTCAAGTATCACAAAAATATTTTTACCATATTCCAATAATCCAATGTCCTGTTAATATGGAAAAATGACAGAAATCCTACCTTACCATTATCCCCTATTAGTTTTATAAATTCCTAAAATCCCTCATTTTCGCGCATCATATTAATGTATCAGCGCATCAGATTAATGTATGTCGCGCATCAGATTACTGTAACATGTATAAAATTAATGTATCTTACTTAATAATTAATGTATATCGCGATCAAATTAATGTATCAGCGCTTATATTGTTGTATCAATTTGAGGGATTTCTGTAATTATAAACTTATAAGGGACAAATGGTGATTTTACCTTAAAAGTATATGATTTATGTCCTTTGCCCCGTTATTATTTAGAATATATGCAAACAGAATTGCAGGGTTTTATAGTTTGGATTTTTCTCTTTTATTTTCTATTGGGCCAAGCCCACTAATATTTATGAAAAATTTATCCAATTACATAAATATTCTTACCATATTTGTTTATAGTTTGATATATTTATCTCACCAGTTAATAAATTTACACCAGATTTCAAGTCAATTAGTCAAATATACTTAGATAGATTTTTTTTGCTACCAGATACACTAAAATAGGAAGAGAGTTGAGCGGAAAAAAAGGAGGGAGACGAGATTTGTCTATGTATCCCAGTTACATACAAATCATACAATATATATCATATACACGAGCGAGATAGGACAGTGGCGAACAATATTTGTCTTTGTATCTAAGATGCATGTGAATCCACTTGAATACAGTGTATCTAGAACAAATTACACCTAATATTGACCCCATGTATCCCGAGATACGTATATCTGGACACCCAAAATCTAATGAAATTCGTAATATTAAAGACGAGCGTGTATCTAAATAATTAACTCCTAAACTATTGTAATTTCAGTAAATTACCCATTATTTATCAGTTTGGTCCGTAAGTTTACAAAAGGATACAGATATTTAATACAAAAAATGGTCATATTTATTTTTAAAATTATTGTATTTATCCTATGTTATAATTTTGGGTCATATATACTCTCACTGTTATATCTTTATGTCATATTCACCATTGTAATTATATTTTGTTCGTATATATACCTTTTGCCCTTAGAGAAATAAGAGTACAAAGTAATTTAGTGTGTTTCGGGGGCGGGGGTGGAGTGGGGGGTGGGGGGGTAATTTTCTCTGGTTTGTCAAAATATTTTGAAAAGTTCTCTCTAAGAAAATAATGTCCTTAAAAATAAAAAATAAAAACCGTCTTTCTAATGAAAAAAAGAAATAAACAAATTTCGTAACTTTCAAATTAATTATCTCCTTCGCATCATCCAACTATCTCCAACACCCGTCTCTTGACCATTCACCCTATCATAATGCTTCACTAATTACGTATAAAAGCTTATAGAATCGATAATTTTCTTAAACTATAAATAAATAAATTTATTTTATAAAAATATTTTCTATCGTACTAAACACACTTAATATTAATTTTCATGCGTCCAACAGAGGAAGAGAGGAACATGGCTTTAGTCTAATTATGATATAGCTAGGAAGGTGCATGGCAAGATCTATAATTAATTAGCACTAATAATCTCTTGTGGTTATTTTATAAATTAAATATTTTTTAAAATTTATTAGGTTTAAAATGAATGTCTAATATGTAATATGGAGATCTTTTATAAACTACAAATCAAATTTCTCGTAATTATGTGAGAAAATTGTTATTTTAAACAAATGAATAATTTTTAAAAAAAATCTATTTTCATGTTCTAGATACATGTGTTTGCTTTGCTAATCATTTTATTATTATTATTATTATTATTATTATTATTATTATTATTATTATTATTATTATTATTATTATTTCTTGATTATTTTAAGTTTGTGTTTTTTATTCATTGGACAGATCAAACGGTCACTTCATGTCTAGACAAATAATTTTTAAAAAATTAAGAAGATGAATAAACAATAAACTAAAAAACAAGGATGCGACACTATCTAAATCACAATTGTACGACTTTGACCTTTCGAGCTTTGGACTAAACTCAAATCCATGTTACATCAATTATAGTGACTTCACATTATACAGGCGGGTTCTCGTGATATGATTGAAATTTCTTCATTTTGAAATAGAAATTTTTGGATTCAAGCTTTTGAAATAAATAAATTCTAAGAAAAGCGTTCTCGAAAATAAGTCATGTAATTCACAATTTAATTTTAATCGTCAGATTTCAATACGAGTATCAGACATGATAAATTAATTAATAAAAAAACCTATATATAGTTGCCCTAGGAAAATTTTGAACTTTTAGAATCTCTAGGTGGGCATAAGAATGGCTTTGTTAAAAGAGCTCAAGTATATACAATGCATATATATATATATATATATATGTCCACTAAAAGTTATTTTAGAAACAGTAAATGGAATCCAAATTAGATCATATCTCAATAGCCATGGATTAACTTTTTTAAATTCAAATGTTTATTTTTTTTAGATGCTAATTAATTAACCCTAAATCCTCAACGCTCAAACTTCAAACACGTACTACACTTAGGATTAATACTAGTTTAATTTATTTAAACCGAAAACATATACTAATTCTGTGTTTATATTATTGTTGAGACATAATACAATTAAATAATAAAAAGTATATATATTCAATTTAATTAACAACTTAAATTTTAAAGCAAAAATAGTCACATACTTTGACATGATATACGTGATAAAATAACTAAAAGATTTCATATTCAAATCTCACCGTCACCCTCATAAAACACACATCTTCTACGTACTTGATTAATGAAAAATGAATCAGGTCCACACATAAGTATGCATGTAATTAACTAAATGCATACTTAGGTGTGACCTGATTCATTTTTCATTAGTACATCATCATCTAATGTACTTCCAACCATAATAAGTAAAATTTAGTAACCTAAAATATATATATGAGAGACATTTATTATAAAAAGTACTCAAATTACATTGAAAGTTTAAAACTTTTTTATACTGGTCAGTATATATAAGTTAAATCCACAAGTTGGAGAAGGACAATAACAACAAAATAATTTTCTTTATGAAGGATAAGAAGAGAGTAAATGAGGATGAAGACAAGAAGAATCTCTCCAAACCCTAGAATGTAACCTTAGAATTTCTCTTGCTTTCTCCTTGGTCTTTGAACAACTATCCACTTGAATCACCAAACACAACTTTGACACCACTCCCACTTGCAACATCTCTTGAAGAACCTTACAAGTTGCTGAAAATTTTGAAATGGAACAAAGTATCCTCACTCCTCTATCACTTGCTACTTGAGAAACCCTAAGTATTTTCTTGGAAACAATGGCTATTCCTGCCCCATGGTTCAATAACTCAGCCCGGCCCTCGGCGCAACTACAAAGTTGGTGTAAAATTGTAAGGATTAATTCACAAGATCTTCTTTCTATTGTATCAAGAAGAAGCTCAATTAGGGTTGATATAGCTCCAACTTCAATTGCTTTGATTCTATTTCTACCCCATGGACAAAGTTCCACTAGTAACTTAAGTGAAGCCTTTGTAGCTTGTTGTGAGATTAACTTGTTATTCAAAAATAATAATATCTCTTTAAAATATTCCTTTTTTACACCAATTAATTGGCATGGATCAGCCACATTGAATGCTGATTTTAATAGCATTATTGCATAGTCTCGAGATTGACAATTCCCACATTTCAAGAAATACAATAAAGAATCTAAGAAAAGTTCGTCTTCATTGTCTTTGGAGACGAACTTTTTTAGGGTTTCATCTGAGGGATTAAGATGAAAAAGAATATCCAAAGCTTCATCACTTGCCTTAGTAGTGATGTACTCGAGTACAAGTGGTGTTTGACTATTATCACAACTCAACTCTGAATCTTGAATAAAAGCCACTTCTTTCTTCATTATAATTGAAGCTAAGAAATCTACAACCTCACATGATTCTAAACATTTCTTGTTGCTCTCACTTGCATGAGCAATAGATTTAAGTGTCCTCAAGCAAGAAAGTTGCATTTCTTGGGATTGCATGGCTTGTTTAAGGAGTTTTAAAACATATGATTTTGTTACTTGAGGCTTTGGGGTAGGAATCCTTTCAACACCATGTGAAGAATTCATCATGCACCAAGATTGGATCACACGACGAAGCGTGTGGTTTGGGGTAAGATCCATGGTCAACAACTCTTGTTTGGTTATGGGACAAGTTGTGTTCTTGCACTTGAATAACCATTTCTCTATGTTCTCCCTATCATAGGTTATTCCGGTTGATGTTGTAACCGGATCCCTCATTAGTTGCATTGATATTGGACAAAGGAAATAATTAGGAACTTCAACATCTTCCATATTAGTTGGTCGCGATCCCTCCACCCTTAATCAAATATTTCAGATTCGAGCCTGAGAATAAAGAGTTTTTACACGTTCCTTGGTGGATTTATTCAAGACGAATATGAATTGGTTCCAATGAGATAAATAGATCTCTTGAAGGAGGAATGGACCAAGTTTGTGAAGGGAAGGGGGGAATGAAGTAGTGTATTGGGGATGATTTGTTTGGGGAAAATAGGAAAACAGATACTTGTAAATAGGACCACAAATTTTTTGGTAAATCTATCTGACACGAATCTTATTAGTTAGGTCAACAAACTTCTGATCAGATCGAAGGGTTAACCTAAAGAAGGATATACATTAAGGGGAATGGAAAATAATGTTTTGATGAAAATAAAGTGAAACTTTTCAAGAGATTGAAGATATTGAAATGTTGGAAATTGATTTGTATGGAAAAAAAAGAGGAAACTTAGTTCATATATATATATATATACACCCGACTTGTGAAGAGAAGTAATTAGGGGTGCATGCAAATTTAATAAAAGAAAAGAAAGTCAACACAATGAAAATTTAAAAGAGAGAGAAAGTGAATCATGACAAGAAGTAAGGGGCTCTTAATGTACTTTTTCCAAGATTTTGGAAAAATTAAATGAATATAATAATTTGTATTATTTTAATGAAAATTACGAATTACTAAAAGGGAACAAAAAAGTGTTCGTATTCTAATAAACGTACATATAGACTTATATATAAATAATAATTATTGAAATAAATAAACACCTTTGCGTACTTAATTTTTAACCAACTAGATTTAAGTTACCATATGATATATCAAGGCGGAGACAGAGTGTCAGTTACGATTTTGAATTAACTAATTAATATATATATTTATCCGCAATTTGAGTAAATTTATAAATTAATTAGAGAAAATTCAAAAACTTCTAAATATCTTTAAATTCACAAATAGAATATAAAAACGAAACTTACATAAATTGCATGAAAAAAATATTGGAAATTTAAAATTAATATAACTTTATCATCCTTGAAATTAGGAATGACAAACAAGCGGAAACGAGATAATTATGAAGTGAATCTACATAAATCTGTAAAGATTTTAATCCGCTTAATTTTATCTCGTATTAAATTTTGAAAAATATTATTTAAACTTGCCTGACCCATTCCACTCCATTGCCAAACCTACCTAAAAATTCATTAAAATCTTCAAACCATAATATTGAAAATATTGTTTCCTATTTTGTAATTTCTCTTAGATAAGATAGAATAAAAAAGAAAATTGTTAGAAAAAATACAAAGAGATGACTTATTGGATGGGATGAATTAAATGAGTATGTGTGAGACACATTGGGGAAAGACTTTGTTGTTGGTTTGTGTGTTGGCTGAGGGGTGCTTCTTTATTGACCTTTTTAATAAATATAAATGTGTTTGACCGAATATAAAATTTTTAGTAAATAAAAATAAGATTTTTTATTTTTTTGATATAAAATATAATATCTATTCTTATTTGATTTTGGCATTTTTTATTTAAAATAAAAAAATCAGAGTGTTAATCCGGATTAGTAAAAGAATGAATTTTTTTATTTATTATGAGGCGGATATAGAATCAACGGACGATGCTTGATCAAAATTTCAAATCCATCAAATCTTTCATAATTTTAAATGTATAATGAAATGTTAAAATATATCCCTTACGAAACGACAAATACATAAAACAATAATTTTTCTATATTATTATTGATTACTATAAGTCATCTCATTTGTTGAGAAATGAATTGGAATCAATCAATGTTTAATAATAGGAAAACAAATATAAAATGATAAATTATCTTGATCTCTCAGATTGATCAAGTAAATTGAATATCTATTATTATATAGTTAAAAAAAAAATATTTTTTTTTGGTAATAACCTTAAAGAAAATGTCAAATAAATCGAGACAACAAGAAATGAGTTTCAATTTTTATTAGTTGTATGTACTTTCCAATACATTTATATATCAAGTTAACAACTAATTCATAGGTCTATCCTCAATAAACCAACGTGAAACAACACAAGGTATGGTCCCTCACATTTCCTGGTAGCTGCTAGGGATAAAAATGAGGTACGGTTGGTTGAACTTAACCCGTAAAATTTTAATTTACCTTATTCTATTTTGCATAATAATTTTTTCATTTTAAATTTGCTCTACTTCGTTCTGCATAGACCCGTCCTGCAGAACCCGCCCTGCATGACTTTTTATTCTTTCTATTCCAATATGTGGCACCCTTTGTTTCTCGAGAATCAAATAATTTATGTTTGACTGGAATTTGTGTACGGAATTTTTATATTTTTTGAAATAAAATTTATATATTTGTAAATTATGTAAAAAGTACTGTAAGACACAATAATTGATAATTCAAACTGTTTAAAAGATATATATAAAAATTTACGGTCGAAGATATACTTGTTTGAATCTCGAAATTTGAAAAATGTCACATAAAATGGGACGGAGGGAGTAATATTTTTTTTTTCTAATTAAGTTTGATAACAAAAATAAAATTCATAAAAGAAAATCATTTTGTCTTTTAACTTTTATTAGTTTGATATATGACGTTTTTAAATTTTATTATTTAGAGGTCAATTGGAAAACATGTAACAAATTGTCTTATTTTTAATTGAACCACTTTATTTATTATCTTAAATATTTTAGTATAAATAATTATCTTGATAGATAATGCTCTATCACTCTTATAAGATGTAAAAAGATAAAATTAAGTTTGAACTCACATAAGATCACATATACCCGTAATGCACCCCCTGTCCTACTTTACTTTTAAAAAATGCACTTCAATCCGCCCCACCACAACCTTAAACCTGCCCCACCCTACATAGCCTTAAATATAATCCACCTCGCCACGCATTCGTCTCGCCCCATTGTTATCCCTAGTAATTGCTAATTTTTATTGACATAATACATAAACAAAATCAAACTTCACCTTAATTGATAATTTTACATTTTGAAGTTTAAATGAATTAATAAACTATGTGATTTGTTAGGGGACCTGATCTCATGAAAGACTGAGAGTTTCAAATAAGGTGAAAAGAAAAAGTTGTTTGTTCATCTTATTAGGAAATATTTTTATACTTGGCAAGAGATCTGATCGAGTGATCAATTCGATAAGTAATTATTTTATTTTTGAATATGCATATATTTAGGCATTTTAATTCGTTTTCATTTTATCAGCCGAACACTTTAATTTAAATATTTCAAAAATTATATGCCATATTTGCATCAGATATTTATGAAACAATAAAAATGAGTTGCAGTGTTTAGTTATAAATTGAGATCAAATTAAATTACCGAGATATGTACTTTTAAAATTAGAGTCCTTTATTTGTTAGTCAAAAGACAAATTTACATGTCTATATATTTATATATTTATGAATTATGTCTTTTTTAATTCTTTTTTCTGCTTCCTTTTTTGAGCATTTAAGTTATCCATTATAAACACATTTTTTAAAGATAAAATTTGATCAAATTCAACGGATAACTTGTCTGTTTTTCTCTGACTTGCAATTGTCAATTTTCTTTTCATAATACAGACACTATATCTACATGTGGTTGGTTATATATTAAAATGACCTAATTATGTACTACATATATTTTTTTAACATGGTGAACAAATTTTTATTTTTTTTAAGTTAATCCAAACGGCCTTATTCTTCAATTTCTCTTTGTTATATCTGATGCTTTCTCTAATTATTCAAAGAATTTTTTGTTATAGTCTTTTATCAATAGAGCTCTTAATTGGTTTTTGTCTTTTTGATATCTTTGGGGATGAGCACAATGAGATCTCAAGCAAATCAGGAAACTCTCTCCTTTGCCTAGTGTTCAACAAAGTGAGTCGAGGACAATAAGATCTTGGGTTCAAGCACGGATACTTCTTCCTTTGCCTAAACCTTGGGGATAGTATCTACATTGATGGGACGTAAGTCGACATGTATTTAATGGAATAGTCGATTCTTGATACTATAATCATTAATACAAATAGGTAGCTCTTATTTAAATATTATTTGTACTTTCATTTTAAATTGCTTTGAATTATTTATTTTTAAGTCGAGGTAATTAAGTCTATGTACACCCTAGAAAAAAATGAAATTGCCCTTGTTCATAAGAGAAAGATCACAACTAATGAAATGAGGCATGGAATAGCCTGGAAATATACATCTACAACTTTGCAAAAAAAAATAAATAATTCTCCTAAGGCCTAAAATTTGATGTGCCTTATTTTAGGAAAAACAATACTAGGTTATAAGTATTTTTTTTAAAAAAAAAATATTGAGTATTATTTGTACAAAATCAAAAGTTTTTATAAAAGAGTAAAGAAGTAATAGAAGGTTGACAAATTATGAATACTATGTCTCAAGAAATATTAAATAATTGACTATGATAGAATTAAAAATGTATGTCTGAAATTTTGATCATAGTCTAAGAGATATGCTTACGCCTTATCCCAACTTTAAATCCTTCAAATGTAAACTGCTTTTTCGAAATCCTTTTGTGTTTAAATGATAAATCTAGTTAAGTTGATTGCATTTGGAAAACGATTTAACACTTGATTATCATTAAGTTTGAAATGAAAAATGACCCAAAATTTCCTTATGCAAAAGTAAACCATCAAGAAAGCAAACAAATCTTGAAAACTCAGTAGTTATTGCTTATGGCAAAATTCTGGTAAGGAAGTTTTTTTTATTCACAACAAAACTTCTAAGCTTCTCATTGTCCATAACAAAAGCTTTATGGAGGTGAATTTTTAGGATTTAAATATTATGAATTTAATTTTCATATCTACTATTTATCATAGTTTTGTCCATAACTTTTGCTAAGGAGAAACATGTAAATTTCCTACCTAGTATTTTATTGGGGAATTTTCACACGTAGCTACTCAAAAATAGCCTATTTGTAGCTACATGTTATAGGAAAGAGAGAGGCGAGCAATACTGGGAGAGAGAGGAGAGAGAGAGGGGGCAAAAAGTGGGAGAGAGATGATTTGTATATTTGTATATTGGTTAGATAATTGTATGTATATTGGTTAGATAATTGTATATTATACATATGTATTTGTATATATGGCAAGCGAGATTGGGAGAGGGAGGAGACAAGCGAGCGAGAGAGGGCAGAGCAGGGATTTTTATGTGTATATCGGTGAGATAAATATAGATTATACATATGCATTTGTATATATGGCAAGCGAGATTGGGAGAGAGTGTGAGAGGAGAGAGGCAAGCGAGATTGGGAGAGGGAGCAGATGAACGAGCGAGAGAGGGCAGAGAGTGGGAGGGAGGTGATTTGTATATGTATATCGATTAGATAATTGTATATGTATATTGATTAGATAATCGTATATTATATCTATGTATTTGTATATTCTGGCGAGTTACATATATAAATGTGACTAATTATACAAACATGAAGTCAGCCTACATAATTAATGTATAATGTTAGTCGTGAGTGATAATTATAGCAAACTATAACTATGATTAGTAATTAAGTAGTATAAGTTTACTTAACTGCGTACTTTTCTCATTTTTATTTTAATACTACCATTATAAATTAATATAGTTTGGTGTAAATATTTTTTCTTCAAAAACAATCCTTAAAATCCTTTTCTTCCACCAAATTAGTTCCCATAATTCCATATTTTTTTCTCACACCACCTACCTCTATTTTTCTCTTTTCAAAAAATATATAAACCTCACACTAGTAAGAAATAGACAAGAAAAAAAAACAAATAAACTCCATTTGTTCTCTTTCTTCCAATCTACTTTATTCTATAATGTCTTCAAAAATCAAACAATGGAATTTTAGGAAATTATTCATATCCAATGGAGTAGGTTGTAGGGGTTGTAGCAAACCAAATTTAGTAGATATTATAGAACCAAAGCCCAAAATCCCTATTAACACAAATCCATCACCTAAAATTTCTCACACTTCTTCAGAGATGAATTCAAAATCTAAAATCAGTACATGCCCAAATAATGATAACACATTTGTTGTCGTCAAGAATTTGGATGATCCATTTCAAGATAATTACACTTTCATCCCCTTCTCCATTATTAACATAGATTCATTATCTCCACCTAGTATTGACAAAAATGACGTCACCAATTTGTCAAAGTCAGAGACAAATTCAGAATCTAAAGTCAATACATGCGTCAAGAATTCGGATGACTCGTTTCAAGATAATTACTACACTTCCACCACCTCCTCCATTAAGAAAAAATCGTTATCTCCACGTAATTTGGATCAAAATGAATGTACTAATTCAGAAGCGAATCCAGAATCTAGAGTCGATTCATGTTCAAAAATTAGTAGTTCTCGTGTGGCCTTCATTAATTCGGATGATCCATTTTATGATTTCAAGAAATCAATGCTCCATATGATAATTGAGAAACAAATCTACTCATTTGAAGATTTAGAAGATCTCTTAGAATTGTTTTCTAAATTTGAATTATCCTTCTCACCATGATATTATCATTCAAGCCTTCACGGAGATCTTGAATAATAATAAAAAGGTTATTTTCGATGGACCTAAAAAAAACACTCATTGAAGTTCAATTGAATTCCCTTTGTTAAAAATTATACATGCAAATTTGATAAATAATATTATAATATGTATGAAAAAAATTGAATTTCATTATATTACAAAATAAAATGGAAGCTTCTTGTATAGTCAAAAGAAGTTGACTAAAAAAGATAAAATTAATGCACAAGTTTGAATCTCAATGTGTTAATTATTATTTTATCATTTTTCAAATTTCCCTATTAAATTTTTTAATTCCCACACCGAAACGAAATCTTCGTATATTTACCTTTCATATTTTGATACTATTTAATAAAAATTATAATTTCGCGTAACCTAACTACCTAAGTAAGCTTTTGCAAAAGTCACATTAATTACGAGGAGAAAAGAATATGAAAAAGAGGAAGAAATTCAAAGCAGATATTTTCTTTATTAGAGAGTGTTTTATTTTTTTAAGGGTGACACTTTTTCGTAAAAAATTTTTTTAATCAAATCTTAATACAGATACGAAACGAGTTAAAGATGAAGACAAATAGTGAGGGAACATCTCTAAGGATTTTTCTTGGTGACTGATGATTGAAGATGAGATATAAAAAGATTTTGTATTAAAACCAAATTTGATATCCTTCCTATGTTTTTTTTTTTCAATTTATTGTTTTATTTTTATGACTTTACAAATTAATTTATTTTTTAAAAAAAGTAATCCGTATTTTCAAGTAAGTACTATTAGAGAATGATAATGTAAGGTCATACTTTAAGTAAACTATATTTTCTAAAGTAAAGTAGAATAAATAAATTGAGGCGAAGAGATTATATGATCAGTATTCAGATAGTCTCACCATAAATAGTCATTAACATGAAAGGTGATCCAAAATAAACTACATGATTAAACATTACTATCATATATATTATTATTATGTAAAATTTTAAGATATTACGTATTTTACCATTAATTAAAAAATTTCTACCATATTGAGAAATATATATATTTTTGCTATCAGATACACTAAAATAGGGAGAGAGCTAAAATAGGGAGAGAGGTGAGCGAGATCAGAAGAGATGCAAGCGAGATTTAATTATGTATCTCAGATACATGTGAATCATATCGATATAATATGTACTTGTATATATGCATCTGGTGATATATTCATATGTATTTGGGATATACATAAGAGAGTGACAGCGAGATGGGAGATAGACGCGAAAGGCGAGTAAGATTTGCTATGTATTCCAGATACATGTGAATGTACATGAATACAATGTATCTAAAACAAATCTAACAATATGTATCTTTAGATACATATAACGTATCTGGACACACCAAAATTCTATAAGATACATTATATTATAAATTTGAATATGTTTAAATACTTAGCTTCTAAATTAATGAGATTTACGTAATTCCTTTATTTTTATTTTTATAAGCTCAAATAGCTCCAACAATTTCAAAAGCTATATTCTTCTTTATCTTTTTTTTTTTCTTTTACCCACTAATTAAAGAGGATATAACACTTTATTTATCTTCTCTTCTGCTCCCACGACTTTTCATGCATTTGAACTCTCTGGCTTTGCATGCTTTAGCTTTTAGGGACACTTTGCTTTCTGGCTTATCTATACTCACTATTAAAAAAAATTAAAAAATAATGATGGATAAATTTTATAATTAATTGTTAAATTTTTTGGTTGATTAAATATATGATGAATTAGTGAAAAAATTATCAAAATATTATGTTATAAGTTGCAAATAATTTAACGACAAATT
>CM040618.1:5223851-5372436 GCA_022817965.1 Solanum lycopersicoides
TTTTCATTAGTACATCATCATCTAATGTACTTCCAACCATAATAAGTAAAATTTAGTAACCTAAATATATATATGAGAGACATTTATTATAAAAGTACTCAAATTACATTGAAAGTTTAAAACTTTTTTTATAGTATATATAAGTTAAATCCACAAGTTGGAGAAGGACAATAACAACAAAATAATTTTCTTTATGAAGGATAAGAAGAGAGTAAATGAGGATGAAGACAAGAAGAATCTCTCCAAACCCTAGAATGTAACCTTAGAATTTCTCTTGCTTTCTCCTTGGTCTTTGAACAACTATCCACTTGAATCACCAAACACAACTTTGACACCACTCCCACTTGCAACATCTCTTGAAGAACCTTACAAGTAGCTGAAAATTTTGAAATGGAACAAAGTATCCTCACTCCTCTATCACTTGCTACTTGAGAAACCCTAAGTATTTTCTTGGAAACAATGGCTATTCCTGCCCCATGGTTCAATAACTCAGCCCGGCCCTCGGCGCAACTACAAAGTTGGTGTAAAATTGTAAGGATTAATTCACAAGATCTTCTTTCTATTGTATGAAGAAGAAGCTCAATTAGGGTTGATATAGCTCCAACTTCAATTGCTTTGATTCTATTTCTACCCCATGGACAAAGTTCCACTAGTAACTTAAGTGAAGCCTTTGTAGCTTGTTGTGAGATTAACTTGTTATTCAAAAATAATAATATCTCTTTAAAATATTCCTTTTTTACACCAATTAATTGGCATGGATCAGCCACATTGAATGCTGATTTTAATAGCATTATTGCATAGTCTCGAGATTGACAATTCCCACATTTCAAGAAATACAATAAAGAATCTAAGAAAAGTTCGTCTTCATTGTCTTTGGAGACGAACTTTTTTAGGGTTTCATCTGAGGGATTAAGATGAAAAAGAATATCCAAAGCTTCATCACTTGCCTTAGTAGTGATGTACTCGAGTACAAGTGGTGTTTGACTATTATCACAACTCAACTCTGAATCTTGAATAAAAGCCACTTCTTTCTTCATTATAATTGAAGCTAAGAAATCTACAACCTCACATGATTCTAAACATTTCTTGTTGCTCTCACTTGCATGAGCAATAGATTTAAGTGTCCTCAAGCAAGAAAGTTGCATTTCTTGGGATTGCATGGCTTGTTTAAGGAGTTTTAAAACATATGATTTTGTTACTTGAGGCTTTGGGGTAGGAATCCTTTCAACACCATGTGAAGAATTCATCATGCACCAAGATTGGATCACACGACGAAGCGTGTGGTTTGGGGTAAGATCCATGGTCAACAACTCTTGTTTGGTTATGGGACAAGTTGTGTTCTTGCACTTGAATAACCATTTCTCTATGTTCTCCCTATCATAGGTTATTCCGGTTGATGTTGTAACCGGATCCCTCATTAGTTGCATTGATATTGGACAAAGGAAATAATTAGGAACTTCAACATCTTCCATATTAGTTGGTCGCGATCCCTCCACCCTTAATCAAATATTTCAGATTCGAGCCTGAGAATAAAGAGTTTTTACACGTTCCTTGGTGGATTTATTCAAGACGAATATGAATTGGTTCCAATGAGATAAATAGATCTCTTGAAGGAGGAATGGACCAAGTTTGTGAAGGGAAGGGGGGAATGAAGTAGTGTATTGGTGATGATTTGTTTGGAGAAAATAGGAAAACATATACTTGTAAATAGGACCACAAATTTTTTGGTAAATCTATCTGACACGAATCTTATTAGTTAGGTCAACAAACTTCTGATCATATCGAAGGGTTAACCTAAAGAAGGATATACATTAAGGGGAATGGAAAATAATGTTTTGATGAAAATAAAGTGAAACTTTTCAAGAGATTGAAGATATTGAAATGTTGGAAATTGATTTGTATGGAAAAAAAAGAGGAAACTTAGTTCATATATATATATATATACACCCGACTTGTGAAGAGAAGTAATTAGGGGTGCATGCAAATTTAATAAAAGAAAAGAAAGTCAACACAATGAAAATTTAAAAGAGAGAGAAAGTGAATCATGACAAGAAGTAAGGGGCTCTTAATGTACTTTTTCCAAGATTTTGGAAAAATTAAATGAATATAATAATTTGTATTATTTTAATGAAAATTACGAATTACTAAAAGGGAACAAAAAAGTGTTCGTATTCTAATAAACGTACATATAGACTTATATATAAATAATAATTATTGAAATAAATAAACACCTTTGCGTACTTAATTTTTAACCAACTAGATTTAAGTTACCATATGATATATCAAGGCGGAGACAGAGTGTCAGTTACGATTTTGAATTAACTAATTAATATATATATTTATCCGCAATTTGAGTAAATTTATAAATTAATTAGAGAAAATTCAAAAACTTCTAAATATCTTTAAATTCACAAATAGAATATAAAAACGAAACTTACATAAATTGCATGAAAAAAATATTGGAAATTTAAAATTAATATAACTTTATCATCCTTGAAATTAGGAATGACAAACAAGCGGAAACGAGATAATTATGAAGTGAATCTACATAAATCTGTAAAGATTTTAATCCGCTTAATTTTATCTCGTATTAAATTTTGAAAAATATTATTTAAACTTGCCTGACCCATTCCACTCCATTGCCAAACCTACCTAAAAATTCATTAAAATCTTCAAACCATAATATTGAAAATATTGTTTCCTATTTTGTAATTTCTCTTAGATAAGATAGAATAAAAAGGAAAATTGTTAGAAAAAATACAAAGAGATGACTTATTGGATGGGATGAATTAAATGAGTATGTGTGAGACACATTGGGGAAAGACTTTGTTGTTGGTTTGTGTGTTGGCTGAGGGGTGCTTCTTTATTGACCTTTTTAATAAATATAAATGTGTTTGACCGAATATAAAATTTTTAGTAAATAAAAATAAGATTTTTTATTTTTTTGATATAAAATATAATATCTATTCTTATTTTGATTTTGGCATTTTTTATTTAAAATAAAAAAATCAGAGTGTTAATCCGGATTAGTAAAAGAATGAATTTTTTTATTTATTATGAGGCGGATATAGAATCAACGGACGATGCTTGATCAAAATTTCAAATCCATCAAATCTTTCATAATTTTAAATGTATAATGAAATGTTAAAATATATCCCTTACGAAACGACAAATACATAAAACAATAATTTTTCTATATTATTATTGATTACTATAAGTCATCTCATTTGTTGAGAAATGAATTGGAATCAATCAATGTTTAATAATAGGAAAACAAATATAAAATGATAAATTATCTTGATCTCTCAGATTGATCAAGTAAATTGAATATCTATTATTATATAGTTAAAAAAAAAATATTTTTTTTTGGTAATAACCTTAAAGAAAATGTCAAATAAATCGAGACAACAAGAAATGAGTTTCAATTTTTATTAGTTGTATGTACTTTCCAATACATTTATATATCAAGTTAACAACTAATTCATAGGTCTATCCTCAATAAACCAACGTGAAACAACACAAGGTATGGTCCCTCACATTTCCTGGTAGCTGCTAGGGATAAAAATGAGGTACGGTTGGTTGAACTTAACCCGTAAAATTTTAATTTACCTTATTCTATTTTGCATAATAATTTTTTCATTTTAAATTTGCTCTACTTCGTTCTGCATAGACCCGTCCTGCAGAACCCGCCCTGCATGACTTTTTATTCTTTCTATTCCAATATGTGGCACCCTTTGTTTCTCGAGAATCAAATAATTTATGTTTGACTGGAATTTGTGTACGGAATTTTTATATTTTTTGAAATAAAATTTATATATTTGTAAATTATGTAAAAAGTACTGTAAGACACAATAATTGATAATTCAAACTGTTTAAAAGATATATATAAAAATTTACGGTCGAAGATATACTTGTTTGAATCTCGAAATTTGAAAAATGTCACATAAAATGGGACGGAGGGAGTAATATTTTTTTTTTCTAATTAAGTTTGATAACAAAAATAAAATTCATAAAAGAAAATCATTTTGTCTTTTAACTTTTATTAGTTTGATATATGACGTTTTTAAATTTTATTATTTAGAGGTCAATTGGAAAACATGTAACAAATTGTCTTATTTTTAATTGAACCACTTTATTTATTATCTTAAATATTTTAGTATAAATAATTATCTTGATAGATAATGCTCTATCACTCTTATAAGATGTAAAAAGATAAAATTAAGTTTGAACTCACATAAGATCACATATACCCGTAATGCACCCCTGTCCTACTTTACTTTTAAAAAATGCACTTCAATCTGCCCCACCACAACCTTAAACCTGCCCCACCCTACATAGCCTTAAATATAATCCACCTCGCCACGCATTCGTCTCGCCCCATTGTTATCCCTAGTAATTGCTAATTTTTATTGACATAATACATAAACAAAATCAAACTTCACCTTAATTGATAATTTTACATTTTGAAGTTTAAATGAATTAATAAACTATGTGATTTGTTAGGGGACCTGATCTCATGAAAGACTGAGAGTTTCAAATAAGGTGAAAAGAAAAAGTTGTTTGTTCATCTTATTAGGAAATATTTTTATACTTGGCAAGAGATCTGATCGAGTGATCAATTCGATAAGTAATTATTTTATTTTTGAATATGCATATATTTAGGCATTTTAATTCGTTTTCATTTTATCAGCCGAACACTTTAATTTAAATATTTCAAAAATTATATGCCATATTTGCATCAGATATTTATGAAACAATAAAAATGAGTTGCAGTGTTTAGTTATAAATTGAGATCAAATTAAATTACCGAGATATGTACTTTTAAAATTAGAGTCCTTTATTTGTTAGTCAAAAGACAAATTTACATGTCTATATATTTATATATTTATGAATTATGTCTTTTTTAATTCTTTTTTCTGCTTCCTTTTTTGAGCATTTAAGTTATCCATTATAAACACATTTTTTAAAGATAAAATTTGATCAAATTCAACGGATAACTTGTCTGTTTTTCTCTGACTTGCAATTGTCAATTTTCTTTTCATAATACAGACACTATATCTACATGTGGTTGGTTATATATTAAAATGACCTAATTATGTACTACATATATTTTTTTAACATGGTGAACAAATTTTTTTTTTTTTTAAGTTAATCCAAACGGCCTTATTCTTCAATTTCTCTTTGTTATATCTGATGCTTTCTCTAATTATTCAAAGAATTTTTTGTTATAGTCTTTTATCAATAGAGCTCTTAATTGGTTTTTGTCTTTTTGATATCTTTGGGGATGAGCACAATGAGATCTCAAGCAAATCAGGAAACTCTCTCCTTTGCCTAGTGTTCAACAAAGTGAGTCGAGGACAATAAGATCTTGGGTTCAAGCACGGATACTTCTTCCTTTGCCTAAACCTTGGGGATAGTATCTACATTGATGGGACGTAAGTCGACATGTATTTAATGGAATAGTCGATTCTTGATACTATAATCATTAATACAAATAGGTAGCTCTTATTTAAATATTATTTGTACTTTCATTTTAAATTGCTTTGAATTATTTATTTTTAAGTCGAGGTAATTAAGTCTATGTACACCCTAGAAAAAAATGAAATTGCCCTTGTTCATAAGAGAAAGATCACAACTAATGAAATGAGGCATGGAATAGCCTGGAAATATACATCTACAACTTTGCAAAAAAAAATAAAAAATTGTCCTAGGGCCTAAAATTTGAGGGGCCTTATTTTAGGAAAAACAATACCAGGTTATAAGTATTTTTTTTTAAAAAAAAATATTGAGTATTATTTGTACAAAATCAAAAGTTTTTATAAAAGAGTAAAGAAGTAATAGAAGGTTGACAAATTATGAATACTATGTCTCAAGAAATATTAAATAATTGACTATGATAGAATTAAAAATGTATGTCTGAAATTTTGATCATAGTCTAAGAGATATTCTTACGCCTTATCCCAACTTTAAATCCTTCAAATGTAAACTGCTTTTTCGAAATCCTTTTTTTTTTAAATGATAAATCTAGTTAAGTTGATTGCATTTGGAAAACGATTTAACACTTGATTATCATTAAGTTTGAAATGAAAAATGACCCAAAATTTCCTTATGCAAAAGTAAACCATCAAGAAAGCAAACAAATCTTGAAAACTCAGTAGTTATTGCTTATGGCAAAATTCTGGTAAGGAAGTTTTTTTTATTCACAACAAAACTTCTAAGCTTCTCATTGTCCATAACAAAAGCTTTATGGAGGTGAATTTTTAGGATTTAAATATTATGAATTTAATTTTCATATCTACTATTTATCATAGTTTTGTCCATAACTTTTGCTAAGGAGAAACATGTAAATTTCCTACCTAGTATTTTATTGGGGAATTTTCACACGTAGCTACTCAAAAATAGTCTATTTGTAGCTACATGTTATAGGAAAGAGAGAGGCGAGCAATACTGGGAGAGAGAGGAGAGAGAGAGGGGGCAAAAAGTGGGAGAGAGATGATTTGTATATTTGTATATTGGTTAGATAATTGTATGTATATTGGTTAGATAATTGTATATTATACATATGTATTTGTATATATGGCAAGCGAGATTGGGAGAGGGAGGAGACAAGCGAGCGAGAGAGGGCAGAGAAGTGATTTTTATGTGTATATCGGTTAGATAATTATATATTATACATATGCATTTGTATATATGGCAAGCGAGATTGGGAGAGAGTGTGAGAGGAGAGAGGCAAGCGAGATTGGGAGAGGGAGCAGATGAACGAGCGAGAGAGGGCAGAGAGTGGGAGGGAGGTGATTTGTATATGTATATCGATTAGATAATTGTATATGTATATTGATTAGATAATCGTATATTATATCTATGTATTTGTATATTCTGGCGAGTTACATATATAAATGTGACTAATTATACAAACATGAAGTCAGCCTACATAATTAATGTATAATGTTAGTCGTGAGTGATAATTATAGCAAACTATAACTATGATTAGTAATTAAGTAGTATAAGTTTACTTAACTGCGTACTTTTCTCATTTTTATTTTAATACTACCATTATAAATTAATATAGTTTGGTGTAAATATTTTTTCTTCAAAAACAATCCTTAAAATCCTTTTCTTCCACCAAATTAGTTCCCATAATTCCATATTTTTTTCTCACACCACCTACCTCTATTTTTCTCTTTTCAAAAAATATATAAACCTCACACTAGTAAGAAATAGACAAGAAAAAAAAACAAATAAACTCCATTTGTTCTCTTTCTTCCAATCTACTTTATTCTATAATGTCTTCAAAAATCAAACAATGGAATTTTAGGAAATTATTCATATCCAATGGAGTAGGTTGTAGGGGTTGTAGCAAACCAAATTTAGTAGATATTATAGAACCAAAGCCCAAAATCCCTATTAACACAAATCCATCACCTAAAATTTCTCACACTTCTTCAGAGATGAATTCAAAATCTAAAATCAGTACATGCCCAAATAATGATAACACATTTGTTGTCGTCAAGAATTTGGATGATCCATTTCAAGATAATTACACTTTCATCCCCTTCTCCATTATTAACATAGATTCATTATCTCCACCTAGTATTGACAAAAATGACGTCACCAATTTGTCAAAGTCAGAGACAAATTCAGAATCTAAAGTCAATACATGCGTCAAGAATTCGGATGACTCGTTTCAAGATAATTACTACACTTCCACCACCTCCTCCATTAAGAAAAAATCGTTATCTCCACGTAATTTGGATCAAAATGAATGTACTAATTCAGAAGCGAATCCAGAATCTAGAGTCGATTCATGTTCAAAAATTAGTAGTTCTCGTGTGGCCTTCATTAATTCGGATGATCCATTTTATGATTTCAAGAAATCAATGCTCCATATGATAATTGAGAAACAAATCTACTCATTTGAAGATTTAGAAGATCTCTTAGAATTGTTTTCTAAATTTGAATTATCCTTCTCACCATGATATTATCATTCAAGCCTTCACGGAGATCTTGAATAATAATAAAAAGGTTATTTTCGATGGACCTAAAAAAAACACTCATTGAAGTTCAATTGAATTCCCTTTGTTAAAAATTATACATGCAAATTTGATAAATAATATTATAATATGTATGAAAAAAATTGAATTTCATTATATTACAAAATAAAATGGAAGCTTCTTGTATAGTCAAAAGAAGTTGACTAAAAAAGATAAAATTAATGCACAAGTTTGAATCTCAATGTGTTAATTATTATTTTATCATTTTTCAAATTTCCCTATTAAATTTTTTAATTCCCACACCGAAACGAAATCTTCGTATATTTACCTTTCATATTTTGATACTATTTAATAAAAATTATAATTTCGCGTAACCTAACTACCTAAGTAAGCTTTTGCAAAAGTCACATTAATTACGAGGAGAAAAGAATATGAAAAAGAGGAAGAAATTCAAAGCAGATATTTTCTTTATTAGAGAGTGTTTTATTTTTTTAAGGGTGACACTTTTTCGTAAAAAATTTTTTTAATCAAATCTTAATACAGATACGAAACGAGTTAAAGATGAAGACAAATAGTGAGGGAACATCTCTAAGGATTTTTCTTGGTGACTGATGATTGAAGATGAGATATAAAAAGATTTTGTATTAAAACCAAATTTGATATCCTTCCTATGTTTTTTTTTTTCAATTTATTGTTTTATTTTTATGACTTTACAAATTAATTTATTTTTTAAAAAAAGTAATCCGTATTTTCAAGTAAGTACTATTAGAGAATGATAATGTAAGGTCATACTTTAAGTAAACTATATTTTCTAAAGTAAAGTAGAATAAATAAATTGAGGCGAAGAGATTATATGATCAGTATTCAGATAGTCTCACCATAAATAGTCATTAACATGAAAGGTGATCCAAAATAAACTACATGATTAAACATTACTATCATATATATTATTATTATGTAAAATTTTAAGATATTACGTATTTTACCATTAATTAAAAAATTTCTACCATATTGAGAAATATATATATTTTTGCTATCAGATACACTAAAATAGGGAGAGAGCTAAAATAGGGAGAGAGGTGAGCGAGATCAGAAGAGATGCAAGCGAGATTTAATTATGTATCTCAGATACATGTGAATCATATCGATATAATATGTACTTGTATATATGCAACTGGTGATATATTCATATGTATTTGGGATATACATAAGAGAGTGACAGCGAGATGGGAGATAGACGCGAAAGGCGAGTAAGATTTGCTATTTATTCCAGATACATGTGAATGTACATGAATACAATGTATCTAAAACAAATTTAACAATATATATCTTTAGATACAAATAACGTATCTGGACACACCAAAATTCTATAAGATACATTATATTATAAATTTGAATATGTTTAAATACTTAGCTTCTAAATTAATGAGATTTACGTAATTCCCTTATTTTTATTTTTATAAGCTCAAATGGCTCCAACAATTTCAAAAGCTATATTCTTCTTTATCTTTTTTTTTCTTTTACCCACTAATTAAAGAGGATATAACACTTTATTTATCTTCTCTTCTGCTCCCACGACTTTTCATGCATTTGAACTCTCTGGCTTTGCATGCTTTAGCTTTTAGGGACACTTTGCTTTCTGGCTTATCTATACTCACTATTAAAAAAAATTAAAAAATAATGATGGATAAATTTTATAATTAATTGTTAAATTTTTTGGTTGATTAAATATATGATGAATTAGTGAAAAAATTATCAAAATATTATGTTATAAGTTGCAAATAATTTAACGACAAATTAACAATAAAGTTTGTAACAATTTTAGTTTATTTTATAGTGACTAACATTCTCCAAGTGGAAGAATTAATAGGCTCCTATTATAGCTGTTTAAAGGGAAAGAAAAGGAAAAAAGGGATATTTTCTTGGTTTTAATTTATTTATCTTATTAACTAAAAAAGAACTTTCATTCTTTATGATATTAAATTAAATATATGGGAGAAGTATTAAGTATTAACATGTATTTTTTAATATTGTGATTTTAAATATGTCACGTGAAGATTTAAAATTAAAGTGTTATTAAATCAGTTTTAGAGTATCTCATATAAATTGTATTGTCCGTAGGATGTGTGCATCTGCATGTTTAACTTTTATAAAAATTTAAGTATCGATTTATATACATTCAAGATTAAAAAGACATAAATATTAAATGAAGCTAATTTAAAAGGATCGTTATATCTAAACAGGAAAAAAGATAAATACATCCCTGAATCATCGTATATGATATGCAGATATCCTATGTCATACTTTCGGACATTGATGCCTCTCCTATCCAAAAATTAGAGCATATATGTCTTTCACTCTAACTGAAGACAAATAGGGACACGTGGCACAATCTTATTCGTCGATTCGATAATTAATAAATATCGGATTGGTGGATAAAATCATGACACATGTATATCCGTTAATACAAAGAATATATATACTTTAATTTTTAAACGATAAGAACATTAATATCCCAAAAATATAACGAAGGATATCTGCATATTATATTTACGATAATTTGAATATATAACTGTCCTTTTTCCCAATCTAAAAAGAACTAAAAATATTGACCACTAAGGAAAAAAGAAAGTACTTAAGGCTAGACTGCTAGTGCTTATCCTGCCCCTTAGCTTTAGGCATTAGTTTTCTTCTTCTTTTTTCCTTGATACCTTTCTTCAGCATATTTATGTACGTAAAATTAAACTAGCTAATATAACGTTTGGTATTAATTTATTAATTACTATGCATAAAAGTTAGCACATTAATATGGAGCATGGTTACAAGTTCACAAGTAGTGAATTGTAATAATGTGGATAAAAGTTGTGGTTTCTCTATTCCATATTATTACTCTCTCCGTTTCAATTTAGTTATCATCATTTTAGATTTTACGTTTTTAAAAAATTAGGTAAACTTATTATTGTACTCTTATTTTAGTGTTTTTAAGTTAGGTTTTCAATAAATAAATGTTATTAATTTATTTTGATTAATTAATTTGACCAATAAACATGAATTAATTACTTAGTTTTTTTATGTTGGTCAAATTATTCTAAGGCTAATAATTCTCAAGGGTAAAATGAGAAGAATAATGTCATTTATGCATTAATTTTGTGAAATGACAAGTACTCCGCCGTCCACTTTTAATTGTCATTTTGCGTTTTTCGAAAGTTAATTAATTAATTTAAAAGTGAAATTAGATTATATTAATTCGATATTTTAAACAAAAAATTTAGATATTCAAAAACTATACAAAAAGTACTATAAATTATAATTTTTTGCATATTATTATGATTAAAAAATTCATCATAAAATGTTAATTAATGTATTTATCGTTTGACTCTACAAAAAGAAATCATTGTGAACAGAGGTAGTATTAAGGAACATCTATTTTTAGTGACTAATTTGTGAGACAATTCACATTTATTTCAAGGATATAATTTCAATTGTACAACTTTTCACTATTACTCTTTGTGAAATAAATAAAACTTTGTAAATAGGGCAATTTATTTATCTTCTAGAAAATATCAAACTTTACTAAAAAAAGGCCAAACATGAAAAACTTTCAAAGCTCCAAAAATTCACTTAATACGAAAAAATGGGAGAGATGGGTATTTAGTAGTCTTCACAGTAAAAATCTCCTTCTCAGTCCTAAGAATTTACCATCCTTATGAAAAATGGATATACATGATATATAAGAATTTAGGTGCATATGAGCACAAAAATCCTTTTGATAAAATTTCGCAAGGAAAGGTGACCATGAGAAAGATTGTGGTTGCGGTCTGGTTATCTGCTTCCACAAACATCAAGTTTGCTGCAAGGTATTATGTAATAGAAAAATCAGAATTTGCGAGATATGAATATGAAATTGAATATGCTCGAACTGAATCGCATCTCAATTTGCAGATGAATAATCTGTGATATATTACCCTAACGAGTTATACTCATATCCAGAACATTTTATCCTTGAAACAATAATTCTATTTTAATAGATTATGGTTATCATATGTAAATTGTCTTATAATTACTACTATAAAATTATCATTTTTTCATTGAAATTCCCGTTAAAAAAATATCACATTACTATTTAACAAATATTTTAATTAATTCAATAAAAATTAAATACAAACATTCAATAGCTATTCTCTATATTTTAATAAAAAATAATTTTCATCATGTGTTTGTTTAATAATTTGGTGAAAATAAAATTAAGAAATCATATTATATAACATAAAATTTCTGTTGATTCACATTTGAGAAAAATAATTGTGATTACTATAGTCATATGTCATGGTAAGCCAAAGAGAATATAGTGAGTTGTCTTTTTTAGAAGAATGCCAAAAAAAAAAAAAAAAGGTGAGTGGAAGCAAACAATATAATTCCATATAATATATGCTTTTTGCAGCTTTTAATAATCTCGATAAATCATAATTTGTGACGTCGCTGTATACAACTATTGACATGTTCAAACATTATGTCTTTTCACTTTTGGCATGCCCACAATATATCATTTCACCTATTTTATAAATAAAAAATAAGAAAATAAAATAAAATTTTCGTGAGTTACTTTCTTAAATTTTATGTTAAATTAAATTTAAATAAATAAATTAAAACAAAAATAAATAAAATAAATCTTATTAATTTTAGGGCTTAATATTTTGTTTTCTTTTGAAATTATTGTAGGTGTTAGATTTTGATCATGTCTAGATATATGTCTATTCTAACTCACTCACCTCTATATTTTAGTATATGTATCTGAAATACATTTGGTATGTCAGATACATGTATTTAGTGTGATTCACATGTATTTAAAATATACTTATTTTCTCGTTCGCCTCTCTCGGTATGTATCTGTATTTAAGAATGTGTTTGGTAACAAAATTATATATCAAAGTGTATGTGACTTAAAATCTGATATGCAATTATTAATTAGTGAGACAATATATACATAATTATTTCAAATTATAAGAAAGAATTAGTAAATATGGTCGGAATGTTTGTGTAATTCCATATATAGAGAATACAAATAATAAAGAAGGTCATTGGCATAAAGAGAAAAACATGTCACATACATAATCACATATCATTGTCTATATATTATCCTCAAAATGAAGCAAATAATCTTTTGAGGAAGTATTTTAACTTATACATACATATATATATATATATACATATATCAAAGTATTTTATGTTTTTAATAAGCTTTCATATTGTAACAAAATTATGAAGAAGAAACATATCCCCTCATACAACAAGCACACACAAGGCCAAGGGACAAGAACAACAACAAATGATCATCAACTAAGTTTAGTAACACAAGATGAAAGTTTGCTAACAAAATGTTTCATAGGGAAGAGTATAATTGGAGGGCCTTCTTGGTTAGGGTTAATGAAGAAGGCTTTTAGATCACCTATAAAAGAGAATGATATCAAAAGTATTACTAGAAGAAGAGAAGAAGCTCATGACCAAGAAGAAGAAGAAGAAAAGGTATACTACTTAATTATAAACATGTTAATTAATTTATAAAAGCGCGCACACACTGTGAAAAAATTGAAATTAGCTATGAACTTTATCGTTAATGTATTGCTAAAGAGCTCGTTAGTCGTTATACCTTGCTAACATTTTTTTTTGTTAACCCTTCACTAAGTAGAATTATTGACAAACCTAGGTAATTATCTTTTTCCCCCCACCTAATTCATCGCTAAATAGAATTAGCAGACTAGAGGGCTTGTTCAAATGTAAAGTATCCTGGATCCTCCACCTCCAACTCTAAAATTGTATGTTCGAGTCATCATGAGAGCAAAAAGTTAAATGTGAAATCACATTATTTTTTCCGTTTAGCTACAAAAGTTGTCCATTGCTAATTCCTGATAGTGACAATAGGAGACATAGAGGGAAAATCTAGAGTTATTTTGTTGATTAGTTCACTACGAGAAATATAGAAATTAACGATGGATAAATTATATACTTGAACAACATTTTAGCAACAGACTAGTAACGAAGTTTATAGCTAATTTCAATTTTTTTTTCGTTTGTAGAAGAGGGGGAAACGACGATGGATATTCCGAAAACCTACTGTTCACGAAACAACATTAATTCATCACAATCAAGATCAAGAAAATGCAGCTACAACAAGCAAAGGAAATTTAGCTACAAATTTTTTGCCAAAAAATGCTGATTTGAAGCAAAAAGGAGCAATTGGAGTAGCTATGACTAGGGGCGGATCTAGCTTATCAGGTTGTTCACGTTCTTTATTTATATTTTATTTATCTCAATTTACGTGATATTTTTGATTTTTTTTTTATGATTTAAATTATTTATATATACTTTGACTAATATTATTTTTTATTCTATTGATTTGAGAAAAATGTATTTTCTCCGTTTCATATTACTTGACCATATTGACAAGTTGAAGATGCATTTTACTAAACTAACTTCATTAATTATTTTCTTGAACTCTAAATTTAACTAGTATACTATTTTATGTAGTTATCTAATATGAATGATAGTATGGAAAAAAAAAACTTTCTTGAACTGATAAAATGGACTAGTTAAATATTTATTTTTTAATATGGACAAAGTAAAATGAAATATGAAGCAACTCAACTTAGCTTTTATGACTAGTCAAAGTAAGCTTACTTTTGACCATAGAGTTGAGGGTAAATTCTGAAAATTTATCTTCCACTATAAAATTTGATTAGATTATGAATATCTAGTCTTAAATATATAATTTGGCTCAAATCACTGAGCCAATTTTGTGGATTTTAGGACTTACTATCACAAAACTTCTAATTATTTTCAAAGTAAAATGTATGTCTAAACATAATATTAAAATCCAAAATTCAGAGTGTCAAAATTTAACCTCAAAATTCCCAACCAAACTAGAACTAAATTTCACGAAACGAAGTGTCATATAAATTGAAACAAAGAAATTTTCTAAAATAATTTCAAATGTTAACTCAATTATTATTGTATATCAGCTTAAAATAATTGCAAATAAGCTCAATCCATTCAATAGTAGATCTTTATAAAATAATCACATTCTTTAATTCAATTATCATTATTCTTTTTATATTTTTCTATTGATTACTCATAAATTTCATATTCTGAATATTTCAGCCGCTACAACTTCTACCATAGCCTCCGATGTATCAATTGCTAAAACACAAGCAACTATAGACATCACTCAGCTCACACAACCTCCTATTTTAGTTAAACAACGATGTGCCATCCTTATCATTCAGACAACATTCAGAGGGTACTTGGTATGTATAAATATACCATTATAATTGTCTCTACATTTTATATCGATGGTGAAAAAATTATTTTTTCGCAATTGAATGATGCAGATAATAATATTTTGTTCTGATAGCATGTTAAATTATGTTAATAATGTAACATATATAATAGGTATACAACTTAATTCATGTATATTTTTTAATAAGTTATATTCCATGATTGTTAGTGTATAGTTTTAATATTATCGATGCATTCTAATCTATAGTAATAGATTAATTACTAAATTTATATTACCAATTAATTAGCTTACATTCAATAATAATTGGTGACATAACTAGACACAGAGTATCATATTGGAAAAAAATTTACTTATTTTTTTATAGATAAATATATCGTGATATTTGCTTATTAGAGATGTCATATCACCTCTTTATTATATGAATCATATAGGTATAGATTAAGTAAATATATTTAAGGCGTCATTTTATGATTTAAAAATGATTAATTAAAAAAAAACGAAGAGGAAACACTATTTACTTATTTATTTATTTATTTCAATTCTTCGTAATTATTTTCTCATTTTCAATGATTTTTGTGTGTGAACATATTAGGCAAGAAAAGCACTTGGAGCTCTCAAGGGTGTTGTAAAGTTGCAAGCTTTAATAAGAGGCCATAATGTTCGAAAACGAGCACAAATTACCCTCCAATGCATGCAATCTCTCGTTCGCGTGCAAACTCAGGTAACTTTGACTCAAATCTTATATTTGTATGAAAAAATATTGAATATGTATAAATAGTTTATCCAGGATTCAATAAATGATAAAACTCTAGTTCAGAACTCTTAAATTGAAAATGATGTATCTATCGTGTTGATCAGGTGTGCGATCAACGTAGAAGGTTATCTTGTGAAAGAATTAATTGTGGTTCAATGTTCAAGGAGCCAAAAAGCATTTTGGAGCTTCATCTCAATGATAAGGAGTCCAATGTGAGTATCTTATTTATATTAAAGCTTTTGGGGACATCCGATAAGATTGGAACGATACAGAAATATACTTATACGTTATTTTTCATATGTCTATGTAGTCTATAAATCAAGCTAGTATTCCGGACAACGATGGTTATGATCACTTACATGCACTAGAAAAAATTGAAGCTTTGTTACACAAAGCAAAGGTAGCTGCTAAAAAGCGCGAAAATACTCTAGCTCATACATTCTCTCGAAAGGTATGTATATTCATTAATCATTACGACTCTTTTCTCTACTTAGTCAACTTCTCATATTTCCTCGAATACTTTTTTATAGAAGTCATTCACCCGAGTTTTCACCTCTTTAGTTAGTAGAGGACCTCAAGTACGTCTAATAACTTCAAATTTGTATTACAGATGTGGAACTCGAATAAGGATGAAGATTCAAGTAGCAATACAGAACTTGACGAGGATTTGAGAGTTTTTGACCTAATAGATGAAAAGAATCGCAAAAGTATTAGTAGAGCTTCATGTGATCAACCAAGAGATCGCATAAAGAACATTGAAATTGACACGGCTTGTTCTTACTCTGACTCGGACACTGAGTTTTGGAGGTTACACCATCAATACTATCGCGACCATCAACAAAAGTTCTATTCATCGTATGTAGTCCCTTCTCCTCTCTCCCATAGAGATGATATCAACGGCTTGCTCATGACACCACCGTTGAAGATGAAAAATATCCAAGTTCACTCTGCTAGTCCTCGCTACAGAAGGGAAGAGAAGAGCCATCATCACCGTATGGCTCTTCTCTCCCATAGAGCAAATGTTAATTCTTCACCTACAGCAGCTGATCAGCCAAGTTACATGGCAGCTACAGCATCAGCTAGGGCTCGAGAACGGTCACAAAGCACTCCAAGACAGACGCCGATGACTCCAGAAAGAGAAAAAACAAGTTCAACAAAGAAACGTCTATCTTTCCCTATTCAATGAAAGATATTGTTAACTTATTATATTGGTTAGCCCTAGATAGAAAACACGTACAACTATACATGGATCATTAATTCAATAGACATTATTATTGCTACTACGTAAAATGTATTTTCAAACTCGTGATCTTACACATATCAGATTAAAAGATTGAAACAGAGAAAGTTTACTAATCAATATACTTTTAATCAAATTGATATTTAATTACACTTCAAGTTAATCCATTCAAAACGCCAGCATCTGGCACACCATCTACAAAAACATCTCTCATACTATAAAATACTTGACACGTCAACAAACCATCCGAACCAGCCTGATGTTGCATCCCAGCCACCCGGACCAAGTCAAATTGTCCCGCCACCTCGTCTAAACCACCGTGAACATGAGGAAAATGCCACGTCAAATGCTTCACATCATATAATTTATCTCCGAAAAACCTCTCAACAAATTCGAAAAACTCATCTAAACTATCTGGAAGATTCCGCCCCTAAGAATCTTCAACAAAAATGCAATATCAAACTCCCCTTGAAACGTTACCCAACTCACTAAATCATTACATACAAGCCCCGACAACATCAACAACACATCGAAATCAATTGATCTAATCCCAAAATCTAGATTCCTTTCGAAGTCAATCCCACTGTTTACAAGGAGCTGGATTGATTCCTCTACGTAACGATCATACATCGGATCGAAATCGGAAAAGTTGAACTGTCATACAACACGAAACCGTTCCTTTTCGATTACCAATTCCGGCAAGTTACCATTATCATCAGAAAGGGTAATCCCAATTTGAATAAGTTTCAATTCATCAACATTCGATTTCAACTCATTATACTCATCTGCCGGAGTCTGCAGCAAAAAGGGTACCGGCGAATGGTAGATTTTGCCGGGATACTCTGTATTAATCGATATACAGGGGTATTCATTAATAAAATCAGAAATATCATCGAATACGGATTCGAGATTATCAGCCCATACTTCTCGAATCAGAATCGGGTATACATTCGGATCTACTCCATTAACAGCCATGATTGAAAATTCACCAAGATTCAGAGATGGGTATACAGAAAAACGAAAATAAATTCTGGGTTTTGAAGGAATAATCAAGATATGAAATGGTTATATCGCAAAATCGAAAATGAATTCTGGATTTTGAAGGAAGAATGAAGATTTGGGGATTTGATGGAAGTGTAGAAAGAGCTGATTTTATTGGAAGAGAAGAGAACTTAAAAGGGAAATGAATTGATAATATTTCCAAATGGAGGGAATAATTTGAAATATTTTTTAAAATTTTACTACTTATATAGTTTTCTACATTAGTCCTATATGATTTTTATTTTATATTTAAAATACTTCAAAATATAAATACTGTGTTTGTATGTAGTATTTTATAGGGTTATGATATTTCCAAACAAGAATAATTTGATTATTTTTAGAATTTTACTAGTTATTTAATTTTTCGTTATTAGTCCTATGATCTTTATAAAATATTTAAAAACTTCCAGAAGTAACAAACTATCTGAATTGGCCTGATGTTGCCTCCCAGCCGCTCGGTCCAAACCTAATTCTCCCACCGGCCACCACCCTATTGCCCGTTTAAACCACCATAAAGATTACAAAACCCCATCAAATAATTCACATCATAAAAATTATTTTCCAAAAACACCTTGATAATTTATACATCTATAAAAGAACAATTAACTCATTGGAGGTTCCCGATGTATGAGGATATTCAATAGGCAACGATATGATCATGCACTTCTTGAAACGTTACCCAATTCACTGAGTCATTGAATACAAGCCCCAATGAAATCATCAACTGTCACGACTCGAGACTACTGTTGTGACGAAAAAATGAAAACGAAAATCTAACAATAAAGAACACCAAGTTTAACGTGGAAAAACCCTTCAAACCGAAGGTAACCACCACGAGATCGACAAGATCCGAATTGCTTCACTATAACAATAAGAGGGTTACAAATATTCTTCTAATGGCTACACAACAAGTGCCAAAAGAGAACAAACAATAGCTACACCAACAAAAGATAAATAGAAAGAAACACCACCCAAACCCAGCTTCTGTTCGGGACCTAAAACAGGATCTTGCTGACCTCCGAATCCGATTTCCACCGTTCAAATCAACCACAAAGATGTCAGGAACACTCAGTACAAATTTCAGCCCGATCCAACGGTTAGTTAATCGGGAAACCCGATCTGAATGTTCCTGGTCGGAGAAAAAGACTGCAGCAAAAGAACCCTTTTTCTTCTCTCTTTTCTCTTGTTGAAAGCTCTCTCAAAAAACCTCTCTTATGTTCTATTGTCTTTCAAAGACAATACCAATGAGCAATTGAATTATTCTCTCAAGACCATCCTCTATTTATAGAGTTGTGCTTTTCCTTACAAAGCCAAAACCAACTACAAATAGGATTACAATTCCAATCCTTTTCCTAATAGAATTGGAAACCAAATAAAGAGAATAATTTCAATCCTTTTTCAAGTAGGATTAGGCCATGGGCCTTTGGCTGGAACATGGGCAATAGCCCAACAAACTCCCCCTCCAGCCAAGGGGCTAAATGGACTTCAAGTGGAGGAACTCTTGACAGGCTTCATGCCTGCCATACTTCTACAAAACTCATGCTTATCTACGATCACCACTTTCGTAAGCATATCTGAAGGATTGTCATCAGTGTGTATCTTCTCAACCTCAAATAATTTCTCTTCTAGGGCCATTCTAATCCAATGATATTTTCTACTAATATGCTTGGACTTAGAATGAAAGGTAGAGTGCTTGGTGAGATAAATAGCACTTTGATTATCACAAAATAAGACAAATCTTGATTGTTCAAAATCAAGATCTTTGATAAACTCCTTCATCCAAAGCAATTCCTTGGCACCTTCAGTGATGGCAATATATTCGGCTTCTGTGGTAGATAGAGCTATGCACTTCTGAAGTCTTGATTGCCAAGAAATAGCTCCCCCTCCAAAAGTGATCAAATAGCCAGAAGTGGATTTTGAATTGTCAAGATTTCCTCCCAAATCAGAGTCCGTGTAGCATACTAGTTCAGACTTGCCACTACCAAAGCACAACTCCATATCTGACGTACCCTTCAAATATCGTAGTATCCATTTCACTGCACCCCAATGTTCTTTTCCCGGATTGGAAAGAAATCTGCTAACGGTACCAACAGCATGTGCAATATCTGGTCTAGTGCAAATCATAGCATACATCATTCTTCTCTTCATCAGTCGATGGACTTTGAGTCGTACTCAACTTAAAGTGTTTAGCAAGAGGTGTACTAACCACTTTTGTCTCTGTCATGTTGAACCTCTTGAGTACTTTCTCAATATACTCCTTTTGGGATAGAGATAACTCCTTCTTGTGTCTATCTCGATGGATTTGTATGCCTAAGATCTTCTTTGCTGGCCCCAAGTCCTTCATCGCAAACGATTTGTTTAACTCTTTCTTAAGGACTGCAATTCTAGATTTATTTTTGCCAACAATCAGCATATCATCCACATAAAGTAGTAAGATAATAAAATCATCATCAGAAAACTTCTGAAAGAATACACAATGATCTGAAGAAGTTTTCTTGTATCCCTGATTTTCAATGACAGATTCAAACTTCAAGTACCACTGCCTTGGAGCTTGTTTCAAGCCATACAAACTCTTTCTCAATTTGCAAACATGGTTTTCTTTCCCATTAACTACAAAACCTTCAGGTTGCTCCATGTAGATCTCCTCTTCTAAATCACCATGAAGAAAGGCAGTCTTGACATCCATCTGCTCAACCTCTAAATCTAGACTTGCGGCTAAGGCTAGAACCATACGAATAGAGGACATTTTAACAACAGAGAGAAAATTTCATCAAAGTCAATCCCCTTTCTTTGACCAAAACCTTTGACAACTAACCTAGCCTTGTATCTAGGTGCAGATGTATGTTGCTCTTGCTTTAATCTAAATATCCATTTATTTGTTAAAGCTTTCTTACCTTTTGGTAACTCCACTAGCTCATATGTGCCATTCTCGTGAAGTGACTTCATCTCGTCTTCCATGGCTTCTACCCACCTATCTCTATGAGTATCTAGCATGACTTCATCATAACCTTCAGGTTCTCCCATGTCAGTCAAGAGGATATACTCATTCGGAGAATAACGTGTTGAGCTTCGCTTTTCTCTAGTAGATCTTCTACAAGAGGTTTCTGGATCATTCGAAGTGGCTATCTCACCATGAGTTGGTTGATTATCAACCACAACATCATAAGTGGGAACATTTATATGTTCTACACTCTGATCATTATCTGGATCATTACCTTGGGTTCCCTCATGTGCAGAAGATGTATCAATAATAGGAATTGGATCAACATCAACTAAGCTCTCATCAGTATGAGAATCTAGTTTCTCAGTCTTGTCAATATCTTCAATAGTTTGATCTTCAAAGAACACAACATCACGACTTCTAATGAGTTTCTTATCAATTGGATCATAAAAGCGATATCCAAACTCATCTTGACCATAACCAATGAAGATGCATTGCTTAGTTTTAACATCCAGTTTCGACCTCTCATCTTTTGAAACATGCACACAAGCTTTACACCCAAACACTTTCAAGTGATCATAAGAGACATCCTTATCAAACCAAACTTTGTTTGGAACATCACCATCCAAAGCAACAGCAGGAGACAAATTGATAACATAAGCAACTGTGTTAAGTGCTTCAGCCCAAAAAGAATTTGGAAGTTTAGCCTCTGAAAGCACACATCTAACTCTCTCAACTAAAGTTCTGTTCATCCTCTCTGCCAAACCATTTAATTGAGGAGTCTTTGGAGGAGTCTTCTGATGACGAATTCCTTGCGATTTGCAGTAGTTATCAAAGGGACCAATATACTCACCACCATTATCAGTGCGAATACATTTTAATTTCTTTCCCGTTTGTCTCTCATATAAGGCTTGAAACTGTTTAAACACATCAAGCACTTGATCTTTAGATTTTAAAGGATATACCCAAATCTTGCGAGAACGATCATCAATGAAAGTAGCAAAGTAAAGTGCACCACCTTTTGACTTCACTTTAAAAGGACCACACAAATCTGAGTGTACTAGCTCCAATAGTTCAGACTTTCTTGAAGGAGGATGACTGTGAAAAGAAACTCTTTTCTGTTTCCCTGCTAAGCAATGAACACATCTTTTCACCTTTGCTTGTTTCATACCAGTAAGCAAATTCTTCTTAGCCAAATAGGTGATCCCCCTCTCGCTCATATGACTAAGCCTCTTGTGCCACAACTCTGATAAAGCCTCGCTTTCCACCAAATTTATAGAGTCAACAAGAATCGATCCTTGTGTCACATATAAATTTGAATGCTTTCTTCCTCGAGCTAAAATCAATGAGCCTTTGGTGAGCTTCCATTGGCCATTGCACAAGTCATTATGATAGCCATCATCATCTAGTTGTCCTACAGAGATCAAATTTATCGGAATGTCTGGAGCATGCTTGACATTCTGAAGGACCAACGTTGAACCAGTATTGGTTTTCAAACAAACAGTGCCAACACCAAACACCTTAACCTCACCAGCATTACCCATCTTTAACACCTCAGAGTTAACAGAAGAATAAGATGAAAAGAAGTCTTTTCTTGGTGTGACATGTGATGTGGCTCCAGAATCTACTATCCAACTTGTATCTTGAGATACAAAATTTATGACGTCTTTATCACAAGCGAAGAGAAGGTCATCTTGGACAACAGCAACAACATTATTTTCTTCCTTATTCCCTTCTTTAAGATCTTGCTTCAATTGCTTGCAAAATCTTTTAATATGTCCTTTCTTTCCACAATGATAACATTTAATATTTGGATTCTTGAATTTTGACTTGCTTCTGCTTTCTACTCCTCGGATCTCTTGTCTTATGTCTCCCTCGATCTTCTGTATATAGAACATCTGAATGTGAAGATGTGTCTTGAGATTTTCTTCTAACCTCTTCATTCAATACACCACTCTTTGCATATTCCATAGTCACCTTTCCACCAGTGGCAGAATTGAATCCGGTAGAGTGTTAAGAAGCCAAAGTCCTTGTATTTCATCATCAAAATTAACACCCATTCCTGATAGCTGATCAAGAATACCCTGAAAATCATTGATATGATCAAGAATAAGACTGCCCTCCTTGTATTTAAAGGTCATCAATTGCTTTAACAAGTACAACTTGTTATTACCAGTTTTTGAAGCGTAAAGCGTCTCCAACTTCTCCCACAATGTTCTAGCATGTGTCTCATTCACAATATGGTTGCGAACATTATCTTCAACCCATTGTCTTATATATCCACATACTTGTTGGTGCTCAAATTCCCAATTTTCATCGGTCACATTCTCGGGTTTATGAGCAGAAAAAACCGGAAGATGCATCTTCTTCACGAACAATAGATCTTTCATCTTGCTTTTCCATATGTTGTAGTTTCTTCCGTTTAGACATACCATCTTGCTCATATTCCCCTCCATATAGATAACCTTAGCTCTGATACCAGTTGTTGTGACGAAAAAATGAAAACGAAAATCTAACAATAAAGAACACCAAGTTTAACGTGGAAAAACGCTTCAAACCGAAGGTAACCACCACGAGATCGACAAGATCCGAATTGCTTCACTATAACAATAAGAGGGTTACAAATATTCTTCTAATGGCTACACAACAAGTGCCAAAAGAGAACAAACAATAGCTACACCAACAAAAGATAAATAGAAAGAAATGGTATCAGAGCTTGTTGGGCTATTGCCCATGTTCCAGCCAAAGGCCCATGGCCTAATCCTACTTGAAAAAGGATTGGAATTATTCTCTTTATTTGGTTTCCTATTCTATTAGGAAAAGGATTGGAATTGTAATCCTATTTGTAGTTGGTTTTGGCTTTGTAAGGAAAAGCACAACTCTATAAATAGAGGATGGTCTTGAGAGAATAATGAAATTGCTCATTGGTATTGTCTTTGAAAGACAATAGAACATAAGAGAGGTTTTTTGAGAGAGCTTTCAACAAGAGAAAAGAGAGAAGAAAAAGGGTTCTTTTGCTGCAGTCTTTTTCTCCGACCAGCAACGTTCAGATCGTGTTTCCCTATTAACTAACCGTTGGATCGGGCTGAAATTTGGACTGAGTGTTCCTGACATCTTGGTGGTTGATTAGAACGGTGGAGATCGGATTCGGAGGTCAGCAAGATCCTGTTTTAGGTCCCGAACAGAAGCTGCGTTTGGGTGGTGTTTCTTTCTATTTATCTTTTGTTGGTGTAGCTATTGTTTGTTCTCTTTTGGCACTTGTTGTGTAGCCATTAGAAGAATATTTGTAACCCTTTTATTGGTATAGTGAAGCAATTCGGATCTTGTCGATCTCGTGGTGGTTACCTTCGGTTTGAAGGGTTTTTCCACATTAAACTTGGTGTTCTTTATTGTTTGATTTTCGTTTTCATATTTTTCGTCACAACAACTACCTCCTAGTCGTAACATGGTTCTTTATCGCTACAAGTGACCTCAAGCTAACTCATGGTCTGGTACACTAATTTATACAAATAATAACTAATGATAACTGACAAGGAAGCTAAATCCAAAAAAGAAAATTGAATAGTTAAAATAGAATTCATTTTAACAAACCATAAAGCTGAAATTACTGTCCGACTGTCTGAAAGCCTCTATGAAGATGAGTTGATGGGACAAGCCCCCAACTAATTCTAACTTCTAAAACTGGAGGATTAACATAAAGAAATAAAAATAACTCTTGTCCTTGAAAGATGAGGACTCACCAAGCTCAGCTTTGAATGTATTGAATATGTGAGATAGACACAATAATCTAACAAGTTGAAAATTGAAAAAAATATGATCAATATAAGGTGATGAACTGAATATAAAACTAAAATGAATGATCTGATGCAATGACCAAGTAATAGGAATGTAACTAGTCAATATTTTACTGAATATAATAAAATTCAAGGTCATCAAATATTTGAGACTGAACTGCGGGAAATACTATTAGTCGACATACTCGAACGGAGCTAAATGGAGTCAAACTTGGACCCCAACTGGAAGGGTGCTCTATACTTTGCAAGGGTACGAACATTGTCTAACGTGAACCCACTTAGCTGATGTACAAAAGGACTAAGATATCAGTCTTGGTCTTACAGGTGATCCTTAAAACCTACGTTGGCACGTAGTTATGAGAGTTAGACATTACTACCAAAGGTCTTAGTCCTAGCCGAAGGGTGAGCCTTCATCCCTATGTGTTCACGGTGCTAAGTGATACTCCCAACTTAATTATATGGGTAAACTACTTAATACTCATAATTTTGAATGGCTCAAAAATACTCAAATTTGAAACTGAAATAATAAATGCTTTATCTGAAAGCATCATATAGAATTGAAAGATTGAAGGTACAACTGACCATAACAAATTCTATCATCTTAAATAATATTTCCTCCGTTTTACAAAGAATGACGTGGTTTGACTTGACACGGAGTATAAGAATATAAAGAATACTTTTGAATGTTGTGGTTCTAAATTAAAGTTAGGTCAAATGTACAAAATTGGCCTTTGAACTTGTGGCCTTAAAGAAGCCATGTGGAAAGCTGAAATTAAAATGTTATATAAAAAAAAAAGATCATTCTTTTTGAAACAGACTAAAAAGGAAAGGTTATCATCCTTTTTGAAATAGAAGGAGTACATGTTAAGCTAACACAATTTCAAAGACATGAATTTTTCCTTATGAAAATAACCATATAATACTATTGAATTTTAGGTAGTATTCATGGACAGTTTCATGAAGAAAAATTGAAATAAGATGTAATTCATGCTTTTCATATGAAGCCTAAGTTCAATATAATTTTATTAATTGAATAATAAGGTTCTCTTGAAAATTTAATATATGAAAATATTTCCAACAATGAAATTCCACATACCTAAAATGGACTCTGCTAAATTTTAGGAATTCTTGGAGAAAAAGCTTTGGATATATTAGTTAATAATTAATGACAAATCGAAAAAATTAACAAAGCATAATACGAGCAACTTAAAGTCATAACTCACATTATGGAAAGCAATACAAAGCCAAGAACAAACGAAATCCAGTCTGGATTTATCGAGCATCCGAAAAAGGCAAGAGATCTTAAATCAAGCAGAAGAAACGACTAAAGAAGGAAAAGATATATGCGCAGAATAATCAGTCACAACTTATTGAAAATAATTTCAATTCAAGGTAGATCAGACAATATCTCTGGGAATCATCTAGCAAAGGAAGGAAGTCACTGCTTATGGAAAAGATCGACAGCTCAACCAAATTCGAGGAAATCATATAGCAAAGGAAGGAATTGATTTAGACATGCATATATCTAATATGGACATGATTCAACAAATCAATCCAACTAAATCAAGGAATCATCCAAGGATACTTGATTTGCAATTCCCTTGGGTTTTCGATTGAGCATCCTCTCTCGACTATTTAAACATCTATCAGTCACAGATGAAAAATACGCAACTTGAGCTTATACTACAATCTTCTTTTATCTTTCATAAAGCTTTGTAATCACGAGAGTGAAAACAATTGAAAAGAAAAGAGAGAGAAAGATTTTGAGTGTACGTTTACGAGTAGAAGAAGTGTCAAAGGTAGAGTCTCTGATTTGCATATCAGACAGGACCAAGTTACGGCAAAACTGTACTACTCAAGACTCACTTCAAATGCTCTAAAGGAAACCCTTGAAACCCAAGGGGACTGGACTAGGCACCACTTTGGTGATCTGAACCAGTATAAACATTGTGTTATTTACTTTATGCAAATTATTTTCACAGTCTATTCATCTACTAACTTGGAGGTGAGCCGACTAACCATTACATGGAGTCGACTAAGTCTTAATTTTAATTCACCCCCTCTATAATATCAATTGGTATCAGAGCAGGTCTCACAAATTCAGTGTTTAACCACACGTAAGCAATGATCCAATGACACACTATCAAATTCCTGGCGCATTACTTCAAGACGAACATTCTCACATCGACCACCATACTTCAACGGACAACACTACTCGAAAGATAGATTCAGAATCTTTGTTTCATCAATTGATCATCAAGCGTGGATAGTAATTAAAAAAGGTCTGAAGCCTATTCCAGAACTGATTAAAAAAGATGGCACTGAAAAACCATTTGACCCTGAATCATTTGATATCACTAAGGAACAACAAGAGGTAATATGTGGGACAAACTAGAAGTAACTTATGAAGGAACTACCAAAGTAAAAGAAGCTCGGATCAGTTCACTTGTAAATGAATATGAGTTGTTCAAAATGTCCGAAGATGAAAATGTTGAATCTATGTTCTCAAGACTCAGCAAAATTGTATGCGACTCAAATCTATTGGAATGGTACACTCAAATGCACTATAAGTGGAAAAACTCGTTAGAAGTCTTCCCAATGCCAGAGAAACTAAAGTTGTCATTCTTGAAGATGGACATCTGCATATAATGACATACGATGAACTTAGAGGTAATTTAATACCTTATGAACAGAACCATATTAACAAGTACAAGAAAGGCGACAAAAAGAAGACAATAGCATTTACTGTTGAGACACCTGAAATTGAGGAAGAAGCCGATGAAAATCAAGACTAAGGCATGTCTCTCATAAATCGTGGAGTAAGACAAATGCTTTGAAAAAAATATATATCTTAATTAACAAATTGATATTTAATTACACTTCAAGTTAATTCATTCAAAACGCCGGCATCTAGCATACCATCTACAAAAGCATCTCTGATACTATAAAATACTTGACACGTCAACAAACTATCTGAACCAGCCTGATGTTGCATCCCAGCCACCCGGACCAAGTCAAATTGTCCCGCCACCTCGTCTAAACCACGGTGAACATGAGGTAAATGCCACGTCAAACGCTTCACATCATATAATTTATCTCCGAAAAACATCTTAACAAATTTGAAAAACTCATCTAAACTATCTGGAAGAGTCCGTCCCCTGAGAATCTTCAACAAGAATGCAATATCAAACTTGCCTTGAAACGTTATCCAACTCACTGAATCATTGCATACAAGCCCCGACGACATCAACAACTCACCGAAATCAATTGATCTAATCCTGTATCGTAGATTCTTTCCTAAGTCAATCCCACTGTTTACAAGGAGCTGGATTGAGGCCTCTACGTGACGATCATACATCGGATTGAAATCGGAAAAGTTGAACTGCACATACAACCCGACACCGTTGCTTTTCAATGTCCAATTCGGCAAGTTCCATTAGCATCAGAAAGGGTAATTCCAACTTGAATAAGTTTCAGTTCATCAACATTCGATTTGAACACATTATACTTCTCTGACGGAGTCTGCAGCGAAAAGGGTACGAGTGAATGTTAGATTTTGCCGGGATACTCTGTATCCATGGAAATACAGGGGAATTGATCAATTAAATCAGAAATATCCTTAAATGCTTTATTGAGGTTATCGGCCCATACTTCTCGAATCATAATAGGGTATTGATTCGAATCTACTCCATTAACAGCCATGATTGAAAATTCACCAAGATTTTGAGATGGGTATACAGAATAACGAAAATAAATTGTGGGTTTTGAAGGAAAAATCGATATATGAAATGGGTATATCGCAAAATCGAAAATGAATTCTGTGTTTTGAATGAAGAATGGAGATTTGTTGATTTGATGGAAGTATAGAAAGAGCAGATTTTATTGGAAGAGAAGAGAACTTAAAAGGGAAATAAATTGATGATGTTACCAAATGGAGGGAATAATTTGAACAATTTTTAAATTTTTTACTTATTATATAGTTTTCTGTATTAGTCCTATATGATTTTTTTAAAAATATTTAAGATACTTCCAAATATATAAATAGCGTATTTGTATGTAGTCTTGATAAACAACTATATAATCAGGGTAGTTTCATGAGTAGGGGTAGAATAGTAAAATGAATATAGACCTTTATATTTATTTTATAGGGTTATGATATTTCCAAACGAAGAGAATAATATGAATTATTTTTAAAATTTACTAGTTATATAATTTTCCATTGTTAGTCCTATGATTCTTATAAAATATTTAAAAACTTCCAACTTTAGAGACAACAAACTATCTAAACCGACAAGATGTTGCCTCCCAGTCGCTCGGCCCAAACCTAATTCTCACACCGGCCACCACTACGTTGCCTGTTTAAACAACCCGAAAGATTACAAGACCCCAACAAATAATTCATGTCACAAAAATTATTTTCGAAAAACACCTTGATAATTTCTAATAACACGGTTAAGTCACACGATCTTCCCCACGTGTTAGGATATATATTTGGTACCCGATATGATTATATGTGTCTTGAAATGTTACCTAATTCACTGAGTCATTGAATAGAAGCCCAACGAAATCATCAATTGTCATGACCTGAGACTACCACTCTAGTCGTAACACAATGCTTAGATCCACCAGTGACCCCAAGTTAACCCATGGTCTTGCATGACACTAAGATTTATACAAATAATAACTGAAGATAACTGATGAAACTAAAGTGAAATAAATCCAAAACAAATGAATAATCAAAATAGAATTCATCTGAACAAACCATAAAGCTGAAACTACTGTCTAACTGTGTGAAAGCCTTTGTTAAAAGAAGTTGTTGGGAAAAGCCCCCAACTAACTCTAACTATCTAAAACTGAAGGATTAACATAAAGAAATAAAAGTATCTCTTGTCCTCAAAAGATGACGACTGGCCAAGCCTATTTGCTGAGATGACTCATAAAACTAACCGCGAGTTGAATATAAAACAAACCCTAGAGCAGGTAAAGCCCCCATTTTGCTAATTTTTCATGTGCTATAATCCATTGATTTTTGGTGATATGGTATTCTGATGTCATTTTTGTCAAATTTTTCGTGGACGTCCGTTAAGAACTTACATATGGAGCCAGGTGGTCACTTCGGCCAAAATGACACATTTTCAAGGTCCAACAAGCCGAAAGCAGGTAAATCCCTTTTTTGTCGATTTTTCGTGTGCTATAGTCCATGAATTTTTGGTGATCCGAAATTCCAACTTCTTTTTTGCCAGAATTTTTCCTGGAAGTCCGTTAAGAACTTAGTTATAGATACAGTTGGTCACCACGACCAAAACGGCCAATATTTAAGGTCAAACGAGCCACATAGCAGGTAAACCCCCCATTTTGCTGATTTTTCGTTTGCAATAGTCCATGAATTTTTGGTGATCTCAAATTCCGATGTCATTATTGCCAAAATTTTTCGCGTATGTCCGTTAAGAATTTAGCTATGGAGTTAGTTGGTCACCACAGACAAAATTACACATTTTAAAGATCAAACGAACCCCAGAGCAGGGAAATCCCCCATTTTACCGATTTTTCGTGTGCTATAGTCCATAGAATTTCGGTGATCCGAAGTTCCAACGTTATTTTTGCCAAATTTTTTCATGGACGTCCATTAAGAACTTAACTATGGATCCAGTTGGTCACCACGGTCAAAAAAACCCATTGTCAAGGTCAAACGAGCCACAGAGCACGTAAACCACTTATTTTGCTAATTTTTCTTGTGTTATAATCCATAGATTTTCAGTGATCCGGAATTCCGAATGTCATTTTTGCCAAAATATTTTGTGGACGTTCGTTATGAGCTTAGCTATGGAGCCAGTTGGTCAACAAGTCCAAAATGGCCCATTTTCAAGGTCAAACGAGCCACAAAGCAGGTAAAACCCAATTTTGCCAATTTTCCGTGTACTATATTCCATGGATTTTTGGTGATCCAGAATTTCGACGTCATTTTTGCCAAATTTTTTGTAAACGTTCATTAAGAACTTAACTATAGAGTCAGTTGTCACCACGACTAAAACGATCCATTTTCAAGGTTAAACGAGCCCTAGAGTAGGTAAACCCTTAATTTTTCCAATTTTTCCAATGATTTGGTGATCCCAAATTCCAACGTCGTTTTTGCCAAAATTTTATGTGGACATCGGTTAAGAACTTAGTTATGGATTCAGTTTGTTACCACGGCCAAAACGACCTATTTTCAAAGTCAAACGAGCCCCAGAGCAGATTAATCCCCTATTTTGCCAATTTTTCGTGTGCTATAGTCCATGAATTTTTGGTGATCCAGAATTTCGACGTTATTTTTGCCAAAATTTTCGTGGACCTCCATTAAGAATTTACCTATAGAGTCAGTTGGTCACCATGACCAAAACGACCCATTATAAAGGTGAAACGATCTTAGATCAATTAAACCCTCAATTTTGCCAATTTTTCTTGTGCTATTGTCCATGGATTTTTCGTAATTTGAAATTTTGATGTCATTTTTGCAGAAAAATTTGTGGACGTCTGTAATGAACTTATTCATAGAGACAGTTGGTCACTACGGCTAAAAAACCCTATTTTCAAGGTCAAACAATCCCTAGAGCAGGTAAACCTACCCATTTTGATGATTTTTCATGTGTTATAGTCCATGCATTTTAGGTGATTTGGAATTCTGATGTTTTTTTTCAAATTTCCCATGGACGTCTTTTAAGAACTTAGCTATGAAGCTAGTTGGTTATCACAAAAAAAAGCCCTATTTATAAGGTCAAACGAGCCTTAGAGTAGGGAAATGCCTCATTTTGTTGATTTTGCGTGTGCTGTAGTCCATGATTTTTTGGAGATCTAGAATTTCAATGTTATTTTTTCCCAAATATTTCGTGAAGGTCCGTTAATAACTTAGCTATGGTTCCAGTTGGTCACCATGGACAATACGGTCCATTCTCATGGTCAAACAAGCCCCAAAGTAGGTAAATCCCCCAATTTGCCAATTTTTGTGTGCTATTGTCCATCAATTTTTGGTGATTTAGAATTTCGACGTCATTTTCGCCAAAATTTTACGTGGACATCCGTTAGGAACTTAGTTATGGAACCAGTTGGTCACCACTTCCTAAACGGCCCATTTTCAAGGTCAAACCCCCATAGTTTTTCGTGTGATATAGTCAATGGATTTTTGGTAATCCGGAATTTCAATGTCATTTTTTTTAAAATTTTTATGGACTTCCTTTAAGAACTTCGCTATAGAGCCAGTTGGTCACAACGGCTAAAATGACTCATTTTCAAGGTCAAATAAGCCAGAGAGCATGCAAACACCCCATTTGCCAATTTTTTGCGTGTTATAGTCCATGAATTTTTTGTGATCTTGATTTCTGACATTATTTTTGCCAAAATTTTTCGGGGACGTCCGTTATTAACTTAACTACATATCCAGTTGGTCACCACAACCAAAACAACTCATATTCAAGGTTAAACAATTCTCTAAGAAGGTAAAAACCCCATTTGCCAATTTTTCATAGGCTATAGTCCATGGATTTTTGGTGATCTGAAATTCTGACGTTTTTTTTACCTAATTTTTAAGTGGATGTTCGTTAAGAACTTAACTATGGAGCTAGTTGGTCACTATGGACAAAACGACCCATTTTAAAGGTCAAACGAGCGAAAGAGCAGGTAAATCCCCCTATTTTACGAATTTTTCGTGTGCTATAGTCCATAGATTTTTTGTTATTCGAAATTTTGATGTCATTTTTGCAAAATATTTTCGTGAACGTCCGCTAAGAAATTAGATATGGATAAAGTTGTTCACCACGACATAACGACCCTTTTTACAGTTCAAACGAGCCACAGAGCAGGTAAACCTTCCATTTTACAGATTTTTCGTGTGCTACAGTCCATGCATTTTTGAAGATCCTTAATACCGAGTCAATTTTTCCAATATTTTTTGTGGACGTCGCTAAGAACTTTTCTATGGAGCCAGTTGGTTAGCACGACCAAAATGACTCATTTTCAATGTTTACGAGCCACAGAGTAGATAAACCTCACATTTTACTGATTTTTCGTGTACTATAGTCCACAGATTTTTGGTGATTTGGAATTCTGACGTCATTTTTGCAAAAAAAATCGTGGACGCCCCTTAAGAACTAAGCTATATAGCCAGTTGATCACCACAATCAAAACAACCCATTTTCAAGGTCAAACGAATCCAGAGTAGGTAAATCCCCTATTTTGCCAATTTTTCGTCTGTTATAGTCTATGATTTTTTTGGTAATCCAGAATTACGACGTCATATTTGTCAAAAATTTTTGGACGTCCATTAAGAACTTAGTTATGGAGCATGTTGGTAACCACACACAAAATGGCCCATTTATTAGGTCCAACGAGCCCCAGAGCAGGAAAACCCCATATTTATCCAATTTTTGGTGATTTGGATTTATGATGTTATTTTATTCAAAATATTTTGTGGACGTCCGTTTTGAACTTTACTATAGAGCTAGTTGGTCACCACAACCAAAATGACCCATTTTAAGATTAAACGAGCCCTAGAACAGGTAAACCTTTCATTTTACCAATTTTTCGTGTGTAATAGTCTATGGTTTTATGGTGATCTAGAATTCGACTTCATTTTTGACAAAAACATTTTTGGATGTCATTAAGAAATTAGTTATGAAGCAAGTTGCTCACCATGACCAAAACGACCCTTTTCAAGATCAAACGAGGCCCAAAGCAGGTAACTCCCCATTTTGCCAATTTTTCATGTGCTATAGTCCATGGATTTTTAGTGACTTAGAATTTTGATGTCATTTTTTTAAAAAAAATTCATTGAATTCTGTTACGAACATAACTATAGAGCATATTGGTCACCACGGCCAAAACGACCAATTTTCAAGGTTGAACGAGCCAAATAGTAGGTAAACCCCCATTTTGCCAATTGTTCGTGTGTTATAGTCCATGGATTTTTGGTGATTCAAAATTTTGATGTCAATATATTAAATTTTTTATAGACGTCCGTTAAGAACTTAGCTATGGATCCAATTGGTCAACACGGCCAAAATGAACTATTTTCTAGGTCAAACGAGCCCCATAGCAGGTAAACCTCCCATTTTGTTGATTTTTTGTGTACTATAGTCCATGCATTTTTGATGATTCAAAATTTTGACGTCAGTTGATGCTCGTTAAGAACTTAGCTATGGATCCAGTTGGTTACCATGACAAATATGACCACTTTTCAAGTTCAAACGAGACCCAAAATAGGTAACCCGCCCACCATTTTGCAATTTTCTTATGCTTTAGTCCATTTGATTTTTGCTGATCTGGAATTCTGATGTCAATATTGCCGTAATTTTTCGTGGACATTCGTTAAGAACTCAACTATAGAGCAAATTTGTTACCAAGACCAACAACCAATTTTCAGGGTCAAACAAGCACCATAGCAGGTAAATCCCCTCCTCCCTCATTTTGCCGATTTTTCATGTGCTATAGTCCATGAATTTTTGTTCATCTAGAATTCTGACGTCATATTTGCCATTTTTTTTGAATATCCGTTAAGAACTTAACTATGGAACTAGTTGGTCACCACGACCAAAGCGGTCCATTTTTAAGGTCAAACGAGCCCCAAACTAGGTTAAGTCCCCATTTCATTGATATTTTGTGTGATATAGTCCATGGATTTTCGGTGATCTGAAATTTCGACATCATTTTTGCCAAATATTTTCGTGTACTTCCGTTAGAAACTTCTTTATGGAGATAGTTTGTTACCACAACAAAAACTATCCATTTTCAAAGTCAAAAAATCCCAAAGCAGGTAAACCTCCAATTTTGTTTATTTTTTGTGTATTATAGCAAACCATTTTTTAGGTGATCCGGATTCCGACGTCAAAAGTGCCAAACGTTTTTGTGGAAGTCCGTCAAGACCTTGGCTATGCATCCGGTTGGCCCTCACGGCCAATCCGACCCATTTTCAAGGTCAAAATAGCCCCGAAGCGCATATCCCCATTTCGACGATTTTTCGTGTGCTATAGATAACAATTTTTTGGGTGATCCGGATCCCGACGTCAAAAGTGCCCAAAATTTTTGTGGACGTCCGTCAAGACCTTGGCTATACATCCGGTTGGCCCTCACGGCCATTATGACCCATTTTCAAGGTCAAAATAGCCCCGAAGCGCGCATTTGACAATTTTTCGTGTGCTATAGCAAACCTTTTTTTGGGTGATCCGGATACCGACGTCAAAAGTGCCAAAATTTTTTGTAGACGTCCGTCCAGACCTTGGATATATCCGGTTGGCCCTCATGGCCATTCCGACCCATTTTCAAGGTCAAAATAGCCCCGAAGCGCGCATACCCCAATTTCGACGATTTTTCGTGCTATAGCAAACCATTTTTTGGGTGATCCGGATATCGACATCAAATATGCCAAAAATTTTTGTGGACGTCTGTCAAGACCTTGGCTATGCATCCGGTACCCTCACGGCCATTTTGACCCATTTTCAAGGTCAAAATAGCCCCGAAATGCGCATACCCCCATTTCGATGATTTTTCGTGTGCTATAGCAAACCATTTTTTGGGTGATCCGGATCCGACGTCAAACAGTGCCAAAAGTTTTGTGGACGTCGTCAAGACCTTGGCTATGCATCCGGTTGGCTCTCACGGCCATTCCGACCCATTTTCAAGGTCAAAATAGCCCCGAAGCGCGCATACCCCCATTTCGATGATTTTTGCTATAGCAAAACATTTTTTGGGTGATCCGGATCCCGACGTCAAAAGTCAAAGTTTTGTGGACATCCGTCAAGACCTTGGCTATGCATCCGGTTGGTCCCTCACGGCCATTCCGACCCATTTTCAAGGTCAAATAGCCCCAAGCTTGCATACCCCCATTTCGACGATTTTTCGTGTGCTATAGCAAACCATTTTTTGGTTGATCCGGATCCCGACGTCAAAAGTGCCAAATTTTTTGTGGACGTCCGTTAAGACTTGGATATGCATCAAGTTGTCCCTCACGACCATTCGACCCATTTTCAAGGTCAAAATAGCCCCGAATCGCTCATACCCCCATTTCGACGATTTTTCGTGTGCTAAAGCAAACCATTTTTTGGGTGATCCGGATCCCGACGTCAAAAATGCCAAAAATTTTTGTGGACGTCCGTCAAGACCTTGGCTATGCATCGATTGGCCCTCACGGCCATTCGACCCATTTTCAAGGTCAAAATAGCCCCAAAGCGCATAACCCCATTTCCATAATTTTTCGTGTGCTAAGCAAACTATTTTGGGTGATCCGGATCCCGACGTCAAAAGTGCCAAATTTTTGTGGACGTCCGTCAAGACCTTGGCTATGCATTCGGTTGGCCCTCACGGCCATATCAACCCATTTTAAGGTCAAAATAGCCCCGAAGCGCGCATACCCTCATTTCGACAATTTTTCGTGTGCTATATAGCAAACAATTTTTTGGGTGATCCGGATTCCGACTTTAAAAGTGTCAAAAACTTTTTTGGACGTCCGTCAAGACCTTGGCTATGCATCCGTTGTCCCTCATGTCCATTCCGACCCATTTTCAAGGTCAAAATAGCCCCGAAACGCGCATACCCCCATTTCGACGATTTTAAGTGTGCTATAGCAAATCATTTTTGGGTGATCAAGATCCCGACGTCAAAAGTGCCAATTTTTTTGTGGACGTCCGTCAAGACCTTGGCAATGCATACGATTGGCCCTCACGGCCATTACGACCCATTTTCAAGGTCAAAATAGCCCCGAAGCGCGTATACCCCATTTCGACTATTTTTCGTGTGCTATAGCAAACCATTTTTTGGGGATCCGGATCCCGATGTCAAAAGTGCCAAAATATTTTGTGGACGTCCATCAAGACCTTGGCTATGCATCCGGTTGGCCCTCACGGCCATTCCGACCCATTTCAAGGTCAAAATAGCCCTGAAGCGCGCATACTACCATTTCGACTATTTTTCGTGTGTATAACAAACCATTTTTTGGGTGATCCGGATCACAACGCCAAAAGTACCAAATTTTTTTTGTGAACGACCTTCAAGACCTTATCTATGCATCCGATTGGACCTCACATCCATTTCGACCAATTTTCAAGGTCAAAATAGCCCCGAAGCGCATACTCCCATTTCGAAGATTTTTCGTTTGCTATAGCAGACCATTTTTTGGGTGATCCGGATCTTGACGTCAAAAGTGCCAAAAAATTTTGTGGACGTCCGTCAAGACCTTGGATATGCATACGGTTTGCCCTCACGGCCATTCCGACCCATTTTCAAGGTTGAAATAGACCCGAAGCGCGCATACCTCCATTTCGACGATTTTTCGTGTGCTATAGCAACCATTTTTTGGGTGATCCGGATGCGAACGTAAAAGTGCCAAAATTTTTGTGGACGTCCGTCAAGACCTTGTCTATGCATACGATTGTCCTCACGGCCATTCCTACCCATTTTTCAAGGTTAAAATAGCCCCGAAACATGCATTCCCCCATTTCGACGATTTTTGTGTGCTATAGCAAACCATTTTTTGGGTGATCTGGATTCCGACGACAAAATTGCCAAACGTTTTTGTGGACGTCCATAAAGTCCATGGCTATGCATTCGATTGGACCTCACGGCCATTCCGAACCATTTTAAAGGTCAAAATATCCCCGAAGCGCGCATACCCCCATTTCGATGATTTTTCGTGGTAGCAACCATTTTTTGTGATCCGGATCCCGACGTCAAAAGTGCCAAAAAATTTGTGGACGTCCGTCAAGACCTTGGCTATGCATCCGGTTGGCCCCACGGCCATTCCGACCCATTTTCAAGGTCAAAATGGCCTCAAAGCGCGCATATCCCCATTTCGAGATTTTTCGTGTGCTATAGCAAACTATTTTTTGGGTGATCCGGATCCCGATGTCAAAAGTGATAAATTTTTGTGGACGTCCGTCAAGACCTTGGCTATGCATCTGGTTGTCCCTCACGTCCATTCTGAACCATTTTCGTGGTCAAAATAGCCCCGAAGCGCGCATACCCCATTTCGACGAATTTTCGTGTGCTATAGCAAACCATTTTTGGGTGATCGACCCCGACTTCAAAAGTGATAAACTTTTTGTGGACGTCCGTCAAGATCTTGGCTATGCATCCGGTTTGCCTTCACGGCAATTCCGACCCATTTTCAAGGTCAAAATAGCCTCGAAGCGCGCATACTCCCATTTCGATGATTTTTTGTATGCTATAGCAAACCATTTTCGAGTGATCCGGTTCCCTACGTCAAAAGTGTCAAAAAAATTTGTGGACGTCCGTCAAGACCTTGGCTATGCATCCGGTTGCCCTCACGGCCATTCCAACCCATTTTCTAGGTCAAAATAGCCCCGAAGCGCGCATACCTCCATTTCGATGAATTTTCGTGTGCTATAGCAAACCATTTTTGAGTGATCCGGATCCCGACGTCAAAAGTGCCAAATTTTTTGTGGACGTCCATTAAGACCTTGTCTATGCATCGGTTGGACCCTCACGGCCATTCCGATCCATTTTCAAGGTCAAAATATCTCCAAAGCGCGCATACCCCATTTCGATGATTTTTTGTGTGCTACAGCAAACCATTTTTGGGTGACCCGGATCCCCGCGTCAAAAGTGCCAAATATTTTGTGGACGTCCGTCAAGATCTTGGCTATTGCATCCGATTGGCCCTCACGGTCATTTCAACCCATTTTCAAGGTTAAATTAGCCCCGAAGAGCGCATACCCCCATTTCGACGATTTTTCGTGTGCTATAGCAAACCATTTTTGGGTGATCCATCCCAACGTCAAAGTGCCAAAATATTTTGTGGACATCTGTCAAGACCTTGGTTATGCATCCGGTTGGCGCTCACGGACATTCCCTCCATTTTTCAAGTTCAAAATAACCCCGAAGCGCGTATACCCCCATTTCAACGATTTTTCGTGTGCAATAGCAAACCATTTTTTGGGTGATCCAGATTCCGACGTCAAACAGTGCCAAAAGCTTTTGTAGCCCTCATGGCCATTTTGACCCATTTTCAAAGTCAAAATAGCCCCAAGCGCGCATACCCTCATTTCGACGATTTTTCGTGAGCTATAGCAAATCATTTTTTTGGTGATCCGGAACCCGACGTCAAAAGTGCAAAAAGTATTTGTCGACGTCCGTAAAGACCTTGGCTATGCATCCGGTTGGCCCTCACGACCATTCGCGACCCATTTTCAAGGTCAAATAGCCTCGAAGCGTGCACTTCCCCCATTTCGACGATTTTTCGTGTGCTATAACAAACCATTTTTTGGGTGATCCCCATAACGACGTCAAAAGTGCCAAAATCTTTTTGGACGTCCGTCAAGACCTTGGATATGCATCCGATTGGCCCTCACGGCCATTCCGACCATTTTCAAGGTCAAAATAGCCCGACACGCACATACCCCCATTTCGATGATTTTTCGTGTGCTATATCAAACCATTTTTTGGGTGATCGTATCCGACGTCAAAAGTGCCAAACTTTTTTGTGGACGTCCGTCATGACCTTGGCTATGCACATCCGGTTGGACCTAACGACCATTCCGACCCATTTTCAAGGTCAAAATAGCCCCGAAGCGCGCATACCCCCATTTCGACGATTTTTTGGTGTGCTATAGCAAACCATTTTTTGGGTTATCTGGATCCCAACGTCAAAAGTGCCAAAAAATTTTGTGGACGTCTGTCAAGACCTTGGCTATGCATCTGGTTGGCCTCATGGCAATTCCGACCCATTTTCAAGGTCAAAATAGCCTCGAAGCGCGCATACCCCCATTTCGATGATTTTTCGTGTGCTATAGCAAAACCATTTTTTGGGTGATCCGGATTCCTACGTCAAAAGTGTCAAAAAANCATTTCGACAATTTTTCTTGTGCTATAGAACCTTTTTTGGGTTATCCGGATCCGACGTCAAAAGTGCAAAAAAATTGTGGACGTCCGTCAAGACCTTGGCTATGCATCCATTCTGACCTATTTTCAAGGTCAAAATAGCCCCGAGGCGCGCATACCCCCATGTGACGATTTTTTGTGTGCTATAGCAAACCATTTTTTGGGTGATCCAGATCCCGACGTCAAAAGTGCCAAAAAAATTTGTGGACATCCGTAAAGACCTTGTCTATGCATCCGGTTAGCCCTCATGGCCATTCCGACCCATTTTCAAGGTCAAAATAGCCCCGAAGCGTGCATACCCCTATTTCGACAATTGTTCTTGTGCTATAGCAAACCTTTTTTTGGGTGATCCGGATCCCGACGTCAAAAGTGCGAAACATTTTTGTGGACATCCGTCAAGACCTTAGCTATGCATCCGGTTGGCCCTCACGATCATTCCGAGCCATTTTCAAGGTCAAAATAGCCCTGAAGCGCGCATACCCCCATTTCGACGATTTTTCGTGTGCTATAGCAAACCATTTTTTGGGTGATCCAGATCCCGACGTCAAAAGTGCCAAATATTTTTGTGTACGTCCAACAAGACCTTGGATATGCATCCGGTTGGCCCTCACGGACATTCCGACCCATTTTCAAGGTCAAAATAGCCACGAAGCGCGCATACCCCATTTCGACGATTTTTCGTGTGCTATAGCAAACCATTTTTTGGGTGATCCAGATCCCGATGTTAAAAGTGCCAAAAGTTTTTTGTGACGTCCGTCAAGATCTTGGCTATTCATTCGGTTGGACCTCACGGCCATTACGACCCATTTTCAAGGTCAAAATTGCTCTGAAGCGCGCATACAACCATTTCGACAATTTTTCGTGTGCTATAGCAAACTATTTTTTGGATGATCCGGATTCCGACGTCAAAAGTTCAAAAAATTTTGTGGACGTCTTTCAAGACCTTGGCTTTGCATCCGGTTGGCCCTCACGGTCATTCCGACCCATTTTCAAGGTCAAAATAGCCCCGAACTGCGCATACCCCCATTTTGACGATTTTCGTGTGCTATAGCAAGCTATTTTTTGGTTGATCCGGATACCGACGTCAAAAGTGTCAAAAAATTTTGTGGACGTCCGTCAAGACCTTGGCTATGCATCCGGTTGGCCCTCACGGCCATTCCGACCCATTTTCAAGGTCAAAATAGCCCCGAAGCGCGCATACCCCATTTCGACGATTTTTCGTGTGCTATAGCAACCATATTTTGGGTGATCTAGATCCCAACGTCAAAAGTGACAAAAAATTTTGTGGACGTCCGTCAAGACCTTGGCTATGCATCCGGTTGGCCCTCACGGCCATTCTGACCCATTTTTAAGGTCAAAATATCCTTGAAGCGCATACCCGCATTTCGATGATTTTTTGTGTTCTATAGCAAACCATTTTTTGGATGATCCGGATCCCGACGTCAAAAGTGCCAAAAAAATTTTTGGACATTCGTCAAGACCTTTGCTATGCATCCGGTTGGACCTCACGGTCATTTCGACCCATTTTCAAGGTCAAAATAGCCCCGAAGCGCGCATACCCTATTTCGACAATTTTTCTTGTGCTATAGCAAACCATTTTTTGGGTGATCCGGATCCCGATCTCAAAAGTGCTAAAAAAATTTGTAGAGGTACGTCAAGACCTTGGCTATGCATCTGGTTGGCCCTCACGGCCATTCCGACCCATTTTCAAGGTCAAAATAGCCCCGAAGCGCGCATATCCCCATTTCGACGATTGTTTGTGTGCTATAGCCAACCATTTTTGGGGTGATCCGGATACCTACTTCAAAAGTGCAAAAAAAATTTGTGTACATCCGTCAAGAACTTGGCTATGCATCCGGTTGGCCCTCACGGCTATTCCTACCTATTTTCAAGGTCAAAATAGCCCCGAAGCGCGCATATCCCCATTTCGACGATTTTTCGTGTGCTATAGCAAACCATTTTTTGGATGGTCCGGATCCCGACGTCAAAAGTGCCAAAAAATTTTGTGGACGTCCTTCAATACCTTGTCTATACATCCGGTTGGCCCACACGGCCATTCCAACCCATTTCAAGGTCAAAATAGCCCCAAAGCGCGCATACCCCAATTTCGACGATTCTTCGTGTCCTATAGCAAACCATTTTTTGGGTGATCCGGATCCCGATGTCTAAAGTTCCAATATTTTTTGTGGACGTCCGTCAATACCTTGGATATGCATCTGGTTGGCCCTCACGGCTATTTCGACCCATTTTCAAGGTCAAAGTATCTCCGAAGCGCGCATACCCCCATTTCGACGATTTTTCGTGTGCTATAGCAAACCATTTTTTGGTGATCCGGATCCCAACGTGAAAAGTGCCAAAAAATTTTGTGGACATCCGTCAAGACCTTGACTATGCATCCGGTTGTCCCTCACGGCTATTCCTACCCATTTTCAAGGTCAAAATAGCCCTGAAGCGCTCATACCCCCATTTCGATGATTTTTCGTGTGCTAGAGCAAACCATTTTTTGGATGATCCGGATCCCGACGTCAAAAGTGCCAAAAATTTTTGTGGACGTCCGTCAGTACCTTGTCTTTGAATCCGGTTGGCCCACACCGCCATTCTGACCCATTTCAAGGTCAAAATAGCCCTGAAGCGCGCATACCCCCATTTCGACGATTTTTCGTGTCCTATAGCAAATTATTTTTTGGGTGATCCGGATTCCGATGTCAAAAGTGTCAATATTTTTTGTGGACGTCCGTCAATACCTTCGCTATGCATCTGGTTGGCCCTCATGGACATTCCGACCCATTTTCAAGGTCAAAATAGCTCCGAAGCGCGCATACCCCCATTTCGACGATTTTTCGTGTGCTATAGCAAAACATTTTTTGGGTGATCCGGATCCCAATGTCAAAAGTGCCAAAAAAAAATTTGGACATCCGTCAAGACCTTGGCTATGCATATGGTTGGCCCAAACGGTCAATCCGACCCATTTTCAAGGTCAAAATAGCCCCGAAGCGCGCATACCCCATTTCGACAATTTTTCTTGTGCTATAGCAAACCATTTTTTGGGTGATCCGGATCCCGACGTCAAAGTGCTAAAAATTTTTGTGGACGTCCGTCAAGACCTTGGCTATGCATCCGGTTGGCCCTCACTGCCATTCCTACCCATTTTCAAGGTCATAATAGCCCCGAAGCGCATACCCCCATTTTGACGATTTTTCGTGTGCTATAGCAAACTATTTTTTGGGTGATCCGGATCCCGACTTCAAAAGTGCCAAAAAAAATTGTGGACGTCCGTCACGACCTTGGCTATGCATACGGGCTTCTCTTACTGCCATTCCGACCTATTTTCAAGGTCAAAATAGCCTTGAAGCGCGCATACCTTCATTTCGACGATTTTTCGTGTGCTATAGCAAACCATTTTTTGGGTTATCCGGATCCCGACGTCAAAAGTGCCAAAATTTTTGTGGAAATCCGTCAAGACCTTGGCTATGCATCCGATTGGCCCTCACGGCCATTCCGACCCATTTTCTAGGTCAAAATAGCCCCGAAGCGCGCACAGCCTCATTTTGGAGCTCTCAGTGTTCTGGAAAATTCTAAAGAAGGGAATAATATAAACTATTTTAAAAATTTTGTTAGTTATATAGTTTTCTTATTAGTCCTATGATTTTTTTTAATATTTAAAATACTGTCAAATGTAGAAGCAACTTTTCTTTCTATGATTGCATGTAGTTTTGATAAACAACAACTAATAATATCAAAATATCGACCAACATGAAGTTGCGGGTTGAAATAATATTAATAATATTAATTAAGAATGATTCCATATAATTCATTCCATGGAGAATTAAGTTGTAATTAAATTGATCAGTAATTACTTGAAAAAACTGATTGTATCCTTTATTACACTTCAAATAAACGTCTATCTTTCCTTATTCAGTGAGAGACATTGCTAACTTATTATATTGGTTAGCCCTAGATAGAAGACACATACAACTGTACATGAATCATAATCTAATAGGCATTATTACTATGTAAAATATTATATCAAAAATGTATTTCAATATTGTGATGTTACACATCTCAGATCACAAGATTGAGACAGAGAATGTTTACCGAATCAATACGCCTTTAATTAATTTATCTATAGATAATCAATTGGATCCACAAAAAATTACTATTAATCAAATTGATCTTTAATTACTCTTCAATTAGTTAATTCATGCAAAACGCCGTCGTCCGGTACACCTTTTAAAAAATAAATATTTCTCATCCTATAAAAGACATGCATGTCAATAAACTATCTGAACCGATTTGATGTTGCCTCCCAGCCAGCCGGGCCAAACCGAGTTGTCTCTCCACCCCATCTAAACTACCATGAAGATTATGAAAATGGCTCATCAAACGCTTCACATCATATAACGTATCTTCGAAAAACATCTTAGCAAATTTAAAAAATTGATCTAAACTATCTGGAAGATTCGGCGCCTGAGAATCTTCAACAACTACTCGATATCACTCGCGCCTTAAAACATTATCCAACTCACTGAATAATTACATACCGCCCAGTGGCGGAGGGAGGATTTTCATCAAGGGGATTCAACAAAAATTAATCAAATAAATAATATCCAGAAATAAATGGGTCGGATTAAACCGTAGAATCAAGAAGAAAAGGAGTAGTACATGCTAATTTTAAAATGTTTTTTGATTGCATTATTGTTTTTAAAATAAAATTAAAATGAATATAAGTTGATAAGTAGTAAATGCCTTTGCTAGGATTCAAACACGCGACCTCGCGGCCGCAACAGCGAATTACTGAACCCCCAACGCCACTGAGCTACGCCTTTGCTGTGTGTTAAGGGGGTTCAATAGTGTATATATACACGTAAATAAAAAATTTAATCATATATAAATAGTGTAATTTTTCGACGAAGGGGGTTCGGATGAACCCCCTTCAATCAACGTAAATCCGCCCCTGATACCGCCTGAGAATCTTCAAACAACTACCCGATATCACTCGCGCCTTAAAACATTATCTAACTCACTGAATCATTACATACAAGTCCCGATGACATCAACAACTCACCAAAATCAATTGATCTAACCCCAAATTTTAGATTCCTTTCGAAGTCAATCCCACTGTTAACAAGGAGCTAGATTGAAGCCTCTGCGTAGCGATCACGCTTCCAATCAAAATCGAAAAAGTTGAACTGCCATAGAAACCGAAACCATTGCCCTTGAAACGTTACCCAGTTTACTGAGTCATTGAATACAAGCGCCAACTAAATCATCAATTGTCATGACCCGAGACTACCACTCTAGTCGTAACACGATGCTTAGATCCACAAGTGACCCCAAGTTAACCCATGGTCTAACATAACATTAAGATTTGTAGAAATAACAACTGAAGATAACTGATGCGGAAGCTAAACTGAAATAATCCAGAACAACTGAATAGTCCAAATAGAATTCCTTTGAACAAACCATAAAGTTGAAACCACGGTCTACTGTGTGAAAGACCTGTTTAGATGATTTGTTGGGACAAGTCCCCAACTAACTCTAACTATTTAAAACTGAAAGATTAACATAACAAAATAGAAATAGCTCTTGTCCTCGAAAGATGAGGACTCACAAGCTCTGCTTCTGAGATGATACATAAATTGTACTAAAATACTTTAATAAGAGGGCACAATGTTCGAAAACAAGAAAAAATTACCCTCCCATGCATGCAATTTCTTGTTTGCATGGTTTGCTACTGATTTGCCAGAATTTAGTAACTTCAATTCAGATTTCACTACATATATAAATTATTGTATAGTCTCTTTCGAAAACATCAGATAAAAGAGGAACGACACAAAAACTATAATTATACATAAATTATGCACATGCATTCTTTTAGATTGTGTTGGTATATATAATATACCATAACTTACGGTTGAAAATAAAATAAAAAAAACAAAAAAAAAACAATCTAATTATATACATAATTACACTTCAAATCCATGCAAAAACGCCGACATGGTTCTTCGGTGCAAAACCATTTACAAAATAAAAATCATTCATCTTATAAAAGACATGACACATTAACAAACTATCTGAACCAGCCTAACATTGCTTCCCTGCAGCCACTCGGGCCAAACCCAATCTTCCTGCCACCTCGTTTAAACCACCATAACGATTAAAAAAACTCATCAAATATTTTACATCATTAAAGTTATTTCCAAAAAATACCCTAACAATTTCTAGAAAATCATTTTAAAATTTCAATGATTTATACTTATCCGTCGGAGACAACAACATATAGGCCTCATTTGTTTCTATTAAGATTAAGATGTCTGAATCTGAATACACATCTGAATATTAAGATATGTATTAAGATCTAGATGTGTAACTCTGAATAAATATCTGAATATTAAGATGTTATCTCTGAATCTGAACACTGGGTTATTGAGACTGTTTGTTTTCATATTTGAATGTACATATGAAATTAAATGCTATATCAATAAAATATTATAAAAACTTTATTTTAGTAAAATATTTTTTTATATATAGAAAATAATATTTGTACATTCTTATCGTAACAAGGTAATATTATTTATCTATTAAGAATTTAACATTAAGTTACATCATTAATATAACTATTCTTTGCACAAAAAAACTTTAAAAGAATCTAATATAATGCAATGTAAAATAGTTTATATAGAGTAGTAATATAATGTTTATGAAAACATTTTATTTTATAGTGGACATTTGTTATTGTTATCGATCAAATAATTAATACTTTCTTATTTTCTGGAACGTGCTAAATATTATATCATGAAGTGTTTATCAATTTAAATATATTGATTTATGAAAGTAAAAGATTTATATTAAGTTAGTAAGAATGAAGAAAATTATAACGGGTAAGCATGTAATTAACATTAATTAAATAAGAAAAAAACTTTTATGAGTTGTTGTGATGTAGTTGAATTAAGATATGAGTCTTATTTTTGAGTCTGAATGGTGTTAAGAGTGTGTTACAGATCTGATTCATCCATATGTATTTAGACCCATTAAGAGACTTCTAAAAAAATAAAACAAACTTAATGAACTAAATCTGAATAATTAATATTCAGTCATAAAAAACAAACATAGTGAATAAGGCAAATCTGATTGATTAAGATTCAGACACCCATTAATTGCAAACAAATGAGGTCATAATTCCAAATGGAGGGAGTAATTTGAACTATTTTTTTATAATTTTACTACTTATATAGTTTTCTATATTAGTCCTATGATTCTTTTTTTAATATATTTAAAATACTGCCAATTGTATAAACAATTGTACTTGAGTGCAAGTTTTCTTCCTATTTATTCATATAGTAGTCTTCATAAACAACGATAACAATATAATTTCATTAGTTGAGTTTTGCAATTGTAAAATGAATGTAGATCTTAAAAAAATAAGAATGTAGACCTTATTTTTATTTTCGGAAAAGAATCTAAAATATCCTCGGAGTATTAGAAATGGTACAAAATTATCCTTCATTCACCTATTGGCTCCAAAATATCCTTCCCACCCACCTATTGGTTCCAAAATACCCTTGTCATCCACCTTTTGGGTTCAAAATTGACCACTTATTTAACGGTTTTCAATTTAATTATTTATATATTTGTAAATACGTGGCACTCAACTATTTGTTATAATTTAACGCATTGGTATAATTTATAAATCGATCAACTACCCACTCATTACTAATTAAACCCCACCAAATTAATAAACCCATCACATTACTAATGCAACAACAGGAAGGTTACTGCCAATGAGTATTTTTAAAAACTTGAGGCGAAAATATCTATAGAAGTAAATTATCATACATTCAAGTGTCTAAATAAAAGTTACCGATAAACTTAAAAGTCATTCTGCGTCTCAATTATGTGATGTTACTTCATAGATAACTTTTTTTTAAATAATATATTAAAGGTTTTAAAATAAGTCATAAATATTTATAAAATTATATTAAAAAAATGTGCATAAATTAATTCGGGATGTACTACTTCTTTACCTTTAATCATAAATTTCGAATTCAAGTTTGAAAGAGAATCCTATTGAAAGTGTCCTCCTAAATAAGCGTCTCAACTTAAATTTAATTGGGGCTTCGATTCGGACTCGAATAATTTTGGATGTCATTTTCAGGAATCTATAATTTCGTCGTATTTTAGTAGTGTTTATGGCGATTTTGATATTATAATTGGTTTATTAATTCGGTGGGATTTAGTTAGTAATGAGTGGGTAGTGGGTTGGTTTAAAAATTATATTAATAAATTAAATTAGTGCCAAGTATTTTAAATTTTTTTAAACAATTTAATTTTAAAACCGTTAAATAAGTGGTCAATTTTGAACTCAAAGGTGGATGACAAGGACATTTTGGAGCCAATAGGTGGATGTAGGGTAATTTTATACCAATTCCAATACTTCGAGGGTATTTTAGGCCCTTTTCCATTTTATTTTTATAGGGTAATGATATTTCCAAATGAAGGGAATAGTTTTAACTATTTTTAAAATTTTACTCCTACCTTCGTCCACTTTTAATTGCATGACTTTCTTTATAGAGTCAAACAATAAGAACTCTGACTAACATTTTATGATATATTTTTTCATCATATTAATATACAAAAAAGGCAATTTATAGCACTTTTTGTTTAATTTTTGAATATTTATATTTTTCATTTAACATATCGAATTAATTAATCTAATTTAATATTGAAAATTAGTTAAATAAACATTCGAAAAACGCAACACGACAATTAAAAATGAACGGAGGAAATAGTTATATAGTTTTCCTTATTAGTTCTATGATTTTTCTTAATATTTAAAATACTTCCAAATATAGAAGTAACTTTCATTTTACGATTGCATGTAGTTTTGATAAACAACAAATAACAATATCCAAATATCGAGCAACATGAAGTCAGATGTTGAAATAATAGTTATAAAAATAATGTAGAATAATTATAAATCATTCCACAAAGAATTAAGTCGTAATTAAATTGATCATTACTTAAAAAAAAAAAAAAACTAATTGTATCCTTAGTTACACTTCAAAGAAAAGTCTATCTTTCCCTATTTAATGAGAGACATTGTTAACTTATTATATATGTTAGCCCTAGATAGAAGGAAGTGTACAATTATACATGAATCATTAACCCGATAGCATTATTACTACGTAATTATATCAAAAATGTATTTCAATGTTGTAATGTTACACATATCAAATCACAAGATTGAGACAAAGTTTACCAAATCAATATGCCTTTAATTAATTTAACTATAGATAATCAATCGGATACACAAACATTTACTATTAATTAAATTGATTAGTTAATCCATGCAAAACGCCGGCGTCCGGCACACCTTTTACAAAATAATTACTTATCATCCTATAAAAAAAATGTGACATGTCAAAAAGCTATGTGAACCGGCCTGATGTTGCCTCCCAGCCACCCGGACCAAACCGAGTTGTCTCGCCACCCCATCGAAACCACAATGAAGATTTTGAAAATGCCTCATCAAACGCTTCATATCATATAATTTACCTCAGGAAAACCTCTTAACAAAGTCAAAAAACACATCTAAACTATCTGTAAGATTTGGGCCCCTGAAAATCTTCAACAAGTGCCCGATATCATTTGCGCCATGAAACATTATCCAACTCACTGAATCACTACATACAAGCCCCGAAGACATCAACAACTAACCGAAATCAATTGATCTAATCCCAAATTTTAGATTCCTTTCGAAGTCAATCTCACTGTTAACAAGGAGCTGGATTGAAGTCACTACATAGCGATCACGCTTCCGATCGAAATAATGAAAAGTTGAACTGCCATAGAACGTTAACATTAGAACGGGTAATCCCAACCTGAATAAGCTTCAATTCATCAACATTTGATTTCATCAGATTACACTTCTCCACCGGAGACAGCAAAGAAAAGGGTACGACGGTATTGTAGATGTTGTCCTTGAATGAGCTTACGAGAAAACTTAACTCAACTTTGTGATAAAGGTTCATTATGATTTTAACTCACATCCAAAGCACTTCTTATACTTAGGAATTAACCTTAACATATATGAACAAGTAGTATACCACCGGATCAAAATTGATTCACTTATGACAAGTAATTCACATTCTAAGAATAGGATTGTGAGGTGTTACATCAACTCGGTGAAATCAACTGAGTTAATCTCCAAAACCTAATTCTCTCCGAAGTTAATCCCATGGTTTATAAAAAGCTATATTGAATCTCCCGCGTGTTGTACACACTTGAAATTGTGATTTTTCTTTTCCCCTTTTTTTCTTCTTTAATATCCTATATATGTTGATATTTTTTGTTTAAACCTACACTCAATTTCGATGGCTTTTGTGGTGTACATGTTGGTCAAGAAAATCACTTGGAGCTCTCAAGGTTCTGGCAATTCAAAAGAAGGGAATAATTTAAGCTATTTTTAAAATTTTGTTAGTTATATAGTTTTCCTTATTAGTCCTATGATTTTTTTTAAAATATTAAAAATACTTCCAAATATAGAAGCAACTTTTCTTTTTATGATTGCATGTAGTTTTGATAAACAACAAAAAATAATATCAAAATATTGAGTAACATGAAGTCGCGGGTTGAAATGATGTTAATAAAAATAACGAAGAATAATTCCATATAATTCATTCCACGAAAAATGAAGTTGTAATTAAATTGATCATTACTTAAAAAAACTAATTGTATCCCTAATTACATCTCAAAGAAATGTCTATCTTTCCTTATTCAATGAGATACAATGTAAACTTATTATATATGTTAGACCGAGATAGAAGGAAGTGTATAACTATACATGAATCATTAACCCGAAAGGCATTATTACTACGTAATTATATAAAAAATGTATTTGAATCTTGTAATGTTACACATATCAAATCACAAGATTGAGACAGAGAAAGTTTACCAAATCAATATGCCTTTAATTAATTTAACTATAGATATTCAATTACGCTTCAATTAGTTAATCCATACAAAAAGCCGGCATCCTGCACACCTTTTACAAAACAATTATTTCTCATCTTATAAAAGATGTGACATGTCAATAAACTGTCTGAACCGGCCTGATGTTGACTCCTAACCACCCGGACCACACCGTGTTGTCTAGCCACCCCATCTAAACCACCATGAAGATTATGAAAATGCCTCATCAAACACTTCACATCATATATTTTATCTCCGAAAAATAACTTAACAAATTCAAAAAACTCATCTAAACTATCTGGAAGATTCCGGCCCCTGAGAATCTTCAACAAGTACCTGATATCATTCGCGCCTTAAAACGTTAATCAACTCACTGAATCATTACTACAAGCCCCGGTGACATCAACAACTCACCAAAATCAATTTATCTAATCCCATATTGTAGATTCGTTTCGAAGCCAATCCCACTGTTTACAAGGAGTTGGATTGAAGCCTCAGCGTAGCGATCATGCTCCCAATCGAAATCGGAAAAGTTGAACTGCCATAGAACCTGAAATTGTTTGCGCAGAATTACCGATTCAGGCAAGTTCCCATTAGCATCAGAAAGGGTAACGCCAACCTGAATAAGCTTCAATTCATCGACATTTGATTTCATCAGATTATACTTCTCTACCGGAGAAAACTAAGAAAAGGGTATGACGGGATTGTAGATGTTGCCAGGATATTTTGTATCCATGGATATAAAACTGACGGTGTCTGTCACGGTCTAACGGGTGATCCGTAAAATCTACGTTGGGACGTAGTTCTGAGACTTAAGGATTGCTACTAAAGGTCGCAGTCCTATCTAATGGATGAGCCTTCATCCCTATGTCTACTCGGTGCTAAGTAATATTCTCAATTGAATTATACTGGCAAATTGTGTAATACTAATAATACTGAATAACTCAAAAATAGTGAAATAATAAATGTTTTTGTTAAATACTGAATAACTCAAAATAGTGAAATAATAAATGTTTTAACAAAAACAGAAAGAAGAGGTGTACATGGTCGGGTTGGTTCGGATTTTTTAAATATCAAGTCAAACCATTTGTGTCGGATTTTCAAATCTATAAAACAAACCAAATCAATAAAACTCAAGTTTTTCAACCTCGGGTTTTTTCGTGTTTTTTGGGTTTTTGGGTTTTCTCGGGTTTTTCCGCTAAAGTATTCATACAAATATAAAATTTACTTGTACTTCAAATATTTCTTCAGTCCTACCAAAATACAACTATCTAAGGTGTTTCTTAGGAATATAACACAAACAATTTGAGTAATGACACTAAAATACCAACAAAAAAAATATATAATAATAATGAAATTGCATAAAACAAATGTTGCAAATTCACAAGTCATAATGAAAATGATCATAATTTAAAAGTACTAAATCATGCTAAAATAAGTTTAATAAGTATTGTTACATAATTAAATATTAAAGAAAATTAAAATTAGATTATGTATTTCAATTGTGTAAACCAATATAAAATCAAAGAATAAATATTCAATATTATTGTCGTTCTTGTGTTAAATTGATTTTGTTCTTGCATTAGTACTGATTTGATTTTGATTTAAGTTTTATTATTATTACCAACATTTGTGGATTATAATCTTTATGGAACCATCCAAAATTCTAAGTTTCAAACTTGAAATATTATATTAAAAGATAAAAATTATGAAAAAGTATAAGAAATATTTTAAAATTATATCAAAGTAAATATTTTTATGTATAAATAAAATTTTAAAATTATATACATAATGTAGGGTTGGTTTGGTCTTGGCTTGTTTTTTTTAGTTAAAATCAAACCAACGCAAATATAGTCGGGGGGTTTTCAACACCAAACCAAGTCAAACCAACCACTAGTCGGGGGGTTTTTCCCGGGTTGACTCGGTTGCGATTTCGTTTGGTTTTGTACACCCCTAACAGAAAAGTATCATATACGTGTGGAATTGAAATATTGAAAATACAATTGATCATAACAAATTCTATCATCATGAACATTACATGTTATATAAACAACACAATTTCAAAGACATGAATATTTCCTATTCCAAGGGCTTAGGAAAATAACCTTATAAAACTATTAAATTTTAGGTAAAAACATGTATTCATGGTCTCTTAGCTTTATGAAAAAAATTTGAAATAAGCTGTAATTCATGATTTTCATATGAACCCTAAGTTTTATAAAATTTGATTAACTGAAGAATAAGGTTTTCTTGGAGATACATCAATGAAATTCCATATACCTAGAATGAAAAACCTTGCTAAATTTTAGGAATTCTTGGAGAAAAAGCTCTGGACTTGGATCTTTTATAGCTTGACCTTGAGAAACCCTTCTATGAAGTGCTTGGAGATGAAGTTTGTCATAACTTATAAAATCTGAATGAATAAGGTTTTTGGGAGAGGTTAATAGACGTGAATTAGGGTTATGGGATGAGGAAGGACAAAAACACCCCTCTTAGAACGTGAAAAGAAAAGAAAACTTAAGAATTTCGAAGAAACTTGTGTGATGTGCGAAACTGAAAACTACTTCACACGACACGTCGTGCAAACTTAATATTAGCACTGACCTTACCACGAGGCGGGCATATGCTTCATGTTGCGAATCACACAGAATACGTAGTGCCTAGTAAAATGGGCACAACTTTTAGCAGAAAGCTTGGATTGACAAACGGTGGAAAGAAGGCTTCACGACCTTCCATTTTCTTGGTATTAGGCCACAAAACTCTTCATATATTAGGTGGTTATCCTTGAATGAGCTTACGAGAAAACTTAACTCAACTTTGTGCTAAAGGTTCATTATGACCTTAACTCACATCCAAAGCACTTCTTATACTTAAGAATTGACCTTAACGTATATGAACAAGTAGTATACCACCGGACCAGAATTGATTCACTTATGACAACTAATTCACATTCTAAGAATAGGATTGTGAGGTGTTACATCAACTCGGTGAAATCAATTGAGTTAATCTCCAAAACCTAATTCTCTCCGAAGTTAATCCCATGGTTTATAAGAAGCTATATTGAGTCTCGCGCATGTTGTACACACTTCAAATTGTGATTTTTCTTTTCCCTTTTTTTCTTCTTTAATATCCTATATATGTTGATATTTTTTGCTTAAACCTACACTCAATTTCGATGGCTTTTGTGTGTACATGTTGGTCAAGAAAATCACTTGGAGCTCTCAAGGTTCTGGCAATTCAAAAGAAGGGAATAATTTAAGCTATTTTTAAAATTTTGTTAGTTATATAGTTTTCCTTATTAGTCCTATGATTTTTTTTAAAATATTAAAAATACCTCCAAATATAGAAGCAACTTTTCTTTTTATGATTGCATGTAGTTTTGATAAACAACAAATAATAATATCAAAATATCGAGCAACATGAAGTCGCAGGTTGAAATGATGCTAATAAAAATAACGAAGAATAATTCCATATAATTCATTCCACGAAAAATGAAGTTGTAATTAAATTGATCATTACTTAAAAAAACTAATTGTATCCCTAATTACACCTCAAAGAAATGTCTATCTTTCCTTATTCAATGAGATACAATGTAAACTTATTATATATGTTAGACCGAGATAGAAGGAAGTGTATAACTATACATGAATCATTAACCCGAAAGGCATTATTACTACGTAATTATATCAAAAATGTATATCAATCTTGTAATGTTACACATATCAAATCATAGTTTACCAAATCAATACGCCTTTAATTAGTTTAACTATAGATAATCAATTTGATCCACAAACAATTACTATTAATCCATGCAAAACGCCGGCATCCCGCATACCATTTACAAAATAACTATTTTTCATCTTATAAAAGACGTGACATGTCAATAAACTATCTGAACCGGCCTGATGTTGCCTCCCAGTCACCCGGACCTAACCGAGTTGTCTCGCCACCCCATCTAAACCACCATGAAGATTATGAAAATGGCTCATCAAACGCTTCACATCATATAATGTATTTCGGAAAAACATCTTAACAAATTCAAAAAAAAACTCATCTAAACTATCTGGAAGATTCCGTATCAACTTTCCATTAAAATCTACGTTGGGACGTAGTTCTGAGACTTAAGGAATTTTATAAAGGTCTCAGTTCTAGCTAATGGATTAGCCTTCATCCCTATGTCTACTCGGCGCTACGGAATAATCTCAATTGAATTATACTGGTAAATTGTGTAATACTGATAATACTAAATAGCTCAAAAATAGTGAAATAATAAATGTTTTATCTGGAAGCATCATATACATGTGGAATTGAAATATTGAAGGTAGAATTAATCATAACAAATTCTATCATCCTGAATAATGCATGTAATTTAAGCAACACAATTCATAGACATGAATATTTCCTATTCTGAGGGCTTACGAAAATAACCTTATAAAACTATTAAATTTTAGGTAAAAACATGTATTCATGGACTATTTATGGAAAAAAAATTGAAATAAGATGTAATTCATGCTTTTCATATGAACCCTAAGTATTTAAAAATTTGATTAACTGAAGAATAAGGTTCTCTTGGAGATTTAATTGAAGAAAATATATCCATCAATGAAATTCCATATACCTGGAATGGAAAACCTTGCTAATTTTAGGATGTTGGAGAAAAATTGTAACATCTCGCAACTAATAAGAAACTAGAAGGAAGTTTAGAAATTGAAAATAGTTATTTTTGGAAATAAATTGAAAATCTGGAAATATGGTGAGTTAAAGTGAGTTTTGGATCAACTTTAAACGGCCATAATTTCTAGCTCAGGATAAGTTAGGTATACTTCCAGAAACGGTGGGAAATTCCTTGGAACAACCTTTCCAACACCGCCGAGTTTGCGAAATTTCGAGTTCGGATGGGTGAATTATGCCCTTTGGAAGTTGAGTTGTTGGATTAAGCAAATGTCCAATCCGGAAATTAAAATGGTAATTTGGTCTTTTCCTTACCCAATTAATTAAATTCATTTTTAGTAAGTTAATTGGGGTCAAAACTGAGTTAGTTCAGTTTACGCGTTTGAGAAATAGAGTTAGGGCTTTTTGAGGAAAAAAAAGCAAGAAAAAAGAGAAGAGGAAAAGCAAGAATTTCCTAGAACGGTCGATTTGGATTGCGGATTTCTTCAAGATTTTGATCCTACAAGGTATGTGAGTCTCTCATAGCGTTGGTTTCATTCACCCACGCGCCAATCATGTTTAGTTCAACGCAATTCGTCCTAAAAGAGTTTGAAAGTTGATGTTCTTGACATGAATTCTTTAATTTGAATGTTGTTCTTGAATTGGATTGAATTGTGGAGTTCCTGAGATCTTTACATTGTGTTTTAGAGTTATTTTGAGTTAGGTTCTTGAGTACGTATGTTGGGTATCAGAATCTAAAATGAATTTGAGAACAATAGTCGAGTTTAGGCGAATTGGGGATGAAAAACGAAGAGGAAAAAGTCGGACAAAGGAACGGGTAACAGGTCCGCGACAGTTCCCTCAGTGAACAAAAGTTGCTCCGCATCGCGGACAGGACACGGACTCGTCTGTCTCAAAATTAAGTTTCGCAAATAATTATTTAAGAGCATCTCCGCGTCGCGGACTTGTTCCAAGACAGTGATTTCACAACCTTTCTCAAGTTTAGCTATTCGGAAACATTCCAAAACATCATGATGTCTTTCCAAATACAAATCACAATCCTTGAATTCATAATTCAATTGAAGGATCAACTAAGAGTCAGTTCAAGTAAAAGTTAAGATCAAAGTCAAGAGTCTGATCTCAAAGTTTTCAAGGTCTTTTACAAATGTTTCAACTTTGTTTTAAGACTAAACGTTTCAAGTTAAGCTAAGAGTAAAGAGTTGAGTTCATTTCTCAAAAGCTATAGGGAACTAAGTATTTCCAAGGAATTTATAAATGTTTTCACATTTAAGATAAGAGAAAACCAAGATTTCCAAAAGAGTTTTGAGCAAGAAAAGGGAATATTTATTCCAAGAGAGCTTTTAAGATAAGTATTGAGTAATTATCTCAACCCAAAGAAAGAAGTTATTTTTAAAACATATGAGCTAACTATATTTTTGGGAGTAGTATTGAGCACTGATATGGGGATGCGAGTTCATATTAACTCAAATCTCCATAAATTGTGTAGCCATCATGGGCATTAAAGGATCACACTTTTTAGAAGATCACTTAAGTTAAGCTAGTGGATCCACTAAGCTAAGTAAGTCTTATACCGATGGAAAGGTATAGGATGGTCCTCGGCAGCGTGAGGTAAAACATTGTACCAACGCTTAGGCTCATAGTGATAATTATTAGTTAGAGAATCTCCCACAGAAGTTAATTATATTACTTTAAATGAGTAAAGTTAAGTTTGTTATTGCTTTATCTTTAACGAACTAAGATTGGTTTCAGTTGCTTTATAAGCTTTGTATGTATATATATATATATATATATATATATATATATGTATGTATATATATATATATATATCGCATGTGTTTTACTGCTTTATATTGAGTTGAGTATCCATGAGTTGAGAAGAGTCAAGGTAAGTGTTTCTTTCACAATCTCTTTTGAGCCTATGTTTGTTAGCATTCTAACTCGCATACTCGTACATTCAATGTATTGATGTCAGTTGGCCTGCATCGTATTATAATGCACACGGAGGTAACCAGGATCAACATCCAACGCCTCGTTGATCCATCTTGAGCATTCTGAGTCTGTTAGTGAGCCTTTTTGCCTTCCGGAGAATCCTTTTATTTGCTTTCTAATCTAGTTCATTAGGATATTGTGGGTATGGTCCCGACATCCATATCATCTATTTAGAGGCTTCATAGACAGTTAGTAGTTCATTTGTCTTTATATTATTATTCTATGTTAAGGACTTGGATTGCCATTTTTGGCCAAGTTGAACGTTATTTCCTTTAACATTCTAAGTTATATTATTTAGTTATTTGAGTAAGTCCATTTGATAATTGTAATAATGTTAGAATCTTCCGCTGAGTTAAGTAAGTCAGGCCAAAGGTTCGCTCGAGGCCAACAATGTTCATTCGAGTGACAGTCACGTCCAGGGTGTAGACTCGGGGCGTGACAAAAAGCTCGTGACTTGGATCTTTTCTAGCTTGACCTTGAGAAACCCTTTTATGAAGTTCTTGTTGATGAAGTTTGTCATAACTTATAAAATCTGAATGAATAAGGCTTTTGGGAGAGGTTAATAGACGTGAATTAGGGTTATGAGATGAGGAAAAGACAAAAACACCCCTCTTAGAACGTGAAAAGAAGAGAAAAAAATTAAGAATTTCGAAGAAACGTGCGTGGTGCGCAACTAAAAACTACTTCACATGGCACTTCACGCAAACTTAACAGTAGCACTGACCTTACCACGCAGTGCCTAGTATATCCTTGAATGAACTTATGATAAAAACTTAAACCGTTAGGCAACCTCTCAACTCGACTTTGTGTTAAAGGTTTATTATGACCGTAATTCACATCCAAAGTACTTCTTATACTTGGGAATTGACCTTAACATATATGAACAAGTAGTATACCACCGGACCCAAGTTGATACACTTATGACAACCGATTCACATTCTAAAAATAGGGTTGTGATGTGTTACATCAACTAGGTTAAATCAATTGAGTTAATCTCCAAAACCTAATTCTCTCCGAAGTTAATCCCATGGTTGATAAGGATAAATATATAATGAGTCTCGCGCGTGTTGAACACACTTCAAATTGTGATTTTTCTTTTCCTTTTTTTCTTCTCTAGTATCCTATATATGTTGATATTTTTTTGTTTAAACCTACACTCAATTTCAACGGCTTTTGTGTATACATGTTGGGCAAGAATATCACTTGGAGCTCTCAAGGTTCTGGCAGTTCAAAAGAAGGGAATAATTTAAACTATTTTTGAAATTTTGTTAGTTATATAGTTTTCCTTATTAGTCCTATGATTTTTTTAAAAAAATATTTATAATACTTCCAAAATATAGAAGCAACTTTTCTTTCTATGATTGCATGTAGTTTTGATAAACAACAAATAATAATATCAAAATATCGAGCAACGTGAAGTCACATGTTGAAATAATATTAATTATAATAATGAAGAATAAATCCATTTCCCGAAGAATTAAGTTGTAATTAAATTGATCATTACTTTAAAAAAAAATTTAATTGTATCCTTAATTACACTTCAAAGAAACGTCTATCTTTTTCTATTCAATGAGGGACATTATTAAATTGTTATATTGGTTAGCCCTAGATAGAAGAAGGTATAACTATTCATGAATCATAATCCGATAGGCATTATTACTACCTAAATTGTACCATGTATTTCAATCTTGTAATGTTTACACATATTAAATCACAAGATTGAGACGGAGAAAGTTTACCAAATCAATACGCCTTTAATTAATTTAACTATAGATAATTAATTGGATCCACAAACAATTACTATTAATCAAATTGATCTTTAATTACACTTCAATTAGTTAATCCATACAAAAAGCCGGCGTCCGGCACACCTTTTACAAAATAATTATTTCTCATCTTATAAAAGACGTGACATGTCAATAAACTATCTGAACCGGCCTGATGTTGCCTCCCAGCCACCCGGACCAACCCGAGTTGCCTCGCCACCCCATCTAAACCACCATGAAGATTATGAATATGGCTCATCAAACGCTTCACATCATATAATGTATCCCCGAAAAACATCTTAACATATTCAAAAAACTCATCCAAACTATCTGGAAGATTCCGACCCCTCAAAATCTTCAAAAAGTACCCGATATCAGTCGCGCCTTGAAACGTTACCCAACTCACTGAATCATTACATACAAGCCCCGACGACATCAACAACTCACCAAAATCAATTGATCTAATCCATATTTAAGATTCCTCTCGAAGTCAATCCCACTGTTAACAAGTAGCTGGATCGAAGCCTCTGCGTATCGATCATGATTCTGATCGAAATCGGAAAAGTTGAACTGCCATAGAACCCGAAACCGTTCACCTTTAATTACCAATTCCGGCAAGTTCCCATTAGCATCAGAAAGGGTAATCCCAACCTGAATAAGCTTCAATTCATCGACATTTGATTTCATCATACTATACTTCTCCGTCGGAGATAGCTGTGAGAAGGGTACGACGGGATTGTAGATGTTTCCGGGATACTCTGTATCCATGGAAATACAGGGGAATTCATCAATCAAATTAGAAATATCTTCGAATACGGAACTGAGATTATCAGCCCATACTTCTTGAATCATAATCGGGTATCGATTTGTATCTACTCCATTAACAGCCATGATTGAAAATTTACCAAGATTTTGAGATGGGTATACAGAAAAACGAAAATAAATTATGGGTTTCGAAGGAAAAATCGAGATATGAAATGGGTATTACCCAAAATCGAAAATGAATTCTGGATTTCGAATGAACAATGAAGATTTGATGGAAGTGTAGAAAGAGCTGATTTTATTGGAAGTGAAGAGAACTTAAAAGGGAAATGAATTGAGGATGTTACCAAATGGAGGGAATAATTTGAAATATTTTTTAAATTTTTTATTAGTTAAATAGTTTTCTATATTAGTCCTATTTTATTTTTAATAAATAGTTAAAATACTTCTAAATATAGCTATCGTATGTTAGTGTTAATTTCATTTCTATGATTGCATGTTATTTTCATGAACTCTAATTTCATTAATAGAATTCTAAAAGTGTATAATATACGTCGAATTTATCTTTATTTTTATGGGGTAGAAATACTTTTAATAGATCATAGGTTTTTAATAAAGAAAAATTAAGTCACGGGTCGGATTGTAAACAATAAACTATCTAGGTTCACGTACTCTGCTCAGTAAGCTGAAGTTGTATTATGTTTTGTCTAATTATCTTGATTTAATCAAGTTTTGTGTATTACTAGTTTGATATTGAAGTTGTATTATGTTTTGTCTAATTATCTTGATTTGATCAAATATTGTGTATTACTAGTTTGATATTTTTAATTTGTAAATACGATAAATCAATAATCAGATCAATAAAATATTTATTATCATTTATACTTAATTAGTTTATGATATTTAACGAGTCGGTTTTCTATTTAACTAAAAAGGAAATGTTCCTCTATAAAACAAAAATTAGATTGCTTTCATACGTGAATGTATGAACTATCTTCATACAAATATAGTTTTCTTTATTAGTCCTATGACTTTTTTTAAAAAATATTTAAAATATATACTTCCACATAAAAGATACAAGGTTTTGCTCTACTTCAATTCAAGTTTTATTTGTTTGTTGCATTTAGTTTCGATAATTATCAACAATAACATACTCATGTAATCTCATTGATAAAATATTTGAAGGATATAATATATGTAGAGGTGTTCACAAGACAGATATTATGACTTCAGAAAGAGAAAAAATAAATGAAACAAATAAACATGTATCTTTCATGTTCAATGAAATATCGATAACTTATAGATTGGTGAGTTCTACTAGTAACTAAATTGATCTTTACTTGAAAACAAATAATCATATCCTTAATTATATTATAATCCATGCAAAAAAGTATCTGAATAGTTTTAACTATTATTTCAAATTTTACTAGTTATATTATTTTTCTTATTAGAGTATGTGTGGATTGACTTGAAAAAATAACTTTTAAGTCAAAAATAAAAAGTCAAACTGAAGATTGTTAAGTCAAAAAATAAAAAGCAGGGGAGATCTACTTTTGGTTTTTGACTTATTTTAAGTCATTTTGAACTTATTTTATGTCATTTTTGACTTATTTTAAGTTATCTTTTATATTTGTCAAAAATTTCTAAAAGTTAAAAATTCACTTAAAAGTAGATTTAGTTAATTTTCAAGCTAATCCAAATGCCCTCGTAGTCCTATTTGATTTTTAAAATACTTCCAAATATATAAAGAATGTATATATATAGTATTGATAAACAACAATACCAAAATAATCGATATAATTTCATTGTTGAGTAGTAGGATAGTAAAATGAATGTAGATCTTACCTTTATTTTTATAGAATAATGATATTTCCAAATGAAGGTAATAATTTGAACTATATTTAAAATATTTCTGGTTATATAGTTTCCTTATTAGTTCTATAATATTTTAAAATATTTATCCAGATATTTTTTCACACCCTACCTTACCCTGCACCTCCAGCCCCCCCCCCCTCCCTCTAATGTTCTTTCTTTAAAATAAATAAATAATTTTCTTAGTGCAATCAAGGATTTTATATTAGTGGATGATCTATAGGTCTGTGAATTTTTATATTTTATACATTAATATTTAAAAATCTTACAAGAGAGGAACAAAACTATACAGGATCGAATAGAGATAATTAAAAAATGACATATTTTACAATATTTAGACGAGTTAAGATAGATGATATTAGCCTGGTGATATTCACTCGCACGTAACTATCTTTTCCTCTCTCAATTTGAGGAACATGCGAAATGTTTTTTAAAAATAGGATACTTTAGTTTAGAGGCTTGATAATTATTTTTTAAAAAAAAAAAAAACTAAGGAATCAATATTTATATAGAATAGAAGCTGTCACTTGCTTCTAATTAATTAAGCTTAAAAAAATAAGCATCGCATAGAAATAAGTTGAATCATTGAAAAATAACTTAATATAACATTGACGGGAGGAACTTCAGCCAGTACAGAAACTAAAGCAGAGATGAAATAATAACGATACAAAAGTTAATGTCTTTTTTCACAATAGCCATTAAATTTATTCGGTACAACAACAAAAGGAAATATCAAAGAACATCACTAATAATGTTGCATAATTTGTTATCCATCAATAAATATATGATTTAGAGGGTTTACTAAATAACCTCCACCAATGTGTTCGACAACTTCAGCTGCATTTAGAAGATTACCATGACAAAGACAAACTATCTCTACTTCATCTTTCTTCTTGTATGTGTATCATAATCCTTCAGTCTTCTTTTCATTTTGTCCTTCACCTCTTGTGAAAACATTAGTCATATGGTTGAGCATGAAATTTTTTATCATCCCATTTAGTAATAGAATTCCCTAAATACATAGGTGATTGCTTTTCAATAAAAGATAATTTCACATCGAAAGCTAAAGAAATTTTGATACTAATTCAAATTGACTTGTTGTATAAATTGATTTGTAAAATTTTGATACCTTGAATAGGTGGTTGTTGAATTTCAACTTCAGCTATACATGAAGCAACACTTCCTTGTGATCCACCTGAATATCAAAGAATATTTTTCACTAGTTATTCACAAAAAAATAATTTATTTTTTGCCAGTGAACATCAAAATTATCATTCAATCAAAGCCCTAAATTCAGTTCCACATTTTCATTCTCTCAGTTGAAGTTCCTATGTTTTCTTCAGTTTTCTATGTTAGAGAAATACAAAAACAGAGAGAGCAATTGAAATTCCAACTAAAAGAATTATAAAATGGAAAAAGAAAAACCCAATGAAAGTTTTCGTGTGGAGAAATCATTAGGCCAATTGGCCGGCGCTTATAAAGAAGAAGAATTTTAGGTGGGAAGGTAGAAAAAATGTGAAGAGGTATTTTATTTTCATGAATTTAGTAAAATGACAAAATAACCCTTGAAAAGTGAGACACGATTATTCCAAGAATAGCCTGACCACGTGGTTTAATAAGGACTTTCGAAATTGAACCCAAGAGGTAACTGTTTAATAGTGACAATTATCACTTATAAATTAACTTTATAATTCTTTTTGACCACTTTAAAAAGAGGGGGGAAATTAAATGTATTTTTCTACTATATTTTATTGGTCAAATTTATTAAATGTTATATTATCTGATGATTTTTAATTTCAGCATTACTGAATATAATAAGGTAAACAATAAAAATTTTAATTGTTTAGGATCTAATATGTGCATTTTCACAATTTTTTAAAATTATGTCAGATTGCGGTCATCATATGCATATATTTCATATATCTAGTTACATGTATCTCAGGTACATGGTTGAGCATGAAGTTTTTGATCTTCCCCTTTATTAATATAATTCCTTGAATACAAAGGTGATTTTTTTTCAACGAAAGATGATTTCACCTCGAGAACTAAGGAAAAAAATATTTCCTACTTTAATTTTGATACTAATTCAAATTGACTTGTTGTATAAATCAATTTGTAAAATTTTCATACCTTGAATAGATGGTTGTTGGGTTTCAACCTCATTTACACCTGAAACAACACTTCCTTGTGATCTACCTGAATATCAAAAAAATATTATTCATTAGTTATTCAAAAAAATTGATTTATTTTTTTCGACTGAACAACAAAATTATCATTCAGTGAAAGCCCTAAATTCAGTTCCACATTTGAAGTTTCTATGTTGTCTTTAGCTTTCTCCATGTTAACGTAATCTAAAAATCGAGAGAGCTATTGAATTTACAACTAAAAACAAATATAGATTGGAAAAAGAAAACTCCACGAAAGTTTTGTGCGGAGATATCATTAGGCCAATAAGGAGCTTATAAAGGAGCTTGTTTTTTAGGTAGGAAGATAGAAAAAACGTGAAGATGTATTTTATTTCCATGAATTTAGTAAAATGATAAAAAAAAAAAAAAAACTTGAAAAGTGACACATGTTTGTTCTACGAATAGCCTGACCACGTGGTTTAATAAGGACTTTGAAAATTGAACCTAAGAGGTAATAATTGTCACTTATAAATTAACTTTATAACTCTTTTAGACCACTTTAAAAAGAGGAAAAAGTTTAAATGTATTTTTTTACTATATTTTATTGGTCAAATTTATTAAATGTTATATTATCCAATGATTTTTACTTTCAACATTACTGAATTTAATAGGTAGGATTTAATACCTGCATTTTCTCGATTCTTCATAAATATGCCAGATTGCAGTCATCATATGCATATATCTCACATATCAGTTACATGTATCTCAGATACATGGTTGAGCATGGAGGTTTTGATCTTCCCCTTTAGTAATATAATTCCCTGAATACGGAGGTGATTCATTTTCAACGAAAGATGATTTCACATCGAGAGTTAAAGAAAAAAAAATATCTCCTACTTTAATTTTGATACTAATTCAAATTGACTTGTTGTATAAATCAATTTGTAAAATTTTGATACCTTGTATAGGTGGTTGTTGGGTTTCAACCTCAACTAAACCTGAAGGAACACTTCCTTATGATCCACCCGAATATCAAAGAACATATTTCATTAGTTATTCACAAAAATATAATTCATTTTTTTGAGTAAGCATCAAAATTACCATTCAATGAAAGCTCTAAATTAAATATCACATTTTCATTCTCTACATTTAAAGTTTCTATGTTTTCTTCAGCTTTCTCCATGTAGCGAAATCTAAAAAGTGAGAGAGCTATTGAATTTCAAACTCAAGAAAATTATAGGATGGAAAAAAGAAAAACTCAATGAAAGTTTCAGTGCGGAGAAATAATTAGGCCAATTGGGAGCTTATAAAGGTGATTTTTTTTAGGTGGGAAGGTAGAAAAAATATGAAGAGGTATTTTATTTCCATTCATTTAGTAAAATAAAAAAGCCCTTGAAAAGTGACACATGATTGTTCTAGAAATAGCCTGACTACGTAATTTAATAAGGGCTTTGGAAATTGAACCCAAGAGGTAATTGTTTAATGGTGACAATTGTCACTTGTAAATTACTTTATAACTCTTTTTGATCACTTTAAAAAGAGGAAAATGGTTGAATGTATTTTTCTACTATATTTTATTGGTCAAATTAATTATATTTTATATTATCCGATGATTTTTACTTTCATCATTACTGAATTTGATAAGGTTATCAATAAAAAAATTATTTGTTTAGGATCTAATACGTGCATCTTCAAGATTCGGCGATTATCATATGCATATATTGAACATATCTAGTTACATGTATCTAAGATACATGGTTGAGCTTGAAATTTTTTATCTCCCCCTTTAGTAATATAAATCCCTGAATACATAGGTGAATTCTTTTAAATGAAAGATGATTTATTTTATCTTTTTTTTCATATTCATATTTATATCCTCTAAAATAATTGTTGGGACAAACATTCGTGGAAAATATTTCACATCGAGAACTACTGGAAAAAAATTTACTTCATACTTTAATTTTGATACTAATTCAAATTGACCTCTTCTATAAATCAATTTGTAAAATTTTGATACCTTGGATAGGTGGTTGTTGGGCTTCAACGTCAGCTACACCTGAAGCACCGCTTCCTTGTGATCCACCTGAATATATCAAAGAATATTTTTCATTAGTTATTCACAAAAAAATGATTTTTTTTTAGTGAACATCAAAATTACCATTCAATAAAAATCCTAAATTCAGTTCCACATTTACATTATCTACATTTAAAGTTCTTATGTTTTCTTCAGCTTTCTCCATGTTAGCGAAATCTAAAGACCGTGAGAGTTATTGAAATTTAAACTAAAAATATCATTAAATAAAAAACAAAAACTCAATGAAAGTTTTAGTGCAGATAAATCATTAGGCCATTTGGGAGCTTATAAAGGTAAATACTTTTAGGTAGGAAGGTAGAAAAAATGTGAAGAGGCATTTCATTTTCATGGATTTAGTAAAATGACTAAATAGACCTTGAAAAGTGACACATAATTATTCTAGGAATATCCTGACCACGTAATTTAGTAATGACTTTGGAAATTGAACCCACGAGGTAACTGTTTAATAGTGACAATTTTCACCTATAAATTCATTTTAGAACTCTTTTTGACCACTTTAAAAAGAGAAAAAAGTTAAAATGTATTTTTCTACTATATTTTATTGGTCAAATTTATTAAATGTTATATTGTCCGATGATTTTTACTTTTAAAATTACTGTATTTTATAGGGTAAACACTAAAAAAAATTATTTGTTTAGGATTTAATAAGTGCATTTTCACGATTTTTAAAAATTATACTAGATTGCGGTCATCATATGCATATATTTCACATATCTAGTTATATGTATATCAGATACATGGTTGAGCATGAATTTTTTGGTCTTCCCCCTTAGTAATACAATTCATTGAATACAAAGGTGATTTATTTTCTATGAAAGATAATTTCACATTGAGAACTAAAGGGAAAAAAATTGTTTCGTACTTTAATTTTGATACTAATTATTGAAATTGAATTGTTGTATAAATCAATTTATAAAATTTTGATACCTTGGATAGGTGGTTGTCGGGTTTCAACCTCAGCTACACCTGAATCAATACTTTCTTGTGATCTACCGGAATATCAAAAAAAAAAAATCCTTAGTTATTCACAAAAAAAATGATTCATTTTTTTCAAGTGAACATTAAAATTACCATTCAATGAAACCGTAAATTCATTTCCACATTTTCTTTCTCTACGTTTGAAGTTTCTATGTTTTCTTCAGCTTTCTCCTTATTAGTGACATCTAAAAATCGAGAAAGTTACTGAATCTCGAACTAAAAAAAAATATAAAATGGAAAAAGAAAAACTCAAAGAAAGTTTCTATTGGAAGATATCATTAGGCCAATTAGGAGCTTATAAAGGAGAACTTTCTAAGGTGGGAAGATAGAAAAAACGTAAAGAGGTATTTCATCTCTATGTATGTCGTAAAATGACAAAAAGCCCTTGAAAAGTGACACATGATTATTCTAGAAATATCCTGACCACGTGATTTAGTAAGGACTTTGGAAATTGAAGCCAATAGGTAACTATTTAACAGTGACAATTGTAACTTGTAAATTCACTTTATAACTCTTTTGGACCAACTTAAAAAGAGGAAAAAGGTTAAATGTATTTTTCTACTATATTTTACTGGTCAAATTTATTAAATGTTATATTATTCGATGATTCTCACTTTCAACATTACTGAATTTAGTATGACAAAAATACAAATTGTATTTGTTTATGATCTATACGTGCATTTTCACGATTTTTAAAATTATGTCAGATTGCGGTCATGATATGCATGTATCTCACATATCTAGCTCTACATGTATCTCAGATACATGGTTGAGCATGAAGTTTTTGATCTTCCCCTTTAATAATATAATTTGCTAAATACAGAGGTAATTTCTTTTTAACTAAAGATGATTTCACATCGAAAACTAAAGGGAAAAACTATTTCCTACTTGAATTTTGATTCTAATTCATATTGACTTGTTGTATAAATCAATTCATAAAATTTTGATACCTTAAATAGGTGGTTATTGGATTTCAACTTCAGCTACACCTGAAGCAACACTTCCTTGTGATCCACCTGAATATCAAAGCATATTATTCATTAGTTATTCATACAAAAATGATTCATCTTTTTCGAGTGAACATCAAAGTTGCCATTCAAAGGGAAGTCCTAAATACAATTCCACATTTTCATTCTCTTCATTTGAAGTTCCTAAGTTTCCTTCAACTTTCTCCATGTTAGCGAAATCTAAAAATCGAGAGCTATTAAATTCAAACTAAAAAAATTATAAAATAGAAAAAGAAAAACTCAATGAAAGTTTTAGTGCGGAGAAATCATTAGCCCAATTGAAAGCTTGTAAAGGAGAATTTTATTAGGTGGGAAGGTAGAAAAAACGTTAAAAGGTATTTAATTTCCATGAATTTAGTACAATGACAAAATAGCCCTTGATAAGTGACACATGATTGTTCTAGGAATAGCCTGATTATTCGGTTTAATAAGGACCTAGAAAATTGAACCCAAGAGGTAACTGTTTAATAGTGACAATTGTCACTTATAAATTCACTTTATAACTCTTTTGGACCACTTTAAAAAGTGGAATAAGGTTAAATATATTTTTCTACTATATTTTATTGGTCAAATTTATTAAATAATTTATTGTCCGATAATTTTTACTTTCAACATTACTGAATTTAATAGGATAAAAAGTACAAATTTTATTTTTTTTCGGATCTAATACGTGCATTTTAACGATTTTTAAAAGTTATGCTAGATTACGGTCATGATATGCATATATTTCTCATATTTAGTTACATGTATCTCATATACATGGTTGAGCATGAAGTTTTTTGTCTTCCCCTTTAGTAATATAATTCCCTGAATACAAAGGTGATTTCTTTTCAACGAAAGATGATTTCACATCGAGTACTAAAGGAAAAACAATATTTTCTACTTTAATTTTGATATTAATTCAAATTGACTTGTTGTAAAAATGAATTTGTAAAATAATTATACATTGGATAGCTGGTTGTTGGGTTTTTCAATCTCAGCTACATCTGAAGCAACACTTCCTTGTGATCAACCTGAATATCAAAGAATATTTTTTATTAGATATTCACAAAAAAATGATTCATTTTTTCCAAGTGAACATCAAAATTACCATTCAATGAAAGCCTTAATTCAGTTGCACATTTTCGTTCTCTACATTTGAAGTTTCTATTTCTTTTCAGCTTTTTCCATGTTAGAGAAATCTAAAAACCGAGAAAGCTATTAAATTTCAAACTAAAAGAAATTATAAAATGGAAAAAGTAAAACTCAACGAAAATTTCTGTTCGGAGAAATCATTTGGCCAATAGGGAGTTTATAAAGGAGAATTTTTTTAGATGGGAAGATAGAAAAAATATGAAGAAATACTTCATTTCCATGAATTTAGTAACATGACAAAATTCCCTTGAAAAGTGACACATGATTGTTCTAAAAATAGCCTGACCACGTAGTTTAATAAGGACTTTGGAAATTGAACCCAAGAGATAATTGTTTCATAGTGACAATTGTCACTTAAAAATTCACTTTATAACTCTTTTTAACCACTTTAAAAAGAGGAAAAGGTATATTTTCTACTATATTTTAATAGTCAAATTATTAAATGTTGTATTATCCGATGATTTTTACTTTCAATATTACTGTATTTAATAGGATAAACAATATAAATTTTATTTTTTCATAATCTAATACGAGCATTTTTACGATTTTTCAAAATTATGTCAGTTTGCGGTCATCACATGCATATATCTCACAATCTAGTTATATGTATCTCTGATACATGTTTGAGCATGAAGTTTTTTATCTTCCCCATTAATAATATAATTCTCTGAATACAGAGGACGTAAGATGATTTAACATCGAGAACTAAAGGAGAAAATATTCCTACTTTAATTTTCATACTAATTAAACTTGACTTGTTGTAAAAATACATTTGTAAAATTTTTATACCTTGGATAGGTGGTTGTTGGGTTTCAACCTCAGCTATACCTAAAGCAACACTTCCTTGTGATCCACCCGAATATCAAAGAATATTTTTTATTACTTATTAACAAAAAAAATAATTCAATTTTTCGAGTGAAAATTAAAATTATCATTCAATGAAAACCCTAAATTCAGTTTTTCATTTTCATTCTCTACAATTAAAATTATTGTATTTTCTTCAGCTTTCTCCAAGTTAGCGAAATCTAAAAACTGAGAGAGCTATTGAATTTCAAACTTAAAAAAATTATGAGATGGAAAAACTCGTACTCAATGAAAGTTTCAGTGCGGAGAAATCATTAGGCCAATTGGGAGCTTATAAAGGAGAATTTTTTTAGGTGGGAAGGTATAAAAAATGTGAAGAGATATTTCATTTCTATTATTTTAGTAAAATGACAAAATAGCCCTTGAAAAGTGACACATAATTATTCTAGGAATAACCTGACCACTTGGTTAATAAGGACTTTAGAAATTGAACCCAAGAGGTAACTAGTTAACAACGACAATTATCATTTATATATTCACTTTATAACTCTTTTAGACCACTTTAAAAAGAGAAAAAAGGTTAAATGTATTTTTCTACTATATTTTATTGGTCAAATTTATTAAATGTTATATTATCCAATGATTTTTACTTTCAACATTACTGAATTTAATAGGGTAGAATTTAATACCTGCATTTTCTCGATTCTTCATAAATATGCCAGATTGCAGTCATCATATGCATATATCTCACATATTAAGTTACATGTATCTCAGATACATGGTTGAGCATGGAGGTTTTGATCTTCCCCTTTAGTAATATAATTCCCTAAATACGGAGGTGATTCATTTTCAACGAAAGTGATTTCACATCGAGAGTTAAAGGAAAAAAAATATCTCCTACTTTAATTTTGATACTAATTCAAATTGACTTGTTGTATAAATCAATTTGTAAAATTTTGTTACCTTGTATAGGTGGTTGTTGGGTTTCAACCTCAACTAAACCTGAAGGAACACTTCCTTATGATCCACCCGAATATCAAAGAATATATTTCATTAGTTATTCACAAAAATATAATTCATTTTCTTGAGTAAGCATCAAAATTACCATTCAATGAAAGCTCTAAATTTAATTTCTCACTTTCATTCTCTACATTTAAAGTTTCTATGTTTTCTTCAGCTTTCTCCAAGTTAGCGAAATCTAAAAAGTGAGAGAGCTATTGAATTTCAAACTCAAGAAAATTATAGGATGGAAAAAAGAAAAACTCAATGAAAGTTTCAGTGCGGAGAAATAATTAGGCCAATTGGGAGCTTATAAAGGTGATTTTTTTTAGGTGGGAAGGTAGAAAAAATATGAAGAGGTATTTTAGTTCCATTCATTTAGTAAAATAACAAAAAAAAAACTTGAAAAGTGACACATGATTGTTCTAGAAATAGCCTGACTACGTAATTTAATAAGGGCTTTGGAAATTGAACCCAAGAGGTAATTGTTTAATGGTGACAATTGTCACTTGTAAATTACTTTATAACTCTTTTTGACCACTTTAAAAAGAGGAAAATGGTTGAATGTATTTTTCTACTATATTTTATTGGTCAAATTAATTATATTTTATATTATCCGATGATTTTTACTTTCATCATTACTGAATTTGATAAGGTTATCAATAAAAAAATTATTTGTTTAGGATCTAATACGTGCATCTTCAAGATTCTTTAAAATTATACCAGATTGCGATTATCATATGCATATATTGAACATATCTAGTTACATGTATCTAAGATACATGGTTGAGCTTGAAGTTTTTTATCTCCCCCTTTAGTAATATAAATCCCTGAATACATAGGTGAATTCTTTTAAATGAAAGATGATTTATGTTACCTTTTTTTTCATATTCATATTTATATTCTCTAAAACAATTGTTGGAATAAACTTTCGTGAAAATATTTCACATCGAGAACTACTGGAAAAAAATTTACTTCATACTTTAATTTTGATACTAATTCAAATTGACTTGTTCTATAAATCAATTTGTAAAATTTTGATACCTTGGATAGGGTAAACAATACAAATTTTATTTGTTTAGGATATAATACGTACATTTTCACGATTTTTCAAAATTATGTCAGATTTCGATCATCATATGCATATACGAAACATATCTAGTTACATGTTTCTTAGTTACATGATTGAGCATTATGTTTCTGATCTTCCCCTTTAGTAATATAATTCCCTGAATAAAAAGGTGGTTTCTTTTCAACGAAAGATGATTTCACATCGAGAACTAAAGAAAAAAAATTAGTTCCTACTTTAATTTTGAGAATAATTCAAATTGACTTGTTGTATAAATCAATTTGTAAAATTTTGATATCTTTAATAGGTGGTTGTTGGGTTTCAACCTCAGCTACACCTGAAGCAACACTTCCTAGTGATCCAACTGAATATCAAAGAATATTTTTCAGTAGTTATTCACAAAAAAATGATTCATTTTTTTCAAGTGAACCTGGAACCCATATTGTAACAAGCATTTGCTGCTGCAGAATAAACCAATTTCAAAATGGAATAACATGCTCGATAGGACATGAGTTCTAGTATCATAAGTGTTTCCTCACAGGAACGTCCGTCGATCAGACTCGACGATCGAGAGAAGCAAAACAAAATAAGGATTTGGCCGAAAAAGAAGCAAGGCTATGGATAGGAGAGAACGGGGAAATACCATATGACCCAATATATCTGACAAGCCGCACTATACGTCAACCAAAGATATCAAAATTACCATTCAATGAAATCCCTAAATTCAGTTCCACATTTTCATTCTCTACATTTGAAGTTCTTATGTTTTCTTCAGCTTTCTCCCTGTTAGAGAAATCTAAAAATCGAGAGAGCTATTGAATTTCAAACTAAAAAAATTATCAAATGACAAAAGAAAAATTTAACGAAAGTTTCAGTGCGGAGAAATCATTATGCCAATTGGGAGCTTAAAGAGGAGAATTTTTTTAAGTCGAAAGTAGAAAAAATGTGAATACGTATTTCATTTCCATGGATTTAGTAAAATGAAAAAATATCCCTTGAAAAGTGACACGTGATTGTTCTAGGAATAGTCTGACCAGGTGTTTAATAAGGACTTTGAAAATTGAACTCAAGAGGTAACTGTTTAATAGTGACAATTGTCACTTATAAATTTACTTTATAACTCTTTTTTAGCACTTTAAAAAGAGGAAAAGGTTAAATGTATTTTTCTACTATATTTTATTGTCAAATTTACTAAATATTATATTATCCGATGATTTTTAGAAAATGTAAACTAATAATTTATAGATTCTTATCGGCAAAAGCATATCTGACTTTTTGTGAATTCAGTCAAAAATTTATACGATTACAATACCAAAGAATTCTAGTAAGATGGAAATATCATTTTATATTTTGAAAAATGAAAATGGTAGTTGTTAGTGTTATTATATGAACTTGAAAAAGAGTTAAAGGTATTAAAAAAAATTGAAGTTTTTTGATGTTTTAAAGTTGGGATTCAAGTTGCTGCTAAAATTTGAAAATGGAGAAAAAATTATAAACCTATCATTATTAAATCTTGAAAAAATTTAAAGAACAAACAAAATGAATTTGTTGAAATTCGTAATGGTTAAATAAATGATTTTTGGAATTTGATGATAATGTTATTATGAAATTTGTACTTTAGAAAAGAATTCTGGAGATTAACTAGATTATTTCTTTAAAGTAAATAAAATATAGGAAGGAATAATCGCATATAAACATATATTGATTATATAATTTTTTATAGTGATAAAAAATAATCGACAAACTAATGATAATTAGTACTATTATCATTAGAGCCATTAAAATGAGTTTAGCTCATGGGTCAGTCCAATCCAATCCGTTATTTGAGTAAGATTGAGATAGCATTTTTTAAACTCATTTAAAATTGGAAAACTTTCACATATACCCACTTAAAAATAGTCTAGTTACTCTCCATAACTATAGTTTGATAATTACAATTCGTAGCTACATGTTATATGGAGGAGAGAGGCGAGCGAGATTGGGAGAAAGAGGAGAGAAGCGGGAGAGAGGGGGAAAAGAGTGGGAGAAAAGTGAATTATATATGTATATCAGTTAGATAATTGTATATTATACATATGTATTTGCATATATGGCAAGCGACATTGGGAGGGGAGGAGAGAGGTGAGTGAGACCGGGAGAGGGAGGAGAGAGACGAGCGAGATTGGGAGAGGGAGGAGAGAGGTGAGCGAGAGAGGGTAGAGAGTGGGAGAGGGTGAATTGTTATTATACATATGCATTTGTATATATTGCAAGTGAAATTGGGAGAGGGAGGAGAGAGGCGAGCGAGATTGGAAAAGGTAGGAGAGAGGCAAGCGAGAGAGGGCAGAGAGTGGGAGAGAGGTGAATTGTATATGTATATAGGTTAAATAATTGTGTATTATACATATGTATTTGTATTTCTGGCGAATTATACATATACAAACGTGACTAATTATACAAACGAAGTCAGCATATGTAATTAATGTATAATGTTAGTCACGAGTGATAATTATAGCAAACTATAACTATGATGAGTAATTAAATAGTACAAGTTTGCTTAACCCGTAACTTTCCCTTTATAATTAGGACTTATAAGCCTAACCCGTATAAGTAGACCAAGAATGAATATGTAAAGATGGTGATTCCACACCTGGCTCAATAAATAATTGAATGACCCTTGAGGCTTGATTGGGGCCGGGCTAGGATCGGCCCATGAGCCGAAACTATTTATTTATGGGTGTGACTTACAACAGTCTCACTAGTATATAAGTTATTTAAGGGTGTGACGTACACCAATCTCACTAGTATATAGAATTTTGAGTTAAGAAAAGAAAAATATAAAGAAATCTAGCCCGTCCTAGCCCGCGGGCCCATTAAATTTTAAATAAAGAATCGATCCGCTCTAGCCCATCAAATTCCTTAACCCGCAAGGCTTGAACCTAGGCTGACCCTTTTGACAACTCTAATTATCATAAAAAATCATCATTGATTTTATCATTTTCCTCAGTGAATATTCAGCCTGAAAATTATCATCGTATTATTTATTCTGCTTAATTATCATAATCATCTAAATCATTTGTTCAAAAGTACATTATGAATTTTAAAAAATAAGATAGTATTAAATTTTTTTTTGATCTTAAATTTTTTTTTTTTAAGAAGAATGATCTCCTTTCCTTTTTAGTCGGTTTAAAAAAGAATGATCTTTTTTTATTTTTGTAATATTATCATTATAGTTATCCACGTGGCAGTTTAAGGCCACGGGATTAAAGATAATTTTATACATTTGACATAACTTTAATTTAGAACCACAAGATTCAAAAGTCTTTTTTATTTTTTTTTAAATTTCGTATCAGTCAAACTAGACAAAAAAAATTAAAACTAAGGAAACATTAATTGTCCTCGAAAGTAACAAGTACTCCCTCCGTACACAATTGTTTGATCGGTATACGAAAAATAGATGTCCAAGATCAATTGTCAATTTAAACAATCAAGAAATAATTGGTCATTTTTTTCCAATACTTCCCCTAATAATTACTCCAATTTGTTCAATTTAAAAGTTATGTAGACTTTTGATAGTCTTGGTATAGTAAGGTTATATTAGTTAAATTACACATTGTATTAAATTTTCCTTGAAAGAAGTGCATGACCTTACCTTGACAAACAATTGTGGACGGAGGAAGAACTTATGTTCTTTCCTTGATTTATGTGCCTTTTCCCTCTAGACATGTCCAATTCAGATTAACTATGGTTTGTATTAAATTTATCCTTATTATTAATTATAGTTAATTTTCTATTATAGTTTTCAAGACACTGTATTAATTATAATCTGAGGGTGACATAGACACGTAGTAAGTAGTTTTTTAAGAAGTATGTAAAGTCAATAGTGGACAAGTATTGTTAGACAGATGAAGTAATAAAAGTATTCTTCTTTTTGTTCAGGGTCTGCTACTCATTCAAGAGTTCGAATAAATTGAATTCACGCTGAAAAGTTTCATGCTAGGAGGTAAAACGCTCCTTAACTAAAGATAACTTCATTTCCAAGGAAATTCAAACCCGAAATTTCTAAATTAATTCTCAAGATTTAATATGCATTTATGATAAAATATTCATATCAATTATTATTTCTTAAAATGTGTGCATAATCTAAATTGAACAAATACAATTGGACCGTGTGAGAATTTACTATTTTAAAAATTCAAGATAACATTAATAATTTATTTATCATTTTTTTCTAAGTACTCGCAAAGTTCATATTAAGTGAACTGTTTTGAGATTTTTTTTATAATTTGAAATAAGTTAAAATTCATAGTTTAATTTACTTCTTAAACTTAATGGGCGGTTAAACTATATCACAACCCATATTACCAGGGCATGTGGGCTGCTACTCTAACACCTAGATAAAAAAAAATTACCAACCAATTTAAAATTGATAAGGTGGAAGTAAAATAATTCAATATATCCTTTTATTTAATTAAGACAACAATTTTCCAGCCTTAACAAAAAAATACAACTCGTCCTTGAAAAATACCTGAAACCGTCACTAGAAACTAGTCTAAACAGGTATAAGAATTTATAATAAAATACAAACATAAGAAAATAAAACACAATTTCCACCAAAAGAAAAGAGGAGTAGAAGTTGTCAAGAGATCATCGTCATCTTCACCTAATAAACATCACCGTTCGACAATCAGATTATGCCAAGTGACATAGCAAAAATAGCATTAGTACAAATAACACGTACCGGTAGATATCTTCGGTCAATCCTAATCCACTACATAACAACATGTAAATAATCAGAAGAAAACATAAGACTTGAACGAAAATAGCTAATCCAATAGCAAATTCCGCAGCTGCCACCGTTGGAACTAGTCACCATCTCTACTACATAAAATTATCACCTTCGAATTCATATACTGTATCCCCTAAGTCATTCATCTCACTCCACTGTTGAATCCCCCATTAAGAGTCACTTCACCTTCCCAACTGATTATAACCTAACCATATTATCACATAATGAATTTTTGAAACCACCTACTTTGACAACACTAGAATCATTCCTATTGAATTCGATCCAGATTTCAAATCTACCAACTAACCTTATTATCCAGTAGAATTCTTATTTATTTCCCTCGACTCAGCTCATGCATGACCCAACGCACGAACACAGACCGCCAAAGGATCCTAAACGTTATTTAGAGTATTGTCACGTCCTGATCCTACACTCTAGACGTGATCAACATTTAAGAATCATTGTTGGTCCCCAAGCGAAACCTTGGCCTGGATGACTACTTAGCGAAAGACTTACTCAAGTAAAATAGGAACTTCAAATGCAAAGATTAACTCATAAGGTCTCAAAAACAACTTAACTCAAAGTATGTTTGGAAATAAGTAAAAATAAGAAAGCAACTCAATGTCTCAAAATATCACAAGGGAAATAGGGAGAGACTCCTCAACTTCTAACTATCTATGAAGCCTCTAAATACTACGATAGATGTCGTAACAAGACCCTCGACAACTTAAGAAAGCAAAAACAATAATGTGAATTCCTCTAGAAAGAAGGGAGTCTACCCAAAGCTAGTTGGATTGCAAATGGGATCAACAAAGTGCATGTTGATGACCCTGAACACTGTATTTGCATCATAAATAAGATGTAGGTCGAATGACGTTAGTACATCAAATGTACGAGCATATAAGAAAAAACTGAGACATAGATAACTGGACTACTAACATGGGAAGACAAATACTCACTTCAACACAACTCTAGTATGAAAGCAGTAATAAGAGATGCAATATTTAAGTTCTATAAAATAGGAGATAAAACTCAACAATGTATAAAGATACAATAAGACACTCTTTATTCTTAAGGGGGATATTCTCTAACCGACATTCATCACTATGAGTTATGTGACAATATAACGTTCGTACACACTGCCAAAAATGTTTTATACCTTTCCGGGCTATAGAGCACCTCAACTAAGTGGATCCACTATTCTACGCTTAAAAGTAATAAGGAGTCATCTAAAAAGTATGATCATTTATCAATGTTGGTTACATGATTTATAAAGAATGTGAGTTGTCTGAACTCATTCCCATATCAGTTCTCAATACTACTCCCAATTATGCATCTAACTCATGCTCAAATGTATAAAACATAACTCTTTCTGAAATTGAGGTGATTACACAAAAGATACTCTTTAAAGAGGTAATATTCTGAAGCTCCTCTGAACTCATAAACTCATTTAGAAATCGATGTTTCTCTCTTTTAAATTTAAAAGTGTTATATACTCATTTTGAAACATGAAATACAACTCTTTTCTGTCACTCCCCGAGGCTATCCCCTAGACGTGGACACGGGACCTAGAATCACGAGTAATCCAAAGTTAATCCTACTGGCATATCATAAGCATACTAAAGTAAATTGAATCAATAAATATTGTGCGGAAGCTAACAATGAGATAATCTGAAATGATGGGGAAATATCCATGTACTAAATCTGAATATATGGAAACTTCAAATTTAAGAACAATTGAAAAGTCAAACTCAAACACTAAAGTTGAATCTAACTATGTCTGAAAATAAGCCTCTAACTAATTAGAAGTGCTGGGACATTCCCCAACTAAATCTAGCAAAACTGAAACTAAGGACTAAAAATAAAAAAAGAAACATGCTTGTCGTCCTTGGTGAATGAGGATTCACCACTGATGCTGCTGGATGAAGATCGAGAATCGATCTATGCATGATCTTAAAGCTCAGAACTTGAACCTACCGTTTTATCGAAAAATATATTGGTGTAGTAGATTTTCGACTTTTTAGAGTCGCCACTTAATTTTTAAGAAAACTAACGTTTTCAAATAACTTAACAGAGAAAAATCATTTGAAAAACAAAATAAAAAGGGTTCGGGAATTCCTATTAATATTTTAGTAAGGTGTTAGGCACCTAAAATATCCGCTTAATTGCGGCTATCCAACAACTAACTTAATTGACTAAAATTTTAACATTGATAAAAATGTTTTGAAAAATAGAGAACTAAAATAAAAACTTATTTATCTAAGTGAGTTATTTGCGAAATTCATTGGTTTTAAATCGGTAAAACCTTTAAGGCGTTTTGCGGGGATTCGGATTTTCTAACTTTAAAATTAACGACAAATAAAGTAGATAAATAATTAAAAGCATATAAAGAAATAGGGAGAGAGATTTGGGTCCAATCCCGGATTTTCTGTTCGCCTGGACCGGATTTTGGACCCACTTTTTTTTTGGGGTTCATGACCCATTTTTCTTTCTTTCGTACCTGTCCTAGACTAATAATATAATAATACAAAGTGAATGCGGAAAAGTAAAAGACGATAAGGGCTTAGGCCCATTACAAATAAAAATATAAAAAATCGAAAAAATAAGTTGGAGTCTTCCAATCCGGCTTCTTCGACCTCCTTCAATTTTGAAACTTAGGGACCTGTTTGCCTTAGGGTTAACTCGAATAGGATAAGTTTAACCTTTGCGGCTTTCTCGGAATGCAAGGGAGGGATAAGAGTTCGCAATGAACTCGAACGGGTTTCACATGCGGGACAAAAATAAGAAATGTAAGTGGCAAATGATGATAAATAAGGACAATATGGTAAATCAAATAAAGACATCGTATAACAAGGAATTCCCATATTGGCTAAGAAGAGATGCCAGAGGTTATAATAAATTCACGTCAATGAAGCATTTTACTCATTTTATCAGAAGATGCACACGAACACTCATATAATGAATTGTATATATAAGAAAAGAAACTTAGTGACAAGATTTTGATCAATAAGACAAACTATATTAACACCAAATCTAATTAGTGACTGTCTAAAGCTAAACATTTTGCCATGTTTCAAAATACAGAGAGATTAGTCAAAGATACCATTCCAAGGAAACTAGGCATGGATGAATCACTAGAAAATTTAGCTAGACGACTTCCGACATATCAAATGAAGGGAAGCTATTTGAATAAATCAAATATTAAATACCAAGTAATTATTTCAACCAAGTTGATAATCAAATTCTTCATGACAACATAACCTGATAAATCGAATTGAAACCTACTATAGTGCATAGGTCTATCACAATGAAATGTGCCAAATAACATTTTAATTTCGTACTTAGAAGGGCAAATAGAAGATGTAAAGAAAGAAAGAAAAAAAAAATAAAAAAAATTTGGAGGCTCGTCACACTAAGCACGAAGAACAGATGCTAACCCAAACTTCTATCTCCATAAGTACATGTTTAATCAAATAGATTAACAAATTAATAAAAGGGACATTTTCATCAGTTGGTCATTAGAAAGGCCTCAAGCAGATACTAACATTAAGCACGTAGAATGCAGATTTTTTTTGATGTTATCCGACGGTTTTCGCTTCTCAAAATGAAGCGGCTAAAGAAAAATAGGAAGACGTAGGCATGGATGCTAAAGCTAATGCTATGGGGGCAGTAACGACGAAAATATATATATATATATATATATATATTGGAAAAAGTGCGACGACAAAGAGGCTCCAAAAAGTAGAGAACCGAAACACTCAAAATGAGAACGAAGGAATCAGATCCACACAACTATAACAAGCTTAACCTCGCTACTAGGCCTCTTGACCATTTCAAATATGGTAACAACTCGTAGCAAAAAAAAAACAAGGATTGAAGATAACACAAGATATAGATAACGACCCACATTAAAGCAAGCATAGAGGGGGGAATACCAAAGCGAACTCGAGTACAGAAACAAGGGAACGACAACATTAAATACACACAGTGAAATTTAGAATCAATACTTGCATCAGATCAGAAAACGCTCAAGAACATAAGGATAACTTGTTCGAGCTACCAAAATACTCAACCACAATTAACAACTATATAACCACAGAGTGATGGCCTTACTATGTTGTAGACTATATAAGAAAGAGGAAGGGAATATCAAAGAAGGCGTTACCTTTTTCAGGCGGCGAACTGAGACGAGACGAGCAGGGGTAGGCAGCAAACCTCACCACTGAAAACTCCTAACACGAACGACTGACTCAACTCCTGCAGAGTATCGCTTCCGAATACTTAAAACTACGTCTCTCGCTTCACTGGATTCTCACCGTTTCCTCCTAATATTTTGCTCTGTAGCAAATTTTAGAAGGAATTTTCTCCAAAAATCCCCCTCAGAATATCACTGTCATCAACTATCTCAAGGGAAAATAAGAAGCTTTTCTATTTATATTTTTCTTCTCTCTGCGGCTGCCCCAAAAAAAAAATCCCCTCAAACGAAAAGAACAAGAACTTATATAGAGGGGAATTTAGGGTTTTCTAATGCGAAAAAAAAAAGGAGGGTAGAATCGAAAAACCAAGCCCCTATTCAAAATTCAAACTCTTTTCCAGGACAACATACAGCTGGCTCTATGTACGAAAATCCATCCAAATCGCATGAAATCGGATGGGAGCAGGTGGTGGAAGGCCTAGATTGATTCCCAACGTCCTTGGGGTGAGACGTGGCACAATCTCCCGCTATCAAGGACAAAACCGCGCGCCTGCGAGTTGGACTGGACGGAAAGGAACAAAATTTGCAGGCGTCGCCCTGCATTTTCGTACGAACGAATAAAAGGGAAGAGAAAAGGAGACGGCGACGTGACCCGCGTGTTTGGACTCGGACGCGCCGAATTGCGAGTGACCTCGCCGCGCCTGTCGTCAACGCGCTAGACTGTTGCTCGGGGGGGAGAGGTCGATTTTTCCTGGGAAATATGCGTTGTTCTGTATTTTGGGGAAGAAGATAGTGCGGGTCGGGTCTACACTAAAGGGTCGGGTTAAAGGGAATTGGGTTGGATAAATAAAATAAAAAATCTTGGGCTAGGATGTTGGTGACTATGGAATTGCTGATGGGAAAAAAAATAATGGGTTGGGCTGGGATTAAAAGTTTGATAGTGGGCTGTTGATATTGTAACAGGCCCAAAATGGTTTTGGAGGGCTGAATTTGCTGAGGTTGTAATTGGGTCCAAACTTGAACATTTAAAGCACATTAAAAAGACTAGAAAGATGAATTAACATAAAATTATTTTGACGAGCTTCTTAATCGAAACGACACAAGATAATCAACGTAATTCGCTCAAAATAAAACGTAAACTATTACATAATTTGGCTAGTAAACCTTTTAAACGAAATAAAACCTATGAGACAATTTTTCAAGTAATTATAAAATATATCACTAGTATACTTAATTATGTAAAGACGTATATTATTTAGAATCTATAAGATGCAAAATATTAATTTAGAATAACTCAAAAACCATTTATTTTATATATATATATATATATATACACAATCTAACTATTTTGTTTGTTTAGAGTCGAGAAGCTCGTTAATTAATTTATCGAGGCGGGTCAAAATTGAGTGTCAACAACTACATCATGAGAAGATGTATAACACAGAGTATGTGTCAGTACTCGAAGGGTACTGAACATTCAGGATAGAGTAAAATTGAACAATAATATTACTGAACTAAAACATAATATCTAAGCAATAATAAGCGATAAACATGATATTAAACTGAAAATACTGAACATGAAATAACTGAATGCAATGACCAAATTTATATCATGATGAGACTGAAAACTGAAATATAACTTAAAACCTAGTCAAATACACTATAGTCTGTACTGTGGAAGCTACTAACAATCAACATAAATCACATGAGCTTAATATGGAGTTCGATGTATACACCTCATTGAGAGGATCCAGTATACCCTGCCAGAGGTATAGAGGCATGACTGACGTGATCACTAAAATGATGCTCACATAGGAGACTTACGAACTACGAGGTATGTAGTTGTGGGACTATGAGGGTGCGCTGAAATCCCAATTCACTCGGTATTAAGCTTCTCCCAATTGATTAGGTAATTAACAATTTATTAATAAATTTCTCTAATATTGGATAGCTCAAAAATGACATGCTGATTGAGAATGTAATATTGATATACTAATAATGACACATTCAAAAACTGATGCATGTATACATATCTGAGATAACCGGCCTAGCAGGTGTAATTCATGAACTAACAGAACTACATAGCTAGGGTTCTGAATTTCTAAAAAGAACTAAGAAATAACATGATAATCTGATTTGAATCATTCTAACAACTAAAACCCAACAATTTCTAACCTTCAAGAAACCCTAGGTCTAGATAATGTTAAGGGAATCAAGATTCTTACTAAAATCTATGAATATAATGGGTGAAAGGAACCCAATAGTGAAATCTCACATACTTGGTGGCGAATTCCATGAAAAAATCTTTCGATTTAGGGGCTGGAAATGATGAAAACTTGTTGCGTTTTTGGAACTAGGGCTGGTTAGCTTCTTTCTACTCTTTTTCTTTATTTTGATCGATTTCTTGGTGAATGATTTAACTAGGGAAGTTGTAATTTGATTACTAGGCTAAAACTTACATAAATCACGTAATTTAAGGGTTAAACGACGTATTTAAGTGTCCAACGCATAGGAAAAAAGACTAAAACGACCCTACTTAAAAAGTCAAACGGGTTGACCACGACCCATATGACGGGCCGTCAAAGGGACCACGGACCGTGGAGCTGTTCGTGGTCCTTGGTCCAGTACTTGCTGGTTCATGGATTCTCGACCATGAGCCTTACCACGGCCCGTGTAATGGACCATAGACCGTGAAGGTTGGCGTAATTCTACACTATTGGGTTGGTGGCCTGCTAGCTTGTTGGCTCAAGTCTACGGACCCTCCCACAGCCCGTCAACAAGACCACGATCCTTTATCAAGACCACTGCTCGTCATCAAGATCACGACCCGTGAGGTCAATATCGGGAGAGACAAAGCGGTGAAATCACGGAAATTATTAAAAAGATGATCAATCGGGTCATTACATTTAGACATTTTGTGTTGGTTAATGCAGGGTGTGAAAACGATTAAAAATATTCTTAAAATATGTGAAATTGAATAAAAATATCATTTGATAATAGTCATATTTGATATGAAAATATCCTTATCGTTAATACTTTGATTAAAAAAATATTCTTATTATTACTTTTGGATCAAAAATGTTTCTTACTAATCAACATGTTTCTTTTTCTTTCTGAACACATTATTTTTGTAATAAAATAATATTTTTTAAAAATTTTTTTTGAGAAATTCCTTTCACTAATAATTTTTTAATTCTTTTACCCCTCCCCTAAGAGCTTCTTTGATTACTCGTACTCATAACCTTAAGGTTGAAAGTGAAGGATATTCAATATTAGAGCAACTTTATCTTACCATTTAACTATTAGTATAAAAGTAGAAAGTATTTTTTTATCAAAGATAGGGGTATTCGTGGTTCGGTTTGGATCGATTAATGGTTAAAACCAAAACCAAATCAATCTAGTAGGTTTTTTAAAATTCTAATTCTAAATCAAATCAAGCGAAAAGAATAATTGTTCGTTTGGTTATTGTCGGCTTGATTCTATTTGATTTAGTTTTTTAGATTTTTTTCGATTTGAAAGTAATGCAAATTTTTAGAACATACGAATCTCAATAGATGCAAACGCAGAGGGAATGAACAATCCACATGAAAATTATTGTCGACTCAATTAAGTAATTTAACAATACTAGAGTTATTATATTACGAACAAAGTGATTCAATTAAGTGAAATGTGACTATATTATGTGAGGTAGGATAGGTAAATTAAAACTTAAGATTGTAATAGTTGGGCTAAAATTTAAGTGATAGGCTTGAGGAAATGGTAAAGTTAAAGATTTAAGTTAATTAAAATTTAACAAAATATTTATATTTTATTCATGAATAATATATAAATAATTATAAAATTTATATATCTAATTTATCGGTTTGATTTGGTTATTTTTGCGGTGGTTTTTTAGTAAAATCAAAATCAAACCAAATAGTATCGATTTTGAAAATTTAAAATTAAACCTAACCAAACAAAATCAAATAACAATTTTTTAATTGATTTAATTAAAATTGCGTTTCGATTTGATTTTTAATCATAAGCATAAATAACCCTAAATCACAGATACATCTACTCAAATTTAAAATTACAAAATTCAAGAAAATCTCTTCCATTCAATAAAAATCAAAGTATAAATTAAAAGGAGTAAATTATATAATGTCCCACATTGTAAAAGCATAGGGATTTTATAGTGGCATACTACGTTGTCATATCCACGTATCAAATTAACACTTTGGATGTTACTTGAAGTGACATTTCAATAGAATTTAATGCAATAATTTATAATGAATGAATCGACCCCTTGAGAACGTTATTTTGGTATCCAATTAAATAATGAACTTTTATGACTAAGCATGCTAGGGTCATTTGTTGCCTCTAAAGAGACAAACTATGTGATATTTGATTGCAAATTAAAAATTGATGTGATATATAAATATATCTTTTAATTTTACTTAAGTTAACATTGATGTCTTTCAACTTTTAAGGTATGTAAATAGATATTTAAATTTTTATAAAAGTAAATAAATAAATATGGATGACAATGAGACAGGGAAAACATAAGGTTATGCAAGGCAGAGCGGTTTGAAGGTTGTTCCGGGCGGAGTGGGTTGAAGTAATTTTTTAAAAACTAATATTGAGTTGCGGATCTATGTGATTTTATACGAGTTTAAATTTTGTTTTGATTTTTTTACATGTTATAAGAATGATAGAGCACCTTTTACGGATAAGAATACATGATATCATGATGTATTCGTTATTTTTTATGTAAATTAATATCAATTAGAAATTTTAAAAAAATATATATTTATCGGTAGCATATTACTGCTACCATGTAATATATTATATAATTTTTTGTGTCTACTTGTGTATATCAAAGTTAAAGGGCATAAATATCAGCTGACATCAAGTTAAAAAATATATTTATGTATTACTGTCACGATTCAAACCATTGTAAGTGACACCCATACTAACCCTCTGGTGGAAGAGCCATTACTACAACCCAACTACACAACTTAGCGAAAACTAGAACATTTAAAGATAAAGCAGCAAATTTAAATTGAAGTTCCCATAAACTCCAAAAGTTATTGAAGTTCCCATAATTTCTGAAAGTTAATAAAACCATTACCAAAATATTTGCGGAAAACAACGCCTAGAACCTAAAAGTCAATGTACCAAAACATCTAAAGTACAATAAGTCCAAGAAAAAGGGTACAACCCGAACCAAACATAAGAAGTATCTAAATAATAATCTGAGTACGAAGAGAATGAACTAAACGAAATGAAGGACTCCTTGGCAGCCTGAAAGAACTGCCTCACCCTTGAAATTCGATATCGATCACTAATCTCCTAGCTGAGGTCTATCAGTAGCCGCTTGAAGATGTCTTGTACTCAACAAAGAACGAGCAAGTGCAATATCAGTAAACAATCACAGTGTACTGGTGGAATCACACGACTATTTTAGTTAGCGAAACATATATAAACAGTCACAACATTGTAAGCTTAACATGTAGAAAACAAATATACGCATCGATTATCATTTCAGGAGCAATGTACAATTCCACATTCTCAATAACAATTAGACATAACAATACAATGGTCCTCTCATGGAACCCAATACTCAAAGGTTAGTGTGTCGGAATGTGACACCCGATTCCAATTAGTGTGCCGAAACGTGACACCTAATCCGATCCAGTATATGTGTCAAAACGTGACACCTAATCCAATCAACACAATCACAATAACATTCACACTCATAATGTACATATTCATAATCATACAATCAAGAGTTGAATCATGACATGCATTTGTTCATTCATACTCATTTCATTAGGTTTGATCAATAGTACTTCATTCATATACATACATGCATTACAATGAAGCAATCACCAACATACATCACACAATCATGAAATCAAACCATCACCTATCTCGAAACCAAGCTTGAATCCCTCTAAGGCACTTGAATCTTCCCTTTTCGAATTCTTTCCGCTTGTTCGTGATCTAAAAACAAATTAATGAAAGGATCAATAAATGAAGGTCTAATTACCCGAATTATAACAAACCCAATAACCCAAGACCAAACACATGATACTAAGGTGCAACTAGGGTTTTTTCTTCCAATCAAATGCAATCCAAAACCCTCCCCCAATAATAATTACCCAAGAACCTACGTTCTACAGATCAAAAAATAGATTAGGGACGTAAAATCATTATATTTTAGCACCAAAGTCGTGAAAAACTGTGAAGAACTCGTTCTGGGTCATCTTCTAAATCTTAAGAATGAAGTTTGCAGAAAAATAATATTTTGGGGATTTAATCCTGACTTAATTCGGGACTGACCCGTCGTAATGGGACTCAACCCGCCCTTGCGGCTTGCACGGAGACTGAGAGACAGAATTTGAGTTTCAAACCCCATTTCACAACACACCTTCAATTATTGACATTCAAAAACTACTTGTTCATGCTAAAATCAGTTACAAGAGTTCTACTCAGCTGAATTAGATTCTGTAAAGTCGTATGGGTTCCTTAATGTATTAGCTATCCACTCATGTGATCAAATTCACAATTAGATCCCCATTCATTACCATATTTCCCTAGACCATACCTGACTTAGATTCCGTCCGAATTGTACTAGGCTAGAATTTTCCAAGTCACTATCCAAATGTTTTCTGGTACGAATTCTTTCCCCATTGATTTTTCTATAACGACGTGAACATGCCGATACAATTACTCTCTCTATTCCATATTAATTGAATTTGTGAGGTAAACACTTATTAATAAACACTCAGAGACATAATTTAGACCATAATTTTCACTATTGCCCGTTCTAAAACTATAAATAAAACTTTGTACTAGTAATATTTATCTCCTAGAAAATATAAAACTTCATTAAAGAAAATAAAAAATATAATAAAAAAATCAAACATTCATCTTAAACAATAAAAAAAAAATAGAGGGAGTATGTCTTAAAAATAAGTTAATCATTTATGGTATTAATGTGATGGTGAGTCTCTAATTTAGAAATCTACATGATTAATATATATATAAGTTATGAGGCAACTGATATATTAGTTTATGCAGAGTAGAGGATAAATAACTAATACTTGCATAAAACTAATACCTATCATAACTAATACATGCATTACTAGTATTCATATAATTCTAACCGACTATCAAACGATCTCTAAAGAAATTATTTTTTGGAAAAATACATTAATATATTTTACTAAAATAAAATAAACTAAAATTTGGAGGTAGGAAAAGGGGGGAAATGGGGGAGCAAAATGCAGAAAATGCATGAATATCTGATTATTATTTTTTCTATAAGCATTTTCGATCTATTTATAGTAGATAAATTAGTTGTGGTGAAAATTATTTATATTATATGTAAGGATTAGTTGTGCATAGTTTAATTATTTAGTTATTTATGTATTAGTTAATTTATTTTGAAAATATGCATTAAATTACTTCTGAGTTTGACAACAAAATATTTTTGGCTTTTTAACTACACAAATATGTAAAATACTCATATAACAACTTTTAAGTGAATTTATTTTTCTCCTAAAATGTAATAATAAGATACGCCCCTTTGATTATTTTTTGTCACATTAGTTTTTTTGGTTGAAATTAAATTCACTTGGGAGTTTTTAAAAGGGGTATATAAAATTTGTATTTAAAATTGTAAAGTAAATTTTGCTGTCAAATTTAAAAATGATTTGATTATTTTCTATCTTACATAAAATAATTCATATATTATACATCATAAAACATATATATATAAATGGCAAATCGAAAACGATACTGATTATATACATAGTAAAAAATACATACTTACTAAATATATGTAATATTGCTTATGCAGAATTTATTTTTATTTTTTACTGATTTAATTTAAAATATACATACTTACTAAATATATGTAATATTGCTTATGCAGAATTATTTTTATTTTTTACTGATTTAATTTTAGGCCTATTAAGCCTTGACATTACATTAATTTCATTACCAACAGGTGTCCCACTAATGAGTAGGGGTAGGTGCACCTGGTTGTTATTGGATTCATATTTGATGAGTAACATATAATAAATAAATAAAAAAAAATATATATATATATATATAGGCATAATATATGTATATTTTACTTTAGTCTTATCGTATTTGTACCTTTCGATTTTGAGTATACAAAGTAAACACTTAAATTTATATAAAATTGAATAGTAGGCACACACGTCCTGATATTCTACATGACAAACTGCGTTCTACATGATATCATATATGTATTATGTCACATAGGACTCATGTATCTGCTAGTTCAATTCTATATAAGTTTAATTCTACTTGCGCACATTCAAAGTTGGAGGACATAAATGTAAAATGAGGTCAAGTTAAGAATATATTTAATTTTAGGTGTGTTAAAAGTAGGCATTCAAATGTATAATACATAAATATCTCATTTTACATGTGTATCCTTCAAGTTAGTGTGTGCACAAGTAGACACTTAAATACTATCTTATAAAAGATCACTTCTCTTATTGAGTTTGGAACGTCGAGTATGATTGATTTGCATATACTATTTGTTTGTATGGGGTTTCGAACGAATTTCGAGAATCTTTTTGATGTTTTGAGAGTTGACTGATTTTTCTAGTGTCTATTGACCTCGCTTTTGCGAAAGTCAATCCGCTTAAGGGAACCTTCGCGAAAACAAATAGAGCTTCGTTTTAGCGAAGGGTCTACTTAAGTGGAGTTTCCTTAAGCGAACCGGAGGTCGCTTTTGCGAAGACTGTTTAAACGAACCTGAGAGGATTTTAGACCCATTTTCCATTTTTTGAGCTTAGGAAACTCCTGGAGGTGATTCTCGAAAGGATGTTTTGTGCTAAATCATTTGAGTAAGCTTTCATGATCCAAAAACTTCATTTCCTTTGACTATTTATGAATTGTAACATCAAAATATGAAATTTTTATTAGAATGACAAGGTTTTCCAGAATTCAAGTTCTAAACTAAAATGAAGATTGTGAACTGATTTTAAATCCTTTTTCGAAATGACTTTCACAAATGAGTTCCTAAGGCCTTGAGTAACATTTTCAAGTTTAAATTTTGGATTAAACCTTATTTTAGAAGTTGAAATTTTGAGTTGATTGATCCATTTTTCAAAGTAATTGATGTGAGTATTGTTATTTCTGGAAATATATTGTGAATACTTGATCGTTTTAGACTTTGTGGCACTGAACATTGGTCGGAAGGAGAAGACTCAACTCTTGGAGTGATTAATTGATTGATTGAAGATGATCTCTCAAACCTTGTAATTTAGTAGAATTTATGTATTTCCTTCTTTATGTGTGTTGGGAGTAATGAGAATGAGGTGAAGGATCAATTGTCCACTTTGATAAATCTTAATGAATAAAAAAGGTCTGAAATGAAAATGTTATGTGCTAATCATAATACTTGTGAATTGCCTTGTGATAAAACGCTTGATAGCATTTGAATTGCGTGAAATATTGTATCGTTCGTGTGGTGTGAAATTACTTGTCCGTATTGATTTTTGAACACCCTGATAAGACATGTGAGAGTTATGATGCCAAGGTCATTTTCGACTAGTGAATTGATATAAAGCCGATGAGAACTGATTTCGACTAGTGAATTGATATAAAGTCGATGGAAAATGATTTTGGCTAGTGAATGATATAAAGTCGATGAAAAATGATTTCAGCTAGTTTGATATAAATACGCTGGGAAAAGATTTCGGCTAGGGATATTGTGCCGATGAGAAGTGGTTTCGGCGAGACATTTATTGTTGTGATTTGATGCATTTTCAATGACTTATTGGTACTCACTTTTTGCTTCTACACTTGTGTAGGTTCGATGCCCAGTATTGTGTGATCGTCCTTCTTTTCCTACTTTCTGAGGCTTTTCAAAGGACTATTGAGAGGTAGGTGTTTGTCATCTCGGCGAGCGCGTCTTTTCCTTTTCTTTATGATTTGTTCTATTTGAGAAACAAAGATCGAACCTTGAATTTATTTCTTAATTCTGTACTTTATGTATTTAGTGGCTTGTACACGTGCTAACTAGATGTTGGGAATGTTAATATAAAGAATACATTTTCCATTTTATCTCGTTCTTGATTTATTTTTTTGTTTTTTCTTTCGTTTTCTTCGGGTTGAGGACGACTTGTCTTGGTGGAAATAAACAAGTGTCATCGCGTTTATTTTTCGATCATGACACATTTACAATCTTTAATTTTTTTTTCAAAGACTTGAAATGTATTTCAAATTATACAAATGTATTAGATGCTCTTTATGCTTATGATTTTGGAAATTTCCTTATTGTTTTTCTTTTCTCTTCCATTGTGGCCTCACTTCCCTTTGGAAGACGTATGTGTTATTTTATTTGGCTTACACACAAATTTAGGGTTCTTAAAGGTGTTTGTTATTATGACTTTGGGTTTTGGGTCATGACAACTTTGGCCTAGTCCTTATTCTTGTCCAACCATATTGGTACAAGTTTTCATCTTTTGAATGTATTCTATCATAGATGAGTTGCCTTTGTTTGTGATTTGTAATCATTGTCATAAATTGTATGGTGGACTGATAACCACGCCAATTGAGGTTGATTCACAAAAGCTAGCTATTTGGAATTACCTTTGGAGGGCATTTGTTCGTACCATCTACATATCTTTCGAGTTCGTGACACCTTAAAACTAGGAAAATTTGACTTCATCTTATATTTTAGTCATTTAATTATGTATATGTATAAGTAGATATTAATACTTATACAAAGTTGAATAAGTAGACATGCGTACCATACATCGTGACATCTTACACAAATTGTCAGGTAGGACGTGTGTCTACTTATTCTACTTTATTTAAGTTTAAATGTTTACTTATGCATAATCAAAATTGAAAAATAGTGTATGTCTTCTAATTCAACTTTATTTAAATTTAAATGTTTACTTGTGCATATCGAAAATTGAAAAATATAAACATCAGGTAAGATCAAATTATAATACACATTAATAACATTTCCATGATCATGTCAAAATGCTCAACTTCTTCAATTCTTTATCACATAACCCTCTCATTTTTTCTTTTTTTTTTATTTAAAATTAATACAAACATGATGTTTGTGAGATGATTTATAATATTTTAAATTTTTTACATGTACTAAATTCAATATATCACTTTACACTAAATTCATCATGTCATTTTCTTCCAGAATAGAAACGTTCCAGGAGGGACAAAACAATTTAATTGTTACTGTTTTTTAATTCAAATTCTGTATTTTTATTTTTTTACTAGAAATATATTTCTTCAGAGAATTAATGGAATGGTCCTAGGTTCTATTATAGTGCATTCATATGAAGCACTATTAGTGAGACACCTGCCCCTAATATATATATATATGTATCAGCACGACAGAAGCGAATTTAGAATTTTTTAAATATAATGTACCCAGAAAAATATATTAAGTGAAAATTGATCCGAACTTGAATGCACCAAGAAAAATATATTAAGTGATAATTGAGTCTTAATCCTCAAGGTCAAAAGATATACATTTAATCATGTGGACCAGATAGACTTCTTATTGTACGAGTATAAGAATATAATATTATACAAATTTTAAAAATACATACCTAAATATCTATTTTTACAAAGAGATCACCACGAATTCCAATGCCCTATTTTTTTACCTTTAGATTCGCCACTGTGTCAAACTATAGAGAATTTTTAATCTTTTTTTTAAAAAATAAAATTTATGTACGGTATAAAAATTATTCATATAAGTTATAATAGTTAAAATTCAAAAATTAGAAAGTAGTGTAGGAGTTCGAGAAGATCAGAAGTTAATAAAGAACCGTAGGAGAAAATAAAGTGTTACACTCATTGTTTTCTTTTATAGGTGGAGCAAATGGAAGAAGATGTTGTACAAGCCGAAGACTTTGATATTGTTTACAATTTTTTTTTAAAAAAAAATTGTAAATCGCTGCGAAGGCAGCATTTAATTAAATTTTAAAAAAAAAAAAGCTAAATCGCTGCCAGCAGACGCGATTTATTTTTAAAAAAAATTGACTTAAATCGCTGCATGCAGCGATTTAAGTTAAAAAAATAATTTTAAAAAAAAATTGATACACAAATCGCTGCCTAGGCAGCGATATGATTTTTAGTTTTTTGATTTTAATTTATAATAAATAATTTTTAAAAAAATTAAGATAAATCGCTGCCTAGGCAGCGATTTATTAAAAACTCATTAAAAAAAGGTTTTATATTGTAAATCGCTGTCATGGCAGCGATTTCATTTAAAAAAAAAGAATTCATTAAATTTAGCAAATCGCTGGTGTTGCAGCGATTTTGCTTTTTTCGGCGAGCAAAATCGCTGCTCTATCAGTGATTTTACCGTTTTGGTTAAATTTAAAATTTATATACCGTTTTGGAATTTTTATTAACATTTTATACTCATTAGGCTCCGGACTCATCTTAAAGGCATTTATGAAATGTGTTATATATCTATCATTTCCTTCCTTACTATTTCTTCATTTAACTTAGTTTTATTATTCACTAAACACTAAAATTATCTATGAAATTTATCGCTAATTTATTGTTAAATTATTCATAGCTAATAAATTATATTTTATAATTTGTCACTACATAAATTAGCAACGAATTTTAGAGTTCGGAACCTAAAGGGTATAAAATGTTAACAAAAATTCCAAAACGGTATATATAAATTTTTATTTTAACCAAAAGGGCAAAATCGCTGGAAGGGCAGCGATAAGTAAAATCGCTGCCTTGGTAGCGATTTCCAAAACAAATTTTTGTTAATGATTTTTTAATAAATCGCTGCCTAAGCAGCGATTTATTTAATTTTTTATTTGAAATTAAAAAAAAAAAAAAAGTTAGGAGCAAATCGCTGCAAGGGCAGCGATTTGTCTCCAATTTTTTTTTTATATATTTTTTAAAATCAATTTTTTAGAAAAATTTTGATTGCTACTTATTTTTAAAAATCATTAAAAAAATTTTATTTTGGAATAAGTAGTAGAAAAATTTTAAATTAAAATTTCTTTAAAAAATTTAAATTTTATTTTAAAAATTGTAAAAAAAAAAATTGATTGGAAAAAATAAAAAAAAAACAATTTGGAGACAAATTGCTCTTAGTATTTTTAAACTAAGAGCAAATCGCTGCAAGGGCAGCGATTTGTCTCCAAATTGTTTTTTTTATTTTTTCCAATCAATTTTTTTAAATTTATTTTTTACAATTTTTAAAATAAAATTTAAATTTTTTAAAGAAATTTTAATTTTAAATTTTTCTACTACTTATTCCAAAATATAAAAAAATTAAATTTTTTTTTTACAATTTTTAAAATAAAATTTAAATTTTTAAAGAAATTTTAATTTTAAATTTTTCTACTACTTATTCCAAAATAAAAAAATTTTTAATGATTTTTTAAAATAAGTAGCAATCAAAATTTTTCTAAAAATTTGATTTTTTAAAAAAAAAAAAAAAATTGGAGACAAATCGCTGCCCTTGCAGCGATTTGCTCCTAATTTTTTTTTTTTTTTTAATTTCAAATAAAAAATTAAATAAATCGCTGCTTAGGCAGCGATTTATTAAAAAATCATAAACAAAAATTTGTTTTGGAAATCGCTGCCAAGGCAGCGATTTTACTTTTTCCGGCGAGCGAAATCGCTGCCCTTCCAGCGATTTTGCCCTTTTGGTTAAAATAAAAATTTATATACCGTTTTGAAATTTTTGTTAACATTTTATACCCTTTAGGTTCCGGACTCACGAATTTACCGTGAAGCCACATAATTTATCCGTGACTAATTTTTTTCTATTGATTATTGTAATAGTGACTTCGTTATTAAATATATACAAATTTAACATTTAATGAGTGATGTTAAAATTAATAGAATTGTATTTTATTAATATTTGAACAATGTTATGAAATTATAGTTATAAACAATTTTTTTGTCAAATACGTAATTTATGTTCTCATAAAATGTGTGCTTAGTTTAAAACTTTAGTTTGTAACAAGTGATGTCATATATATTGTCATTAATATAGTTTACTTTCCTTATTGAATATATACAAATTTAACATATAATGAGTGATCTTAAAATTAATAGATTGTATTTTATTAAATATTTGAGCAATGTTATGAAATTATAGTTATAAACATTTTTTTGTCAAATATGTAATTTATGTTCTCATACAATGTGTGCTTAATTAGTTTAAAATTGTATTAATTAATTTAATTAAATATTATTTGTAATTAATTAATACAAAAATTGTAATTGTTCGGGTGAAAATCTCCTTTTCAATTTTGAATTATAAATATCCCTCCCTCCCAAACACAATCTTATCCTATGTAATTTTACAATCTTATCCTATGTAATTTATATCTTACCTTTAACATTTTCATATTATCCATCAATGTAATACATTTTATTTTTTAACTTTGTTATATTACCTATAGCTTTACTAATTTTATATTTTGTTATAGATTTTATATAAGTTCATTAAAATTATAAGAGAATTAATATTTTTCTATGAATTTGTTACAAAATTTGATAATTTCTCATGATTGTTTTTATATTGCATGCATTAAATATTTATGTATATATGTGTGTGCATAAATGTGTGTATATTTTAAATTTTACGCCTCTCTTAATTAGTTTATACTGTCTAATACATATAAAAAAGAAAATTGTCATGGGTGAAATATTCCCAAAATTTATTGACAATATAAATAGTAATCTTTCAGAAATTTATAATAGACATAACTTATATTTTGATTAATTATTTTTATATTATTTATGTTAAAATATGTTCATATGTGAACTTTGGACTTGGAGAACAAGGGCATTAGTAGAGATGGATGAGGGTTAGTCCAACCAACCACACTTCATCGGAAAATAATATTAAATATGTATAAAATCGAAGATATTAAAATAAATAAAAATATAACATAGCGCATTTTGTGGTTTGATCCTTAATATTTACTTTGAGGTTGCTAGTCAGAATCGAACTCATAAGACTTTGCTTGCGAAGAAGCACAATGTTGGATCAATGCACATTTTAGGGTGCAGAATTAATTATATGATTCTTATTTAGATATATACATGTATACATCGTGCATCTCTTCTTAGATCCTCCTATGAATATGTTTATAAGATTATGACTCAGTGTTTTTACACTAGATATCAGGGTTTTGATTATTATCAAATATATAAATACTCATTTATCGAACATAAACATTTAATTTTTATTCTTAAAATTTAGCTATTTAATTATATTTATTCAATAAAATATTACACTTATAATTCCACCATTTTAACAAATAAAAATATATTTATAATTACTATACATTATGTTGTTTGTAATTACAATAAATTCAATATGACAAGTAACTTTCCAAAATATATATATATATATATATATATATATATATATATATATATATATATATATATATATATATATGTACTATTCCAATCTTTTCTTACCCCATTCTCCTCTCCAGTTGTACCACAATTAATTATGACTCGTACATTATGCCTCTTACACACACACAACTTACAATATAACTATTTCTTCTCACTTTTTTTTAGTTTCCTTTCTCATATATAATAATATAAATATACATATATATTCTCTCTTTAGAAACATTTTGTCTTCAATAAAGTTATCACTTCTATCAATCAAGGTAATTTTATCATTCTTTCTTTAGATATTTGTATGTGTATGCTATTTATCTTTGGAGGAGGTAGGTATATAGGGATCAGAGGTGGATTTAAAAATTAAGTTTTAGTTTGGTTATAAATTTTGAAACATTAAATATCTGTTTAGCTATGATATTGCACTATATATTGAAATTATGGTCAATTTCTTTTGGATTTTTCACTCACGAAACTTCAAAAAACAAAATCAAGTAAAGTGTTTGTCTAAATACTGCTTCATATTCTAAAAATCACATTTCAAAGACTCAATTTTTCAAGTTTTATGTTTCAATTTCAAAATCTATATATGATCAAAGTTTAATTTGTTCACCGTAATTTTTAGAAATTATGAGTTCAGAATTTAATAATTGCTGAAATCCTTACATATTTATCTATGATATCAAAAAAGAAAAGTATTGAATTCAGATGTCCCTAGTAAATTGTGATAGGCATTTGCTGCCCCTAGTAGGTTTGATGTATGTATATATCTTTGTTTAAATGTTTTATTGATACTCCCTTCGTTACTTTTTCTTGTTATATTTTGCATGTATGAACTTTGATCAACGTTTTTAGATGTATTTTTTCATCGTATTCATATTAGAAGGGGTGTAATTCAATTTAGCTTAATTTGAAAATTAGTCAAATTGTTTCTTGTAAGGTGAAATTGTATATTATGAGTAATTGTGTTTGTGTTTTTACTAATAAATGTAGGTAGATATAGCCAATTGTTGAAACACAAGGAGATCAAGCTAAGCATCCAAATCTTGACTTAAAACAAAACATATCATCATCACCTAGGGTTACATCTCTAAGAGCACAACCTTTAATGGAAAGAATATCATCACCTACAAGCTCATGTGTGTCTCGGGAACCGAGCCCCGACGACAAAGAGTTCTCAGAGAAGATTATGATGCTTCTGGGTTGTCCTTCATGCTTAATGTATGTCATCACACCAGAAGAGAATCCAAAATGTCCCAAATGCAAGAGAACTGTCTTGCTTGACTTTTTCAACGAGGAAAGGATCAAGAATTCAAAGACTTGATGTGATCATCATGATCTTCTTTCGTGTGATGAGTTATATGTTGTTCGGATTCTAAAAAAATTATGTTATGTGTGTATTGGATATTAGATAATTCCATACGAATATTGTAACAACAGTTTTGAAGAGTCCGACAAAAATTATATTATGCATTTGTTGGATCTTAAATAATTCCATACGAATATTATGACAACAGTTTTGAAAAGTCCGACATGAGTGATGGAAATAAGGTGTATGGGATACTATTGTTTGCTAATGTAGGGTTTTTTAAGTTTGGGACAGTTGTTGAGGTACTAATGGTCATGTTTTGCTTTATAATGGTTTTGTCCTAATAATTTATAAGGTGCTCTCCTTACTAAATGCATTCATATTTAGTTGTCAACGTACAACTATTCTTATATTATCATTATCATTATCATATAACTATATTAGACAAGTAATACATGTTTTACTCTAGTGACGGAATAAATTTTTTTATCAAAAATGTTTAAGATTCAATATATATGTAGAGAAAATAATGTTTTATCTATATATATAGTATAGTTTTCTGTATATATAGTATAGAATCTTCTGATGAATTAGGATGTTCAACAGATCACCCTTCAAACTATACGTAACTCCATCACTGCTTTAGGGTTTGGGTATAAACATTAACCGTGGCACCAAGTAACAATAAGTCGCGGTTAAAACTTAGGTTTTTCTCCCTTGCACCGCAAGTTTGAATATGTGAATATTGACACTACTTCCTCAAAAAGTGACACCCTAAAGATATGTGACACTCAAAATTTTCAAATCTTAAATACGTCTTATATATAGTGTTTATTTATATATTATTATATAATTTACTTACTAAATATCACGTATTTTTCGAGAAAAATATTTTATTTATATCAAACACACCAATGCTTATGATTATTTTGTGGAAGAAAGCTTCACATGTTGCAATTGGCTGGACTAACTTTGGTCATACTCTTCAAACAATTAATTAGCTAAAGAACGCGTCATTTGTTCAGATATTTTTTATTATTCATTATGAAATGTTATTTTAAAGAGCATATAATATAACATAACATTTAAAATTTATTTTTATAAAAAAAACACTTAATTATTATAGTAAAATACTGTTATAGAGTTTAATTATTATAGAAAGATTTTACAATACAGAACACTTCTACGGAATAGTTAGAAAGTTTGTCTCGATTCACTATAGCGATGGTAAGATTTTACTATACAAAACAGCTCTCGATTATTGATAACTGAGACTTCTAGTTAACAATAGAGAAATTTGGATCAAACGATGACCGATCGATCGCCATATGTCATATAATTAAACTCTATTTATAAGAAAATAATATCATCAATATATTCATAGTCGAATTCAAAATTTGATAGTATTTATAATTACCTAGGGAATTTTGAGAAGTTCAACATAAACTACAAGTTGTCAAAAGGCTGGCAAATTAATAATAATAAGTATGCTCACGTCTTTATCAATATGTAGATAATTAATAACAACAATAGTTGGTGAGCTAACTATTTGCCACACCTTTTGCAGTAATTATTTAATTTAATTTGAGGACTTTGCATTCAATGATATGTACTATGATCGTTACTATAATCAACATTCATCTAACCTTCATGAATAGGGCATATACTTAGGGATGGCAATGGAACAGTGCGGATACAATCGTGTGAAGGTAGTGGTGGAGTCACTAACTTAGTGTAGGTTTGTAAAAAAACTTTTCAGTTATTTTAAGAGAGTGTAAAATTAGATATATAACTCATAATAACTACGTATTCATTTAATCTCTATATATATACTTTACATAAAAAAAAAATGGTGTATGATATGCACCTGACCACGCTTCGCCTAAGGTGACTCCGCCTAAAACAATGACATTATTTTGATTTTGACAAATGAAGCATAGTTGCGATAGTACAAATGATTGAGCAGATAACTTTGATAAGTTCGTATTAATAGTGTTATTATATGTCTAATAAAAAGAGTTTCTGCTTTATTCGCCTCTAATTTATCTAAATTAAACTAAAGTGAAACTTCTCACCTAGCCAGAGGCGGAGCTAGGTGAGGGTATCGGTGAAGACGAATCCATTAACTTTTTCGTAGACCCTATATTTATACTTTAAAAAATTAATTTTTTTTTATATATTTTGAAGTTAAATGATTACTTAATATAAAAATATGTTATAAAAAAAATCGTATAAATTGAGAAAAAAAATGATAGAGAATCCAATATTTACTCTAGCATAAGAAGTGGGGAGCTTTAGGAAAATATATTATTGGTCTAATTTTCGTTTTTTGACCATTAATACCTTCAAATAATACTAGATATATTCTATATTGAATTTAGTTAGATGACTATGAGTTCACATGACCTTTTCTTTATACAATTATAAGTGGAACCTAAGGCATAACACACAAACTAGTATATTGCAATTGATATAAATTAAAATTAGAGCTAGCGCAATTTACAAAATTAAAATATTTGTATAATTTGCTTCTGATCTCGATAAAACCATTCATTCATGTTGTTTTAACAAAAAAATCTCCAATTTAATTTGGTTATGTTGGCAACCTCAACCACTAAACACCTTCAAACTTAATTACTGTATGATAGAAGTTGTAGATACTTAGCTTCTATATAAAAAATGAATATTTCATTTTATTTGTTCATTTAATTAGTCAATTAAGAGAGTTTTATTAATTTTTTCTATACTATTCTTAGTATTAATTAATAACTATATAAAGTGGTATTTGTCAAATTTAGAATTTTAAAATATAATTAATAAAGATAGTTTAATAAAATACATCTTTAATTAAATCTTTTTAAGAGATGTCAGATCAACGATGATAAAACATGATTCAATTAACTTTACATATAAACTAGTATATCTTTGTAAAAATGCTAGACAGTCATGTTGACCTAGTGCCTACTTACTCCACTTTATTAGATGCAGTGGTTATTCAATATTTGAACTAAAGGATCCATTTAGTTGCGGAGTTATAATTTTCAATTAGGGAATTTAAAATATGAAAAAATAAACATATAAAATAATCAAAGAAGATTTAATATCTATTATATATATCTAAAAAATTATTTTAATTATATATAAATAATATTATTTTTGTTAAAAAGAATTCGGATGAACTCCTAGTAATAAGATGGCTCCGCCACGGGACACATTGCAATAAATGTTTCCATAAGAAAAATGTCCTTAAAACAAAAATTAAAAGACAATAACACCTCTATAAGTGCTAGACAGACATGTTAATTAACCTAGTGTATATATGTCTATCACAAGAATTGTTTCTTGCTTTATGTTCTGTCAATGTAGCACATCATTATTAGCATATATGAGAAACATAGAAAGAAAATATTATTTCATCTGTCCCAATTTATATTGAATCACTGTTATTTTTTGTCAGTTTTAAAAAAATGATATATTTTTATATTTAGTAACAATTTAAGAGTTTTAAAATGTTTATTTTATTCTTAATGAAATGATTTTTCGTCACACAAATTTCTATTACTTATTTTAGGCCATAAGTTTCAAATGTGTTTTTTTCTTTCTTCATTCGGTGTCAAGTTAAACTACATCACATAAATTGAAACAGACGTAGTATCTCCTAAACCTAAAAAAAATAAAAGGAAGTAGAAAGTATGTTACTCACTTTTCATTTTTTTTTTTTTAAAAAATGTCCACCTGACGTCTGGTACCTTAACTGACTGCATTGGAACCGCAACTAAAAAGTTGGATCGGCATTGCAGGGCCCGTTCTAGAGATAACGTATCGAACATGATTTTCTTCAACCTATAGCTCGAACTCGAAATTTCTAGTAAAGCAATCCCACCATTTGCACATTTACACTGCAACCCATGTTGGCCTCTTTCCATATATAAATCTAACATCAATTATGACTACCTTCCCAACTTGGACTCATCAATAACAAGGGTCTACCTAATTTCTCTATAGTATTATTTAGGCTGTGTCTAGGTCAATTTTTATGATAATGCTACATTTCCCTGGGGTTAACTATTAGACACTATATAAGAACTAACTAGAAGGATCAGGTCCTTTAGTTTGTAGTTTACCAATCGAACTATCATATTTGTTAATCATCAAACTCATGATTCAATCCTAGTAGTAAAAGAAGATATTTCAAAATACAAAACATTGAAATTATATTTCACATTTGTACTTTTGGAACGACGATTACATTTATCCCCCATAAATGTATAGATTACAATTACCAATCATATTTCAAATAACAATAAATTAGTTAAGTCCAAGAGTATGCCAAACAACATTAAAAACAAAAGAGTAAATAGTGTAACATTATGAGAAGATGTTATATAACGATAGGACCACGTTCATATAAGTGTTGAGGCAATCTAGGAGTAGGAACAACTTGTAGAGGTGTTTGCATATAAGTAACAGTTCCAGGACTCTCCAACATGTCGATGTCATCGCGCTCGATTCCAATTGGTGGAGACCATTCAAAATGGTGTAACAAGTGAGCTAACATAGAAGTAACCATATTGATAGCAAGATTTGTACCAGGACAAATACGTCTACCAGCACCAAATGGTAAAAGTCGAAAATCATGTCCCTTCATGTCAATATCCTCTTCAATGAACCTTTCAGGTCTAAATTGTAAAGGATCTTTCCATACTTTAGGATCTCGTCCAAGTGCCCATACATTAACATGTACGATTGTACCCTTAGGTATGTTGTAACCACCAATTTTGACATTAGCACTAGCCAAGTGAGGGAGCATTAGTGGAGTTGGAGGGTGTAGCCTTAGTGATTCTTTAACTACACTTTGTAGATAGGTGAGTTTCGACATATCGGATTCGGTTAGGACGCGGTCCGACCCGATAACCCGGTCCAATTCTTCTTGGGCCTTCTGTTGAACCCTTGCGTTCTTGACTAATTCAGCCATAGCCCATTCAACAGTTATAGCCACTGTATCCATTCCAGCTGTCACCATATCCTGTAATAATTAATTAAAAAAAATTAAAATCATAGAAAATTAAAATTATTCAAGATTTAGTATTTTATTTATTTACTTAATTCATGTTCAAATAGGATTTGTAATTAAATTTATATAGGCATAGATTTTAAATCTATTTTTTTTAGAAAAAAACAAATATACCCCAAACTATCGTAAATATATGCAGTTACCCTCTGTCATACTTTTGGACATTGGTGCCCCTGCCGTCCAAAAACTAGAGCATAAATACCCTTTATACTAGAAGACATACGTGTCATAATCTTATCCATCGACCCGACATTTATTAAATATCATATCGACGAATAAGATTGCGCCACGTATCCCTATTTAGTCTTCCGTTAGAGTGAAGGCATATATGCGCTAGCTTTTGGACGATAACCAATGCATCAATATCCCAAAAATATGACGGAGAATATCTGCGTACCATTTACATTAGTTCAGGGGTATATTTCTCTTTTTCCCTTTTTTGGTAACATAGGATGGGGGAGGATTATGGTACACATTCAAAAGTAGTGTAGTGGAGAATTATTGAGTTTATGATTATTATTTTCTATTTTTGATAATTGATTCATTATTAAATAATAATTTAGTTTATACTTTTTCTTCTGGTGGAAGACATGTTTGTTAATGATCACGAAAACTTGAAAAAAGATTGTGTTGTTTTCCACTTGTACACCTAACTCGTCTATTTCTTTAATCACTTTCATTAATTTACTATATATGCTTCTTTACTTTATTTGGTCCTCTTAACCTAAAATTGAAGAAAAATAATTGAGTTGGAAATTTGGAATTGTCCTTGTAGGGAAATTTAACTAACTCAATCGAAAAGAATATTTTCTAAGTTACAATTTACATGACACCATCTAAATTTCAAGATTAAACGATTTTTTTTAATCATGATTTTTCATATGTAATATGTAAATTTAGTGTCAAAAAACTATCTTTCATGTATGAATTAACCATTAAAGTATTAAATATGGAAAAAAAATGTTATATATATTTTTTAGACAGACTAAAAAAAAGTATCGCATTGGGATGGAGGATAGTAATGTAAGGGTTTCGTAATATACTTACCCAAAGGAGGCCGATAACAGTGTCATCACTTAGTTCATATTCTTTTTGTAGAGTGAGCAAAGCATCAACAAAGTGTTGTTTGGTTTCACCAGTTTTTTTCCTTGCAAGAGTGTGTTCTTCCATAATAACCCTAGTAAACCTATCCACATGACTATCTTGTGCCTTAAGAGCTTCATTATCATCCTTGAAAAAACAACTTAGCCATGGAACAAAGTCACCTAGGTTAAGTTTTCCTCCAATTTTCATCCCATTTGAGACTATCTCTTTGAGTTCTTTACCTTGTTCATCAACATTACCTTGTGAGTCCATAAACCTTTTACCAAATGTTAGTCTTGTTATGTTGTTGAATGCTACTAATCCCAAGTAGCTCCTCATTATCAAGCTTTTACCTACACATTTGCATATATCAATTAGTCATAGTTTGTGGAGTATCAAACCAGAGCTGATTGAAAGTGAAAACAAATTGTCTACTTGTTAAGGTTATCGAAAAATAGGATATATAATATCACCGTTGTATGGACGTAATTAAAGAGGGAAAAAATAGGATATGTGGGATTGAAAGTGAAAACAGGTTATCTACCTGTTATTGAGCCGTTATAAAACATAAAAATAAAAAGACATACATTATCACCCTCTAATGGGCTATTATTGAACATTGTAAATATTTGATTGAGGCCAATAAGGTCGTTGTTATTAATTAGGATAATGTGTTCCATTATGTACAATTTTTTAAGTTCCAATGTGATGGTGTCTATGTACTTTGAATTTTCTATATACATTTGTAAAGTTAAAGGTAACTCATTAGGGGCATGTTTGGTTGGTTGGTTGGGGGGGTATTTTTGTCTAAATATTCTCTTATTTGATTGATTAAAATATATATTTTTAAAAAATCTCAAAAAAAAAAAATAAGTTCCCTTAAAAATGTGAAAAAATGTCTTCTTTAATGAAACGACATTACATTCTATAACACCCCACCCTTACACCCTTGCACCCTTACACCCTACCCTATAATGGTCATAAGAATTTAAATTGTGGGTTCTAATCTTTAAGATCTTAACATTAAACTTATTATATTTTTAAAGTTATGAATTTTATTAATAATTATGACAATTTTAGCAAATTTTTTCATATAAATTATGTTTCGCATTGAAAATGTTAGATTCAGATGAATTCAATATCGTAAATAGGATCTACACCTATCAATTCTCATAATCTTTATCTAAATTGAATTATAAATATATTGTGATTATAATTTATACTTACACACCAAACACAAAAGTAAATAAAAAAAATTCTTTTATTTTTCGAGAAAATATTTTTCTTTAAAAGATTTTCCTTTCTACCAAACACACCCCTAGATGTCACTTTATTTTTACCAAACCTCCTTATAAAGTTGAATTACAAACAAAAATAAAATTATTTGTCTCTAAAGAGAATCTTGTCTTGCACTTTTTCATCGGTTTTGTTGATATTAGGTGCGCCCCAATATCCATATTAAATTATTAATTAACCTTTTAAAGAATTTATTTAATTTAACTTATATAGAGTAGTCTATTTCCTCTTATTTTCACCTTACATCATTCGAGTTTTAATAGTCAAATTTTAAATTTTATTATTTAAAAATACACATTGAATATTGAAAATAATTATGTATTGAGTTTATGATAGAAGATTCATAATTGAAAAAAATATTTGTGATTGTTCTAGAAGAAATGAATGAAACAAAAAATTAATACGATAGAGTTAGGACAATTATTGTATGAGCTCTACTCAATGCTAGATGTAGAGACGCATAATAGATTGATATGAATATCATGAGTTATTCTGTAATAAAATCAGATATTGCTAATATATATACCTTTCTTCTCGGTTCCTTCTTCTATAACCAAAAATCATATATAAATTAAATATAGAATATGAAAATTTTAATATTTTTACCCTTCTTCCACTCCAATATAATATATAGTAAGTAGTAATTATTTTTACCCTTCTTGTACTCCAACTTTAATTTTTTAATTAGAGTAGGGTAAGTCAATACTGACTCCTAACTAGTTACTCTCTTTTTCTTCTTTCTCTAACAGTTAGATATTTGATGGCTTCACTTAAATAATACAAAGTTTTTGTTTTTACCTATAATAAGATTCAAATTTATAAAATGCATGTACTTGACCAAAATATCACATATTGTGTTATCACTACTTAGACTATGGTCATAGGGACTTTACTAACTTTATTTTGTTCTCATATGTGTGTAGATTAATGGTTGGTTTAGTTGTCATTTTCTTTTCTTTTTCTAATAACAAGACTTAAGAACTTTTATGACTTTGTTTATAAAATGTAAAAAATTGCATGTCATTTACACTTTTTTGAAATTTGAATAACTCAATTATGTAGTAGTCAATGTAAATTTGTACTTTTATGTGGAAGAGAAAGGGAGTTGGTCTCCTCTATTTCTTATTTAGTAGTATTAGTTAGTTTTGTTATTTTGTTATTTTCTCCTTTTAATTTTATCTTAATTATACTTCGTTTGAGTTAAGATTCTATTAAAAACAGCTTTCATATAAAGATAGAAATAAAATTTATCTACACCTTTATATTTCTATTGTAAAACTAAATTAGGTATGTTTTCATTGAAAAACTTTAATATGTGGCTAGAAAAAGAGAATATTTACTTCAAAATGTGATGATCCTAGACAAGAAGAATCTAATGAATTGAAGTTTGTATCCCCTAAAAAAAATTATGAACAAGTATGGACAAAACATGGAAAGTAAAAAAGGAAGAATAAATATTGTCAAACATCTTTATAATGATATCATTTATCTGAATATTATTTAGTTGTTATTAGGGGTGTGCGAAAATTATTTTAATCGATAAATCAAATTAAAAAATACTATTAATTTATCAAAATTGGTTTAACGGTTTTAAATAATTTTTTAACTTTTTTTGTTTGTTTTTTGATTTTATGATTTTGGTTAATGATTAAATCAATAATCCAATAAGATTATATTAAAATTACTGTTTAATTAGATTATATTAAAATTACTATTTAATTCCATATTATAGAACAATAACTTCAGTATTCTACCAACTTTATTTCTTAAATTTTAGTATTACTTTCTGTTGTAGGCAACACAAACTAGACTCTTTGCCGCTCTATTGTGACACCTTCTCACTACACCACAAAATAAGTTTTAGCTGTAATTAGCATTTTTTGTAAATGTCGCTAATATGTATAGCGATATTATATTTAATGACGATTAACTAATGTCGATAAAGACTTTAGCATTTTTTATTATTGTACATATTTTTTGCCGCTAAAAGTTATGTTTATTTTACTGTCTCTCTTCTCGACACAAACTAGTATTACGTTCTCTCTTCTCAATTTTAGATTAAACTTTAACAAAGAAAACAATTATTGTTGTTTCCGCATTTTTTTGTATGAGTCTTTACAAGGAATTTAAACAATTTAGTTTGTGAACATCATGTATATATGATTATTATGAGCATTTTCTTATCGGTTAAACCGAACACTGAACTGTTATGGCCCAAAAGTTGGGTAATTGAAAATCGATAAATCGGTTTAAAGTGTTCACAAATTCAAAAGACTTAAATCAAAATGATAATGCACAAAACCGAACTGATCAGTATGCACATGTTATAGTGAAAATATTATTATAAAGAACATATAAAATAACATGACATGAAAAATTAATTTCAAGTAAAGTTGACAGTTATAAGGAAATATTGTTATCGAGAATGACTGATCATATTAAAAATTCGATAATCTATTAAGTTATTGAATTTCCATAAACCCGTCTATTTTTTTTATTAGTAGTGATATATAAAGGGGAAAAGTGAAAAAACATACCTTGCTTTGTAGAATCTCTAAAGATGTCATGGATCATGGAAGTGACTTCATCTTCTCTAATTGGTCTAAGAGCTTCAATTCTCTTTGAAGTAAAAAGTTCAAGATTACATAATTTTCTCACTTTCACATAATGATGTCCATAATCAGCCCAAATTAAATCACTCCCATTTCTACTCACATTTGCCAATGGTTTAGTCCTAAACCTATCAGCCAAATTTTGGTCATTATCTTTCAATACTTCCTTAGCTAATGTTGCATTATTTATCACAACATTTAGTTGTGAACCTAGGTAAAATGAGAAAATAGGGCCATATATCTCCGACCACGCGGCGAAGCATCGGAACCTTATCGGCTCTATATCGTAGAGGTTTCCGATGATAGGCCATGGCCGCGGACCGGGAGGTAGCTTGGCTTTCAATCGTCGATAGAAATTGTAAGCAATATATATAAGAAATAGTGTTAAGGAAGGAAATGCTAAAGAAAGAACCATTTTGGAAATATGTAATGTGTAATGTGTTTGGGGAAAATGAGGAAACTAATGGTCCCTTTTAATAGGGAATTTTTTTAGATTTGTATATAAGTTATCATCTCAGCAATAATGTCTAGACATTAATTTTCTTATACCTAATAAGGTATGAAATCGAACTCTTACGATCTTACCAACAAGATAAGAATTTAGATAGTCAGTTAATTAGGCTACTAAGGTTTCTCTGCTATACGATAGTCTATTACTTTACGTAAGTGTTTTTAAAAAAAATAAAACCGGAGTAGGTAAATTTTTTTATCCATATCAGCATTTTGTATAGAGGTTATTTATCTCAACAAAATAGTGCATCGACATTAATCCCCTCATACCTACTAATTGATCATGTATCTAACAAGGTAAAAGTTTAGATAGTCAATTAACTAAGCTACTAAGACTTTTAAGTGCTTTTTTAAAATTAAATAGGGGTAGGTAAAAAATATTTATCCATATTAGCATTTCATATAGAAGTTATTTATCTCAATAATAGTGTATCGACATTAGTCCTCTCATACTTACTAATTGATCATGTACCCAACAAGGTGAAAATTTAGTTAGTAAATCAAGCTACTAAGATTCTTTCGATATCTTTATTTATAAAAAAAAGGGGGATTAAGGGAAGGAGAAATGAAAAAAAGATTACAATGTGGAAAATTAAACTATCTCATCAAAGTGAGATTCAGATAATTAATCAACTAAACTACTAAATCAAGAGTAGCTAATGAGACTTTGACGAATAAACCATTATTATCTGAATAATAGCTTAAAAGGGAACATGTGTGTAAATCATCAATTTTTATTCCATTAGTTCATGTTCTAGAAACGAAAAATAATAATTAAATTCATGTTTTGATTTTATTTATTTTTTTATATAAAATTACAACTTGTTGGTATATTTTATTACTGACCATAATTATTCATTTTTCAACTTTGATGTGTGTTAGGTGGATCAATTTGTTGGATGATTTGTTTTGTCACTAATGATGATGATCCCACTTTCCTATGGTGGTATTAATTGAATTATTGCTTCCTAATTATTTTTGTATTTTAATATTGAAAAGAATTTCTTCTTTTCCATTCCTTTGAATGAATTTTTGTTGTTGCACTAAATTACTTACGTGTGTAAATATACAATTCAAAAGTGAATATTTATCCGAACAAATAAGAAGTCAATTTTTTTAACATTTAGGTTATAAAAACACTTGGTAATCTAATAACATTTAATCTTGTTTGTAATAAATTTTAAAGCGATAAAAAAAAATTAAAATCACAATAAAATATGAAGAAGCATAATTATATTAATAAAGATAGTGGGGCCTAGATTCTACTCTCCTACGATTTATTCATGATTCGAGAGCTGTTAGTGACGTATTCTCGAACTAGGATGATTTAGATTTGACCTCTCTATATGAATAATCCATCAATTTGCGGAGTATTAAGGATCTTGATCTCTTTATGAAACTTCCGTGATGTATTTTCAGAGAATTTAGTATCTTTTATATAGGCATAAACTAGGATTTAAGGCTAAGTAGCCTCTAAGAATAGAGTTAAACACAATTTGTAAAGTCCTAACTCGATACAAGTGTCTTTCCACCTAAATTTGATAGACTTCTATACTTGTGGGTAAATATATACAATATGTGCAAGTAAAAAACACTTTGAAGTGAATATTTATCCGAACAAATAAAAAGTCAATTTTTTTTAGCATTTAGGTTTACATTTAGTTGTCAAATAATATTTCATCCAACAAGTGCTTCTCTACCCAAATTAAATAGAATTCTATAACTAAATTACTTACGAATGTATACATTTAGAAGTCAAGAACATTTTGAAGTGTATATTCATCCAAACAAATATGAAGTCAAATATGCTTTAGCATTTAAATTGTAACACTTAGCAATGTAATTAGATAATATTGAATTGAACAAGTGCTCTTCCACCCAAATTAAATAGGCTCTTATCACTAAATTTACCAACCAAACCTAATTTTTTATTCTTTATTATGCTTATCCAATATCAAAACAAATAAATTATTTATTAGATTTGAAAATATAACTTACGAAAATTTTACTAATTCAATTGATTTCATCCATTAAAAAAAGGAATTGAATTTCTTTATCTTATTAAATAAAAAATAAGAGAGAGTATTTATAGGTTGTCACAAACTAAGTTGCACTCATTTCTAAGTTGACAATTAAATTCTATGCCAAATGATTGAGTATCCAATTAATTTAATGATCTTAGGTTTGGTGGATGACATTTTTTTGTTTTTTTTATATGTTTTATTTTATAAATATAAATAAAATCATGGTATATCAAGATTCTATTTCCTTTGTGGTCGTGCGAGGCAGTTGTCTGCATAAATATTTCGTAGTGGAATATATGGTTTGATAATTGCTTTTTCGAGAGTCGTGATGATATTATTGAGAATTTTTTTTATCAAAATATTTTTATTTTTCACTTTTGTCAATTAGTTTATTAGTATTTCTGTGGATTTTTAAAATTCTATTTCATGTAACTTGATAATGGAAATTTTGAGTCGTAGATATAAAATCATTTATACATAAAACCTATTGGTTCTGCAATTTAAAAGCCTTTTGATGTTTATCAGTGGTGATATACAATTAAACTACGCATTCTATAATGAAGATTTTTATACGTGTGCTAACAATTGTACGTGTAGACAAAATTAGACATATGCAAGTTCGACAAAACTTAATAGTCTTTGTCTATATCTTATATATATTACTTTGTATTAATAATTATATAAATTGTATACATCAATCAAATTTAGAACATGGTTACTAACATTTGAGGTCATTGTCTTATAATTCAAAAAATCGTAGATTTGCTTTTATGTAAAAGAGATTAGTATTACGGTCCAAACCTCGCAACATAGAAAATGATGTAACAAATTATAATGTAAGAAATCGAATTTCACTGAAAAAAGTGATAAATCGAACCGTTACTTTAAAAAAAAAAAAAAGTGTGATTTTTAAGAAGCCAATGACAGATGAAAAAGAGCCAAAAAAAAAATTGTTAATAAATCACATAAATAAAAAATAGTACTTTTAGTATAAATAGTCAACCAAAAATTTTCCTTTATAGTAAAAAAATAATTTAAAAGTAACATTAATATATAATTTAGATCTGTAATTATTGTGACAAAGGACTAGTGGTATATTAATACTTTATTATTTATTAAGCACCACTAACATAAAATTTGAATATGTACATGAATTAGCTAAATGGGATTTTACAAATAAAGTACACTTTATGGAAAGGGCTTTAACACACTGCTGAACAAAAATAATTATACAAGTATTCGACAGTTATCAACATATGTTTTTTTTTTAGATATTATAAATTATTATTTTATTTTGATAATCGAAGGTGAAGTCAAAGTTAGGAGTTGGGAGGGTTGGGGGTTTTGGGGGAGTTTTTCTTTTTTTTAGATATTATAAATTATTATTCTAATTTGATAATCGGAGGTGGAGCCAAAGTTAGGAGTTGAGAGGGTTGGGGGTTGGGGGAGGGGGGGGGAGGCTTCTAAATCGATATATTTGGGGGTTTACATGTTAATATACATATATTTATTTAATTTTCTAATACAAATATAGGGTCAACGAAAAAGTTAGTGTGTTCGTCCAAACTCATAAACCTCCACCTAGCTCCGCCTCGGTTGATAACTAACTTATTTTTTAATTAAGCACCAATAAAGTTCATTAGAACACCATAGCATAGTGAAATCACAAGCTAACTATCTAAATTAGTATACTTAGCTAGTTATACAGTCTAATCTTAAAGAAATAGCTCAAATTTGTCAAAACATCAGAGGCACGTGAGAACTTGATGGAGAAGTTGAACAAGGTTGTAACAAATGTAAGTTCTCTTCTTGCAAATAAAAACAGATCATCAAGTAATTTCCAGCTTGGAGCATCTTAGATGATATTATTGTCACGATCTGAGCATACATTTGGAACGTGATCGACACTTGACAATTATTGTTAGTCTCCAAACGAATTCTGATCCTAGTTGACTATAAGCGAAAGAGTGACTCAAGAATACGCAAACATCAAACTGAAAAGAAATGTTTAATCATCAGTTTACTAAATCTCAAAACTATCTGAATATACTGAGTAGAATTAAACATAAGTTTTAAGTAAAACATCTTAAACTGAAAAGCTCTCCAAAACTGTCTATCTATGAAGTCACTATTGTATAAAGATGAGTGTCGGGACAAGACCCACGACATCTCAAAAAGCTATTACTAACAACTCATAAAATTGGAGTTCTGTGAAGCAAAGAGACCTCACTCAAAAGCTGATGAGCGGATGAAATGATCTGATAACACTCTCGTTGAAGATCTTAATTACCTAAATCTGCATCATAAAAAGATGTAGGTCAAATAACATCAGTATATTGAACATTACGTATATAATATAGCCAAAGTGAAATGACAGAGTGAAAGGACTGCAATAGATATAAATATATACTCTATTGAATGTAAAGATATAAAAGAGTGAAATCATTTAAACTATACAAAATACCTACTTATCTTTGAACTCAACGTATTAAGTGATATGATAAAAATATACTTTTAACTCTATTTGAAAATTCTCTAACAGATAATCATCAATATGAGTATCGTGATGATACAACGTCTCGACCACGCTGCCAGAACTAGACATCTCAACTAAGTGGATCCAATAAAGTTCTGCTCAAAATCAGTTAGGAGTCATCTAAAAAGTATGATCATTTACCCATGTTGGGTACATAATTTATGAGAAACGTGAGTTGTCGAAATTCATCCTTATATCGATGCTCAATACTAATCCCAATAAATATATATTCATGCTCAAATACATAAACATACTCGTTTTCAATTGAGATAATTGCTCAAAATATCCTCTTAATAAAGGTGACTCACTCTCTGAACTATCTCCGAAAACTCTTTTAACTCTTTATTATCAAGGCTCTCTTTCTCAATTTAAAAATGTCATACTTGAAAATCAATTTGTCCCCTCATACTTACTCAAAATGTTCTTTAAACTCTACTCAAAACACGTCTTTACTTTCTCAAAAATCAATTTAAAACAAAAAAAGTATGGTTAAAAAGATTCTCAATAATAACTCAAATGCTGAAAAATAGTCATGAACAATCAACTCAAGAATCTCAATGCAAGGTATATCAACTCAATAATCAGAAATAGAATTCAGAATTCAACAATGGAACTCATCTCAAGAATTATCAAAACTAAGGATGCAATCTTAAATTATTCTTTACTAATAGAAAGTAGATATAGGGCGTGATGACGAACTCAACTCATTTCTAAGAGTAGCATTACATATCTGGAAAAAGAAAGTTCTTGAAGAACTTAATTTATCTTGAGCTTGAGGAAGAACATTGGCTTTCTTGGAGGAAATTCTTGAACTTGAAAATCTTGGGACTTGATCTTGAGAGAAAAAAACTCTTTTATGAAGTTCTTAGAGTGAAAGAACTTAGAAAAACCTTAAATAGAAAGTTTCTCTTTGTATATTGAATTTTTTACATGAAAGTTTTAGGGTTCTTGATAGAGAAGAACTCTAGGTGAGTTTTAAGAGAAATTTTGGAGACTTGAATGTTTAGATTGATGATTGTGAGAGAAAAAATAGTTAGTTGAATGTTATACTCCGTTAAAAAGCTCAAAATGACTCAAAATAGGGTTAAAAGCTTGTGAAAGGACCAAAATAACCATGAACGCGTGCAAGAGGTTATTGAAAAAATTACAGTGAGCCTTCACGGATGACTTTACGGTTCGTTGAAAATTCCACTGGTCGTAGTTGTCATCTATAGAACTTTGACTACATGATAGGGTTTTAATAAACATACATAACTTTTTACTCCAAACTCAAAATGAGACAAATTTAGTGGCGTAGAAAAGATAACTCATAGACCTTCAATTTGATAGGTCACGGGGCCATCTAAAATCATTATATGCTGAGAGATATGATCATTTGAAGTTGACCTAAGTAGTATCATAGATCAAAACTTAATCCATAAGGAAACTTTCAACTTAATATTGTGCTAGAAGATTTCAGTGACCTTAATTCATATCCAAAATCATTCTCACACTAAATAATTGATCTTAACACCTAAGAACAATTTAAGAGTCACCCGATATGACCTTATACGCCAATGAAAAAATGATTCAAATCTTGGTTAAATTTTTTCTAAAGATATTACAATTATCCTCTTTTAAGGCTATTTAAATTTCTATTTCGATATGTCACCAATGACAAATAGGAAAGGGGAGCTTTTGTTCTATGAGATTCATTAATGGTTGGGATACACTAGTATGAATTGAGGTCGTTTTGGGCTAATTGGGCCCAAAGCAAAATAATCAAGGAAAATTTTAGAAATAGCTATTTTTGGGACTATTTATATATTGAAAATAAGTAACAAATTCAAAATTAATTGACATAACATTTAAAAGAAAGTAGCCCAACTCAAATAGCGGTAAAGTTGCTTATACAAATAGTCACGGCTCAATAGATCACTATTATTAAAGATATACATAAACAACTAATGATTCATTTCATTAATAAACATAAATATTGAAATTCTTTTTAAGTCTTGGGTGTTCACTTAATTAATCTATTTCTGAAATCATCAAGTAAATTTTTTTAGAGTTATCGAAATGATTCTAGATACAAACACTTTGTTTGGATCATTATTATCATTATTTCATATTGTATTGTATTGTATGATATGGTAGATACAATGTTTGGTTAGACTGTATTGTTTGTTGTTGTTTCAGAATATTTTAATTGTTTGGTTTGATTGTATCGTACTGTGTTGTAATTTATAAATTTACTAAAATATCCTTAATTCTTCTAGGATAGAAAGTTTGACTAGATTTAAATAATTAAGGTAAAGGGTAAAATAGTATTTTGAAATATTATCTAAAGATATAATTAGAAAAAGAAATTAAGTAACAATGGGAACACATCAAATTGGTTGTTCCTTAAAATATGAGTTTTCATTGTTATGTAACAACGAAATTTAATAATATAGTACAATACATTTTAAATAACAATCAAAACAAACATTGTAGATATAGGAACGATACAATACAATACAATGGATAGTAATGATCCAAACATAGTGTAAGATTCAAGATTATTTTAATATTTTCTACAAATATCTCCATCGAGTATCTAATATTCTAGACTATCTAAATATTTTTGAAATATAAACATCAAAGATATTACTCTACAAAATTCTAGAAAGTATTACTAATATCTAAGATATTTTTGTACCTCCAAAAAATCAACTTCCCATTTTATTTATATACTTTTTGTTATAAATCCATTGAATAGTGGATGATCATTTGGTTTATTCATGAACTACTAAATTCATGTAGGTGTATTCCCTAGATGATATGAACCCCCCTTTTGGATAACAATGTAGATAACTATGTATCTACTAGTTAGATAACTTTTGGGAGTGATATCTCAATACTATAAATAGAGATATCACTCACCATTTGAAATACACTTGAATAGAAGAATAATTATCTTTTTCACCTCTATATCTTGTCTTCTTCTCTTTATACATATATTGCTATGAGCTTGATTTTATAACATGTTATCAGCACGAGACTCTAATAATAAGATCAAGAATTTAGGTATGATTTTCTTCTTTTTTATATAGTTGAATTAAGTATAGAAAGTGAGGTATGTTTCTTTTAACTGTACTAATATTATATATTTATTTCGGTATACGTATAATCTATTGCTTCTTATTCTAATCACGTATGCTTACGCATTATAAAAGAAAGATGATTTTTATATGATTCATAATTTTATTATCTGATGCCTTAACATTTTTCAGTTTATAAAACACGAAAAAAACATATGGAAACATTTTGGTTAATGAATATTGTTTTGTCATTTTTTTAATTTGTTTTTCTTTTTTTTAGTCTAATAAATTTTGTTATGCTTATATGTTTGCACCGTTCATTTGATTCACTAAGCATGTACATCTCCAAAAAGGATTTATGTTTTAATTTGCCATTTAAGAAGAAAATTATGCTTCTATTTGCTATTATTATTATATTAATTGTTACTCTAATCTATGAGATTAATTTCATTTTTTTGGAGTAGACAGGAGAAAAAAATTTCTTTTAGCTTGACAAATAAATAAATTGAGAAAGCATATATTTGTCTCTGGTAAGCAGTGACGCGAATGATGTTATGTCACATAAGAGGTTAATTCCATTTTATTTTGGGCTATAATTTATTAATTCAAGGTAAGACGGTGGACTCAAGTCCCGTCGCATCAAAAGAGTAATACATCGGGTTAAAGTCCGGATGCAACATAAAAAAATGTTTGAGGGTAAGATGGTAGATTCATGTTCTATCGCACCAAGAGGGTAAGACATCATTTGAGTTTTGATGCACCATGATTGGGTTCAAGTCTCATAGAATTATGGCGTAACACACCTTATATGGATAAGACATTGAGTTTGAGTCAATGCACCACAATAATGATAAAATGATGACTAAGGCAAAAATAATATATTTTTGATGAAAAGTTTTGAAATTCATCATATTGAATTTGCTCTATTCCTTGAAAAGAATGTTGTAGCAACATATGATAACTTTGAAATCCGCCCGTTGACTTGCTCCATTCAATCATATGAATGTTGTAGAAGTGAATAATTACTGTGAAAGATGAAAAATAATTAACGATATGAATAAGGGCGTGGATGAACAAAATTATAATAGTCATCATTGTGGTAGTTATAAAAGGAGGAACAATATGGGTTCTCCAAATGGTCCTTCAAAATGTGAAGGTAATATATTTTATCATCAAAATGGTATGAAAGGTCATTGAACCTGTGATTGTTGTCGACCCAATAATTTGACAAGTTTATAAATCCTCCATCAAAAGAAAAGAAGATAAAGTGATGGTACACTCGATCTTTCAAAGTGATGTTGAGGTGAGTCATGTAAATATGTCAAATATATAGGTATGACATGTTTAAATGGTTATAGTCAACTCACGAAGAGATTGTGACTTGTAATAAACATTGTGAATGTATGCCTATTCTTGAAAGTGAATATGAAAAAATATGAAGGAAAAATATGAATAAGAACATATTCATATATGATTGAATATATGTCACAACTCACCTCTACGGGAGGTTTGAGAGAAATAAATAAATTTTATTTGACAGAAACGGTCAATGGTCGTGTACGTTTATACGTCATAAATATTATGGTATGTTTATTGTGAACTACAAAAAGGACAAAAGAAAGAAAATTTTTTGCCTACAAAGGTTGTGTCATGACCAAAATAAAATTATTGTGTGACAATACAACTTTGTCATTGATTGTGTACCTATGATATAATAAAATTAAAGCAAGAAACATAGCTTCCTCGTAATATTTTTACCATGACAATAATAATATAATTTCCTCCTTGAAGGAGATGCTCACTATAGGGATGGTGTCATGCAATATGTGATAGTACACACAATTAATAGCAAGATTTGTGTTATTACCAGAGGAATAATAAATGGGTTGTAGTAAGTCTCAAAAGAAACTTTTTAAGTTTCGAATGAATTAAAATAAAATATTGAGAATATAAAAAGATTTATTATCTTTAGATTACTACAATCGAAGCGGGTTATAAATATTAATGTAAAAGGTTATTGTTTCCTCTTGTGCTGATGAAATCACATGTAAAAGCAAATTGTAAATGTACTGAAATAAAGATCAGTTGGCAGGATCGGTTGGCCATTTCGATTAAAATATGATGCAAAAATAATTGAGAATTCACATAATTATATACTGAAGAAATTATATATTATATTCTTCAAGAATTCTCTTGTGTTGCTTGTTCTCTTGATAAAATGATCATTGTACCAGCTAAGGTTGGGACTGTAACTCCCTGAAAATTTTGGAACATATAAAAAGAAGGTGAAGATGGGCCCATTCACCTGCCATGTGGATCATTTGCAACTATATGATAGATGGATCTATGTGATGATCACATGTACTTTGTTGTCAACTTACAAATTGGTGTTTGTAAAGTTGTTTGCTCGAATTGTTAAATTAAGAGCAGAGTTTCAAACTATGAAATTATATTGATAATGCTGGTTGATTCAACATAAATTGTATGCCTCTAATTATAGCTAAATCATGGTTATGAAAATAAAACTCCCAAATAAGATTTAGTATGAGATAATTTTATTGAACATGTAGCAACACATGTATGCGTCAAGCCAACAAGGTTTTCCCATTAAAATTGGTTCAGGGTCATCAATCAAATAATTTTCATCTAAAATATTGAATGTGCAGTTATGATTTTAATTGCTCCACCACGCACAAAGATGAATTCCCAAATAAGGTTGGGATGAATGTTAGATTTTCTAACATTAGGGGGAGAGATGATTAACAGCTGGAAATTATTTATGAGATTAATTATGAATTATTTGGATCCTCGTTAAAAGAAAATGTGAACTTGAAGTTCAAGTGATAATTCATTTGCATAATGTTGCAAATCAATTGTCAGATGAATATACTGACCCTATGATATAATTCAGCTGCAAATGCTCCAATGTAAAGTCCTTGAAGGATAGAGTCTATGACACGGTGGAAGTGTAATAGACCAATCGATTCCAAATATAAAATTTCTTGAAGAAGCAGAGATGCAAATGATCAATATGGTCATGATAATGAGGCAAGTGCTATAAAATATTACATTGACATAACACTTCATAAAAACCTCGAAACAGGTTCAGGTACCTGAAAAATAATGAAAAATAAAGAGATCTCGATAAGTTATGTCTTGTTGGAATCGATATCAAATAACCGTTGAAGGTATCATTGATATGAGGTAGCGCTCAATGATACAAATTGTGACAAAGATCTTGAATTCAAATCTGTCATAAAGTGTGACAGATAAATGATTGGCTAAGTAAAATGCATAATTCAACTATATTTTTTTCACTTAGAAAAGTGACGTTTTGGACTGATAGTCCATAAATCAAGATATAATGTCAGTGGGGTACAAATAAATTATCATGCGATGGTATAACCGTAAGATATCAACTACGGCTTGTGCCTTGAGGCATAAAGGTTTATCGCGAAAATCCTGACATTATTGAAGATGTTTTCTCTTATGGTAGATGCAATGATATTAATTTTGATCTGGCAATATATGAATACTTGAATGCATATAATGGATAATTATCATGTCTAACTAGACAATAAAGAAGGTTATATGAAAATTCTTGAAGCAATCGAGGTGTCTGAAGCATATAAGAGTTTGAAATAAACTTTTTTAATAAAGCTTCAAGAATCCTTATATGGATTGAAGTAATAAAGGAAGAAAAGGGTATAAAAATAATGACCCAACTTGTCCTTGCATTTTTATGAAAAGATTGAAAATTTGACGAATGAAATTTTTGTCCATCATTCAACATATGCATAAAATTTTGATGCGATTTTCTATATGAATAAATCATATTCATTGAGTACCCCAATGATTATGAGATCGCTTGACATAAATGATGATTCAATTTGGTCTCAAAAGAAGGATGAAGAGTTTCTTGTGATGAAATTTCATATCTTAGTGCAATCAGGGCACTAGTGCATCTTGCTAATATACTCGACCAGACATTTGTTTTGCAATAAATTTACTGGCAAGTTTCAGTTCTTCCCCAACAAAAGGACATTGAAATAGTGTTATCTATATACTTGAATATCTTTGAAAGATCATAGACATGGGTTCATTCTATTCCGAAGAATTCAAGTCAAAGCTGATTGGTTACGCAGATGCAGAATATTTATCTAATCCGCATAAAGTACGATCTCAAGCACGCTATTTGTTTGCATGTGGAGGCACAATAATATCCTGGCGATCAATGAAGCAAATGTTGCTATGCAGAAATAAAAATCCTCCATAAAACAAGTCGAGAGCGCGTCTGGTTGAGATAAATGACACACCATATTCAGGAAATGTGTGATTTTTTCTTTGAAAAAGAATATACCAACCACAATGTATGAAGATTGGAGACATCATCGCAAGAAATCAAGTGATGTTTTAATCAGGGAAGTATAATACGCGTTGCACTCTTTTTCTCTTGACCGAGGTTTTGTCCCACTGAATTATCCTGACAATGTTTTTAATGAGGCAAAAAATAGTGCGTATCAAAAGATATGTGCACTCCTTTTTCTTAACTAGAATTTTTTCCACATGATTTTTTCTAGTATGATTTTAACGAAGCACATTATCTATGGACATCCAAGGGGAGTGTTATAAATCTATTGAATAGTGGATGACCATTAGGTTTATTCATGAATTACTAAATTCATGTATGTGTATTCTCTAGATGATATGAACTCCCTTTTGGATAACAATGTAGATAACTATGTATCTACTAGTTAGATGACTTTTGATAGTGACATCTCAATTCTATAAATAAAGATATCACTTACCATTTGAAATACACTTGAATAGAAGAAAAGTTCTCCTTTGTCTCTATAGCTTTGTCTTTCTTCTCTTTATACTTATATTGCTATAAGCTTGATTTATAACAGTTTCTATTTTTATATTAATTATCAAATTCAAATTTAATTTAACATATAATAACTAATAAAGTATTAATTATGCCTCAATAAATCAAACTTTAATTAATTCCAAAACATGAATACATTAATGCAAAAATTTCACTTCAAAGTATATTTAATAATTTTATTTATACCTCACCAAAATATTTAATACTCCACATTAAATTTTTTTCACCTTTCAAAATATATTTTCTAAATCAATTGATCAATCAAATTGGTGAAAATAATAATAATAATTCATCAATTAGATTTTTCAGATTCAAATCCTAACATTTATATTTCTGCAAAACCCTAACAACAAAATTAATTCATCAATGGCGAATTCTCTTAGAAAAAAATCGGCTGTATTAGACCCGATGTATTACCCTATCATCGCTTTACTCATTGTACTTATCGCCTGTGTTGAACTCTCCGACGCCGTCACCGCCGTTGATGTTTACCGGCTTGTTCAGTATGATATCGCCGGGGTACCTTTCGGTTCTCGGCTTGCTACTCTTAATCATCACGCCGGTTCATCGTTTTTTGGTTCTGGCTCTAGTTCTGATCTTTCCCGTACGGTTCTCATTCTTCCAGTTCGTGAATTGAACCTCACTCTCATTACAGGTTCGGCTCCGATTACTGCTCAAAAACTTCATTTCCTGATATGTAAACTAGCTCGAATTAAAGCTTTATGGTTGCTGTGATTATGTTTGGTTCAGGTGAGGATATGTGTTAGATTTTAGAGAATGATGTGGTTATCATTTACTGATTCTGAATTTCATTTTCGAGATTTGTTTTTTCGACTAGGTGACAGAAATTAGTTGGGGCTAGTGGAGGTGCGCGCAAGTTGATCCAAACACCATAGTTATAAGGATCAAAGTTTAGTTGTTGTGCTGCTTATGTTAGGTCTAGTAAGAATTTATTTACTGCTTCGAAGTGTTAGATATTTTTTCAACTAGGAAATACTGAGTCATTGGATTAAAGGTTAGTTTATTACTTACACTAAGAGAGTTTCGATTTTCTTTAAAAGGAAGAGGTAAGGCATTTCATACCTCATGTACATGTGTTTTGTTATTGGTTATTAATATACGAGGTAGGGGTCATGCATAACCCCAGACTCTGAAGGTGACTTTTAAGGGGAAAAAAACAAAACTTAGAGTGTTATTAGAAGTCATTGCTTTGTCGCTTAAAGTGCTTAAGCAATCCAAGCAAGGCGTTATCATTGATAAAGCCACACACTTTCAAATAATATATCACAAAGTTATCGAACAGAAAAAACATTGGTTCTTTGAATATCAACTTTGACGTGTTGGAATATTGACATTATTATTTATTGAATGGTGAAATTAGTTTATCTCATTGCAATTTGATTATGATTCTACTAAATTCATGTATGATTGGCATTTGCTTATTTAGTGCTTGATCTCTAATGATTTGCTTCAAATTCCATTTCCGTTATTCCTTTTAAAACCATTGTGCTTATGATCAGTGTTATCAAAGGAGAAAAGCGCAAAAAAGCCCCGAGTCCGTTGGAGCTTTAAGGGCAAAGTGCAAATAAAGCGTGAGTTTTAAATTTTTAATGAAAAAATGTTCAAAGGGAGAAATAAATAAATAAATATCTATGTTTTTGGAATTTGGCAAGGAAAAGTATGACGACACTAAAGCGCACATAAAGAGAGGTGAAGCGCTCAACACGTTTTGAGCCTTGCTTCAAGACTAAGCACACCTTTGACAACAACGCTTACAATGACATACAGTTTTGGAATTTCATTATCGTTAGGGATATTTATTTTTTCAATTAGTGAAACTAAATAATTGCGGTTAAAGCTAGGTTTATTATTCTACTTGCATTAGGTGCGAATAGGGAGAATTATTGAGTTAGGAAACTGAATCTTGTTGAAAATGTGGTTTTATTTACTTCTTCTGAATTTCATTTTTATCTTGAACTTCTTGCTTACTTTTTTTAACTAGGTGACCCAGACTTACTTGATAAAAAATAACTAGGTGATACAAAATAATTAGGTGATACAGATTTGTTGGGCATAAAGATAAGTTTGTTGTTACACTTATGGGCGATGAAGTTGGTGTATCAACCAACAATTGAAGTTGTTACACTTATCGGCGATGAAAGTTGGAGTATCAACCAGGGTTATCAAAAGCAAAAAAAAAAAAAAAAAAAAACCAAAAAAAGCTCTAACGACTGTTGGGACTTAAAGCGCAAAAATGTGTGGAAAGGCATAAAGGGAGAAAAAACATGCAAATATATGAGTTTAGTCCAAGACTAATAATATATAAGCATGAATGACAAATATATGGACAAAGAAATTAAAAAATAATTACGATAAAATGAAATATCACTTGTTTAGTGTCGTCTCTTCCGTAGAGGTTCATTGGCAAAGGAAAAGTATGTCTTAGAATCTTGATGGTATGTCTTAGAATCTTGATGACGACACTGAAGTGCACATTAAGCGAGGCAAAACGCTCAACACGTTTTGAGCCTCGCTTCATTGCTTAAGCGCGCCTTTGATTATGCTGGTATCAACCAGCTAGTGAAGTCCTAAGAAATGGATTCTTTGACTAAAAAATCTGATGTTAGTGTTGTCAAAGGCGCGCTTAAAGCACATTTAAGCCCTAAAGCGAGGTTCAAAATGTGTTAAGCGCTTTGCCTCGCTTAATCGCTTCAGTATCATCATTAAGATTCTAAGACATACTTTTTTTTGCCAATTAGCTTCTTCTAAACAAGAGATACTAAACAATTGATATTTCGGTTTTCACTATATCCTTCTCTTTTTTGTTGAAATTTCTGTCATATATTTGTCATTCGTGCTTATAATTATTAGTCTTGGACTAACCATATAAATTTATATTTTTAATCCCATGCGCTTGAAGCCCTGCCGGATCATAGAGCTTTTTTTGCTTTTGATAGCACGAGATGTTGTTGTTTGTCTTTATCTATTATGATTTGTGTAATACTTGATAATTTTTTTTATGATTTTTCTAATTGTTAACTATGCATATGGACATGCACACAGCACACAGCACACCTATAGGAGAACATTTGAATAAATTCCCTTGGAATTACAACTGAAAGGCTAAATGCTTAACTCAAATTATCGAGTCAGCTTCTATGCTATGGAATGTAGCAGCCTACGGAATAATCTCTAGGGAATCTTGTGAAATTTGAAATGTTAGTCAAGATATTTGTTTCTCTTTGAATTTTGTAGTCTATGCTCATGCAGATTCTGTAATCAATTCTGTGATGTGCCAAATATAGGACTCTATTACTGATTATGTTTTTTGGGAAGGTAATGGAACTATCCACTCTAGGTAAGACATATGGTCAGACTATAGATTATGTCACTATTGACAACAGAGGGATAGCATATGATAAAGATACCCTCCACTTCAAACAATTTGGTTGGTGGTTTGTGTCACCAAAGGAATCATAAGTTGAAAGTCCACGTCTTGGTTAGGAAGGTGTGGAAGGTGGTGTTTCCATATTTACGATTTTAGTACTTTTCTAGTTTGCTCCTTGTTTGAGACATCACTAACCTTGCTTGTGATGATCATGTTAAAGGCCGACCTCTGTTCCCCATGCAATATGCAGTTAGATTGTCTTTTGACGGGCTTGCCCTCCCTGTTGGCTCTTATTGCAGAATATATTGAACAGAAAAAGCTATTAGGGGGTTTGCTGCTTTTACTCCCCCCAAAATTTAGACCAGAAAACACAGGCAGCACATTTGGTGCTGATGAGGATATTGACAGCTTGAGGAACAAATTGGTCGAGTTGGAATGGCTGCTTACACATTCCAATATCCCTGTGAGTGAAGTTAATACTCCATGCTGTTTTGTTCTTTTGGAATATCTTTCTGTTACAATACATATTATGCATGAACAAATCATTCATCATGTTACATGCGTTTCATTTGTCTAGTGCTTGTTGGGTTGGATGATCTTACCTGAATTAATTATAGTTTTTTATTAATAATTTGTTAAGTCGTACTTGATGTTTGGTTACTGCATGCAAAACTCGATCTCATCAACTTTTAACCAACTATTAGTGCCATAAAGGTCATTATTCTTAAATGACAATTTGTTCCCTACAATCACTTTTGTCGAATAATATGACAATATATATATAATCTAAACTACACAAGTCATTACTGTGATTCCTTAATTGGTAGAAGAAAATGCTGAAAGATTGATTATGTTAGCTTCTAAAGAAGGAAAAAGAGTTCAATTAAGGAAGAGCATGGATATCTGCAGACTGTTTCAGAGCTGAATGGAGGGAAATGTTTTTTTCTGTTTATCTTTTGGAAACTGCTTTTGAAGTCCCCTTTGCTGGCCAATGATGAGATTAAACAATAAACATTTTTGTTAAGTGGCAGCTCTTGAGTCCAACCTTTTGATTATTTACAAATTGGGTCGTCCTTCCCCAGTGTGATGAAGAGCAATTTGAGCTATTTTAGTTACTATTTGACATTGTGAGCTATGAGTGTGCTTAAGTTCAGTGGGTAGCAAGGAAAGAAAAAAATTAGTAGTAGTCACTTTTTCCCTTGAGATAGTTTTATCTTTTTGCTTAATGAGGGTACTGATATTGACTTACTTCTGTTGTTTGAATGAGAGTTCCAGTTTATGTGCATATCCTTCATCTTGAATTGTTTCATTTTTTTATCGTCTATGACAAAATAGTAAATTTTTAACCTTTTGAATTATGCTCCAGTATCCTGTATATTTTGCTTTCGAGGATGATAATATCAATGCTGTATTAGCTGAAGTTAAGAGAAATGATGCTAGTGGTCAACCTGCAACAGCTACTACAGGCGGGTAAGTTGAAATGCCATTTTTGTTTCTAAGAGAAGAGTTGCCTCTTCCATTTGGCGTATGTATGCCATAACATTAAAAGATTATAATGCAATCTAGAGATCTCTTAACATAGTCTGGACAAAATTCATCTAGGATAGAAATCCTTGTGCATTTCTTAAGTCATCTTTAATCATTATCATACAGTTAAAAGATTCCATTCAGTTTTGTTCTTGAACTAGATAAATTGCCCGCGCTTCGCTCGGTAGTGATTAACCTTATTAAATTTAAGAATAATCCATTTTAATATTCTGATATTAAAAATAATGAAAAAGCTAAATTCTTTTGAAATTTTTTTCGTCCCTAAATTCAAAGGCAATAGGTTTTATGTTTTAATTTATGATGGTTTTATTTTATATTCACTTATTTTGTCGTGTGGAGATAAACCATTTTGTATTGCCACATGTATCTATGAAGCTATACTTCCTCTTTCTCTTTCTCTTTAAAATGTTTTATTTCTTACTTCCCTCTCTCTGTTGAAGTAATACAAGTTGGTAACTAATTAAAGACAGTTAAGCACTAATAAAGATAGGATAGCAAAGAAATTCAAAGCGTATGGTGCCAATATAGTTTGGCATTAGAGATTGGTTGGTTTTATATTCTTTCTTAGTAAAATATAATGATGAGCAACATTTTTAAACATTGAGTCCAAAGTATTCAGAAACAGTGAATCAAGTGTTGAGAGATGAGAGTATATGATCTAATGTGTTTTACTGCATCAAAAGTATTGTTTTTCAAGGTATTTTAACTTAATAAAATAAACCTGCTCATTTTTCTCTTCAAAATATTACCTGCTTCCAACACTTGATCATTGTGTTAGTCATATACTATCATTTTTCAAGACTTGATTCACTGTTTCTTCACGGATCGTCACAGACACTCAAGAGGATTATCTGTCTTCACGCTTCAATATCTATAGTGAGATCCAAATACACTTCATCAATTCAAGCACATTCACATTGGCCTCTTCCCTGAAGTACGACAACCTGCAATTACATTATATGTATAATCAGGAGTACACATTATTCATTTATAGAGACCAGTAATAGCTTTCAGAACTTATATTCCTTAGTCCATTGTAGTGCCAATTCCTAATAAAATCTTCCAACTTGTCTCTAATTTATTTTTCCAGATATTCTGTATTTGCAAAGCACATGATATGAATGTGAGAATCAGAAGAACCTGACATTGCATAGGACTTATGACAGTTAAAGTCTTAATTACCTTTCATGTTTTTAGAACTGCAAGATGAACAGAGAGATCCGTAAGAAATAACCAATCTTTAAAAGGTTTGCACTTTATTTTTCTTTTTTCCTCTATTGGGACTTGAGGTATCCTTTCTGAGATTGGACGTCGATATGAATTTGAAAATCTGCTCGTTTTTTTTCTTTTTTTCTCTATTAGGGTAAATGTCCTGCCAATGATTCAGTTACTTTCCATGTCTACAGCTACAAGCTTGTTGTTGCTGCCTCAGATCCCAAGAGAATTGCGCCCCCAAACATTGCAAATATTCAGGTTCTAGTTCACCTTTTTTCTTAAAATTAGGAGCAGGTGGATTTACTAGAATTCTTGAATTGATGTTTGTCTAGGAATGTTGATATGATTTAATTGCCTAAAGTTTTATTTCTAAATTGCTTCATTCATCCATCTCAAAAAACTCTTTATCTGTTTTTATAAGTAACAAGTTCATCTCGCTTCAACAATGCATATACCTTTATTTAAACAAATTAATTATATAAGCTAATACTACATTTGGATCATTTAAAATTTGATTTGACATATTTCAACCAACTACTGCTTTAATTAATGTACATGGTAGATCATCTGTTATGAGACAGAGGTAATAATATCTTAGACAGCTAAGCTTGTAACTTTGTCGTTTCTCTTTGAATTGTTTTCTCCATCAATCCCTTAAGCTATAGATTGTTGTCACTTCTTATAAGATGTTATGGGACTTAGATAGGATAATTTGTAGTGACAGCTTTCATGGTTGTCAAACTATCGATAGTAACTTTTTATGTACAACTGTCACTTGCATTATTACAACTAGCATTTGATGGAACTAAAGGTTTAAAATTGAGTTTTCCTTGGGGGCTACATATGGTCTTTCCTTCAATTTCTTCGTCATAATTGTTATGTTCTTTATTTTCAGCGCTCAGAAATTCTTTTTGAATATTTTAAATATACTGAAGTTTTTTCTATTTCTATACTTCGATTTTGATATAATAGTTAAAAGCAAATCAATTCAATACTTGCAACTGTTTTTGTTTCCTTCGAATAGCTGTTCAGACCAGCTTGGTATATTGAATTATTTGTTTTTCTTATTTTAGTAGTAAAATCATTTTAGATACTAGGAATTTTATCATTTCCTTTTTATTTTCTTTAGTTTTTCTTTTATAGTCTTATACTTCTCTTTGGTATGATTGTGGCATGACACACCACATTGGGTATGTTGTTGCATGGCATGACACGAGTTTAAAAGGAGAAACATGATCAATGAAGATTCATAAAGCCGACCCAACTTGTTTGGGACTGAGGCGTGGTAGTAATAGTTTTTATGAATCTATATGCACTTAACTTTACTTGTTTCTATACATAATTTTCCTTATAATGTAGTCAGGCGAATCAATTCAGTACTTGGAACTCTTCTTTTACTTATAATAGTTATTGGAATCAAGCTTAACACATTTAATTACTTTATTCTTCTTTTAGTGATGAAATCAATTTTAAGTATATATGGATGTATTTCCTTATTGTACCGAGTGAAAAAATTTTCTGTTTCGTGTTTCCACAATCCTAATGTTTATGCAGATTAATTTCTAAAAATAATGGGCAGGGGTTATTAGATAGTTTAAATAATCAATATGGTAGACTGTTATCTGAAAGTTCATTTATTAGTACTTCTATTAAATATCAGGGATTGTTACCAGGGCTAAAAGTTGATGGAGACTCGAATCAGCTACCAACTATTGCCATAGTGGCTTCATATGACACGTTTGGGGCTGCTCCGGTAAATAATAACGTACTCTATTAAGTTTTGAGCCGTCATTTTAATAATAAATGATCTTAAATTACTTTTTTCGTTTGTTGAATTTACAGGCATTGTCAGTCGGAAGTGACAGCAATGGAAATGGTGTAGTGGCACTTCTTGAAATAGCTAGATTGTTTTCTGCTCTGTATTCAAATCCTAAAACTAGAGGTAGATATAACTTACTCTTTGGATTGACATCTGGTGGCCCGTATAACTACAATGGAACTCAAAAGGTGCACCAGTCCAACCCAATTTTTTTGTCCTTTTCTTTTAAGTCATAGCAATCTCGTTCTGTCCTTTGAATGTTTAAGCTTTCTTCAGTGGCTTCGGAGTTTTGACCAACGTCTACGTGAGAGTATAGACTATGCCATCTGCTTGAATAGTGTTGGGTCCCTAGGTAATCAGTTACATCTTCATGTTTCTAAACCTCCAGAAAATGCCTACATACAGCAGATATTTCAGGTATGCAGCAAATGCCATCAAAGACTGAAACCTAGGAGAATTTTATATTTTGTTACTTTACTTTTTCCTTTTCTAGTCTATAAAGGTTGATTTATGCAGGGTTTCTCTACTGTGGCAGAAGAATTGGGGCTTCAAGTTCGTCTTAAGCACAAGAAAATAAATATCTCGAATCCTCGAGTAAGTATATATACCTCTTAAATGAAAGTGCACATCCCTGCTTATTTGTTTGTCAAACGTAGTGCATGGTTTTCTTGCTATGTTCTCACAATGTCACAACCCAGAAACGGACTTGATGACACTTGTCTTAACCTACCAAGATAAGTTAGCCTAAAACCTAACAAAACGGATAAATGCGGAAGTAAAGTAGAACAAAATACTATCGTAATAATCTCAAATATAGGGAAACATAAGATAACTCAAGTATAACCCCCAAAGACCTGGTTGTCATGACTCACGTGTACAAGCCTCTAATGTAATACAATACATTCGAAATAAATACAAGTCGTAATGACATTGTTTCTAGAATAGAACAGGAATATAATAATGGAGTAAGAGGTGTTTGCCGAGATGATAAACAACTATCTCAGAACTCTCCACAATAAGCCTCATACATTGAAGGGAGGAGAGAGTAATCACGATGATCCAAACTCATAACCTACACAAGTGTAGAAGCAAGGAGTGAGTACCAACAACATGGTACTCAACAAGTAAACCTCAAACTCAAGGTAAAGCAACACATAATACATGTATTCCCAACACTTCAACCAAACCTCCACAACTACATACAACGTGTACAAAATCAACCATACCTAACAATATACAATTATAAAGCACATAACTCGTATAACAACACTTCCAACTGTTCAACATATACATGTCACCAAATATAGAAGTCCAAGTTCATCAATCATAAATTCCATAACAAGCACTCATTATGTTCATAAAAGATAATGATGTGCAATGCAATGAAATGAAATGTCAAAAATAGTGATACATTTGCCCTAACGATACAATCCATTTAATATCAGGTCGGAACCCATGGGGGCTCACAAGGTCCGTGTCCATCGAAACTATTTTCCATCGGCATAATCATTAATCGCAAAAATCATTTTCCATCAGCTTAATCATCAATGCCAGAATCATTTTCCATGGGTCTTGCTAGAACCATTTCCCATCGGCATCGCCCAGTGTTATGAAAGGCGCTCACCTTTCGCCATTGGCGATAAGGCAAGGCGAGGGGTCATCGCCTTTTTCCCGTGAGGCGAGGCGACTTCAAAAAGGCGTGCCATGGCGGCGGAAAGACGTAAGATGACGTGGTGTGGCGATGCAATACGTCGCCTTTTTATTTTTTTATTTTTTTAAGATCTGACTTAATAAATAAAAGCCAAAATTAGTTTTTTTTTTTTTGGGTATTTTTGCAAACTTGACCTTTGCAAGACGCTCCTCTTTTCCTATTTTGCGATTGCTACTCCTTCATGGAGACTTCTTCTTCGCGAATCGCAATCGCAACTGCTGCTCCTTCTCAGGTACGGAATCTTATCTCTACTTCTTCTCTTCTTGTCTTCTAGTTCTTCTCTTCTTTTCTTCTTCTTCTCTACTCTCTAGTCTCTATGTTTATTTTTTTTGGTGGAACTACTCTATTTTTTTTGGGTGGAACTAATCTGTTTTTTAGTATTTCTTCTCTTCTTTTCTTCTTCTTCTTCTTCTTCTCTATTCTCTAGTCTCTAATTTATTTTTTTAGTGGAACTACTCTATTTTTTTGGGTGGAACTACTCTTTTTTTTAGTATTTAGAGATGAAAATTTGTTTTTTTGTTGTTTTAGAAGTTTTGCTTCTAAAGAGATAAAAAGAAGCAAGTAGTAGTTGCAAAAATCCATCTTTAATTTCGATTTGAGCTTTCAATTTGGAGAAGATCTTTTTTTTTTCGTTTCCAATTATTTTTGTTTTGGATTTTTGATGAATGTGTAGTTTTCATTTGAAAAGTGAGGGAAAGTAAGATTGCAAGAAAAAAAATCCATAAAGAGAGGATAGGGATATAGTAATGAGAGATCTACTATTTCCCAAAAGGTAGGTGGGTGGGTTTGAAGAAGAAAGAGATTTTCTTTTTCTTTTCTTTTTTTTGCCTTTTTTTAAAGGTAGGTGAATTTTCTTTTACTTTTTATTTAATTTTTTAACTTTTAAAATCAATTGACTCTTCTATTTCGCGTGTGTAACATACATTTTTCCAACTCAGCTAAATTAATGACACCTAAGCCTGGTCAATGGTCAAAGGGGCTTAAAATTTCTATTTTGTTTGAGTTGAAGTGTCCAGATGAAACTATATGAAGTAGAAGGATCTAGTTTACAATCCGAGTCAAGTATAAGGGTCCATCAAACTATTTTGTCTTTTATTTATTAAGTTTGACCTTAAAAAAACAAAAAAGCGACGCCTATTGCATCACAACACCACGTCATCTAACGCCTTCTCGTCGCCATGGCACACCTTTTTGAAGTTGCCTCGTCGGAAAAAGGCGATGACCTCTTGCCTCGCCTTATTGCGAAAGGTGAGCGCCTTTCATAACACTGACTTGAACTTTCCTTGTTCGTTGGGCCTCCAAATCTACACAATTTATTCAAATAAGTAATCACCATAAGTATTCGAAACTAACAACGACCAAATCAAAGATTTCGAAAATAAAGAATACTCTTCTTTGGCAATTTTATCCTTAATGACATAAGGGCTTTGTTTGATTGTCACACTTCATAATTTGGGAAGAAGGGCAAGCTTAGTCCTAAATTCATTGGGCTTTTCAAATTTTGGAACGGATTGGAGAGGTGGCCTATAAGTTGGCCTTGCCACCTAGCTTGTTAGTTGTATATCCCGTTTTCCATGTCTCCATGCTTTGATGTGCCTGATGAGTCCCATGTGATTTCACTTGATTCTTTGGTTTTGGGTTAAGAATCGTCATTCGAGGAGGAACATATAGTTATTTTGGATTGGCAGGTTTAAAAGTTAAGGTTAAAGGAAATTGCTTCGGTGAACGTGCAGTGAGAGCGCCATTCAATTAGAGAGGCGTCTTGGGAGACCGAGTCCAACTTGCGTGCCAAATATCCCTAATAATTTGTGTCTTCAAGTACTTACTTTTATTTTATGTTCGAGGGCGTACATGATTTTTAATGGTTGATAATGTAATGATCGGAAGGTTATTTTTGAAAATTTTCAAAAAATTATCATTTTACCCCTTTTGATAGTTTGCCCCGAGTTATGTTTGATTAGTTTATGAAGTTGATTTTGAAATTTGATTGCAAAGTTGTTGTTTTGAAAGGTTTAAAGTTGTTAAAAGTGGTTTTTGGTTAACAACCAGTGTTTTGGACGGCGAAAGGCAACAAGGGCCTCGCCTCGCGGTGAGGTGCTCACCTTTCTAAATTGAGGCACCAATTAATACCAAAAATTTAAAATATTTAATTGCATATATAAATAACCAAAATTTCAATAACAATAACGTTCATTAGCAAATATTTCAATTCAAAAATTAATAGTAGATATTGAAAGTCTACAACGTGACTCAATAATTTATAAGACAATTGACAAGCAATACTAGAACTCTAAAAGTGATACTCCAATGTCCTTTTTGTTACCATCATACGTCATTGAATTCACCATTTATGGACAAACAAACATTATATTAATTAGTATAAAACAAAATTGAGTAGGGAGGAAATAAATATAGAAGGATTGAACTTTTTTTTAAAAAAAATATAGGTAGAAACAAAATGGTAGTCAGTTCAGTAGCTACAAATTGAAAAAGAAAAATAGAGCCCTGCACCACTGCTTGAAAAACAGAGTAGAGAAGAAGAAGAGAACAAAAGAAGTGACGAAGAACAAAAGAAGAAGAGAACAACTGAAGGAGGAAAAAAAAAGAAGAATGTACTTGAGAGAATCCTAATTGTGACGCAAAGGTCTGAGTAGCAGCTAAGATCTCGTCCTTTCGAAGGTCAGAGAGTCCTGATGGAAGAGGAGAAGATCGTGCAGGTCGCAATAGTGAGAAGAGGAGCCTAGGTTTGCAAAACACCCAAAGAAAACCCTAATTTTTGCTTGTTAATTATTAAATAAGACCTTTTATTATGAAAAAACAACCAGGCGACACATGTCGCCTCGCTTTGCAATTTCGGTTCTCGCTTTCCGATCGTCATTGCTCGCCTTTCTGAAATCGTATCGCCATGCCTATAATAAGCGACAAGGCCTCGCCTCTCGCCTTTGGCGACATGGCGAGCACCTTTCATAACACTGGTTATATAAATCTTTGTATTCATTGCACTCCATACAGTACGTTCCACTCAAATTTGACTGCATTAAGAGGGTTTATCTTATTTGGACGATTTTGCACTAACCATCAACCTACCACAATTCTCATCTTTTATCCAAGAATTAGGACTGGCTGCGAAGCTCATAGATGGAGTTCTAAGAATTTGGGTAATGACTCGAAAAGTCATTTTTGAAAAATACCGTTTTACCCCTCCTAATAGTTGCCCCGACTCATGTTTGATCAATTTATGAAGTTTGTTTTGAAATTTGATTGAAAAGTTATAGTTTTTGGAAGGTTTAAAGTTGTCAAAAGAGGTTTTTGATGACAACTGGAGTTTCGAAATGGAATTTTTGTCAGTCCTGGAATGTGGTCTAGGTGTGTTGTCGTTTTCTATTTTAGAGTGGTTTTGAATTGGAAGTTTAAGTGAATATAGACCTTCAATTGACTTTGGGCAACATATGGAGTTCGGATAAAAATTTCGACAATTCCATTGGATTCGCGATATAATTTTAGGCATAGGTGAGGTTTTGATTGAATTTTCAAAGGTTCCAAGGGCATTTTGATATGTTTGAGCGTTTAGTTAAGCTATTGCGACTTTCACGGGTTTAGGATCAAGGATACCTCGAATTTGATGTTCCATCGAGTCCGGGACTGAGTTTAGTTGGGAAGCATTCTGGTTTGTGTACTTGGGGTTTTGAACGAATCTCGGAGGTTTATTCAGTGATTTTGTGCCTTGTGTGTTATTGTTGATTTCTGGTGCAGGTCATTTCATTATTTGCGATTGCATGAAGTTATTTTGTGGTGGTTGTGATCGTGTGAGTTTTGTCGCGATTGTGTAGGTCTATTTTCCTAGTCATTGCGATTGTGTAGGTCTATTTTCCTAGTCATTGCGATTGTGTAGGCTTCACGTGATCGCAATGACCAAGAAAAATAGACCTACGCGATCATGATAGAATTCACGCGATCGCGGCGACCACAAAATAACTGCATGTGATCGCGAAGAACAAAATGACCTTTACTACAAAATCATCAAATGAACCCTGGAGATTCATTAGGAACCCCAAGTACACAAACCGAATATGCTTCCCAACTAAATTTGACACCCCGGACTCAATGGAACCATCGAAACACGAATTTAAGGTCTCCTTGATACTAAACCCGTGAAAGTCATAATAAACTAACTTTACTCTCAAAATACCAAACTATCCTCAAAACTTCTGAATTTTAGCCAAAATTTCACCTAGGACTAAAATCATCCCCGAATCCAATGGAATATGTCGAAATATGATCCGAGCATCTGAACTCCAAACGTTGAGCAAAGTCAACTTAAAGTCTAAATTCACCTAACTTTTAAATCAAGGCATCAAATCCACACAACCACTCCAAAACAGAAAACAACACTCCTAGATCAAATTCCACATTCCGGGACGAATGAAGCGGATGGAATTTCATTCTAAGATTCAAAACTCCAGTGTTGTGAAAGGCGCTCGCCAAAGGCATGAGGCGAGGCCTTGTCGCCGATTTCAGAAAGGCGAGCAATGGCGATCGAAAGGCGAGAGCCGACATGGCAAGGTGAGCGACATGCTTCTCCTTTTTTTCTTGTTTTAATAATTAAAGGTCTGATTTAATAATTAAAAAGCAAAAATTAGGGTTTCTTTTAGTGTTTTTGCAAACGTAGGCTCCTCTTTTCTCTATTGCAACCTGCACGATCTCTTCTCCTCTTCCATCACGACTCTCTGGCCTTCGAGAGGACGAGACCTTCGCTGCTATCAGACCTTTGCGCCACGAGTTGGGATTCTCTCAAGTACATCCGTTTTTTTTTTTTTTTTGAGTTCTCTTCTTCTTCTTCTTTTGTTCTTCTTCTCTACTCTGTTTTTCAAACAGCGGTGCAGAGCTCTGATTTTCTTTTTAAATTTGTAGCTACTGAACTGAATACCATTCTGTTTCTGCCTATATTTTTTTTTAAAAAAAAAATTCAATCTTTCTATATTTATTTCTTCCCTACTCAATTTAATTTTATACTAATTAATATACTATTTATTTGTTCATAAATAGTAGTAGATTCAATGACGTATGATGGTGTAACAAAAAGGACATTGGAGTATTGCTTTTAGAGTTCTAGTATTACTTGTCAATTGTCTTATAAATTATTGAGTCAGGTTGACTTTTAATATCTGCTATTAGTTTTTGAATTGAAACATTTGCTAATGAATGTTATTGTTATTGAGATTTTGGATATTTATATATGCAATTAATTATTTTAAATTTTTGGTATTTTTTTTAAACTGGCAAATGTGTATTCCTCAACATTAAGGACATAGTGGACACCATCAGAAAGTGTTGGATAAAAAAAACTAGAAAATAAGATACTTACAGAGATCTTAATAAATCTACAAACTGATCATATCCTCTAAACCTACTTCTTTACACCAAAAGTAGAAAGATATTATACAATTCCATTTAACTTTCTGGATGGAATTGGATCTATCTTCATAACACCTCCCATTTCTCTCTCTCCAAACTGTCCACCAGATGCATTTTGGGATGATGCTCCTCCACTTTTTTTGACTTTTGCTGCCTCCTCTTTTCATCCAGCAACTTAGCAAATCTGCATTATGCTCCGGCATAGTCCAGCCTGTCTTTGTTATGTTGAGAAATAGAGACCAAAGTTGTGCCGTAAAAGTGCAGTGCAAAAATAGATGACTGTTTGTTTCATTTGTCTCATTGCATAAGAAGCACCTGGAAACTATGATGGCCCCTTTTTTCTTCAAAACTTCTTGTGTCAGGCATGCTCTTTGAACCACCAAGCAAGTAAAGCATTTTACCTTGGTTGGGGATGGACTATTCCATATGTTTCTCCATAATTTTGGTTGCCCTCTACACTGTACCCTTTCTTCCCTCTTATAAACCCTTTTTAACAGGGAATTGCCCATCAATACTGTATTTCCATCTTAAATGTATCTGGTTCAGCAGTAGTGCCATTGAAATCATCAAACTACACCGGCAGTGAGTATATCAAACCATTATCGACGATCTCAATCTTCGTGGGGATCTTCTCCCTTGGTCCTCTAACTCTGATTCTTGCCCATCTTAGAAGACTTTTTATTTCCGTCTCTTCAGTTTCTAGCCACCCCCACATTTATCACCTATCTTTTCCATCATCTTGTTCCAGAGCTGCAATGGTAGCCCTAAAACCCTAATCCAAACCAATCAAACCTTTTTTCATCTGGGAAGGCTCCTACCGTTGGAGACCACCATTCCAGCTTCAAAGTCGAACCTTGTCTCTTCCATTCACCTATGATAACATTTTCAGCCATCCTTCTGGTCTGGAATTCGAAAAGGAGGAGGAAGCCACTCATGTCGTACACCTGAACATTATGAGCTCCTTTCCACGTTCGTTGGGCCCATCTGTGCACTTCATTTCGAATTGCAACATTTCCTTCTCCACAAAACCTGCCAACAAGACATCTTCGTAACAGGTTGCTGTCATCTACATCCGAAGACACCGTCAGCATTAAATTCTCATGGGCTATATTCATTTCTCTCTTGCTCCATTTACTATTGTGCAGAGCTCCCCCGTAATCCCCCTTCCCAACGTTTGTATTGAGATTTAATTCCCTTTTGTAATAAATTCCCCTTTCTCTCAATGAAGTTTTCCACTCTTGTTACCAGATCCCTCATTAAATGTATTTTCTGGAATAATAATTACTTATCTACTCTGCCTATTCACTGTAATAACAGAAATAAATCGCCCATACTTGTTAAACTTCAGGAGCAGTAAATATATGTTGAAATGTCTCTGCATTTCCATGTTTTGAAGTTTTTCCCCCTGCTTTCAGAAGCTTCCCTTAATCTTTTGCATAACCAAAGTAAAGTTCCCCTACTCAATATCATACGCCTGATAGACATCCTGGTACTCTCCACCAACTCAAACCATCTCTCTGAAGCAGATATTGACTCGGTAAGATCATAAGATTACCCCCCTGTCTGAAATACAACATGTTCTCCATGATCTAACTGCTACCTGAAAAAAAAGGCAAGAGAGGGAAGAGATTCCGATGGCAGAGAACCACTGGAAAAGGGGCTCTAGACACCCAGAAGGGATCTCTAGAATCCACCTAGGGAAAAGTGCCTGGGAGCATTTAGTATTTAAATCAGGGATGTTTTTTTTGTGATCATCTATTTATTTAAATTTTTGGTATTAATTGGCGCCTCAATTCAGAAAGGCGAGTGCCTCGCTGCTCGCCTCGAGGCGAGGCAGGCCCTTGTTGCCTTTTGTCGCCTTTTGCCGTCCAAAACACTGTTGTATATAACCAACCCAATTGTTTTGTGGTTGATTGGTTATTCTCAAACCGTGGACCAATTCTAGAGCTTCAGACCTTACATTAGAAAATGATGCTTAATTTATTTTTTGGGTTATGTCTGCAATTTGAAGTTTGTAGACTGCTTTCCGTTGTGGTGGTACAATTTTCGTTTTGTTGTGTGAAGTTGCGCAAATTTTCTCTAAAAGCTACATAGCATACCTTTTGGACCATATAAGCTTACTACTTTTCTCTCCAATGAAATCAACAATTGTTTCACTCGAATGAATGTCATTGTTTATGATAATATAAAAGTTGGTTATTTTGGTTCGAAGCTGCCCTTGGGTGTGATTGAAGTATTTATTGTGGCAACAATGATGATAACCGAATGAGATTTGTATTTAATGTACAGTTTGGTCACAATCTCCAATCTCATTGACAATTTTGTGCATATGCAGTGGTTGCTTGATCAATTTATGCAGTTGTAGTCACTTAGTGATCAATACTGATAGTTGCCTCACCCTCCTTTTTTGCCCTTAAGACATCTTTGTCTTTGAGACTGAGGGTGTGTTGAGATTGGCTTAAAAGTTGGTCAAACCTACTTTTAAGTCAGTTTTGACTTCCAAAGTGTTTGACAAATATAAAAATAACTTAAAAGAAGTCAAAAATGACTTTTAAATTAAGTTAGAGGAAGTATTTGTCAAGGTTAAAATAAGTTAAAAATCAAAAGTCATTTAAGAGTGTGTTTGGTATGAAGGAAAACATTTTCTGGAAAATGTTTTCCAATTTTCCCATGTTTGGTTGGGATAAAAGTTTTGGAAAATGTTTTCCAAATCAACTCATTTTCCTCAAAATTAAGGAAAATGACTTCCCTTCAAAAATTAAGGAAAACATTTTCCAAAATTCTCCTCCAATTTTAAATTACATTTTTTTTTTTGAAAAAAACATCAATTTTAAAAGAATATTTTCAATTTCAAAATTTATTTTTTCACCCGATCCCTGACCCCCCCGGCCAGCCCCCCCCCAACCCCACCACCTCCCCAAAAAATTAGTTTTGCTTTTCTAAAAATATTTTTAACTTCAAATGTTTATTTTTAAACTCCTAACCACTCTCCCCCCCGGTCAGCCCCCCACCCACCCCCAATCCCCAAAAAAATTAATTTTATTTTTTTAAAAATACTATCAACTTCAAATTTTTATTTTTTCACTCCTACCCCCTCCTCCCTGCCCCCACCCACTACCCCCCCCCCCACCACCACCACAAGAAAATAATAATTTTGTTTTTAAAAAATATTTTTAATTTCATAAGATAATTTTTACTCTGGTAAAAATAAAAGATAAAAGATGTCTCTCAAAAATATTTTTCATTCATAAATCAAACAGTAAAAATCATCTCCGGAAAATTTTTTCTACTCACCAACCAAACATGAGAAAATAAGTCCAAAATCTACTTATTTTCCAAGAAAACATTTTCTAGGAAAACATTTTCCATGGAAAACATTTTCCTCCATACCAAACACACCCTAAGTTTTGACTTTTTATTTTTGACTTAAATGCTACTTTTTTTAAGCCAATCCAAACGGGCTCTAATTATTTGTTTGAACTTTATGAAATACGTAGTTTACCATATTGAAATAAAACTTCAAGGAAAAACACAATAACCATAGCAAAATGCTTCCTATGCAGCGTGTTTTCCTGAGTAGCCTTAACATCTGATCGTACGCAGATAGTATCATCTCCATACTTCTTTTTAACCAGCCTCCGTATTACCATGTACATGAATATTGAATAAACTGACACTGACCTTGATGGAAGAATCTGAGAAGATGTTATTAATCACATTTCTTGCCTCGAAATGACAAAAATGGACGGCTATACCGAACTTGGAATCAGAGCTAAGTCTGAGACCAAATTCGTTTTACTCCGCCACGAGTCGGACACGTTAAGGCTTTAATCCGCAGGGAGCCAACGGTCGCGCTGAGCCAAAGCTCCGCTAAGGATCATGCTGGTTAACGCTTTAGCGACCTAACACAACCACATAACTCGGCTCTGATACCAAAAAATGGACGGCTATACCCAGATTGGTATCAGAGCTAAGTATCAAATCAGATAGATATATAAAAACAACTATGGAGAACTCATCTAACAACGATAAACAAATACAGGTATGTTTAATTTTGCTTATGAGTAGCTAAATTAAGTTATTCCTGATAATCTCTTTTAGATTATAAGTGTTTATTATGCTATAATAATGATATAATAGTCATCTCTTAGAAGGTTTGCTATGGTAATATCCTGCGAATAGGTAAGCCCAGACTATGCCGTCCTAAGGTGGAAACCGGTAGGCGAGGGATGCCGTTAAGGGGAGTACACGGTGTTGAGGCGCTGTTAGGGTAACTGATTAAAGGAGAAAAGCCATAGTAATGACTAGATGGGATGAATATTATACTGTTATTAAGTTTAATAAATACATATAAACTGTGAAGAGGTTAAAAGGAATAATAATCTTTTAGTGAAAATAAAATGCAAATTGATAAAACCATGCCTACATATTTGTTAGATAATGATGAGAATTACATAATGTTATTGTTTTATATATTGACTGGTCTTCATGCTGATATACGAAGAGAAATATATGATAGATTATTAATGTATGAAATAATTGAAGAAACAACCGTTGGTTGGTCTGAGTTAATCATAGGAGAAGAAAATGAGCTAGAATATTTATTCGATGATTTAGAGCTATATAGAGATCAATGATAAATTATAGATATTTAATGCTTTGGAAAGAGATAAAAGAAAAAATAGATTTAGAAGAAAAACTTTTATATGAGAATATAAATAGATATATATATCTTCGAGAAGAAGAATATTTAGAATATATAGAAACAAATGCTAAGAAAATACAAAGATTAATTATAATTAAAAAAAACTATTATGAAAGAATATTTTCTTAATGGATAAAAGAATTTATGAACAAGAATTAATAGAAAACTTAAATGAATTAAGATATAAACATAGATTTCAAAAAGATATGTTAATTACAAACATGGTTGCAGGAGTATGTAGGCAATCTATATTAATCCAGCAAAGACAAATATTTGAGTTAGAATTACAAATAAATTGCTTAGAATATAAATTAAAACATAATTTATATAATAAAAATCAATAAAGAAGAATATGCAGTAGAAGAAAAGATATTTGAAAATCCAGAAGGATTAACAATAAAAATAGTATTTTCAAATTTAGGAAGAAGATACAAGAAAATTGGAGATAAAATGTATTTAATGCTAGAAAAAGAAACAGCAAAATTAGAAGATAGTTTAACAGCTATGATAAGAATAATGAAAGAAAATGAAGAAATAGATAGATCTAGTGAAATTAAAAGAATCGAAACACAAGCTAAACAAGAAATTAAAAAATTAGAAGAAATAAAAAATACTAGAATAAGTGAATTAGAAAAGGAATTAGTTCAATTAAAATTACTATATGAAACTAAACAAAAAGAAAAACAATTAGCTAAAGAAAAAGAAACAGAAGTTACGTTAGAAATTGAAATAAATAAGATGAAACAAAAATTAAATGAAAATGAGAATCTAGAAAATCTAGAACTAAATGAAATAAATGACAGTAATGAATTAGATGAAAGAAATTCAGAAGTAAGTGATATAAGTGAAACATATACAGAAATTTTAGAAAAAATAGAAACAACAGACAAATTAAAAAATTTAGAAATAAATACAGGCGATATGCATAAACCAGGAACATCTAGAGTAAAAACTCCAGATAATAGTCCTCGACATAACCCTAGAAAATCAATACCAACTTATTATACGAGAAGTTATGAAAATTCAGATAGAACAGATTCTATATGGAAAAGTAGACTAGAAAAGAATTGGATACCTAAAAATGTAATAGAAACAGATAACTTTTTGAATTTAGATTGTATAATGGATATTAATAAAGCAATCTTACTATGGATAGGAAATTTAGCAAAACAATTAATAGACAATAAGATAACAGTTAAAGACACCCCAAAATATATAGAAAGAACACTAATTGGAGTAACAAAATTATGGCTAGAAAATTTATCAGAAGAAAGTAAAGCAGCACTTAGAAATGATAAAAAATTAGATGGATCAACAACAACATCTAATATAGAGATACTAGAAAAATATGAATTAGCTATAAGAAACGAATTTGGAAATATGACTACAGACATAAAAGAACAAAACAAAGAAAAAATTATAAATAGACAATTATTATCAAAATTATCTATATGCAATATGTGTTATTTAGAAGAATATACATGTGCATTTAAAGAATTTTACTATAAGTCAAAATATACTAAAGAAGAAGCTAATGAAATAAGAAAGCAATACTTTATAAAATTACCAGAACCATTTAGTACAAATGTAATTAAAGATTGGAATAATGAAGAAATGACAGATACTTTAGGATCTAGAATAACATATTTAAAACATTGGTTTATAAAATTATGTGAAGATCAAAGAGAAAAATTTAAAATGGAAAAAGTATTAATTAAAAACTTAAAATGTTGTAAAAATAAGATAGCACCCCAGTTTGGATGCAATGATAAATATTATAGAAAACCTAGAAAAAATAAGAAATATAGGAAAACTCCCAATAGATATAAATACAAAAATCCGAGAAAAAGAAATTATGTCAAAAACTATAAGAAAAAAGAACAATTTAAAAGAAAAAAGAAATTATCCGATTGTAATTGTTACAATTGTGGTAAGTTAGGACATTTAGCTAGAGATTGTAAATTACCAAAAAATATTAAAAGAAAACAAATTGCAGAACTAGTTATAGAAAAAGAAGATTATCTGCAAATAGATTATGAGCTAAGTGATAATGATAGCATATATGAAATTTCAGATATCGAATATGAATCTGATAATGAAAATTTAAGTATAGAATCAGATAACGAAAGTATAGAATATGATGACTGAAACTGATCTAAAAATATTATCTAAGGAAGAATATCAAGATGAAGAATTTGAAGAGCAAAAAATAATATTTGATAATAAAATATTTCAACAAATAAGAAATAAAGAATTAGATTTAAGTGTACAAAAAATATTAAAAATACCTATTATAAACAATTGGTTTAAAAGAAGTAATGAAGAATATTATGTAGTTAGCCAAAAAGAACATATTATTGATTGTAAATATACAAAAGGAAAAGCGCAAATACCTATACTAAATAAAAGAGTGATAAATCAAGAAATACAACAAATAAAAACTAAAACACCTATAAAATATGTACATTTAGGAGCAACAGAGATATTAATAAAAGCTTGTTTTAGAGAATGAATAGATACACCAATAGAAATATATTTAGCAGATGATAGAATTATACAACCTATAGAAAAAAGCGTAATAAGTGCAATAAAAGGAAATCTTATATACCAAAAATTTAAATTTATTATAAGTGCAAATTATTCAATTGCATTAACAGATAAAAATATAGATAAATCATTAGTACTATATTGGAAGCTATCAGGTATAGAATTAGCACCTGGAAGTAAGATATTTACAGTAAGATGTAAAAACTTATATATTTTAACAACAAAACATAAGATAATAGCAGAAAATAAAATAAATAGGATTAAAATAGAAAATCCTTTTGAACAAGTTATTACAATAATAGATAAAAATGATTATAGTTACAAAGATATCGACTTCGAAGAAGATTTACAAATAGTAAAAGATAGAATAAATACTCCAAGTATATTAAGTAGAAGTACCTCATCAAGAGCAAGTACATCAAAAAGAAAATACGAACTAACAGAAATTAGAAACTATTATTATATAACAGGAATTATTAATGATAAAAAATATAAAATCCTAATAAATACAGGACAAGAAGATAATTATATAAATAAAGATTTAGTATTAGACGAAGAAGAAGTTATAAGAACAGGACAAGAATGCCCTGAATTACCTAGTGAAATAATGCTACACGAAGAAATAGTAGAAAAAGAAATAATAATAGGAGGAATCTTATTAGTAATACCATTTAAAATAAATAATGACGAAAAGAATATAACTTTAGGAATAAACTGGCTAGACCAATTTATACCATATAAAATTGAAGAAGATAAGTTAATTTTAACTTGTCAAAATAAAAAGATAATAATACCAAGAACATAATGAAAAAATGAAAATATATATTCTTGCTAAGATAATTATAGAAGGATATTATAATAGATATTATACACCTATGATAGATACAGGAGCAGAAGCAAATATATGTAAGTATAATTGTTTACCTGAAGATAAATGGGAAAAATTAAATACACCATTAGTAGTAACAGGATTTAATAATGAGAGTAGTATGATTACATATAAAGCAAAGAATATAAAAATACAAATATGGGATAAAATATTAACCATAGAAGAAATGTATAATTTTGAATTTACAACAAAAGATATGCTTTTAGGAATGCCATTTCTAGATAAATTATATCCTCATATAATAACAAAAACTCATTGGTGGTTTACTACACCAAGTGGAAATAAAATAGGAGCTAAAAGAGTTAATAATAAACAAAGGAAATTAACAGAATGGATAAAAGGAAATGAGAAAATAAATAAAAAATTGGAAAATCTAAATACCAAAGAAATAAATAAGCTAGAAATAATAATTTTTACGATAGATAAAATGAAAATGATAAATGAACAATTAGAATTACTATATAATGAAAATCCATTAGCAGGATGGGAAAAACATAAAACAAAAGTAAAAATTGAGTTAATAGATGAAAATAGTATTATAACTCAAAAACCATTAAAATATAATTTTGATGATTTAAATGAATTCAAAATACATATTAATGAATTATTAGAAAATAAATATATTCAAGAAACAAATAGTAAACATACTAGCCCAGCATTTATAGTAAATAATCACAATGAACAAAAAAGAGGAAAAACTAGAATGGTAATAGATTATAGAAACCTAAACGCCAAAACTAAAACATATAATTACCCAATACCAAACAAAATATTAAAAATAAGACAAATTCAAGATATAACTATTTTAGTAAATTTGATTGTAAATCAGGATTTTACCATCTAAAATTAGAAGAAGAATCCAAACAGTTAACAGCATTTACAGTACCGCAAGGTTACTATGAATGGAATGTCTTACCTTTCGGATATAAAAACGCACCAGGTAGATATCAAAACTTTATGGATAATTATTTTAACCAATTAGAAAATTGCATAGTATATATAGACGATATACTATTATATTGAAGAACACAAGAAGAACATATTAAATTACTAGAAAAATTTATACATATAGAAAAAATTTCAGGAATAAGCTTAAGTAAAAGTAAGGCAGAAATTATGAAATCACAGATAGACTTTCTAGGAATACGAATAGACAAAAATGGTATAAAAATGCAAATACATATAGTGCAGAAGATAGTTGATTTAGATGAAAATATTGATACAAAAAAGAAATTACAATCCTTTTTAGGATTAGTAAATCAAGTACGCGACTATATACCTAAATTAGCAGATTATCTAAAACCATTACACAAGAAATTAAGAAAAGATATAGAATATCATTTTGATAACAAAGATAAAGAACATATAAGAAATATTAAAAATTTATGTAAACAGTTACCTAAATTATATTTTCCTGATGAAAATAAAAATTTTTGCTATATAGTTGAAGCTGATTCAAGTGATCATAGTTATGGAGGAGTTCTAAAATATAGATATGAAAATGAAAAGATAGAACATCATTGTAGATATCATTCAGGATCATATACGGAACCACAAATTAAATGGGAAATTAATCGAAAAGAGTTATTAGCATTGTACAAATGTTTATTAGCTTTCGAACCATATATTGTTTATAACAAATTTATTGTAAGAACAGATAACACTCAAGTAAAATGGTGGATAACAAAGAAATTAGACGATTCAGTTACAACAAAAGAAATACGAAGATTGGTATTAAATATATTGAATTTTACATTTACAATTGAAGTAATTACAACTGACAAGAACATGATTGCAGATTACCTATCAAGACAAAGGTACTCAAACTGAACAAGATATGATGGAAGAAATACTCAAATCTATTACTACACTTTGTAATAAAGTGGACAGTATGGACAACGAGATACAAAAGCTAAAGACTAGTGAAGTTAATCTGAAGTCTAAAGCTAAAGATAGCAGTCAGCAGCATGACTATAAAAATGCGGAGCTATGTCGATCGGAAGACGATAAAATTCCAGAGCTAAAAGGAGACGTTGGGAAACTCCATAAAACCCATGATAATGTTTGTTTAAATACAGCTGCAGGTACAAGTAGAAGAGTTAATGAAAAGGCAAAAAATATAAACTTAAACCAATTATTTGTTAAACCATTTATCCAAAATACACAAAGACAAATACCCACAGAACCACAAACCTCTACATACGCAGTTAGTATACAAAGTGATAAGAAAATGTACAATTATATTACCCAATCATACATTGAAAACATATATAGAATCCAAACATTTTTGAATATAAACCCCAGATCCACACAAACCAAAAATACCAATGAAGATTATATAACCCAAAAGTTACAAGGATACAACAGACTTATTGCACAACCCAAAACTAGTGCAAATTTAGTTAAAACATGTTACAACTATGGACTATTAAGTACCGTATATACATACGATGGAGAAGAAATATGTGGAATACCAGAATTATACAAAGCATTCATCATATACAAGAGAGTTACTAAAGGAAATTTATTTTATATAAAATTCTATACAGCACCGGCTGAAATATTATATGAAGAAATCAAGGCGCCAATTCAAGTTATAAAGATAGGTTTAACCAAAGATATGATAATACCAGAAGATATAGAAAAACAAGCTGAAATACCAAAGGTAGAAATACCAAACTTTTATGCAAATAAAAGAATAATTGGTATATCAACAATTATACAGGAACTAGCTAACAATTATTTAAATGGCAATTCTATTTGGAGTTATTATGCAAGAGACCAAGTTATGATATATTCAAACTCAAGGGAATTACGAAAAGCAGATATGGATGAAGTTCAGAGATGGATTTTATCTTTATTAAAACCTGAAGAACAACCTAGTACAAGAGCTTTGAAGAAACAATTTATTTCAGATGAGTTATTGACGAGATATTGCAAGTTAATTGGACACAAATACCCTGATCATCAGTGTTCAAAATGTAATGGGGAAGATAATATAATTCCCGATGTTGATTTGGAATAAAGAGATAAGGATGAAGATAAGACGATGAAGATAAGAAGATTCGAGATAATGTAAATATAGTCAAAAGTATGTCGGCCTATGGGCCATTATTATAAAGTTTTTGTAATAATTCATGAATTACTATTCATGAATAGTAAAAAGTAAAAGTATGTCGGCCATGTAAAATAGTAAAGGCCACTAATATTAAAGTTGTTTAACGTTTTGTGTCGGCCGAATGTTATAAGGCCAAGTGTAAAGTTGTGTCGGCCATAATACAAGGCCAATAATGTAAAGCTTGTATATATATAGAGGCTTAAGTCCTCAGAAATAAACAGACCGAAATTAAGCCCATCTCTCTCTACATTACTCTCTTCATATATCTAAATAATCCGCTTCCCCCCCCCCCAGATTGGTCCCAGGATTTCTCTTCGTATATCAGCATGAAGACCAGTCAATATATAAAACAATAACATTATGTAATTCTCATCATTATCTAACAAATATGTAGGCATGGTTTTATCAATTTGCATTTTATTTTCACTAAAAGATTATTATTCCTTTTAACCTCTTCACAGTTTATATGTATTTATTAAACTTAATAACAGTATAATATTCATCCCATCTAGTCATTACTATGGCTTTTCTCCTTTAATCAGTTACCCTAACAGCGCCTCAACACCGTGTACTCCCCTTAACGGCATCCCTCGCCTACCGGTTTCCACCTTAGGACGGCATAGTCTGGGCTTACCTATTCGCAGGATATTACCATAGCAAACCTTCTAAGAGATGACTATTATATCATTATTATAGCATAATAAACACTTATAATCTAAAAGAGATTATCAGGAATAACTTAATTTAGCTACTCATAAGCAAAATTAAACATACCTGTATTTGTTTATCGTTGTTAGATGAGTTCTCCATAGTTGTTTTTATATATCTATCTGATTTGATACTTAGCTCTGATACCAATCTATATAATCTATTTGCAGATAATCTTCTTTTTCTATAACTAGTAGCTCTGATTCCAAGTTCGGTATAGCCGTCCATTTTTTGGTATCAGAGCCGAGTTATGTGGTTGTGTTAGGTCGCTAAAGCGTTAACCAGCATGATCCTTAGCGGAGCTTTGGCTCAGCGCGACCGTTGGCTCCCTGCGGGTTAAAGCCTTAACGTGTCCGACTCGTGGCGGAGTAAAACGAATTTGGTCTCAGACTTAGCTCTGATTCCAAGTTCGTATAGCCGTCCATTTTTTGGTATCAGAGCTAAGTATCAAATCAGATAGATATATAAAAACAACTATGGAGAACTCATCTAACAACGATAAACAAATACAGGTATGTTTAATTTTGCTTATGAGTAGCTAAATTAAGTTATTCCTGATAATCTCTTTAGATTATAAGTGTTTATTATGCT
>CM040618.1:5373368-5399472 GCA_022817965.1 Solanum lycopersicoides
ATGCTATATAATGATATAATAGTCATCTCTTAGAAGGTTTGCTATGGTAATCCTGCGAATAGACTAAATTTACATATTACATATGAAAAATCATGATTAAAAAAATCGTTTAATCTTGAAATTTAGATGGTGTCATGTAAATTGTAACTTAGAAAATATTCTTTTCGATTGAGTTAGTTAAATTTCCCTACAAGGACAATTCCAAATTTCCAACTCAATTATTTTTCTTCAATTTTAGGTTAAGAGACCAAATAAAGTAAAGAAGCATATATAGTAAATTAATGAAAGTGATTAAAGAAATAGACGAGTTAGGTGTACAAGTGGAAAACAACACAATCTTTTTCAAGTTTTCGTGATCATTAACTAACATGTCTTCCACCAGAAGAAAAGTATAAACTAAATTATTATTTAATAATGAATCAATTATCAAAAATAGAAAATAATAATCATAAACTCAATAATTCTCCACTACACTACTTTTGAATGTGTACCATAATCCTCCCCCATCCTATGTTACCAAAAAAGGGAAAAAAGAAAATATATCCTGAACTAATGTAAATGGTACGCAGATATTCTGTCATATTTTTGGGATGATTGGATTGCTTTTATCGTCCAAAAAGCTAGCGCATATATGTCCTTCACTCTAACGGAAGACTAAATAGGGACACGTAGGGCAATCTTATTCGTCGATATGATATTTAATAAATGTTGGTCGGGTGGATAAGATTATGACACGTAGTCTGTCTAGTATAAAGGGTATTTATGCTCTAGTTTTTGGACGGCAGGGGCACCAATGTCCAAAAGTATGAGAGGGTAACTGATATAATTTACGATAGTTTCAGGGGTATATTTGTTTTTTCTTAAAAAAAATAGATTTAAAATCTATGCCTATATAAATTTAATTACAAATCCTATTGAACATGAATTAAATAAATAATAAAATATTAAATCTTGAATAATTTTAATTTTCTATGATTTTAATTTTTTAATTAATTATTACAGGATATGGTGACAGCTGGAATGGATACAGTGGCTATAACTGTTGAATGGGCTATGGCTGAATTAGTCAAGAACACAAGGGTTCAACAAAAGGCCCAAGAAGAATTGGACCGGGTTATCGGGTCGGATCGGGTCATAACCGAATCCGATATGTCGAAACTCTCCTATCTACAAAGTGTAGTTAAAGAATCACTAAGATTACACCCTCCAACTCCACTAATGCTCCCTCACTTGGCTAGTGCTAATGTCAAAATTGGTGGTTACAACATACCTAAGGGTACAATCGTACATGTTAATGTATGGGGACTTGGACGAGATCCTAAAGTATGGAAAGATCCTTTACAATTTAGACCTGAAAGGTTCATTGAAGAGGATATTGACATGAAGGGACATGATTTTCGACTTTTACCATTTGGTGCTGGTAGACGTATTTGTCCTGGTACAAATCTTGCTATCAATATGGTTACTTCTATGTTAGCTCACTTGTTACACCATTTTGAATGGTCTCCACCAATTGGAATCGAGCGCGATGATCGACATGTTGGAGAGTCCTGGAACTGTTACTTATATGCAAACACCTCTACAAGTTGTTCCTACTCCTAGATTGCCTCAACACTTATATGAACGTGGTCCTATCGTTATATAACATCTTCTCATAATGTTACACTATTTACTCTTTTGTTTTAATGTGTTTGGCATACTCTTGGACTTAACTAATTTATTGTTATTTGAAATATGATTGGTAATTGTAATCTATACATTTATGAGGGATAAATGTAATCGTCGTTCCAAAAGTACAAATGTGAAATATAATTTCAATGTTTTGTATTTTGAAATATCTTCTTTTACTACTAGGATTGAATCATGAGTTTGATGATTAACAAATATGATAGTTCGATTGGTAAACTACAAACTAAAGGACCTGATCCTTCTAGTTAGTTCTTATATAGTGTCTAATAGTTAACCCCAGGGAAATGTAGCATTATCATAAAAATTGACCTAGACACAGCCTAAATAATACTATAGAGAAATTAGGTAGACCCTTGTTATTGATGAGTCCAAGTTGGGAAGGTAGTCATAATTGATGTTAGATTTATATATGGAAAGAGGCCAACATGGGTTGCAGTGTAAATGTGCAAATGGTGGGATTGCTTTACTAGAAATTTCGAGTTCGAGCTATAGGTTGAAGAAAATCATGTTCGATACGTTATCTCTAGAACGGGCCCTGCAATGCCGAACCAACTTTTTAGTTGCGGTTCCAATGCAGTCAGTTAAGGTACCAGACGTCAGGTGGACATTTTTTTAAAAAAAAAAAAAAATGAAAAGTGAGTAACATACTTTCTACTTCCTTTATTTTTTTAGGTTTAGGAGATACTACGTCTGTTTCAATTTATGTGATGTAGTTTAACTTGACACCGAATGAAGAAAGAAAAAAACACATTTGAAACTTATGGCCTAAAATAAGTAATAGAAATTTGTGTGACGAAAAATCATTTCATTAAGAATAAAATAAACATTTTAAAACTCTTAAATTGTTACTAAATATAAAAATATATCATTTTTTTAAAACTGACAAAAAATAACAGTGATTCAATATAAATTGGGACAGATGAAATAATATTTTCTTTCTATGTTTCTCATATATGCTATAATGATGTGCTACATTGACAGAACATAAAGCAAGAAACAATTCTTGTGATAGACATATATACACTAGGTTAATTAACATGTCTGTCTAGCACTTATAGAGGTGTTATTGTCTTTTAATTTTGTTTTAAGGACATTTTTCTTATGGAAACATTTATTGCAATGTGTCCCGTGGCGGAGCCATCTTATTACTAGGAGTTCATCCGAATTCTTTTTAACAAAAATAATATTATTTATATATAATTAAAATAATTTTTTAGATATATATAATAGATATTAAATCTTCTTTGATTATTTTATATGTTTATTTTTTCATATTTTAAATTCCCTAATTGAAAATTATAACTCCGCAACTAAATGGATCCTTTAGTTCAAATATTGAATAACCACTGCATCTAATAAAGTGGAGTAAGTAGGCACTAGGTCAACATGACTGTCTAGCATTTTTACAAAGATATACTAGTTTATATGTAAAGTTAATTGAATCATGTTTTATCATCGTTGATCTGACATCTCTTAAAAAGATTTAATTAAAGATGTATTTTATTAAACTATCTTTATTAATTATATTTTAAAATTCTAAATTTGACAAATACCACTTTATATAGTTATTAATTAATACTAAGAATAGTATAGAAAAAATTAATAAAACTCTCTTAATTGACTAATTAAATGAACAAATAAAATGAAATATTCATTTTTTATATAGAAGCTAAGTATCTACAACTTCTATCATACAGTAATTAAGTTTGAAGGTGTTTAGTGGTTGAGGTTGCCAACATAACCAAATTAAATTGGAGATTTTTTTGTTAAAACAACATGAATGAATGGTTTTATCGAGATCAGAAGCAAATTATACAAATATTTTAATTTTGTAAATTGCGCTAGCTCTAATTTTAATTTATATCAATTGCAATATACTAGTTTGTGTGTTATGCCTTAGGTTCCACTTATAATTGTATAAAGAAAAGGTCATGTGAACTCATAGTCATCTAACTAAATTCAATATAGAATATATCTAGTATTATTTGAAGGTATTAATGGTCAAAAAACGAAAATTAGACCAATAATATATTTTCCTAAAGCTCCCCACTTCTTATGCTAGAGTAAATATTGGATTCTCTATCATTTTTTTTCTCAATTTATACGATTTTTTTTATAACATATTTTTATATTAAGTAATCATTTAACTTCAAAATATATAAAAAAAAATTAATTTTTTAAAGTATAAATATAGGGTCTACGAAAAAGTTAATGGATTCGTCTGCACCGATACCCTCACCTAGCTCCGCCTCTGGCTAGGTGAGAAGTTTCACTTTAGTTTAATTTAGATAAATTAGAGGCGAATAAAGCAGAAACTCTTTTTATTAGACATATAATAACACTATTAATACGAACTTATCAAAGTTATCTGCTCAATCATTTGTACTATCGCAACTATGCTTCATTTGTCAAAATCAAAATAATGTCATTGTTTTAGGCGGAGTCACCTTAGGCGAAGCGTGGTCAGGTGCATATCATACACCATTTTTTTTTTATGTAAAGTATATATATAGAGATTAAATGAATACGTAGTTATTATGAGTTATATATCTAATTTTACACTCTCTTAAAATAACTGAAAAGTTTTTTTACAAACCTACACTAAGTTAGTGACTCCACCACTACCTTCACACGATTGTATCCGCACTGTTCCATTGCCATCCCTAAGTATATGCCCTATTCATGAAGGTTAGATGAATGTTGATTATAGTAACGATCATAGTACATATCATTGAATGCAAAGTCCTCAAATTAAATTAAATAATTACTGCAAAAGGTGTGGCAAATAGTTAGCTCACCAACTATTGTTGTTATTAATTATCTACATATTGATAAAGACGTGAGCATACTTATTATTATTAATTTGCCAGCCTTTTGACAACTTGTAGTTTATGTTGAACTTCTCAAAATTCCCTAGGTAATTATAAATACTATCAAATTTTGAATTCGACTATGAATATATTGATGATATTATTTTCTTATAAATAGAGTTTAATTATATGACATATGGCGATCGATCGGTCATCGTTTGATCCAAATTTCTCTATTGTTAACTAGAAGTCTCAGTTATCAATAATCGAGAGCTGTTTTGTATAGTAAAATCTTACCATCGCTATAGTGAATCGAGACAAACTTTCTAACTATTCCGTAGAAGTGTTCTGTATTGTAAAATCTTTCTATAATAATTAAACTCTATAACAGTATTTTACTATAATAATTAAGTGTTTTTTTTATAAAAATAAATTTTAAATGTTATGTTATATTATATGCTCTTTAAAATAACATTTCATAATGAATAATAAAAAATATCTGAACAAATGACGCGTTCTTTAGCTAATTAATTGTTTGAAGAGTATGACCAAAGTTAGTCCAGCCAATTGCAACATGTGAAGCTTTCTTCCACAAAATAATCATAAGCATTGGTGTGTTTGATATAAATAAAATATTTTTCTCGAAAAATACGTGATATTTAGTAAGTAAATTATATAATAATATATAAATAAACACTATATATAAGACGTATTTAAGATTTGAAAATTTTGAGTGTCACATATCTTTAGGGTGTCACTTTTTGAGGAAGTAGTGTCAATATTCACATATTCAAACTTGCGGTGCAAGGGAGAAAAACCTAAGTTTTAACCGCGACTTATTGTTACTTGGTGCCACGGTTAATGTTTATACCCAAACCCTAAAGCAGTGATGGAGTTACGTATAGTTTGAAGGGTGATCTGTTGAACATCCTAATTCATCAGAAGATTCTATACTATATATACAGAAAACTATACTATATATATAGATAAAACATTATTTTCTCTACATATATATTGAATCTTAAACATTTTTGATAAAAAAATTTATTCCGTCACTAGAGTAAAACATGTATTACTTGTCTAATATAGTTATATGATAATGATAATGATAATATAAGAATAGTTGTACGTTGACAACTAAATATGAATGCATTTAGTAAGGAGAGCACCTTATAAATTATTAGGACAAAACCATTATAAAGCAAAACATGACCATTAGTACCTCAACAACTGTCCCAAACTTAAAAAACCCTACATTAGCAAACAATAGTATCCCATACACCTTATTTCCATCACTCATGTCGGACTTTTCAAAACTGTTGTCATAACATTCGTATGGAATTATTTAAGATCCAACAAATGCATAATATAATTTTTGTCGGACTCTTCAAAACTGTTGTTACAATATTCGTATGGAATTATCTAATATCCAATACACACATAACATAATTTTTTTAGAATCCGAACAACATATAACTCATCACACGAAAGAAGATCATGATGATCACATCAAGTCTTTGAATTCTTGATCCTTTCCTCGTTGAAAAAGTCAAGCAAGACAGTTCTCTTGCATTTGGGACATTTTGGATTCTCTTCTGGTGTGATGACATACATTAAGCATGAAGGACAACCCAGAAGCATCATAATCTTCTCTGAGAACTCTTTGTCGTCGGGGCTCGGTTCCCGAGACACACATGAGCTTGTAGGTGATGATATTCTTTCCATTAAAGGTTGTGCTCTTAGAGATGTAACCCTAGGTGATGATGATATGCTTAGTTTTAAGTCAAGATATGGATGCTTAGCTTGATCTCCTTGTGTTTCAACAATTTGGCTATATCTCCCTACATTTATTAGTAAAAACACAACACAATTACTCATAATATACAATTTCACCTTACAAGAAACAATTTGACTAATTTTCAAATTAATCTAAATTGAATTACACCCCTTCTCATATGAATACGATGAAAAAATACATCTGAAAACATTGATCAAAGTTCATACATGCAAAATATAACAAGTAAAAGTAACGAAGGGAGTATCAATAAAACATTTAAGCAAAGATATATACATACATCAAACCTACTAGGGGCAGCAAATGCCTATCACAATTTACTAGGGACATCTGAATTCAATACTTTTCTTTTTTGATATCATAGATAAATATGTAAGGATTTCAGCAATTATTAAATTCTGAACTCATAATTTCTAAAAATTACGGTGAACAAATTAAACTTTGATCATATATAGATTTTGAAATTGAAACATAAAACTTGAAAAATTGAGTCTTTGAAATGTGATTTTTAGAATATGAAGCAGTATTTAGACAAACACTTTACTTGATTTTGTTTTTTGAAGTTTCGTGAGTGAAAAATCCAAAAGAAATTGACCATAATTTCAATATATAGTGCAATATCATGGCTAAACAGATATTTAATGTTTCAAAATTTATAACCAAACTATAACTTAATTTTTAAATCCACCTCTGATCCCTATATACCTACCTCCTCCAAAGATAAATAGCATACACATACAAATATCTAAAGAAAGAATGATAAAATTACCTTGATTGATAGAAGTGATAACTTTATTGAAGACAAAATGTTTCTAAAGAGAGAATATATATGTATATTTATATTATTATATATGAGAAAGGAAACTAAAAAAAAGTGAGAAGAAATAGTTATATTGTAAGTTGTGTGTGTGTAAGAGGCATAATGTACGAGTCATAATTAATTGTGGTACAACTGGAGAGGAGAATGGGGTAAGAAAAGATTGGAATAGTACATATATATATATATATATATATATATATATATTTTGGAAAGTTACTTGTCATATTGAATTTATTGTAATTACAAACAACATAATGTATAGTAATTATAAATATATTTTTATTTGTCAAAATGGTGGAATTATAAGTGTAATATTTTATTGAATAAATATAATTAAATAGCTAAATTTTAAGAATAAAAATTAAATGTTTATGTTCGATAAATGAGTATTTATATATTTGATAATAATTAAAACCCTGATATCTAGTGTAAAAACACTGAGTCATAATCTTATAAACATATTCATAGGAGGATCTAAGAAGAGATGCACGATGTATACATGTATATATCTAAATAAGAATCATATAATTAATTCTGCACCCTAAAATATGTAATATGAATTGGTGCATTGATCCAACATTGTGCTTCTTCGCAAGCAAAGTCTTATGAGTTCATTCTGACTAGCAACCTCAAAGTAATTATTAAGGATCAAACCACAAAATGCGCTATGTTATATTTTTATTTATTTTAATATCTTCGATTTTATATATGTTTAATATTATTTTCCGATTAAGTGTGGTTGGTTGGACTAACCCTCATCCATCTCTACTAATGCCCTTGTCCTCCAAGTCCAAAGTTCACATATTAACATATTTTAACATAAATAATATAAAAATAATTAATAAAAATATAAATATGTCTATTATAAATTTCTAAAAGATTACTATTTATGTTGTCAATAAATTTTGGGAATATTTCACCCATGACAATTTTCTTTTTTATATGTATTAGACAGTATAAACTAATTAAGAGAGGCGTAAAATTTAAAATCTACACACATTTATGCACACACATATATACATAAATATTTAATGCATGCAATATAAAAACAATCATGAGAAATTATCAAATTTTGTAACAAATTCATAGAAAAAGATTAATTCTCTGATAATTTTAATGAACTTATATAAAATCTATAACAAAATATAAAATTAGTAAAGCTATAGGTATTATACCAAAGTTAAAAAATAAAATGTATTACATTGATGGATAATATGAAAATGTTAAAGGTAAAATAGAAATTACATAGGATAAGATTGTGTTTTGGCGGGAGGGATGTTTATAATTCAAAATTGAAAAGGAGATTTTCACCCGCACAATTACAATTTTTTATTAATTAATTACAAATAATATTTAATTAAATTAATTAATACAATTTTAAACTAATTAAGCACACATTGTATGAGAACATAAATTACATATTTGACAAAAAAATGTTTATAACTATAATTTCATAACAGTGCTCAAATATTTAATAAAATACAATCTATTAATTTTAAGATCACTCATTATATGTTAAATTTGTATATATTCAATAAGGAAAGTAAACTATATTAATGACAATATATATGACATCACTTGTTACAAACTAAAGTTTTAAACTAAGCACACATTTTATGAGAACATAAATTACGTATTTGACAAAAAAATTGTTTATAACTATAATTTCATAACATTGTTCAAATATTAATAAAATACAATTCATTAATTTTAACATCACTCATTATATGTTAAATTTGTATATATTCAATAACGAAGTCACTATTACAATAATCAATAGAAAAAAATTAGTCACGGATAAATTATGTGGCTTCACGGTAAAATTCGTTGCTAATTTATGTAGTGACAAATTATAAAATATAATTTATTAGCTATGAATAATTTAACAATATATTAACGATAAATTTCATAGATAATTTTAGTGTTTAGTGAATAATAAAACTAAGTTAAATGAAGAAATAGTAAGGAAGGAAATGAAAGATAAATAACACATTTCATAAATGCCTTTTAAGATTTCAAGTGTAGCTTTTATTTTCTAGTATTTTCACTATTTTAATTTTTTTATTTTAATTGTCATTTGAACACTTAAAGAATTTATTTTTTATCATAAATTTTCAAATATCGAGCTTTTACTAGAGGTGTGCTATCGATAAATGTCAAAGTCTTCGGCTTGTACAACATCTTCTTCCATTTGCTCCAACTATAAACTTTATTCTCTCCTATTGTTCTTTATTAACTTCTGATCTTCTCGAACTCCTACACTACTTTCTAATTTTTGAATTTTAACTATTATAACTTATATGTATAATTTTTATACCGTATATTAATTTTATTTTAAAAAAGATTAAAAGTTCTCTATAGTCTGACACACAGTGGCGAATCTAAAGGTAAAAAAATAGGGCATCGGAATTCGTGGTGATCTCTTTGTAAAAATAAATATCTTAGGTATATATTTTTAAAATTTGTATAATATTATATTCTTATACTCGTACAATAAGAAGTCTATTTGGTCCACATGATTAAATGTTTATCTTTTGACCTTGAGGATTAAGACTCAATTCTCACTTAATATATTTTTCTTGGTGCATTCAAGTTCGGATCAATTTTTACTTAATACATTTTTTTGGATACACTATATTTAAAAAATTCTAAATTTGCCTCTGTTGTGCTGATATATATATATATATATATATATATATATATATATATATATATATATATATATATATATATATATATATATATATATATATATATATATATTAGGGGCAGGTGTCTCACTAATAGTGCTTCATATAAATGCACTTTAATAGAACCTAGGACCATTCCATTAATTCTCTGAAGAAATTTATTTCTAGTAAAAAAATATAAATACAGAATTTGAATTAAAAAACAGTAACAATTAAATTGTTTTGTCCCTCCTGGAACGTTTCTATTCTGGAAGAAAATGACATGATGAATTTAGTGTAAAGTATATATTGAATTTACTACATGTAAAAAATTTAAAATATTATAAATCATCTAATAAACATCATGTTTGTATTAATTTTAAATAAAAAGAACAAGAAAAAATGAGAGGGTTATGTGATAAAGAATTGAAGAAGTTGAGCATTTTGATATGATCATGGAAATGTTATTAATGTGTATTATAATTTGATCTCACCTGATGTTTATATTTTTCAATTTTCGATATGCACAAGTAAACATTTAAATTTAAATAAAGTTGAATTAGTAGACATACACTATTTTTCAATTTTGATTATGCATAAGTAAACACTTAATCTTAAATAAAGTTGAATAAGTAGACACACGTCCTACCTGACAATTTGTGTGAGATGTCACGATATATGATACGCATGTCTACTTGTTCAACTTTGTATAAATATCAATATCTACTTGTACGTATACATAATTAAATGACATAAATATAAAATGAAGTCAAATTTTCCTAATTTTAAGGTGTCACGAACTCGAAAGATATGTGGATGGTACGAACAAGTGCCCTCCAAAGGTAATTCCAAATAGCTAGCTTTTGTGAATCAACCTCAATTGGCGTGGTTATCAATCCACCATACAATTTATGACAATGATTACAAATCACAAACAAAGGCAACTCATCTATGATAGAATACCTTCAAAAGATGAAAACTTGTACCGATAATTTTGCAGTTACGATATACCCGTCACTAATACGATTTTATCGTATATTTTTTACCAAACTAAGTCATTATATAAAGCAATTTACTAAAATAATACATTTTTCTAAAATTTTACAAAACTAGTATAAACGTATTTCATAGTAACGTTTTAGGGTATACTTCGTTTTTTAAAAACTAACAGCGTTAGGTTGATATACGCTACTATAAGTAACATTTTACTCTTAAAACGTTATTTTGAGTAACGTTTTACTCCTAAAACGTTATTATGAGTAACGTTTTAAGAGTAAAACGTTACTTACAGTAACGTATATCAATCTAACGCCGTCAACTTTTAAAAAATAAAATATACCCTAAAATGTTACTGTGAAATACGTTTATACTAGTTTTGTAAAATTTTAAAAAAACATATTATTTTGATGAATTACTTTATGCAATGACTTAGTTTGGTTAAAACCTTTATATTCTAGGGCGTAATCAATATCATTGTTCAATCTTCATGACTTGATTTTAAGTTATGAGTATTGTTTGAAACATATAACAAGTTTGGAATAAGGACTAGGCCAAAGTTGTCATGACCCAAAACCCAAAGTCATAATAACAAACACCTTTAAGAACCCTAAATTTGTGTGTAAGCCAAATAAAATAACACATACGTCTTCCAAAGGGAAGTGAGGCCACAATGGAAGAGAAAAGAAAAACAATAAGGAAATTTCCAAAATCAGATATCATAAGCATAAAGAGCATCTAATACCTTTGTATAATTTGAAATACATTTCAAGTCTTTGAAAAAATAATTAAAGATTGCAAATGTGTCATGATCGAAAAATAAACGCGATGACACTTGTTTATTCCCACCAAGACAAGTCATCCTCAACCCGACGAAAACGAAAGAAAAAACAAAAAAATAAATCAAGAACGAGATAAAACGGAAAATGTATTCTTTATATTAACATTCCCAACATCTAGTTGTCACGTGTACTAGCCACTAAATACATAAAGTACAGAATTAAGAAGTAAATTCAAGGTTCGATCTTTGTTTCTCAAATAGAACAAAGCATAAAGAAAAGGAAAAGAAGCGCTCGCCGAGATGACAAACACCTACCTCTCAATAGTCCTTTGAAAAGCCTCGGAAAGTAGGAAAAGAAGGACGATCACACAATACTGGGCATCGAACCTACACAAGTGTAGAAGCAAAAAGTGAGTACCAATAACACGATACCCATCAACAATCTAATAATTAAATGAAGCAACCTAGCTAGAAAAAGAATATTCCTTCATCCCAACCAAACCTCCCCTAACTACAACCTAAACAAAAGTAGCACGAAATAGCAATTCTACAATATATAGCTCACAAAGCTCAATAGTCACAATTCAACACGTATCAAGTAAGTCAATCTCAATTTCAAATAGATCAATCACACATAACAAGTGCATCAATCACAATTAACAAGTAAATCACACAAGCATGAAAATGCATCAAATCACAATAATCAATGTCTCGCCGAAACCACTTTTCATCAGCACAATATCCCTAGCCGAAATCTTTTTCCAGCGTATTTATATCAAACTAGCCGAAATCATTTTTCATCGACTTTATATCATTCACTAGCCAAAATCATTTTCCATCGACTTTATATCAATTCACTAGTCGAAATCAGTTCTCATCGGCTTTATATCAATTCACTAGCCGAAAATGACCTTGGCATCATAACTCTCACATGTCTTATCAGAGTGTTCAAAAATCAATACGGACAAGTAATTTCACACCACACGAACGATACAATATTTCACGCAATTCAAATGCTATCAAGCTTTTTATCACAAGGCAATTCACAAGTATTATGATTAGCACATAACATTTTCATTTCAGCCCTTTTTTATTCATTAAGATTTATCAAAGTGGACAATTGATCCTTCACCTCATTCTCATTACTCCCAACACACATAAAGAAGGAAATACATAAATTCTACTAAATTACAAGATTTGAGAGATCATCTTCAATCAATCAATTAATCACTCCAAGAGTTGAGTCTTCTCCTTCCGACCAATGTTCAGTGCCACAAAATCTAAAACGATCAAGTATTTCACAATATATTTCCAGAAATAACAATACTCACATCAATTACTTTGAAAAATGGATCAATCAACTCAAAATTTCAATTTCTAAAATAAGGTTTAATCCAAAATTTAATACTTGAAAATGTTACTCAAGGCCTTAGGAACTCATTGGTGAAAGTAATTTCGAAAAAGGACTTAAAATCAGTTCACAATCTTCATTTTAGTTTAGAACTTGAATTCTGGAAAACCTTGTCATTCTAATAAAAATTTCATATTTTGATGTTACAATCCATAAATAGTCAAAGGAAATGAAGTTTCTGGATCATGAAAGCTTACCCAAATAATTTAGCACAAGAAATCCTTTCGAGAATCGCCTCCAGGAGTTTCTTAAGCTCAAAAAATGGAAAATGGGTCTAAAATCCTCTCAGATTCGTTTAAACAGTCTTCGCAAAAGCGACCTCCGGTTCGCTTAAGGAAACTCCACTTAAGTAGACCCTTTCGCTAAAACGAAGCTCTATTTGCTTTCGCGAAGGTTCCCTTAAGCGGATTGACTTTCGCAAAAGCGAGGTCAATAGACACCAGAAAAATCAGTCAACTCTCAAAACATCAAAAAGATCCTCGAAATTCGTTTGGAACCCCATACAAACAAATAATATATGCAAATCAATCATACTCGACGTTCCAAACTCAATTAAGAGAAGTGATCTTTTATAAGATAGTATTTAAGTGTCTACTTGTGCACACACTAACTTGAAGAATACACATGTAAAATGAGATCAAGTAAATGAGATATTTATGTATTATACATTTAAATGCCTACTTTGAACATACCTAAAATTAAATATGTTCTTAACTTGACCTCATTTTACATTTATGTCCTCCAACTTTGAATGTGCACAAATAAATTTAAATTTATATAGAATTGAACTACCAGATACATGAGTCATATGTGACATAATACATATATGATATCATGTAGAACGCAGTTTGTCATGTAGAATATCATGTAGGACGTGTGTGCCTATTATTCAATTTTATATAAATTTAAGTGTTTACTTTGTATACTCAAAATCGAAAGGTACAAATACGATAAGACCAAATTAAAATATACATATATTATGCCTTTATATATATATATATATATATATATATATTATATATATATATATATATATTTATTATATGTTACTCATCAAAATATGAATCCAATAACAACCAGGTGCACCTACCCCTACTCATTAGTGGACACCTGTTGGTCATGAAATTAATGTAATGTCAAGGCTTGTCCTATTGTTAGTAATATGTGAAAGAGAGGCGGTTTAATAGGCCGAAAATTAAATCAGTAAAAAAAAATAAAAAAATCTGCATAAGTAATATTATTACATATATTTAGTATGTATGTATTTTTTACTATGTATAGAATCAGTATAGTTTTGATTTGCCATTTATGTATATATTCTTTATGATGTACAATATATGAATTATTTTATGTAAGATAGAAAATAATCAAATCATTTTTAAATTTGACGGCAAAATTTACTCTACAATTTTAAATACAAATTTTATATACCCCTTTTAAAACTCCCAAGTGAATTTAATTTCAACCAAAAAAACTAATGTGACAAAAAAATAATCAAAGGGGCGTATCTTATTATTATATTTTAGGAGAAAAATAAATTCACTTAAAAGTTGTTACATGAGTATTTTCAATATTTGTGTAAAAGTGCAAAAATAAATTTTGTTATCAAATTCAAAAGTAATTTAATGTATTTTTTCAAAATAAATTAACTAATATATAAATAACTAAACTATGCACAATTAATCCTTACATACAATATAAATAATTTTCACCACAACTAATTTATCTACTATTAATAGATCCAAAGTGCTTATAGAAAAAAAATCAGTTATTGTATTAAGATATTCATGCATTTTCTGCATTTTGCTCCCCCATTTCCCCCTTTTCCTACCTCCAAATTTTATTTTAGTGAAATATATTAATGTAACTTTCCAAAAAATAATTTCTTTAGAGATCGTTTGACAGTCGGTTAGAATTATACGAATACTAGTAATGCATATATTAGTTATGATAAGTATTAGTGTTATGCAGACATTAGTTATTTATCCTCTACTCTACATAAACTAATATATCAATTTCCTCATAACTTATACATATATTAGTCATGTAGATTTTTAAATTAGAGACTCGCCATCACATTAATACCATAAATGATTAACTTATTTTTAAGACATACTCCCTCTATTTTTTTTTTATTGTTTAAGATGAATGTTTGATTTTTTTTAAATATATTTTTTATTTCCTTTAATGAAGTTTTATATTTTCTAGGAGATAAATATTACTATTACAAAGTTTTATTTATAATTTCAGAACGGACAATAGTGAAAATTATGGTCTAAATTATGTCTCTGAGTGTTTTTCTTAATAAGTGTTTACCTCATAAATTCAATTAATATGGAATAGAGAGAATAATTGTATCGGCGTGTTCACGTCGTTATAGAAAAACCAATGGGGAAAGAATTTGTACCAGAAAACTTTTGGATAGTGACTTGGAAAATTCTAGCTTAGTCCAATTCGGACGGAATCTAAGTCAGGTATGGTCTAGGGAAATATGGTAATGAATGGGGATCTAATTGTGAATTTGATCACATGAGTGAATAGCTAAGACATTAAGGAATTCATACGACTTTACAGAATCAAATTCAGGCGAGTAAAACTCCTGTAACTGATTTTAGCATGAACGAGTAGTTTTTGAATGTCAATAATTGAAGGTGTGTTGTGAAATGGGGGTTTGAAACTCAAATTCTGTCTCTCAGTCTCCGTGCAAGCCGCAAGGGCGGGTTGGGTCCCATTACGACGGGTCAGTCCCGAATTAAGTCGGGATTAAACCCCCAAAATATTATTTTTCTGCAAACTTCATTCTGAAGATTTAGAAGATGACCCAGGACGAGTTCTTGACATTTTTTCACGACTTTGGTGCTAAAAGGTAAGGATTTTACGTCCCTAATTTATTTTTTTGATCTGTAGAACGTAGGTTCTTGGGTAATTATTATTAGGGGAGGGTTTCGAACTGCATTTGATTGGGAGAAAAAACCCTAACTGCACCTTAGGATCATGGGTTTGGTCTTGGGTTATTGGATTTGTTATAATTCGGGTAATTAGACCTTCATTTATTGATCCTTTCATTAAGTTGTTGTTTTTAGACCACGAACAAGCGGAAAGAATTCGAAAAGGAAAGACTCAAGTGCCTTAGAGGGATTCAAGCTTGGTTCGAGGTAGGTGATGGTTTGATTTCATGATTGTGTGATGTATGTTGGTGATTGCTTCATTGTAATGCATGTATGTATGTGAATGAAGTACTATTGATCAAACCTAATGAAATGAGTATGAATGAACAAATGCATGTCATGATTCAACTCTTGATTGTATGATTATGAATATGTACATTATGAGTGTGAATGTTATTGTGATTGTGTTGATTGGATCGGGTGTCACGTTTTGACACATATACTGGATTAGGTGTCACATTCCAGCACACTAATTGGAATCGGGTGTCACATTCCGGCACACTAACCGTTTGAGTATTGGGTTCCATGAGAGGACCACTGTATTGTTATGTCTAATTGTTATTGGGAATGTGGAATTGTACATTGCTCCTGAAATGATAATCGATGTGTATATTTGTTTTCTACATGTTAAGCTTACAATGTTGTGACTGTTTATATATGTTTCGCTAACTAAAATAGTCGTGTGATTCCACCAGTACACTGTGATTGTTTACTGATATTGCACTTGCTCGTTCTTTGTTGAGTACAAGGCATCTTCAAGCGGCTACTGATAGACCTCGGCTAGGAGATTAGTGATCGATATCGAATTTCAAGGGTGAGACAGTTCTTTCAGGCTGCCAAGAAGTCCTTCATTTCGTTTAGTTCTTTCTCTTCGTACTCAGATTATTGTTTAGATACTTCTTATGTTTGGTTGGGGTTGTACCATTTTTCTTAGACTTATTGTACTTTAAATGTTTTGGTACATTGACTTTTAGATTCTAGGCATTGTTTTTCGCAAATATTTTGGTAATGGTTTTATTAACTTTCGGAGCTTATGGGAACTTCAATAACTTTCCAAGTTTATGGGAACTTCAATTTAAGTTGCTACTTTATCTTTAAATGTTCTAGTTTTCGCTAAGTTGTGTAGTTGGGTTGTAGTGTAGTATGGGTGCCACTTACGACGGTCTGAATCGTGACAGTAATACATAAATATATCTTTTAACTTGGCTTCAGCTGATATTTATGCCATTTAACTTTGATATACACAAGTAGAAACAAAAAATTATATAATATATTACATGGTAGCAGTAATATGCTACCGATAAATATTTTTTTTTAAAAATTTCTAATTGATATTAATTTGCATAAAAAGTAACGAATACATCATGATATCATGTATTCTTATCCGTAAAGGTGCTCTATCATTCTTATAACATGTAAAAAAATCAAAACAAAATTTAAACTCGTATAAAATCACATAGATCCGCAACTCAATCTTAATTTTAAAAAAATTACTTCAAACCACTCCGCCCGGAACAACCTTCAAACCGCTCTGCCTTGCATAGCCTTATGTTTGCCCTGTCACATTGTCATCCATATTTATTTATTTAATTTTATAAAAATTTAATTATCTATTTACATACCTTAAAAGTTGAAAGACATCAATGTTAACTTAAATAAAATTAAAAGATACATTTATATATCACATCAATTTTTAATTTGCAATCAAATATCACATAGTTTGTCTCTTTAGAGGCAACAAATGACCCTAGCATGCTTAGTCATAAAAGCTCATTATTTAATTAGATAACCAAAATAACGTTCTCAAGGGGTCGATTCATTCATTATAAATTATTGCATTAAATTCTATTGAAATGTCACTTCAAGTAACATCCAAAAGTGTTAATTTGACACGTGGATATGACAACGTAGTATGCCACTATAAAATCCCTATGCTTTTACTATGTGGGACATTATATAATTTACTCCTTTTAATTTATGATTTGATTTTTATTGAATGGAAGATATTTTCTTGAATTTTGTAATTTTAAATTTGAGTAGATGTATCTGTGATTTAGGGTTATTTATGCTTATGATTAAAAATCAAATCGAAACGCAATTTTAATTAAATCAATTAAAAAATTGTTATTTGATTTTGTTTGGTTAGGTTTAATTTTAAATTTTCAAAATCGATACTATTTGGTTTGATTTTGATTTTACTAAAAAACCACCGCAAAAATAACCAAATCAAACCGATAAATTAGATATATAAATTTTATAATTATTTATATATTATTCATGAATAAAATATAAATATTTTGTTAAATTTTAATTAACTTAAATCTTTAACTTTACCATTTCCTCAAGCCTATCACTTAAATTTTAGCCCAACTATTACAATCTTAAGTTTTAATTTACCTATCCTACCTCACATAATATAGTCACATTTCACTTAATTGAATCACTTTGTTCGTAATATAATAACTCTAGTATTGTTAAATTACTTAATTGAGTCGACAATAATTTTCATGTGGATTGTTCATTCCCTCTGCGTTTGCATCTATTGAGATTCGTATGTTCTAAAAATTTGCATTACTTTCAAATCGAAAAAAATCTAAAAAACTAAATCAAATAGAATCAAGCCGACAATAACCAAACCAACAATTATTCTTTTCGCTTGATTTGATTTAGAATTAGAATTTTAAAAAACCTACTAGATTGGTTTGGTTTTGGTTTTAACCATTAATCGATCCAAACCGAACCACGAATACCCCTATCTTTGATAAAAAAATACTTTCTACTTTTATACTAATAGTTAAATGGTAAGATAAAGTTGCTCTAATATTGAATATCCTTCACTTTCAACCTTAAGGTTATGAGTACGAGTAATCAAAGAAGCTCTTAGGGGAGGGGTAAAAGAATAAAAAAATTATTAGTGAAAGGAATTTCTCAAAAAAATTTTTAAAAAAATATTATTTTATTACAAAAATAATGTGTTCAGAAAGAAAAAGAAACATGTTGATTAGTAAGAAACATTTTTGATCCAAAAGTAATAATAAGAATATTTTTTTAATCAAAGTATTAACGATAAGGATATTTTCATATCAAATATGACTATTATCAAATGATATTTTTATTCAATTTCACATATTTTAAGAATATTTTTAATCGTTTTCACACCCTGCATTAACCAACACAAAATGTCTAAATGTAATGACCCGATTGATCATCTTTTTAATAATTTCCGTGATTTCACCGCTTTGTCTCTCCCGATATTGACCTCACGGGTCGTGATCTTGATGACGAGCAGTGGTCTTGATAAAGGATCGTGGTCTTGTTGACGGGCTGTGGGAGGGTCCGTAGACTTGAGCCAACAAGCTAGCAGGCCACCAACCCAATAGTGTAGAATTACGCCAACCTTCACGGTCTATGGTCCATTACACGGGCCGTGGTAAGGCTCATGGTCGAGAATCCATGAACCAGCAAGTACTGGACCAAGGACCACGAACAGCTCCACGGTCCGTGGTCCCTTTGACGGCCCGTCATATGGGTCGTGGTCAACCCGTTTGACTTTTTAAGTAGGGTCGTTTTAGTCTTTTTTCCTATGCGTTGGACACTTAAATACGTCGTTTAACCCTTAAATTACGTGATTTATGTAAGTTTTAGCCTAGTAATCAAATTACAACTTCCCTAGTTAAATCATTCACCAAGAAATCGATCAAAATAAAGAAAAAGAGTAGAAAGAAGCTAACCAGCCCTAGTTCCAAAAACGCAACAAGTTTTCATCATTTCCAGCCCCTAAATCGAAAGATTTTTTCATGGAATTCGCCACCAAGTATGTGAGATTTCACTATTGGGTTCCTTTCACCCATTATATTCATAGATTTTAGTAAGAATCTTGATTCCCTTAACATTATCTAGACCTAGGGTTTCTTGAAGGTTAGAAATTGTTGGGTTTTAGTTGTTAGAATGATTCAAATCAGATTATCATGTTATTTCTTAGTTCTTTTTAGAAATTCAGAACCCTAGCTATGTAGTTCTGTTAGTTCATGAATTACACCTGCTAGGCCGGTTATCTCAGATATGTATACATGCATCAGTTTTTGAATGTGTCATTATTAGTATATCAATATTACATTCTCAATCAGCATGTCATTTTTGAGCTATCCAATATTAGAGAAATTTATTAATAAATTGTTAATTACCTAATCAATTGGGAGAAGCTTAATACCGAGTGAATTGGGATTTCAGCGCACCCTCATAGTCCCACAACTACATACCCCGTAGTTCGTAAGTCTCCTATGTGAGCATCATTTTAGTGATCACGTCAGTCATGCCTCTATACCTCTGGCAGGGTATACTGGATCCTCTCAATGAGGTGTATACATCGAACTCCATATTAAGCTCATGTGATTTATGTTGATTGTTAGTAGCTTCCACAGTACAGACTATAGTGTATTTGACTAGGTTTTAAGTTATATTTCAGTTTTCAGTCTCATCATGATATAAATTTGGTCATTGCATTCAGTTATTTCATGTTCAGTATTTTCAGTTTAATATCATGTTTATCGCTTATTATTGCTTAGATATTATGTTTTAGTTCAGTAATATTATTGTTCAATTTTACTCTATCCTGAATGTTCAGTACCCTTCGAGTACTGACACATACTCTGTGTTATACATCTTCTCATGATGTAGTTGTTGACACTCAATTTTGACCCGCCTCGATAAATTAATTAACGAGCTTCTCGACTCTAAACAAACAAAATAGTTAGATTGTGTATATATATATATATATAAAATAAATGGTTTTTGAGTTATTCTAAATTAATATTTTGCATCTTATAGATTCTAAATAATATACGTCTTTACATAATTAAGTATACTAGTGATATATTTTATAATTACTTGAAAAATTGTCTCATAGGTTTTATTTCGTTTAAAAGGTTTACTAGCCAAATTATGTAATAGTTTACGTTTTATTTTGAGCGAATTACGTTGATTATCTTGTGTCGTTTCGATTAAGAAGCTCGTCAAAATAATTTTATGTTAATTCATCTTTCTAGTCTTTTTAATGTGCTTTAAATGTTCAAGTTTGGACCCAATTACAACCTCAGCAAATTCAGCCCTCCAAAACCATTTTGGGCCTGTTACAATATCAACAGCCCACTATCAAACTTTTAATCCCAGCCCAACCCATTATTTTTTTTCCCATCAGCAATTCCATAGTCACCAACATCCTAGCCCAAGATTTTTTATTTTATTTATCCAACCCAATTCCCTTTAACCCGACCCTTTAGTGTAGACCCGACCCGCACTATCTTCTTCCCCAAAATACAGAACAACGCATATTTCCCAGGAAAAATCGACCTCTCCCCCCCGAGCAACAGTCTAGCGCGTTGACGACAGGCGCGGCGAGGTCACTCGCAATTCGGCGCGTCCGAGTCCAAACACGCGGGTCACGTCGCCGTCTCCTTTTCTCTTCCCTTTTATTCGTTCGTACGAAAATGCAGGGCGACGCCTGCAAATTTTGTTCCTTTCCGTCCAGTCCAACTCGCAGGCGCGCGGTTTTGTCCTTGATAGCGGGAGATTGTGCCACGTCTCACCCCAAGGACGTTGGGAATCAATCTAGGCCTTCCACCACCTGCTCCCATCCGATTTCATGCGATTTGGATGGATTTTCGTACATAGAGCCAGCTGTATGTTGTCCTGGAAAAGAGTTTGAATTTTGAATAGGGGCTTGGTTTTTCGATTCTACCCTCCTTTTTTTTTTCGCATTAGAAAACCCTAAATTCCCCTCTATATAAGTTCTTGTTCTTTTCGTTTGAGGGGATTTTTTTTTTGGGGCAGCCGCAGAGAGAAGAAAAATATAAATAGAAAAGCTTCTTATTTTCCCTTGAGATAGTTGATGACAGTGATATTCTGAGGGGGATTTTTGGAGAAAATTCCTTCTAAAATTTGCTACAGAGCAAAATATTAGGAGGAAACGGTGAGAATCCAGTGAAGCGAGAGACGTAGTTTTAAGTATTCGGAAGCGATACTCTGCAGGAGTTGAGTCAGTCGTTCGTGTTAGGAGTTTTCAGTGGTGAGGTTTGCTGCCTACCCCTGCTCGTCTCGTCTCAGTTCGCCGCCTGAAAAAGGTAACGCCTTCTTTGATATTCCCTTCCTCTTTCTTATATAGTCTACAACATAGTAAGGCCATCACTCTGTGGTTATATAGTTGTTAATTGTGGTTGAGTATTTTGGTAGCTCGAACAAGTTATCCTTATGTTCTTGAGCGTTTTCTGATCTGATGCAAGTATTGATTCTAAATTTCACTGTGTGTATTTAATGTTGTCGTTCCCTTGTTTCTGTACTCGAGTTCGCTTTGGTATTCCCCCCTCTATGCTTGCTTTAATGTGGGTCGTTATCTATATCTTGTGTTATCTTCAATCCTTGTTTTTTTTTTGCTACGAGTTGTTACCATATTTGAAATGGTCAAGAGGCCTAGTAGCGAGGTTAAGCTTGTTATAGTTGTGTGGATCTGATTCCTTCGTTCTCATTTTGAGTGTTTCGGTTCTCTACTTTTTGGAGCCTCTTTGTCGTCGCACTTTTTCCAATATATATATATATATATATATATATTTTTCGTCGTTACTGCCCCCATAGCATTAGCTTTAGCATCCATGCCTACGTCTTCCTATTTTTCTTTAGCCGCTTCATTTTGAGAAGCGAAAACCGTCGGATAACATCAAAAAAAATCTGCATTCTACGTGCTTAATGTTAGTATCTGCTTGAGGCCTTTCTAATGACCAACTGATGAAAATGTCCCTTTTATTAATTTGTTAATCTATTTGATTAAACATGTACTTATGGAGATAGAAGTTTGGGTTAGCATCTGTTCTTCGTGCTTAGTGTGACGAGCCTCCAAATTTTTTTTATTTTTTTTTTCTTTCTTTCTTTACATCTTCTATTTGCCCTTCTAAGTACGAAATTAAAATGTTATTTGGCACATTTCATTGTGATAGACCTATGCACTATAGTAGGTTTCAATTCGATTTATCAGGTTATGTTGTCATGAAGAATTTGATTATCAACTTGGTTGAAATAATTACTTGGTATTTAATATTTGATTAATTCAAATAGCTTCCCTTCATTTGATATGTCGGAAGTCGTCTAGCTAAATTTTCTAGTGATTCATCCATGCCTAGTTTCCTTGGAATGGTATCTTTGACTAATCTCTCTGTATTTTGAAACATGGCAAAATGTTTAGCTTTAGACAGTCACTAATCAGATTTGGTGTTAATATAGTTTGTCTTATTGATCAAAATCTTGTCACTAAGTTTCTTTTCTTATATATACAATTCATTATATGAGTGTTCGTGTGCATCTTCTGATAAAATGAGTAAAATGCTTCATTGACGTGAATTTATTATAACCTCTGGCATCTCTTCTTAGCCAATATGGGAATTCCTTGTTATACGATGTCTTTATTTGATTTACCATATTGTCCTTATTTATCATCATTTGCCACTTACATTTCTTATTTTTGTCCCGCATGTGAAACCCGTTCGAGTTCATTGCGAACTCTTATCCCTCCCTTGCATTCCGAGAAAGCCGCAAAGGTTAAACTTATCCTATTCGAGTTGACCCTAAGGCAAACAGGTCCCTAAGTTTCAAATTTGAAGGAGGTCGAAGAAGCCGGATTGGAAGACTCCAACTTATTTTTTCGATTTTTTATATTTTTATTTGTAATGGGCCTAAGCCCTTATCGTCTTTTACTTTTCCGCATTCACTTTGTATTATTATATTATTAGTCTAGGACAGGTACGAAAGAAAGAAAAATGGGTCATGAACCCCAAAAAAAAAGTGGGTCCAAAATCCGGTTCAGGCGAACAGAAAATCCGGGATTGGACCCAAATCTCTCTCCCTATTTCTTTATATGCTTTTAATTATTTATCTACTTTATTTGTCGTTAATTTTAAAGTTAGAAAATCCGAATCCCCGCAAAACGCCTTAAAGGTTTTACCGATTTAAAACCAATGAATTTCGCAAATAACTCACTTAGATAAATAAGTTTTTATTTTAGTTCTCTATTTTTCAAAACATTTTTATCAATGTTAAAATTTTAGTCAATTAAGTTAGTTGTTGGATAGCCGCAATTAAGCGGATAATTTAGGTGCCTAACACCTTCCTAAAATATTAATAGGAATTTCCGAACCCTTTTTATTTTGTTTTTCAAATGATTTTTCTCTGTTAAGTTATTTGAAAACGTTAGTTTTCTTAAAAATTAAGTGTCGACTCTAAAAAGTCGAAAATCTACTACACCAATATATTTTTCGATAAAACAGTAGGTTCAAGTTCTCAGCTTTAAGATCACGCATAGATCGATTCTCGATCTTCATCCAGCAGCATCAGTGGTGAATCCTCATTCACCAAGGACGACAAGCATGTTTCTTTTTTTATTTTTAGTCCTTAGTTTCAGTTTTGCTAGATTTAGTTGGGGAATGTCCCAGCACTTCTAATTAGTTAGAGGCTTATTTTCAGACATAGTTAGATTCAACTTTAGTGTTTGAGTTTGACTTTTCAATTGTTCTTAAATTTGAAGTTTCCATATATTCAGATTTAGTACATGGATATTTCCCCATCATTTCAGATTATCTCATTGTTAGCTTCCGCACAATATTTATTGATTCAATTTACTTTAGTATGCTTATGATATGCCAGTAGGATTAACTTTGGATTACTCGTGATTCTAGGTCCCGTGTCCACGTCTAGGGGATAGCCTCGGGAGTGACAGAAAAGAGTTGTATTTCATGTTTCAAAATGAGTATATAACACTTTTAAATTTAAAAGAGAGAAACATCGATTTCTAAATGAGTTTATGAGTTCAGAGGAGCTTCAGAATATTACCTCTTTAAAGAGTATCTTTTGTGTAATCACCTCAATTTCAGAAAGAGTTATGTTTTATACATTTGAGCATGAGTTAGATGCATAATTGGGAGTAGTATTGAGAACTGATATGGGAATGAGTTCAGACAACTCACATTCTTTATAAATCATGTAACCAACATTGATAAATGATCATACTTTTTAGATGACTCCTTATTACTTTTAAGCGTAGATTAGTGGATCCACTTAGTTGAGGTGCTCTATACCCCGGAAAGGTATAAAACATTTTTGGCAGTGTGTACGAACGTTATATTATCACATAACTCATAGTGATGAATGTCGGTTAGAGAATATCCCCCTTAAGAATAAAGAGTGTCTTATTGTATCTTTATACATTGTTGAGTTTTATCTCCTATTTTATAGAACTTAAATATTGCATCTCTTATTACTGCTTTCATACTAGAGTTGTGTTGAAGTGAGTATTTGTCTTCCCATGTTAGTAGTCCAGTTATCTATGTCTCAGTTTTTTCTTATATGCTCGTACATTTGATGTACTAACGTCATTCGACCTACATCTTATTTATGATGCAAATACAGTGTTCAGGGTCATCAACATGCACTTTGTTGATCCCATTTGCAATCCAACTAGCTTTGGGTAGACTCCCTTCTTTCTAGAGGAATTCACATTATTGTTTTTGCTTTCTTAAGTTGTCGAGGGTCTTGTTACGACATCTATCATAGTATTTAGAGGCTTCATAGATAGTTAGAAGTTGAGGAGTCTCTCCCTATTTCCCTTGTGATATTTTGAGACATTGAGTTGCTTTCTTATTTTTACTTGTGTATTTCCAAACATACTTTGAGTTAAGTTGTTTTTGAGACCTTATGAGTTAATCTTTGCATTTGAAGTTCCTATTTTACTTGAGTAAGTCTTTCGCTAAGTAGTCATCCAGGCCAAGGTTATAAGGCAAATAAACATACCTGTATTGTTTATCGTTGTTAGATGAGTTCTCCTAGTTGTTTTTTATATATCTATCCTGATTGATACTTAGCTCTGATACCAAAAAAATGGACGGCTATACCGAAACTTGGAAATCAGAGCTAAGTCTGAGACCAAATTCGTTTTACTCCGCCACGAGTCGGACACGGTTAAGGCTTTAACCCGCAGGGAGCCAACGGTCGCGCTGAGCCAAAGCTTCCTAAGGATCATGCTGGTTAACGCTTTAGCGACCTACACAACCACATAACTCGGCTCTGATACCAAAAAATGGACGGCTATACCGAACTTGGAATCAGAGCTACTAGTTATAGAAAAAGACGCATTATACGCACATTAGA
>CM040618.1:5400096-5501403 GCA_022817965.1 Solanum lycopersicoides
AGCTAAATTAAGTTATTCCTGATAATCTCTTTTAGATTATAAGTGTTTATTATGCTATAATAATGATATAATAGTCATCTCTTAGAAGGTTTGCTATGGTAATATCCTGCGAATAGGTAAGCCCAGACTATGCCGTCCTAAGGTGGAAACCGGTAGGCGAGGGATGCCGTTAAGGGGAGTACACGGTTGAGGCGCTGTTAGGGTAACTGATTAAAGGAGAAAAGCCATAGTAATGACTAGATGGGATGAATATTATACTGTTATTAAGTTTAATAAATACATATAAACTGTGAAGAGGTTAAAAGGAATAATAATCTTTTAGTGAAAATAAAATGCAAATTGATAAAACCATGCCTACATATTTGTTAGATAATGATGAGAATTACATAATGTTATTGTTTTATATATTGACTGGTCTTCATGCTGATATACGAAGAGAAATCCTGGGACCAATCTGGGGGGGGGGGGAAGCGGATTATTTAGATATATGAAGAGAGTAATGTAGAGAGAGATGGGCTTAATTTCGGTCTGTTTATTTCTGAGGACTTAAGCCTCTATATATATACAAGCTTTACATTATTGGCCTTGTATTATGGCCGACACAACTTTACACTTGGCCTTATAACATTCGGCCGACACAAAACGTTAAACAACTTTAATATTAGTGGCCTTTACTATTTTACATGGCCGACATACTTTTACTTTTTACTATTCATGAATAGTAATTCATGAATTATTACAAAAACTTTATAATAATGGCCCATAGGCCGACATACTTTTGACTATATTTACATTATCTCGAATCTTCTTATCTTCATCGTCTTATCTTCATCCTTATCTCTTTATTCCAAATCAACATCGGGAATTATATTATCTTCCCCATTACATTTTGAACACTGATGATCAGGGTATTTGTGTCCAATTAACTTGCAATATCTCGTCAATAACTCATCTGAAATAAATTGTTTCTTCAAAGCTCTTGTACTAGGTTGTTCTTCAGGTTTTAATAAAGATAAAATCCATCTCTGAACTTCATCCATATCTGCTTTTCGTAATTCCCTTGAGTTTGAATATATCATAACTTGGTCTCTTGCATAATAACTCCAAATAGAATTGCCATTTAAATAATTGTTAGCTAGTTCCTGTATAATTGTTGATATACCAATTATTCTTTTATTTGCATAAAAGTTTGGTATTTCTACCTTTGGTATTTCAGCTTGTTTTTCTATATCTTCTGGTATTATCATATCTTTGGTTAAACCTATCTTTATAACTTGAATTGGCGCCTTGATTTCTTCATATAATATTTCAGCCGGTGCTGTATAGAATTTTATATAAAATAAATTTCCTTTAGTAACTCTCTTGTATATGATGAATGCTTTGTATAATTCTGGTATTCCACATATTTCTTCTCCATCGTATGTATATACGGTACTTAATAGTCCATAGTTGTAACATGTTTTAACTAAATTTGCACTAGTTTTGGGTTGTGCAATAAGTCTGTTGTATCCTTGTAACTTTTGGGTTATATAATCTTCATTGGTATTTTTGGTTTGTGTGGATCTGGGGTTTATATTCAAAAATGTTTGGATTCTATATATGTTTTCAATGTATGATTGGGTAATATAATTGTACATTTTCTTATCACTTTGTATACTAACTGCGTATGTAGAGGTTTGTGGTTCTGTGGGTATTTGTCTTTGTGTATTTTGGATAAATGGTTTAACAAATAATTGGTTTAAGTTTATATTTTTTGCCTTTTCATTAACTCTTCTACTTGTACCTGCAGCTGTATTTAAACAAACATTATCATGGGTTTTATGGAGTTTCCCAACGTCTCCTTTTAGCTCTGGAATTTTATCGTCTTCCGATCGACATAGCTCCGCATTTTTATAGTCATGCTGCTGACTGCTATCTTTAGCTTTAGACTTCAGATTAACTTCACTAGTCTTTAGCTTTTGTATCTCGTTGTCCATACTGTCCACTTTATTACAAAGTGTAGTAATAGATTTGAGTATTTCTTCCATCATATCTTGTTCAGTTTGAGTACCTTTGTCTTGATAGGTAATCTGCAATCATGTTCTTGTCAGTTGTAATTACTTCAATTGTAAATGTAAAATTCAATATATTTAATACCAATCTTCGTATTTCTTTTGTTGTAACTGAATCGTCTAATTTCTTTGTTATCCACCATTTTACTTGAGTGTTATCTGTTCTTACAATAAATTTGTTATAAACAATATATGGTTCGAAAGCTAATAAACATTTGTACAATGCTAATAACTCTTTTCGATTAATTTCCCATTTAATTTGTGGTTCCGTATATGATCCTGAATGATATCTACAATGATGTTCTATCTTTTCATTTTCATATCTATATTTTAGAACTCCTCCATAACTATGATCACTTGAATCAGCTTCAACTATATAGCAAAAATTTTTATTTTCATCAGGAAAATATAATTTAGGTAACTGTTTACATAAATTTTTAATATTTCTTATATGTTCTTTATCTTTGTTATCAAAATGATATTCTATATCTTTTCTTAATTTCTTGTGTAATGGTTTTAGATAATCTGCTAATTTAGGTATATAGTCGCGTACTTGATTTACTAATCCTAAAAAGGATTGTAATTTCTTTTTTGTATCAATATTTTCATCTAAATCAACTATCTTCTGCACTATATGTATTTGCATTTTTATACCATTTTTGTCTATTCGTATTCCTAGAAAGTCTATCTGTGATTTCATAATTTCTGCCTTACTTTTACTTAAGCTTATTCCTGAAATTTTTTCTATATGTATAAATTTTTCTAGTAATTTAATATGTTCTTCTTGTGTTCTTCAATATAATAGTATATCGTCTATATATACTATGCAATTTTCTAATTGGTTAAAATAATTATCCATAAAGTTTTGATATCTACCTGGTGCGTTTTTATATCCGAAAGGTAAGACATTCCATTCATAGTAACCTTGCGGTACTGTAAATGCTGTTAACTGTTTGGATTCTTCTTCTAATTTTAGATGGTAAAATCCTGATTTACAATCAAATTTACTAAAATAGTTATATCTTGAATTTGTCTTATTTTTAATATTTTGTTTGGTATTGGGTAATTATATGTTTTAGTTTTGGCGTTTAGGTTTCTATAATCTATTACCATTCTAGTTTTTCCTCTTTTTGTTCATTGTGATTATTTACTATAAATGCTGGGCTAGTATGTTTACTATTTGTTTCTTGAATATATTTATTTTCTAATAATTCATTAATATGTATTTTGAATTCATTTAAATCATCAAAATTATATTTTAATGGTTTTTGAGTTATAATACTATTTTCATCTATTAACTCAATTTTTACTTTTGTTTTATGTTTTCCCATCCTGCTAATGGATTTTCATTATATAGTAATTCTAATTGTTCATTTATCATTTTCATTTTATCTATCGTAAAAATTATTATTTCTAGCTTATTTATTTCTTTGGTATTTAGATTTTCCAATTTTTTATTTATTTTCTCATTTCCTTTTATCCATTCTGTTAATTTCCTTTGTTTATTATTAACTCTTTTAGCTCCTATTTTATTTCCACTTGGTGTAGTAAACCACCAATGAGTTTTTGTTATTATATGAGGATATAATTTATCTAGAAATGGCATTCCTAAAAGCATATCTTTTGTTGTAAATTCAAAATTATACATTTCTTCTATGGTTAATATTTTATCCCATATTTGTATTTTTATATTCTTTGCTTTATATGTAATCATACTACTCTCATTATTAAATCCTGTTACTACTAATGGTGTATTTAATTTTTCCCATTTATCTTCAGGTAAACAATTATACTTACATATATTTGCTTCTGCTCCTGTATCTATCATAGGTGTATAATATCTATTATAATATCCTTCTATAATTATCTTAGCAAGAATATATATTTTCATTTTTTCATTATGTTCTTGGTATTATTATCTTTTTATTTTGACAAGTTAAAATTAACTTATCTTCTTCAATTTTATATGGTATAAATTGGTCTAGCCAGTTTATTCCTAAAGTTATATTCTTTTCGTCATTATTTATTTTAAATGGTATTACTAATAAGATTCCTCCTATTATTATTTCTTTTTCTACTATTTCTTCGTGTAGCATTATTTCACTAGGTAATTCAGGGCATTCTTGTCCTGTTCTTATAACTTCTTCTTCGTCTAATACTAAATCTTTATTTATATAATTATCTTCTTGTCCTGTATTTATTAGGATTTTATATTTTTTATCATTAATAATTCCTGTTATATAATAATAGTTTCTAATTTCTGTTAGTTCGTATTTTCTTTTTGATGTACTTGCTCTTGATGAGGTACTTCTACTTAATATACTTGGAGTATTTATTCTATCTTTTACTATTTGTAAATCTTCTTCGAAGTCGATATCTTTGTAACTATAATCATTTTTATCTATTATTGTAATAACTTGTTCAAAAGGATTTTCTATTTTAATCCTATTTATTTTATTTTCTGCTATTATCTTATGTTTTGTTGTTAAAATATATAAGTTTTTACATCTTACTGTAAATATCTTACTTCCAGGTGCTAATTCTATACCTGATAGCTTCCAATATAGTACTAATGATTTATCTATATTTTTATCTGTTAATGCAATTGAATAATTTGCACTTATAATAAATTTAAATTTTTGGTATATAAGATTTCCTTTTATTGCACTTATTACGCTTTTTTCTATAGGTTGTATAATTCTATCATCTGCTAAATATATTTCTATTGGTGTATCTATTCATTCTCTAAAACAAGCTTTTATTAATATCTCTGTTGCTCCTAAATGTACATATTTTATAGGTGTTTTAGTTTTTATTTGTTGTATTTCTTGATTTATCACTCTTTTATTTAGTATAGGTATTTGCGCTTTTCCTTTTGTATATTTACAATCAATAATATGTTCTTTTTGGCTAACTACATAATATTCTTCATTACTTCTTTTAAACCAATTGTTTATAATAGGTATTTTTAATATTTTTTGTACACTTAAATCTAATTCTTTATTTCTTATTTGTTGAAATATTTTATTATCAAATATTATTTTTTGCTCTTCAAATTCTTCATCTTGATATTCTTCCTTAGATAATATTTTTAGATCAGTTTCAGTCATCATATTCTATACTTTCGTTATCTGATTCTATACTTAAATTTTCATTATCAGATTCATATTCGATATCTGAAATTTCATATATGCTATCATTATCACTTAGCTCATAATCTATTTGCAGATAATCTTCTTTTTCTATAACTAGTTCTGCAATTTGTTTTCTTTTAATATTTTTTGGTAATTTACAATCTCTAGCTAAATGTCCTAACTTACCACAATTGTAACAATTACAATCGGATAATTTCTTTTTTCTTTTAAATTGTTCTTTTTTCTTATAGTTTTTGACATAATTTCTTTTTCTCGGATTTTTGTATTTATATCTATTGGGAGTTTTCCTATATTTCTTATTTTTTCTAGGTTTTCTATAATATTTATCATTGCATCCAAACTGGGGTGCTATCTTATTTTTACAACATTTTAAGTTTTTAATTAATACTTTTTCCATTTTAAATTTTTCTCTTTGATCTTCACATAATTTTATAAACCAATGTTTTAAATATGTTATTCTAGATCCTAAAGTATCTGTCATTTCTTCATTATTCCAATCTTTAATTACATTTGTACTAAATGGTTCTGGTAATTTTATAAAGTATTGCTTTCTTATTTCATTAGCTTCTTCTTTAGTATATTTTGACTTATAGTAAAATTCTTTAAATGCACATGTATATTCTTCTAAATAACACATATTGCATATAGATAATTTTGATAATAATTGTCTATTTATAATTTTTTCTTTGTTTTGTTCTTTTATGTCTGTAGTCATATTTCCAAATTCGTTTCTTATAGCTAATTCATATTTTTCTAGTATCTCTATATTAGATGTTGTTGTTGATCCATCTAATTTTTTATCATTTCTAAGTGCTGCTTTACTTTCTTCTGATAAATTTTCTAGCCATAATTTTGTTACTCCAATTAGTGTTCTTTCTATATATTTTGGGGTGTCTTTAACTGTTATCTTATTGTCTATTAATTGTTTTGCTAAATTTCCTATCCATAGTAAGATTGCTTTATTAATATCCATTATACAATCTAAATTCAAAAAGTTATCTGTTTCTATTACATTTTTAGGTATCCAATTCTTTTCTAGTCTACTTTTCCATATAGAATCTGTTCTATCTGAATTTTCATAACTTCTCGTATAATAAGTTGGTATTGATTTTCTAGGGTTATGTCGAGGACTATTATCTGGAGTTTTTACTCTAGATGTTCCTGGTTTATGCATATCGCCTGTATTTATTTCTAAATTTTTTAATTTGTCTGTTGTTTCTATTTTTTCTAAAATTTCTGTATATGTTTCACTTATATCACTTACTTCTGAATTTCTTTCATCTAATTCATTACTGTCATTTATTTCATTTAGTTCTAGATTTTCTAGATTCTCATTTTCATTTAATTTTTGTTTCATCTTATTTATTTCAATTTCTAACGTAACTTCTGTTTCTTTTTCTTTAGCTAATTGTTTTTCTTTTTGTTTAGTTTCATATAGTAATTTTAATTGAACTAATTCCTTTTCTAATTCACTTATTCTAGTATTTTTTATTTCTTCTAATTTTTTAATTTCTTGTTTAGCTTGTGTTTCGATTCTTTTAATTTCACTAGATCTATCTATTTCTTCATTTTCTTTCATTATTCTTATCATAGCTGTTAAACTATCTTCTAATTTTGCTGTTTCTTTTTCTAGCATTAAATACATTTTATCTCCAATTTTCTTGTATCTTCTTCCTAAATTTGAAAATACTATTTTTATTGTTAATCCTTCTGGATTTTCAAATATCTTTTCTTCTACTGCATATTCTTCTTTATTGATTTTTATTATATAAATTATGTTTTAATTTATATTCTAAGCAATTTATTTGTAATTCTAACTCAAATATTTGTCTTTGCTGGATTAATATAGATTGCCTACATACTCCTGCAACCAGGTTTGTAATTAACATATCTTTTTGAAATCTATGTTATATCTTAATTCATTTAAGTTTTCTATTAATTCTTGTTCATAAATTCTTTTATCCATTAAGAAAATATTCTTTCATAATAGTTTTTTTTAATTATAATTAATCTTTGTATTTTCTTAGCATTTGTTTCTATATATTCTAAATATTCTTCTTCTCGAAGATATATATATCTATTTATATTCTCATATAAAAGTTTTTCTTCTAAATCTATTTTTTCTTTTATCTCTTTCCAAAGCATTAAATATCTATAATTTATCATTGATCTCTATATAGCTCTAAATCATCGAATAAATATTCTAGCTCATTTTCTTCTCCTATGATTAACTCAGACCAACCAACGGTTGTTTCTTCAATTATTTCATACATTAATAATCTATCATATATTTCTCTTCGTATATCAGCATGAAGACCAGTCAATATATAAAACAATAACATTATGTAATTCTCATCATTATCTAACAAATATGTAGGCATGGTTTTATCAATTTGCATTTTATTTTCACTAAAAGATTATTATTCCTTTTAACCTCTTCACAGTTTATATGTATTTATTAAACTTAATAACAGTATAATATTCATCCCATCTAGTCATTACTATGGCTTTTCTCCTTTAATCAGTTACCCTAACAGCGCCTCAACACCGTGTACTCCCCTTAACGGCATCCCTCGCCTACCGGTTTCCACCTTAGGACGGCATAGTCTGGGCTTACCTATTCGCAGGATATTACCATAGCAAACCTTCTAAGAGATGACTATTATATCATTATTATAGCATAATAAACACTTATAATCTAAAAGAGATTATCAGGAATAACTTAATTTAGCTACTCATAAGCAAAATTAAACATACCTGTATTTGTTTATCGTTGTTAGATGAGTTCTCCATAGTTGTTTTTATATATCTATCTGATTTGATACTTAGCTCTGATACCAAAAAATGGACGGCTATACCGAACTTGGAATCAGAGCTAAGTCTGAGACCAAATTCGTTTTACTCCGCCACGAGTCGGACACGTTAAGGCTTTAACCCGCAGGGAGCCAACGGTCGCGCTGAGCCAAAGCTCCGCTAAGGATCATGCTGGTTAACGCTTTAGCGACCTAACACAACCACATAACTCGGCTCTGATACCAAAAAATGGACGGCTATACCGAACTTGGAATCAGAGCTACTAGTTATAGAAAAAGAAGATTATCTGCAAATAGATTATATAGATTGGTATCAGAGCTAAGTATCAAATCAGATAGATATATAAAAACAACTATGGAGAACTCATCTAACAACGATAAACAAATACAGGTATGTTTAATTTTGCTTATGAGTAGCTAAATTAAGTTATTCCTGATAATCTCTTTTAGATTATAAGTGTTTATTATGCTATAATAATGATATAATAGTCATCTCTTAGAAGGTTTGCTATGGTAATATCCTGCGAATAGGTAAGCCCAGACTATGCCGTCCTAAGGTGGAAACCGGTAGGCGAGGGATGCCGTTAAGGGGAGTACACGGTGTTGAGGCGCTGTTAGGGTAACTGATTAAAGGAGAAAAGCCATAGTAATGACTAGATGGGATGAATATTATACTGTTATTAAGTTTAATAAATACATATAAACTGTGAAGAGGTTAAAAGGAATAATAATCTTTTAGTGAAAATAAAATGCAAATTGATAAAACCATGCCTACATATTTGTTAGATAATGATGAGAATTACATAATGTTATTGTTTTATATATTGACTGGTCTTAATGCTGATATACGAAGAGAAATATATGATAGATTATTAATGTATGAAATAATTGAAGAAACAACCGTTGGTTGGTCTGAGTTAATTATAAGAGAAGATAATGAGCTAGAATATTTATTCGATGATTTAGAGCTATATAGAGATCAATGATAAATTATAGATATTTAATGCTAAGTAGCCTTCTTTGATTTGGATGAGGAATGAGCATGAAGTTGATGAAATGGAAGATTTTTTTTCCCGTTTCCTTGTTGTGTAGTTCTAGAAATGTTTTTATGATTTCTTATGCATCATAACTGTAATTTTGTCATAGATAGAAGTTTAAGCCCTTATCGATGGTTACAGATGGTAATTTGCATTGAAGTGTTTGACAGTTTCAGTTTTTGTTGTGTAACATAAACTAGCTAGAGACCTTGTTCTCAGCTATTTTATTGACTTCTACGTGAAGTAACATTCAGTAGACTAGAGATTATGCGTCACACTTAACCTGAATAGTCTCTATAGTCTCCCTGTTAAAGCTGCTTGTTCTTACTGTTTGCTAAAATTGTCAGATATACCTTCTTTACTTGTTTAATTGTTTTTGTATGAAATGTCTAGTCTCTTTACTTTGCTAAAGCTACTAAGTGGTGTAGGTAGCTTGGGAGCATGAACAGTTTTCAAGGTTGAGAGTCACTGCAGCAACACTTTCTGAACTTTCTACTGCTCCTGAATTACTGGAAAGCACGGGAGGTCTGACTGATAACAGGTGGTGGTTAGCTCTTTCTTTTTTGAGAAAGAAAGGCCGTAGCCTAGCTTTTAATACCTCTTTGTACTATTTACGGAACTTCTCTGATGGCCATTTGTTGAACTCCTGGTTTCCTGTGCAGCCATTTTACCAGTGAAGCCTCAATCATTCGAAGTATCAAGCTTGTTGCTGAAAGTCTAGCAGTAAGGACTTAGCCTTCCTCTTTTCCCTTGGAGTACACAATTTTGTTTCATCCATTGCACTGCTGATTGCATAAATTGATAAAACCTTCAATTTCCAATAATGCCATTGTCTTCTACATGAGAAATAAACAATGGCAGCCGAACAGTAAACTTGAGAAAGGAAGACATGAGTTTTTTGGCCTCTTTATGGTCTTGTCATGAATGCTTCTTTTGAGTCCTTGTTGATTCTTATCTGAGTAGTTTTTCACTGAAGCTACATATTCTGTTCAACATCAAAAGCTGAACTTTTTAATTTGAAGTATGATCATAGTGCTGAGACTATTGGGCAGATGGAGTTTGCAGTCTCAATTTTCCTTGTGGTTTTGAGAATCTCTTGATAGTAGGGATGACAACGGGGTGGGTTGGTTGCGGGGAAAAACCGCAAAGACTTCTACCCGCCCCAACCCACATAACATAATTTTCTCTTTTCAATCCGCCCTGCTTAAACCCGCCTCACCCTGCCCCACTAATTTTGTTTTGTTTTCTTTATAAAATAGAACTTTTTTGAATGACTTTGATAGCTTATTCTATCATAAAGACATCATTGATGCAATAACTATGAAACATTACATCAAAAGACAAGTGTTTGACAGTTTAGAAAAACTATTTGAATATATAGAAAAAGTGACGAACAACAGAAGAATTAGAAGAAAACTGATTACTATAACACAATGTCAAAAGAAAGTGACTCCAAGAATAGTTGAAAATGGATTCTCAATTAACATAGCACAATTACAAAAGAAAATAAATTATTGATTCTTTAAAAATTAAAAATAATTAAATAAGTCAAGGGATTAACCTAATAAAAGCAAATAAAAATGTTAATCCAGCAAGTATTTCATAGTTGGTTTTCTTGCCTAAAGCCTACCGGAAGAAATTGTTTTAGCGATTTAGCATTGGGTTTATCTCAAACCTGCCGCACCACATTATTTTTATCAAAAAGAAATTAAACCTGCCCGGCGCACAAAGGTTGTAATCTGCTCCTCGCCGCCCTATTTCCATCCTTAATTGATGATATGTAGGGATGGCAATGAGGCGGAGCGGAGCGTGTTACAACCTTTGTGGGGCGGGGCAGGTTATAGCTTTTGCGGGGAAGGCGGGGCGGGGTGCGGGTTTGAGATACACCCATGCAAAATCGCTAAACAATTTCTTCCGTTAGGCTTTAGGCAAGAAAACCAACAATCAAATACTTGCCAGATTAACACTTTTAGTTGCTTTTATTAGCTCATTCCCTCAACTTATTTAGTTATTTTGAAGAATCAATAATTTATATTTCTTTTATAACTGTGTTATGTTAATTGAGAATCCATTTTTCAGCTATTCTTGGAATCACTTTCTTTTGACATTGTTTTATAGTAATCCGTTTTTCTGATACTCTTCACTTTTTCGATATATTCAAATAACTTTTCTGAAGTGTCAAACATTTGTCTTTTGATGTAATGTTTCATAGCTATTGCATCAGTGATGTTTTTATGATAGAATAAGCTATCAAAGTCATTCAAAAAAGTTTTATTTTATAAAGAAAACAATAAGAAAGTTTGTGGCGCAGGGGAAGGCGGGTTTAAGTGGGGCGGATTGAAAAGAGAAAATTATGTTGTGGGGCGGGGCGGTGAAAGTCATGCGGGTTTTCCCCGCAACCGCCCCACCCCATTGCCATCCCTAGTGATATGCTAACAGCAAGAGCGAGTCTATAGCTAATAAAATCATAATTCAATTGCTACCCTTTATCTAGAATAACCCCAATGTTACTCTTCTTTGACATTCTTTTCAGGTTTTCCAAGTCTACAATTAATCTTAGGCCTAATACTCCAGCTGTTCATGAGTATTATTTACAGCTAGTTTCTGTGCATCCTTTCCTTTAATTAATTAAATGAGCAACATGATTGAATTTTGAGTAGCGGGTTGTAAATGGGGGTACCCCCATCATTAATGATATTATTTACCTTTAAAAAAGGGATTGAAATTTGAGTAGTTCTATGAGTAGATTATTTGAGATTTTCTGGATAATGATTTTATGAAAGATGTCCTTATTCTCTTCAATACATTTGCTTAGTCCTAAGTGTCAATGACAAATTATGAACCATGATTCGGGAAAGATGTATCCTTCTGTAGCATTTTCTTCTTTTGGGTTGGGGGGACTGTATGTCTAAACCATTCGCATTTCTTTATATAGGATTTTGTTATAGATGATTTTCATGTCCTTAGTTACCTCTGAAGAATCGTATGATCAATCAATTGGTTCAGTTTGGAAAAAAACTCAATTGGTTCAGATTTTAGATAATCAAAACTTTTCTCGTATACGCTTTCTTTGTCCTTTATTCTGCAACTTCATGTGACTTAAATTTCGATAGATTTTCCTTTATGTAACTAGAAGGATGTTCTACTATTTTTCTTGTTTCAAGCATTTTTCATGTATAGAGTGAGCTATCTCATGCAGTCAACAGTAGTTTTGCAAGTGTGTATAACAAAATTCTTTATACACAGAGACACATTTACAGCCAGGAGAAGAAAAGCATAAGCATATTTGCAGATGATAGTAGCTTAGCTGTCAATCCTTCCTACGTAAGGTCTTGGGTAGATCTCTTATCCACAACACCTCGAATGGCACCTTTTCTTTCAAAAAATGACCCGCTTATTAAGGCACTGGAGAAGGTATTTTAGATGCATTTACGCTTGAATATGCTGATTAGTTAATTGATTCTCTTTTTTCCTTATAAATATCCTCATAATGTCTTGGTGTGTATAATGTAAAGGACATCTTTGTATATATTCACTATCCCTCATCATGATGGCTTGCCTTTTGTCATTTTTCTTTGGCAATTAATGGTGTAAAAGTGAGTAAAATGGCAAATAGTTTACCTATTACTTAAGTCACACACTAGCAGGTCTATCAGTTTTACGCACATTTTTAACCTGTAATGGTGTCCCATGCCACTGGTGAACATGGAGATGTTTTGTTGGACCAAATTAGCTCTTCAGGCTTTCTTTTGAGCACTGACATACTTCAATTTGAGCTCCTTAATATAACTGTGCCTTTTATTTTCTTCTTCAACTTTTGACAAACATATGCTTTCGATGTCTCTGCAGGAATTAGCTGATCATACTGCTGTGGTGAATGTACAACATGAGACTCTAGATGGAACGTTCACTTTTTACGATTCAACTAGTGGGAAGTTGCATATATATCAGGTGTGTAAATAACTCCATCCCCCTTGGGTGTGGTTCCTAACATTATGCAAATAATACTGTAATTCCGTAGAAGTTCGAAATACAAGTATCTGCTTAAATGTATTGAAAGAATACCCTTTTGTATAGTCTAAACTCGATCGACGCTTCCACAAGCTGCGTGTATGAAAATATTCATCAAAGCTTTCATAAATGAAGATGTTCAAAATAACCAATTACACAAAGACGAGCCTGTAAAATATAAGAAGATACTAAACCTGGCCTTACAATTAGAAGCAAAAAAGATTTCTTCAGCTGGCATGCAAAACGACAAGGGAATGCAGGAGTATTAGTTGTTAAGTTTGGTTTTGTAGGTTCAGTTGTTACAGTAGTACTTATGTTTGCATAGTTCAATTTATATTTTTAGACTTGAAAAAGAGTTACTCCCTCCGTTTCACAAAGAATGACCTGGTTTTACTTGGCACGGAGTTTAAGAGTATAAAGAAGACTTTTGTATCTTGTGGTCCTAAATTAAAGTTAGGTTAAATGTATAAAATTGTCCTTTGATTTGGTGGCCTTAAACATGCCACGTGGAAAACTGAAATTAAAATGTTACCAAAAAAAGAAATAGGTCATTCTTTTCAAAACAGACTAAAAAGGAAAGAAGATCATTCTTTTTTAAACGGAGGGAGTATTATATGGACAGAAGGGGTCGTAGTCGTGCAGCCCTCTTCTTGTCACCAGTGTTCCATGTCTCACTTATTTTTGTCAGGAAAAAGAAAATAAAGGAGCATATCAAACCACTCGTATAATTAATTGCTTAAATTGTTCCCGTTGCAGGTTGCCAGCGTGACATTTGACTTACTTTTGCTGTTGGTTCTAGGATCATACTTGATTACACTTTTCAGTTTTCTTTTTATCACCACGAGGGTACGTATTCTGGTTTCACTTAATCTTGATTCCCTTATTCTGGTCTACCAATCGAAATATAAAGACAAAGAAAAGAAAATATGAACTCATCCAACCAATCTGCTGGTATTGTTCGACAGGGTCTTGACGATCTTATTAGTCTATTCCGTCTTCCCTCATCACGGAAAGTAAAAACCACTTGATTCCTGAAGTCCGAAGACATTTCTGCATCTTGTGAATCAAGAAGTAAGCATTACTTTTTGTAACTTTAAGGAAGCTCATCTTTAGCCAAGTTATCATTATTGGTTCAATGTGTGTTGGTGTAAACGTTTAAGTTCCACATATTTTGCCTGCGTAGCTATCTCATCGTCATTTTCTCTACTGAGATACAAAAATTTTCTCGTAGCCGGCTTTTTTTCTCGTAAAATTACGAGTTATAAACATGTAAACCAGCTGACATAGAGAGTCAATTTTGGTAGATTTGAATGTATTTATGTTCTGAAAAAATGCAGGGGTTCTGTTTTGTTGGAGAATCTAGTCAGAAACCAGCAGGTTCACATGCATGATAAAAACAAAATATGAGTTCACATGCATTGGGTTAAAAAAATTAGTTCACAAGTTGAAAAAGTTAAATTCACAAGAAATTAGAATTCTTTTTATTGTTTAACATAAGGGAAGAAATTATAATTCTTTTTTTTGTTTAACATAAGGGAAAAAGATCTAAAATATGTCTGAAATATATCCGAACTTAGATCGAGATTGTTGTAACATTCCAGACTTTGGAATTTAATATATAAGTCCAGTTGGACAAGTTACTATTTATAATAATGCAAGTTTTTATGATATCTAAATAGTGTAAAAACTAAATAATAGTGTTGGAAATTTGTAGAACGATTCGAATAGTGTAAAACTAAAGATTTTTTGTGGGCACAAAGTCCATGCGCCTTACAAGGCTAAGGGTGACCTGTGCCTCTTCCTTTTTCATAATTTTTTATCGCGGGATGAATTGGTTCAATTTTTAAGGTTTTAACAAATGTTTATGGGCTATAGCACACGAAAATCGATAAAATTTGTCTTTGACGGCTTTGGAGCTCGTTTGAACGTAAAAATGTATCATTTTTTTCCGTTGGATGAACTTGTTTCATTTCTAAGGTCTTAACGGACGTCCATGGAAAATTTTGTTCATTTTATTTTGGTATTTCTAGATAAAAAAAAAATGCATGGCTGTAACACAAAAATTAAAAAATTTGTCTTTGTCTGCTTTGGAGTTCGTTTGGACTTGAAAATGCACAATTTTTTTTCGCGGGTTATATTTCTAAGGTCTAAACGGATGTTAATGAAAAATTTTAGTCATTTTGCTGAGATTTTTAGATAAAAAAAAATTCATGGTCTATAACACATGAAAAACGGTAAAATCTATCATTGCTTGCTTTGATGCTCGTTTGAACTTGAAAATGCATCATTTTTCTATGTAGGACGAACTAATTTTATTTTTAAGGTCTTAACAGAGGTCCATGAGAAATTTTGACAATTTTGTTTTGGTATTTTCGGGTCAAAAAGTTTAGGTGCAATAGCACACAAAAATTGGTAAAATCTATCTTCGTCTACTTTGGAGTTCGTTTGAACTTGAAAATACACCATTTTTTATTGCGGGACGAACTGGTTCCATTTCTATTATTTTAACGACGTCCATAAAAATAATTAGCGATTTTGTTTTGAGATTTTTGAATAAAACAAATCATGAGAGCACACGAAAATCAGTAAAAATCTGTTTTTGCCTTCTTTAGGGCTCGTTTGAAGTTGAAAATGCATAATTTTTCACCGCGGAAAGAACTGATTCCATTTCTAAGGTCTTGACTGACGTCATGAAAAATATCGGCCATGTTATTTCAGGATTTTTGGATAATTTTTTTTTTTATGAGTTATGACACACATATCGGTAAAATCTGTCTTTACATGCTTTGAGGCTTGTTTGAACTTGAAAATTCATTATTTTTCTCTGCGGGATGAACTGGTTCCATCTCTAAGGTGTTAACGGACGTTCGTGAAAAATTTCGGTCATTTTGTTTTAAAATATTGCTTAAAATTTAGTAAAATATGTCTTTGCTTGTTTTGAGTTTCGTTTGAACTTGGAAATGCACTATTCCTCCTGCAGGATGAACTGGTTCCATTTCTAACGTCTTAACCGACGTCCATTAAAAACTTTTAGTCATTTTATTTTGGGATTTTCGGATAAAAAAATTCATGGCTATAATACCTAAAAATCGGTAAAATTTGTCTTTTTCTGCTTTGAGGCTCGTTTGAATTTGAAAATACATTTTTTCCCTATAGGACGAATTGGTTTCATTTCGAAGATCTTAACGGACGTCAATGGAAAATTTCGGCCATTTTGGGATTTCTATGTAAAAAAAAGAAATGGGTTATAACACATAAAAGTTGGTAAAATCTGCTTTTACTTGATTTGGCGCTTGTTTGAACTTAGAAATGCACCATTTTTTCCCGCGGAACAAATTGGTTCCATTTCTAAGGCTTTAACGAACGTTCAAGAAAATTTTCGGTCATTTTGTTTCGAAATTTCCAAATAAAAAAAATTCATGGGCTATAGCACATTAAAATCGGTAAAATTCGTCTTTTGCCTGCTTTGGAACTCATTTGAATTTGAAAATTCACCATTTTACCCCGTGAGACGAATTGGTTATATTTCTAAGGTCATAATGGACGTCCATGAAAACTTTTGGAAATTTTATTTCTAAATTTTCGGATAAAAAAATTCATGGGTTATTGCACACGAAAACAGGTAAAATTGTCTTTTCCTCTTTTGGGGCTCCATTGAACTTGAAAGTGCACCATTTTTCTCCGTCGGACGATCTGACTCCATTTTCAAGATCTTAACAGACGTCCATGAAATTTTTTGGCTATTTCGTTTCGAAATTTTCGGATAAAATAAAATCCATGAGCTTATAACACACTAAAATTGATAAATCTGTCTGTCTGCTTAGGAGCTTGTTTGAACTTGAAAATGAACCATTTTTACCCGCGAGACGAACTGACTCTAAGTCTAAGCTCTTAACTGACGTCCATGAAAACTTTCGATTATTGTTTAAGGATTTTCGGACCAAAAAAAATCTATAGGCTATCGCACACGAAAATCGATAAAATCTGCATTTGTGTGTTTTGATCTCGTTTAACTTGAAAATGCACCATTTTTTCCCGCGGAACGAACTGGTTCCATTTTAAAGTCTTAACGGACATTCATGAGAAATTTTGGCCAATTTATTTCAAGATTTCCGAATAAAAAATTATTCATGAATTTTAGCACATGAAAATCGATAAAATCTTTCTTTGCCTGCTTTGAAGCTCGTTTGAACTTGAAAATGCACCATTTATCCTCGCGGGATAGATTGATTCCATTTCTAAGGTCATAACGAACGTCCATAAAAATTTTCTTGTAAGTAATATCTGAAAATAAAATCTGCTAAGGATTATGTGAACTGTATGACTAAATTTTCCTGTCCATTATTTTATGATTATTACGTAAGCAATAAAAAAACATTGATTAGGAGGAATGTTTAACTATTTTTTTAATCTCTTACAGGGCAATATCGCCTTATGTGCAATATTGATATTTTGTTTATGGTAAGCGATCTGCCTTTTCCCTTACATCAAATAGGGAAATTAAAAAAAATACAGGAAACGAAACCTTATTCGATGACCACTCCTTCTGCATAGAGATAGGACCGCCTATCAATCGACACCTGCTACAACTGGTGGAATAAATCTACGCAAAGCTTCCACTGGTTTTCAGATAGTAACTCCAATTTCATGATTGTTTATTGTTAAACTTTGGCTAAATGAAGCATTTGAAGTTCCAGACTAGTAAAACCCACAAAACATTGTATGTAAGGTAAAACATCAAATCTAAACTAGTAAAACTAAAGACCATAAAATACTATATACAAGGTGGGTCTCAAAGACACTATAGACAGCAGGAACCCAAATAGAGATAAAACTAGAAGCCATATTTCTGCTAGTAACATTGTTTTATGTCATTAAGTGAAGCGCGGTGGTTCGTCTAGTTATCATGTATGATGAGCGTTCACAAGAGCGCGATATACCATGTCAATGAATTGGTCATCCTGTAATGGAAATAGAGACGGAAGTCAGATGCATAACTTAATAGAGAAAAAACAGGGATTTAATCGATGCAAGGGGAAAATCTCAAGACGTGAGTATTCAAAGCATCCTAGCTAATCAAACTAGCTACACCAACGAAACTAGAAACCAATGAATTGTGAGCTAGGTTACTAACTTATAGCCTCAGCTATCCAAGGTCATTCTTGTAAATCACCCCCTCAATATGAACTTGGTCGATAAAGGCACGTCCGGAATTTAAAGTTAGAGTTTCATCAGTAACCTCAAGCTACTACAATAATAGCTCAGTTCATAGTCAAGGAAGAGAATTTCGAGTGGCAAATTCTCTTTAAGGTTTGGGAAGGTCGGAGATGGAAAAGAGAAGAAATGAAGACAGATTGGAAACAATTAAGAGGAGCTGAAGGAAGTTGGAAATGGGCGGATATTGACGGGTGCAAAATGAATGGGGAAGAGATTTAGGTGTACAGGAACTTTTAGATATCTCATCCAAGGATTCGTGGGAAGAACAGTTCAATTTATTTTGGAGTTTGAGAGATGCCCTTCAAATAACACATTCGTTCCTTGAGAAAGTAAGGTGCTTAATTTCAAAACTATAAACGTCCTTATCCCCGATGGGAAGGCATCCAGACCATGTGACATATTTTTTACATCCCATAGGGATGAGATGAGCAACCAAACAACAGTTCCAACTTCCAACAGTAAGTTTCAAAGCAATTGTTTGCGTACTCCTTTCTTTCTTTTTATTTTTCTTCTTACTTGAGAACTCTTAGTAACGTTCATAATGTGGATTTTCTCATGCTAATGAATGGATCTTAGGCCTAACTCAACTCCATTTCAAAGCAATTGTTTGCGTACTCCTCTCTTTCTTTTTTCGTTTTTCTTCTTACTTGAGAACTCTTAGTAACGTTCATAATGTGGATTTTCTCATGCTAATGAATGGATCTTAGGCCTAACTCAACTCCAAAAGCTAGCTCAAGAGGTGAGGAGTCCAAGCCATATGAAGAGATCACTCATCCCATAATAGACTGATGTGGGGCTTCTTCAACACCCCCTCACGCCTAGGGTTGGACATCTGGAGTGTGGGAGATTTTTAATATGGGGGCCTAACATCATGAATGTGAATTGGGATTGGTCCTACTTTGATACCATGTTTAAGAAATGGATCTTGGCCTTAGCTCAACCGCAAAAGCTAGCTCAAGAGGTGAGGATTTCCCAAGCTATATAAAGAGACCACCCATCCCATAATTGACCAATGTGGGCAGCTCCAGCGTAGTGTCCGAAGCTGCTGGAAGTATTTCTTTTTTAAAATACACATCCCCTCACTTCAGCAGAGACCCCTTTGTTTGAATATATATTTTCATTATTAGAGCAAATGTAGTCCATTGCAATTTTCTAAAACGTTAGAGCCATAAAAAAGTTCACATAGCAAAGTAACTACTGAATTCAGGAACTTACTTGAACAAGCATCAAAAATGCCTCCCGCACTTTGTCTCTGCTAATGACATATCCATTGTTTGGGCTAGGAGCAGAAGTAGGAGTGAGAGATGGAGGCGGATTCGGAGGAGGAAATGGCTGAAGCAAAGGAGCTCCATAACGGCGTTGTAGATTCCCAGGGGAATGAAGTGGAGGAGCAGTAGGCATAGATGAAGAAACAGGCGGTATCAGTGGAGAAGAGGAAGGAGGAGGACCAAAGAATGATGATGGCTTCACAAGATTTGAAGACCTTCTAGCACTGGTATCAGGTTCAGGAGCATCAACAGTAGGCATCAAAGTCGAAGATGTAGAAAGAGGAGATGGAGACAGTGCAGGTGCTGAAGAGGGAGGTATAGCAGGAGGAGGACGAGGAGAAGGTAGGACTACTGCAGATGAGTCATACGACTGTCCCTGAACTGCAGCATTTGGACCACTACCAATTCTCATAGCATTCTGCAAAATGAAATGCTAAAAATTCAGTCAAGTTAACAATGTATGAAACAAAAACATATACAAACAAAATTTTCATCTCTAACATGGTACTAGTCTAGAAGTATCTCCACTTAACTTATCAAGTACATGATCTCAATAAGGAAGGGTGGAATAATGCACCAAATGAGTTAGTATTACTTCTTTAGGAGAAATAACAGGGGATCTCAGTCGGTCTCCCTTGATAGATGGGTTCCTTAATGTTTGGAATTAACATCTAGTATACATCTCATACAAAGGTGTCATAAATAATTTTGCAGGACTATCTATTATAAAGAACTAATGATCCCAAAGCAAAGGTTGATGATAAAAAGTACTTAGATCTTCCAAGGGAACTGACACATGAAAAGTCATTATTTTCTGCAAGATAAATGCTGCATAACAGCCACATTACGTGGAGACAAAAAGAGCAAGTAGAAGGGAAGAACGAGCATACACTGAAGAAACTCACAAAGGAACGATCATCTGGGACATCTGCAGTATTTGATGTAGTAGATGATGGCTCCAGGGGACCATCCATTACCGACATGCTTGGAACTGCTTCCAGCTCTTCAAATTCACTGTATCAAAATTAAATAAAACCAAAGTTCCTCTCAGAATCCAACTGAGTGCAATTTGCCTTCAGTCACAGACTATTTTGAGCAAATGGTTAAAATCCTGAACCAACCCACCAAACTATTCACCTCTCCAGAGATCTTGCAGCTTGCTTGAAACTAAAAGCTCACTTCCCACAAAGTAATGTCTCATTAGCTTTTCGAAGTCACTTTGACCATGCATATAACTAGTTTTTATGAGCAAGTTGGCTATAGAAGCACCCATGGTAGGACAAGGACCAACCTATTCAAACAGTATACAAGACCCAACAATCCAAAGGCCCATTCAACAATACTCACGTTTCACTAAAAGCATACTTCCACCGCAGATACAAGCATTATCCCGCTCATCCCAGAGACACTCTGATAACTTTCTTATTTCACAATTCTTCTGTCAAAATTATTCTGCGAAATTACATTTTAACCATATCTATGAGCATCTACAATTGTTTTTAACAGTATTTGCAACTCAACCGTTCGACCCTTGAAAAAAATCAACCGGTATCTCATTGATCAGATTCTTTAGGATGGCATCAATTTAAATTTATTATGCTTTCTGTCAGTCATATTGCAGTTCAAGATTCTAGCAAACAGAAGGAAGACCAAAAACTTTTTAAGTGCCAAGTTAAACTACTATATCGAGACATAAATCAAGGAATAGACCAACGTCAAACTATTTAGAAATAAAATGCTTTAACTATCGAAGAGAATCTAACATTTTGATCAATAAATATATTCTGATCTTTAAAAATATGTACTAAAATACCTCTGGTTGGATGGTAATTTGAACTTGGTAGGCACCTTGGAATAAGCACTCAGTATCCTGATCACAAGTGAAATATCAAAACATATTATCAGGCATATTAAGACAATGTTGACAAGAAAAGGCAAGAGAAGATTGACATGGTAATCAGTGCACAGAACAACCAAAAAAGGGTACTCATCTGATCCAGTCCCTTCTCATTACGGTCATAAATAGATAAGAGTGAAGCAGTGAAAAAGTTGTTTTGCATAGATGCAAGCTTGAATCTCTAACCCCTTTCCCCCCTTTCTGATAGATGTCTTTGCCTTAAAGTTTCTAGTCATACAAACATATACTCAACTTCTCAATAGCTCTATGAGAAACTCATTCGAAAAGATGATATGAAGATCTAGCAAACCATTTCAGCTTGTATAGTGGGTAATATGGAAAGAGAGGAGACGGAGGTGTTCTGGAAGGTAAAAGAAGAATACCCCTGAACCAGAGTAAAACAGTTCAGCTGTTTTGGAAATTAAACGGATAACAACCCCAAGCCAAAGTGAAACAGCTTATCTCTTTACTGATCACGAAAATGCAATGAAACAAAGCTGCAACTTTAAGTTTGAACGTCATCTAACCATTTGCCTAATTAAAACAATGAGGAAGCCAAACATACCATTCTGCTAATCATTGGGCTGTTCATTACAACAAATTTAGATGTTATAGACTGAGGTTCTAGAGAAGTCCAACCTATAAGCAGCAGAACCAGCAAATTTTACTTCCATATAATCATGGAATAATTAGATTACAAGCACATACTCCAAAAGAAGACTGCGTAGGCAATTGTGTCCTCAAAGTTCAACAATACAAATCTAATAATATTTCTCATAGAATTAACACAGTGAATTGTGAGTAGAACTAAACACACACACACACACAGAAAGGGGGATGTGGGAGATGGGAAAAGAATGAGTTATGGAGGGAAAAAGAGATTCAAAAGGTCACCTGTTAAAGAGGTTTGCAACTTCTTCACATTCACGTGAATTGTAGAACCATATCCCATTTACTTCTTGTGAAGAATTTCGATATAATAAATATGGGAGCTGGAGCTCGAACTCAAAATCTCCCAAAAGATCCTCCACCAAATTATCTGCATGTACGAATAAAATCATATCTTTAACATGAAAGAACTAAAAAGACATGCTCACAGAAAGCAAAATTTTAACTTTTTGTACCAACTTATGAGCAACATGGGATTCATGTCAACATGGCCTTATTTCATTCCACTATTAGGAGCTTCCTAAAACTAGAAAAATTTTCCATCTTACACTTGTACTGGCATGAATATACAAGCTCCTAACCATAAAAAAAGACTCTTAGCAAACACCACTCCTAAAGTTAAGTGTAGCAACATCAGTTAAGTCTTAATCCTAACTGATTGCTATCACCAATGCAGATTCTCTGCTTCCATTGTGATCTGTTCTTAACTAAGTCCTATTGACTCTAAAAGATATAATGTCATCAATTGTCATTCCAGTAATTTCCTGCAAATGTGACAACTTCATTACTATCTCTTGACACGAATTGAATGTCAGGTTTCCACTTCAGGATTCTCCTAACACCCCCTTGAGATTCATCAACATTAAAGAACCTAGCAAAAGTTCTGAAAAGATAACAATCCAAGCAGAACATTTTGAACAGAAAAAAAATAACTAACCTGTATTTCTGCGGTTCATAACAATGAACTGAAACCGAGGTTGAGCACTCCTGCAACACCCATCAAAGAAATAATAAGTATCTCATATTGCAATACCATCACCCAGGAAGACGAACAATGCATTAAATCTAGAAATTTCCAATCAATCAATTTAGTCCATATCTATAGCTAGATGGGTCGGCTATAGCAATCCTGTATGATAATTTTTCTCTACTGTGCTCAGCTTAATTCCATTACTAGTAATAATTTGACTATCAAGGCAAATTACATCTCTATAATGCAGATTCTTCAAAATTCACGCTTAACACTGATACAAGTTTTGACCATAATATATCTAAAACCTTTCCAAAAAAAAAAAAAAAAAGAAACAGAAATACACCTCAAACATCACCAATTCAATCAAGTCCTGAGCTTAAGAAAAAGAAAAGAAAAGCAAGTTCATCAACCCAAATGCATACACACCCAAGGTTGTGGCCTAGTGGTCGATAAGGTGAGTTAAAATCCATGAGGTATCACATTCAAATTCCAACATAGACAAAAAAACACAAAGTAATTTCTACCCATCCTATCTATCCTAGCCTTAACAGTCAAAGTTACCTAGTACCTATTGCTAGTGAGGTGCCATAGAATTAGTTGAGGCGTACAAAAGCTAACCCAAACACCATGATCATAAAAAAAAAAAAAAAAGTTGCTTACCTCTTGACAACAAACAAGGATCCTTCCACATCCTTTCGACTCTACAAAAAGAAATGAAAACAACATCAGTACTCAAAAATACAAGTCAATCAATAAACCCCACTAAATCCCAAACTAGTCATCATCTACCATTCCATCTCATTCAATTCAAATACAACAATCTTCTTCAAAAACTAAAAGATTTTGCTAAAATCTCACATAAAAAAATTCATAACAAATAAAGATTCAATTTTTATTCAAAGAAATTGAATACCCATTGGCTATTATCGATATTGAATTCATATAAAGTAACATGAGCAGCAGTAATCAAGATTTCTTCAACAAATGGATCCATTCTCTGAAGAACAGTTAAGTTAAGAAGCTTTGTACTGTTTTGGTCCAAATTAGGCATTAATTTCCCGTTCTGAGACATTATTTTGTACTGAATCTACAGCTGATTTTACGATGATTGTTGAAATTGTGGGGGAAAAAAACCCTAGAAATCCTTCGAATTGGGGGTTTTGCTGTATGAATAATCTTTTTTACTTGGGAGATTGCCTAGGGAAGAAGACACTTCTATTTTATAAATTATTTTTTTATTAAAATTTTTTATAGAAATATCGAATATAATATGTGTGTATATATATATATTAATAAATATATAATTAGTATTAGTAAAAAAACTAATTGTTTGGGATTGAATCTTTGATTATTTTATCTTTGAAGATTAAAATATATTTTTGCGTAATTGATTAACAAGGGAAATTACAGAACTACTAAATATGTTGATATAATTTATTATAGAAAAAACGAATAAGGCTAACCTCATAACATATCTAAAATATTCATATTCAAAATAATATCTTATTAAATTTAATTAAAGAAGAATAAAAAAAAGATATAAAAAATTTTAAAAAACAAAAAAGAATAATTAAATTTCACTGAAAACCCAATAATTAAGTATCTAAAATTTTACCTATATTTAATATAATAAATAGGTACCAAAAATTATATTTTGGAGGATAATAATAATAAAAGTTAACTTGGGAAAGTTGGGTAACTTTTAAAAGATAATATAAAGTTGAGTGGCTATGAAGTCAATTATCCAAAATTTACCGACTATCCAAACATTTAATTCAATGTGTATAAGCATGTAAGGTGTGAATATAATATAGTTGAGATATTTTAAAAAAACTTAAGTCATAATTCTTATAATAATATGATATAATTAAAATATTTCTTAATTAAAACTATTTTATGAATATATATAAGTCAAAATCAAACAACGATTATAAATTCGCTGTACCATCAAATATTAAAATCAAACTTACAAATATTAAGTCATGCTAGATTAATTTAGTATGGTGATGACATAATATTTTACTTTTTTTAATTTAAAAAAACTGAAATCATCTAATTAAAGTTTTCAATATCATATCATTCATACCCCTAACAAAATTTGCCAAATGGCCTTTGTTGCTTTGAGGAATGAAGTCTTGATACTATATTACAATATATAATTGAGGTACATCAACCTCGATTTTTCTTAAATTACATTATTCGGGTGCGAATATAAAATAATCAAATTTTAATATCAAATATATCAAATAAAAAATGGTATTTTAACTCGGGTCAATGCTATTCATAGGATTGTTGTTATAATAAAGTAGGCTCACGCAAACATATTAGCGGAATATGAAAGGAAGACTATGGATCCAAATATGTTTATGAACAAGTTGTTTGTTTTTGAGCATGTTCTTCCTTTACGCTAAAAGCTTTTTTGAAGGAGATGCGAGTGGAACTATATAGTTTAGATCAGTTTCTTTTTGTATGGATGAATTTAAATATAATATTTAATAAATAAATCCTTCCAATTCCAAAGTAAAAGAAATAGAAAATACTTTCATTTACACGAACTCGATTTTTATATGTATTTCTAAGATTATTGAAAGTTATAAAGTATAGATAATATAAAAAACATATATTTTTATTAGAAAAAACTATCGACTCAAATATATAAAAATCACTATATGTTACTAAAATTTAATTTCACTTTTTACTAAAAATGAATAAACCTCAAACTCGAATTACAACTCTTGCAACACAATAAATGAGCCTTAAATTCGAATTACTAGGCAACCCTATGGTCTTTTACCAAAGATAGTTACACAAATTTTTTTTTGATTAAAATCTTTTACAACTACAAGGAAAATCTCTTGTACAATTATCAAATATATTGTTTAATTTTCAGTTGATACACATTACACAATGATCAATTTCATAATTTACTTAGTCAATAGAATTAAATGTTTAATCTGTTGGGATCGAATCCACACACACACTTGATGAATAAAGAACACAAGAACTTTCGAGAGAAAGAGAGAAAGAGAGAGAAACAATAATTCCGTGGTAACACCCCGTAAGTAAACTTCCACGGCGGTGGGGTATATATATATTAATAAATCAGAGTATTTTTAATTACAGAGAATAAATGAAGAATAAATTGTGTAAACATTAATATATGACAGTACATCAAATATTAATCAGGCTCCACAACCTAACATAATCAACTTAATATCACTAGCATTTTCCTACCAGGATTGGGACATGCATACAAGTAACCAATTTTATAACATTCAACTCAAAACACATGTAATCCCAATTATGACTAAACATTAATTAATCACATTTTAATTAATTATATTACTAATATATAAACTTACAAGATTCACATATCATTTATTAAACATCAAATGCTTCAAGAATAAGACTATGTCACAATTCAATTTTCTAACACATATTCGTTTGTTATAACGATTATTTGTGGAATAATGATTCAGTCACAAATTATTTGAGGTGATAAAGGTTTAGATTTGTCACAAACTGAAATAAAATAATTAAAAAATATTAATACTATTTTATTAAATAGTAATCACTTATTAATTAATTAACTAATTATTATATGGTAATAAATTATCAAAAAAATAATTGAAGAATCAAATAGATAAAAGTTACGTTGTCTCACTCTTTTAGTTCAAATTTGTCTTGTTCAAAAATTTATGTTTCTTTTTTTAATTTCATCACAATTTTGTAACGAAATCATACAAGCTCTGGTGGTAATGCAACTATCCAAGTGCACGGTGAGCGTAGTAATCCCTCGAACATATATTAGTGACTATTTTGAATTAATCCCCAATATTTTAAGGCAGTTTTCAAAAGATTTGATTTCTTATGTCACAGAACTTAAAATAAATAAAAATATCATACGTCAAAGAAAATTATGAGGAACCAAATCAAATCAAAGATTTGGAAAACAAATGATAAGAATCTTAATTAAAATTTGTATATAATTACGTTCTTTTTCCCTAGTAGTTGACATGGGAAGTGCATCTTTATATGTATCTTCATTGTGATCTCTTTTTTCAATGATATAATATTTTCTATAATATATATTCCTGTTTTTCAATTATATATGTGAACATTTTGTTTTTTAAATTCAAATTATGTAAACTTTAATAAATATTTTAAGATGTAATTTTTTTTTTCGAGATCGACAAGACGAAGGAGTGGATCATTCACCTAAACCCAATAGATACTTTTAACACAAAGCATAATTTATTAAAATTGCAACAAATACAATATAACTAGTCCAATACTGAAAACCTTAAAGATTGAACTGTATCATATATATATAGAATCTAAATTTTGAATCTGCCTATGACATGATAAGATTTACAATTTAATTATAATACTTTTCATATAACGTTTAAATATGTAAAACTTTTAACTTTAAAATATTGAGTTGGTGTAATTCGATACTTCTAAAAATATTAGTCAACTTAATTCTCAGAAAGTGATAAAATAAATTGAGATCACACACTTCAATTATATTAATATAAATATACCTATTCATTTTTACTTAATTACTTCAAGAACTTGAAGGCACGTTATAACAATAGGCTTTAAAATAGTCGTGCAAAGCATAAACTACTATCTTAATAGCATAATACTATAAATAGGATCATAAAATGTGTTTATTTCATCAACATTAATTTAAGTAAAAGCAAAAAAAATTAAAATTAATTTTTTTTTTGGCAAAATGTCTAAAGCATTAGCACTTGTGGTTGTGTTATTTTTTGTGGGATTTTGTGGTGAATGTTATGGGGAACTTAGAGTTGGATTTTACAAAGGAAAATGTGGTATAACAGATGTTGAAGTTGTTGTTAAAAAAGTTGTTGAAACATGGCATTTTACAAAGAGGGAAAAAGATATTGCAGCTGCTCTTCTACGTATGCAATTTCATGATTGCTTTGTTAACGTAAGAAATTAAACTTACATATATAACTCTTGCATTTTCTACTTCTTTAATATCTTTTGTTTATAAGTCCTCCTTTACGGTATCAGAGTCAGATACAAGATTTTTAAGTCATGATAAAATAGTTTACCACTTATATTCGTTACTTTTTCTTGTGTGGAAGTTGTTTATATTGACCCATGTATAACACTATAAGAAAATTGTTAATTACATGGGGATTTTCCTTCATTTTTCTGGGGATTAGTATGAAAATCCGCAGGAATTTATTTTCCTGCAAATTTTCATATGTAATTAACAGTTTTCTTGTAGTGTAAAGTTTGACAAAGAAAAAGATTTTTTAAACATAGTAAAAATTCTGGCTTTATTACTGTGTGGAAGTTGTTTGATTTAACACATGAAGCTTGGTAAAACATGGAAAGATTTTTCAAACTTAGTGAAAATTCTGGCTCCATCACTACGTGAAGTTCTTTGATTAGACATACAAAACTTAATAAAAGGATTGACGGGAAAATATTTATTTCTAAATTATGGTTTTAAATATGAAACAACATTTTCAAGGCCATAAAATTATATCATTACGATATTAAACTAGAAGTTTAAGGTTTAATCATTTTAAAGTATACAATATGTATAGTGGCGGAGCTAGCTAGCTGCATCAACTATCAACTATGATTTCTGCTGAATGCAATAGTTTTTGTTCAAATTCTGTATTTATCTTAAGAAACATTTAGTTTATCCTGACTTATTAGCATATAATAAAAAAAATCTATTATTATTTTTGAAATAAACTAAAAAAAAAATCAGTCTCATACAATATAACAACAAATATTTCCTTGTGGCAATGTGTTTTGACATATATAATACAATTTTTAACATGCTCAATTAAGCATGCTTGCCCTATGTAAGAAACTAAAAAGAGAATGCCCACCTTGTTGCTTTGTTTATTTGATATCTGAATTTTTATCTTATTAGTAATGATTCGATTCTTCGCTTTATAATCTTTCTCATTTTTTTTTTAATTTTCTATTGAATCATGTACTAATAATTTTATTATGTACATGATAAATAGGGTTGTGATGCATCAATTCTATTGGATGGAAATAATAGTGAGAAAAAAGCAGGCCCAAATTCAAGTGTTAGGGGATATGCACTCATTGATGCTATTAAAGAAGCTTTAGAGGCAAGATGCAAAGGCATAGTCTCTTGTGCTGACATTATTTCTATGGCAACTAGAGATGCTGTTGTCTTGGTAAATTTTACATTTTAACTCCTTTCATATACTAATTATAAGTCACACTTATTTAATATAATATATAATTCTAGATTGCTTTTTTCCTCTTGCATATATATATATATATACCATGCAAACTTCTTTAATAGTAAGGATATAGTTAAAAAAAATTATCAACGTAAATCTTAAATTTCTTGAGTGAAGATTTCTTGCGACAATTAATTTGGGACTGAATGAGTATGACGTTATATTTATGTGAATATAATGCTTTTGTAACTGTGTTAAACATGTCATAACATTTTTGTAACTGTAAAAACTTGTTTGTAAGGGTAAAAAGAAATTTTTAAATTATATTATTATCAAATAAATTAGAGATTTTATCTTTTGTGATGTGCATTATAATTTGTATTTTTTTTTTAATTATAAAATGTGACAGAGTGGAGGAAAATGGTACAATGTAGAAACAGGAAGAAAGGATGGGAAAGTTTCCTTAGCATCAAATGTGAATCTTCCTTCTCCATCAATTTCAGTCTCTGATTCCATCAAAGTATTTGGCAACAAAAATCTTTCTCCAACAGACATGGTTTATCTTCTAGGTAATTTAATTTCCCATTTTGCGATAGATTAATTTGTGCACACCTCAATTATTTAATGGTCACTGTACCATCATGACTTAGGTATAGATAGAAAGAAATATCTACTTATTTATTTTTATTTTTATCCTAGTAAAAGTTGAACTCTGATATGTGATGATTTTCAACTCATTTTATTGATGTTTACTTCTTTATTTCCATTGAATTAATGTGTATGGATTTTCAATATTTCTAGGTGGTCACACTGTTGGAAATACTCACTGCTCACTCATCCAAGATAGGATATACAACTTCAATAATAGTGGTGTTCATGATCCAACCATGAGCAATTTGCTATTTTCTGAGTTAATAAAGAAGTGTCCTAGAGTTCCATCCATTGACAACTCTATTCCTCTTGATATGAAGACTCCATCATTTGTAGATAACTCATTTTTTCAAGAAATTCAAAAGGGAAATGGGGTTCTTAAAATTGATCAACAACTAGCATTGGATGGATTGACAAAGAAAATTGTAGGTGATATTGTCAAAGACCCTAATTTTTTCACTAAGTTTGGAGAAGCCATGGTGAAATTGGGTAGAGTTGAAGTACTAATTGATGGACAAGGAGAAGTGAGGACATCATGTAGGGTTGTGAATAAGAAGTCATTCTTTTTTGGGTTGTTCAATTAGAACAATTATTTTTTGTTGATTTATTCTGTATGTTGTTCGGACCCTTCAGAAATGTTGTCTGCATGCGAAGTCTTTGGAGGATGCGACATGTGTGTCTAGCAGTATTTTTAAAGAGTCTGGACAACATAAATTATAGATAGTTTATTTACTTATTGTATTAATTTATTTTTTTTTTTATTTTTTTTTTGGGTCTTGAGTTGGTGTGGGAGGGGGTGAGTCAAGGAGACTCTTCCTTTCTTGATTCTTTGGCATTTGAAATTTGAGTATTGTTTTTCTTGTATGAATTCCTTTTGTTTTTCATTTCATGTATTATGATGTAATTTGATTGATTCTTAAAACTATTTTTCAGATTAATGAAACAAAAGGGAATGCCATAATTCTTCTCTCTCAATTTCTTTTTGGTCAGACTAAAAGACAAGTAAAAGGTAAAAATAACTATCAAGATTAAGATAATTAATAGTGTCAATCAAATTCACAAATGTAGAAAAGAAGCCAGTATTGAGAAGCATTTTAAAGAGCATACATTAAAAAATATGTGATTCAATTTACACCACACATCTTAATACAATAAATAACTTTGTGCATAGTATTTCTTCAACTTTAATGGTATTTTTTAAAATCGAATTTTCGACTATAACTGAATAGTTACTCCTCAACTTATAACCAAATTCTCAATTATATACTTATATTTCACAGAAGTTCTATTAACCTCTTGAATTATTTTAAACAGACTATATACCACCTATTTCAAGTTCGAAGTTCTCATGTATGAATACACCCTTTTGATTTCTTCTTTCAATAGTGAAGGATTTATGCCTTCTACACTTGAGGAAATCACTAAATTATAGGGTTGAGCATAATTGACAAGTGGTTGTTGCTCAAGTTTGTAAAATTCTTACTGAGTATAGATTAAATTATTTATCGAACAATAATATAGACTATAGATAAGATATGAAGGTTGGTGAATTTTATTAGAGTAAGGAGATTAATTATGATTTAATTTTTTTTTGACTACATAAATAATAGTTTTAATGCTTATTTGGTGATTTTGATGGTGATTTGCAGTGTCAATAATTCTGAGTAATAATGCGACAAATTATGAGAAAGTATTAGAAGATGGGTGAAGAGATGTACTGTTATGACAATGGTGGTTCAACAATAGCGATGGAGGAAATGTACAAAATTAAATAAAGACAAAAGTTACTAAAAAAAAGTTGTTTTTATCTTTTCGGTCATCTTATATAAAAATGAATGCTAGTTTAAAGTGAAGAGATTATTTGTAAATGTGGGAAATTCTATTAAAGAATAACTACTTATTACCTTTGTTATTATTTATTTATGATGCATTAGTAGTATTGGATCTTCATAACTAATTGTTTTGAATAAACAAAAATAAGACAAAAAATTGGAGTGTAAAATTACATATATTTTTTCCAAAGTAATTGACATGGGATTATATCTACAAGAGTGGAGCTAAGTATAGTTGAGGGGCTCATCCAAATACCCTTAGATATAAAATTTTCTTGCTTCTATATGATCAAAATTATGTTTTATATAATATAATAAATATTGAATCTTTTTAACAATCGTGTATTTACTTTTCATATTTTTTACCATCTTAGCCCCTTATGAATCTTCTTGTGATCTTTGATACTATTAACTAACACTATTTTTAAGCCACATGCTTTGACTATAGTATAATATAAATATACTTCAAGAACTTGATGACACGTTATTGTCACAATCCCTAAGAAATGGTCGTGCAAAGCATACACATTTTACATGTCACACTTCATTATTATCTTAATTATTAACCTTAGTAAAATACTATAAATTGGCTAAAAAAAAGTGTCTCTATCAACCACATTATATTTGTCAAATTAAAATGTCTAAAGCATTGGCACTTGTGGTGGTGTTATTTTTTGTGTTATTTTGTGGAAAATGCTATGGGAACTTAGAGTTGGATTTTACAAAGGAAAATGTGGGTTGACAAATGTTGAAGGTGTTGTCCAAAATGTTGTAGAAACATGGCATTTTGAAAAGAAGGAAAAGGATGTTGCAGCTGCTCTTCTACGTATGCAATTCCATGATTGCTTTGTTAAGGTACAAAACTTATATATATATATATATATATATATATATATATATATATATATATATATATATATATATATATATATATATATATATATATATATATATATATATATATATATATATATATTACCTTTAGTGTGTCAAATTCCGTGGCAGAGGTGAATACAAAATTTTTAATCATGAATATGGTGAACCGCTATAGTATATATATATATATTACCTTTAGTGTGTCAAATTCCGTGGCAGAGGTGGATACAAAATTTTTAATCATGAATATGGTGAACCGCTATAGTCACTACTCATTTTATTTTATTTTATGTGAAATTATTTGATTTGATACGAAAATTTAATAAAGGAGAGGATATTGGAATGCGTGGTTCTAAACATATAATGATATTTTTGTGGAGAAAAGAACCAAAATACATCATTCTGATACCTTTTTCATATGGAACACTAATTGTCCCTCATGTTTGTAATATTGCCGCACTTTTGATCCTTTTAAACTTTCGTCTGTTTTTAACATTAGTTTTGTTCACAATTTAGAGTATGGAATGTTCAGTCTTCTTCCTCTATATCTAGTAGAAACAATAACTCCATGAGAGAAGATGAGAAGAAGAGTGTTCTATTAAGAAAACTGGATTTAGCTGCGAACTTTGTCACTTATTTGCTTGTAGCTAACATCAATCGATCGTTGATGACTAAGAGTAGCGATAGAATTTATTGTTTGGCTATAAAATTTGTCTGTCGCTAAATCCTATTTATTTTTTGTACAAACATCATTGTAGCTAATTAAATCAAGAATCTACCTTTATTTTTTAAACTAGACATATAACGTTGCAAGAAAAGGAATTTTATATTGTTGCACATGAAATATGACGTGATGAACCTTTCGATCTCAAAAAGTAAAGATAATTTGAGGGCGGATCAGAACTGTGCCAATACTATAAACATGAAGGATCATTAATGTTTCACGTGAAAAAATAAGGATAACATTGAACCTAAACTGAAAGATAAGAGACTAGTTTAAGCCTTTTCTCTATTTTTCTGCCTACAAATAATGTCATAAAGGGTAAAATAATTTTTTTTTATGATAATTTCCTTTTGACTTTTCTTATTTTGCTCATGAACCGTGTCCATAAAATTTTGGTATTATGAAAAAAAGAATGCTCTTTCATGAAATATTTGTGGTACAATTTTCTATTATAATTGAATATTGGACTAATATTTTTGCTATATGTACATGATGAATAGGGTTGTGATGCATCAATTCTATTGGATGGATTCTCCAGTGAGAAAAAAGCAGTCCCAAATTCTAGTGTTAGGGGATATGAACTCATTGATGCTATTAAAGAAGCTTTAGAAGCAGAATGTCAAGGCCTAGTTTCTTGTGCTGATATTATTTCTTTGGCAACTAGAGATGCTGTTGTCTTGGTAAATTTTACATTTTATTTCATCATTATAACTTCCATATATCATTTGAGATTTTCTATGTTACTACTATAATTAAGTCCTTTGATCGTTATCGATATGATATAAGGCTGATTTGCTAATCGTAACGAACTTAATTCTATTTAAAAAAAAAAGTGACAAGACCTTTTACCTAGTTGATAAGGGATTGGGGTCACTTTTTTTTTTAGGACTATAGTTTTCAACAAGGCTCGAAGACCTTCGACTAGATTTCAAATGGATCAGGTAAAACATCCATTTAAAACATGGGCGGGATAATTAGTAATTTTCTCTATTTCTTCAAAGGTAGCATTTTAATCTGTCTCAAAAAGAGTGTTTCTTTTTGTATAAAATATGACAAGTTTAAGATTACAAGATTTAAGTGGACCACACACATCATCAATCTAAGATGACAAAATTTAAACGTCTCACTTAGTTTCTTAAACTCTGTACTCAATCAAACTAAAGAACAACTTTTTTTTTCATGACTTATTTGATTGGCCTTGGAGTTGAGAAAAAACTAAAAATTCCTTAAACTCGCGGTCTTAAAAATATGCTATAATATTTGTGTTGACTATAATACGATGAGACATTACATTTAAATTATATTATTTGTGACATATACATGCATCCTAATTTGTGTTGGTTTTGATTATAAAATGTCATAGGCTGGAGGAAAATGGTATGATGTAGAAACAGGAAGAAGGGATGGAGATGTTTCCTTAGCATCAAATGTGAATCTTCCTGGTGCTACAATTTCAGTTTCTGATTCCATCAAACTCTTTGCAAGCAAAAGTCTTACTCAATATGACATGGTTTATCTTCTAGGTAATTTCACATTTTTACAATCCTTCATTTTATTGGGACGATGTCGAGTAGCAGGTGTGCACCTCGACTATTTTATCATGTACATACTATCTCCCACCACGGTGAATATACAATCAAAGAAATTACCTAACACATTTTATTTTACTTTTAGTAAGATTTGAACAACGGTCGATCTATGGTTCACATCTCATTATATTGCCCATTAGGACATACTTTGGCTGCTATCCTTTTTAATGTTTTTATTTTTCAACCTTTATCTTATTCTAATTATTCTTTTTATGACAATAGTACTCCAACTAGCTTGCATGCACCTAGAGTTTTAAGCCATAATCTTCTTTGCTTAGTGCATTTTAGATAAATTAATTATAAATATTAAATAAACTTTTAAATACAAATAAAAAGTTTGAGCCAGTATTATATATTGAGTTCTATTGAATCCATAACTCTGTTCGGTGACTCTACCCTATGAGTACATGCTCCCTCGTAAGTCGTAACCACTAACCAACATGGCAGTGAATAACTTTAATTTGACCATTAAAACTTAGCCAGATTGAAATAAATCACTTATCTGACAAATTTTCATCGTATTTCATTGACCGTTATCTACTTGTTTATTTTCGGTTTTAGGTGGCCACACTGTTGGAATTGCTCGTTGCTCACTCTTCAAAGATAGAATATACAACTTCAATAATACTGGTGGTCCTGATCCAAGCATGAGCCAATGGCTATTGGCTAAATTAAAGTATAAATGTCCTAGAATTTCATTATTTTTTGACAACACTTATCCTCTTGATGTAAAGACTCCATCTTTGGTAGATAATTCATATTTTCAAGAAATTAAAAAGGGAAACGGGGTTCTTCAAATTGATCAACAAATAGCATTGGATGAATTGACAAAGAATATTGTGGATGATATTGTTAATGATCCTGATTTTTACACTAAGTTTGGTGAGGCAATGGTCAAATTGGGTAGAGTTGAAGTATTAATTGATGGACAAGGTGAAGTGAGGAAATCATGTAGGGTTGTTAATAAGAAGCCATTTATTTTTGGAGGGCTCAAATAGAAGAAAAAAAAGTCTATTTTAGTATTGTTGTACTCTTTTTCTTTTATGTATTTTGTTTTATTCTTCTTTTGTAATTTGATTGATTCTTATTGAAACCATATTTATTTATTTTTGGAGCTTTTAAAGTGTGAACGAGAGATGTGGAAAAAAAAATATCTTTTTGATTACACCAAAAATGTATTTTTTGGATTGTACCTTTCCATCTTATGACTCGCTCTTTTATTGTCTATAAGCTTAAAGATCTCGCCTATACATCGACAATATCGAAATATAAAAACTTTTTCCCATCAGTTTTTGGATTGTTTTCAAAATAAAGTAAGTGTCGCATAGAAGTTTTAATTTGGAATTACGATTGCTTGCAGAATTGGGAATGTGATGACACCTATCTAACCCTCGGATAAATAAGCTTATCCAAGATCACAAAATAAAATACGAAGCACGAACACGCAGAACTAACATTTATCAATCAATATAAGTCATAAAACAATATTTTCTCATAAAACTCATAAAATAAAGGAAAATAGATACAACTCTTCCCGAAACCTAACTTGGAGTGCTAGGCTCTGAAACCTACACAACAAGATGTTATAAGAAACTTGTTTTTTCTACTCCTCTAAAGAAAGTTGTTTTTTCAATTTACAAAAGAAACTTATTTTCAAAAAAAATATTTTTCAAAATATGAAAAAAAAATACATACCTAACATTCCTTGAGATATTTTATGAGAAGTTGTTGTCTCTTTCCAAGATAAGCCAATTCCTACAAGGATTCGTCTTTTTCGTTTGGATTTCTAGAGTTAAATTTATGAATTTAAATGGTGAATTTAGATATAAAAAATTCAATTTCTTAAAAATAAAATTAACGTATGTGGAAACTACATGAAAAAAATACTATTAAGTCAAAATATTTAATAATTCATAAAAGATATATATAAAAGTGATGGTTAAAGAAAAAATTTTGAGTATATATATAGAGCTTGTTATAAGTATGTCCACTAAGCCAACCTCGAGGCTTCCTTCAATCATGAATAAGTTGATTTTATCCATTTTGACATTCTCAATTCGAGAGAAGGACCAAAATAGTCCCTCATCTTTAGGTTAAAAGTCAAAGTCATCCTTGAGTTTTTATATGGAGCACTAATAGTCCCTCATGTTTGTAGTATTAGTGCACTTTTTGTCCTCCCCTAAACTTTTGCCTATTTTTTAACATTAACTTTGATCATAACTCAATTCGGCCCCTCTTAAACTTTGACTGATAAGATGTCTTGTTAAAACATTTCAAGGTGATGTTTTTTTGTTTGATGTATTAAAAAGAGTAAATGTTAGGTTTAGCAAACATAAAAATCCATATTTGTATGTTATATGTTTAGTAAATTTTATAGTTTTACTCTACATATTATATTTGGATGTGTATCTACTATTTAGTAGATAGTTTTTTCATGAGCAACCTTCACACATACCAAACATAAAAATTATATTTGTATGCTATAGCTATTGTTTGTATTGCGCTTCATAGCAAACATAAATATGTATATTTCGTTATACATATACAAAAGAAAGCAGTTGTATAATCAATTTTGGTATATATAAACAAAAGATCAATTGTATAATCTGTGTTTGCATAAAGCGAGAAAGATAGAAAGACAAAAGAAACCGGGATGGAAAAGATCGTATTTGTATAATCATAAGTGTATAGGACGAAATATATGCATTTGTATTTGTATATACAATTTTCGCTCGCTTTATACAAACACAAACGCAATATATACGTACATTTATTTTTCTATAAAGTGAGAGAGACGAGTGAGAGTGGCAAGCGAGATCTGGGAGAGAGGAGAGAGGGGAACGAAAATATATGTATATATGCAATTTTTCTCGCTTTATATAAACATAAATTACATCCTTGTTGAGAACGATTCTCTAAAAAGATAAAGATTAATTTTAATCAATATTTTTTATCTTATTTTTTTGATTAAATAATACAATTAATTTTATACTAATTATTATCTCTAATTATTCAATTATCAATCCATTGATTAGTTTTAATATCTACTAAGGTTTATCTACCGTAGTTAATGAAGGTTTTAGCAATATCCCCAAAGTTCTTGAATTTGCTTCTTAAAATTGTGTCTATCTTTAGTTTTTGCACATACGTTTTTACATCTTACATTCCATGAAACTAACTCAATTCCTATTAACGTACCGTCTTGATAAAGACCTGCTTCCTAAACTCTTCTATATAGTAGTAAGACAATTCAATTTTGTATCTATATGAAAATATTCTATTAATAATCCAAGTTACGGTAGTTGCTAGGCACATCGAACATTCTTATAGGTTTCCAAGTTGCCCTTCTTTTACGCACTATTGACTTGTTAGAATGGGAATTTTGTTTGTAATTTGACTAGTTATTACTTTTTATATCTTTATTTTATATGTAATAATTTTTGAAAAATTTACACAAATTTCATTAATTTAGGAATTAATTACTTAGATATATTTTAATTTGTAGTATTACGATTTCTACCAGATTTTGGTGCATCCAGATACGTTTAGATATGTTCAAACACATGTTTTTCGAGATACATGTTGTCAAAATTAAAAAGATGCATGTAGATATTTATTTTTCTTTGAAATTGTATATATTAATTAAGTCAACAAGTCTTCTCTACAACTTTATCAATTGTCCCTGTTTGGGCCATGCATACTCACGTTCATGAAGTTGTCTTGTTGATAAAAGAGGACCTTTCTCAAAAAGTTATAAACAAAAATGCAGTGTGTTAAAAGGCGGAAGCGTGAGACGAAATATTTTATACAATACGAGGTGAAATACGAAGCGTAAGTCCCATGAATTTACATATTTTTTTTTTTTACAATTTTATCATAATCTCTTTCATAAACAAGGTTTATTAGATTATTAAATTTTAAATAAATATAATATCAACTACTTAATAATCACTTGTTTGAATGCTTTATAATTATTGATTTTAAAGAGTTTTTTTCTTTCTTCCTCTTAAATTGTACGTATTAATTGAGTCGAGAAGACTCCAACAAGCCTCTTACATTCCACAACACTATTATGGTCCCATTTGAATTTGATTTGAAACCAGATTAATTTGAAGTTAAAGTTGAAATTTGGATATGTAATTCAGATTTTTTTAAATTGTATTTTTTAATCAATAAAATGAAAATATCACAGGTCGTGAAAATTAAAAAAAATCAACTCCTATATTATTTTACAAAATGAGCAAATCATAATTTAAAAATAGCTATAAATATTGACGAAGACCTGCTAATAGTAACATAAATCAATTTTTGTATCTATATGAAAATATGCTATTAATAATCCAAGTTACGGGCTTTCCTAGTAGTCTCTGAGCACATCGATCCCTCTCATAAGTTTTCAAGTTGCCCTTCTTTCACGTACAATTGACTTGTTAGAATAAAAATTTTGTTCGTAATTTAACTAGTTATTACTTCTTATATCTTCATTTTATATGTATTAAATTTTTTAAAAACTTACATAAATTTCACTAATTTAGAAATTAGTTACTTAGATATATTCTAATTTGTAATATTACGATTTCTACTAGAGTTTGGTGCATCCAGATACGTTTAAATATGTTCAAATACATGTTTTTCGAGATACATATTGTCAAAATTAAGAAGATGCACGTAGATACTTATTTTCTTTGAAATTGTATATATTAATTAAGTCAACAAGTCTTCTCTACAACTTTATCAATTATCCCAGTTTGGGTCATTCATGCTCACGTTAATGAAGTTGTCTTACAAATAAAAGAGGATTTTTTTTCTCAAAAAGTTATAAACAAAAAATGAGTGTTTTAAAAAGCGAGGGTGTGAGGCAAAATATTTTATACAATACAGGGCGAGATATAAGTCTCGAAACACGAGGCTTAAGTCCCATGAATTTACATGTTTTTTTTTTACAATTTTATCATAATCTCTTTCATAAACAAGGTTAATTAGATAATCTTATTGAATTTTAAATAAATATAATATCAACTAGATAATGCACAAGTACCCCCTCAACCTATGCCCGAAATCTCAGAGACACACTTATACTATACTAAGGTCCTATTACCCCCTGAACTTATTTTATTAGTAATTTTCTGCCCCTTTTCGGCCTACGTGGCACTATCTTGTGGGCCCAACGATGGTTGACTTATTTTTTTAAACTAGTGCCACATAGGCTGACAAGGGGTAGAAAATTATTAATAAAATAAGTTCAGGGGGGTAATAGGACCTTAGTATAATATAAGTGTGTCTCTGAGATTTCGGACATAGGTTGAGGGGTACTTGGGCATTATCCCACTAATTAATAATCACTTGTTTGAATGCTTCATTGTTGGTTGTTTGAGTAAAAGACTTTATGATTTTAAAGAGTTTTTTTTCCCTCTTAAATTGTATGTATTAATTAAGTCAAGAAAACTCCAACAAGTCTCCTCTTACTTTCTACAACACTATTAAGGTCCCATTTGAATTTGATTTGAAATCAGATAGTTTTAAAGATAAAGTTATAATTTGGATATATATTTTAAATTTTTTAAGTTGTATTTTTTAGTCATAACATGAAAATTTCACATATTGTGAAAACTAATAGGGAAAATGGTCATATATACCCCTAAACTATTTGAAAAGGTTAGATATACCCCGTTTAAAGTTTAGCTCACCCATACCCTCGCCGTCCAATTTTTAACCCAAATATGCCCTTATAGGCGTTAGTTGGTATGCTTACATATACAACTCATTTTTAATTTCTTAAATGCCACATGAAATTGACATGTTATTTTGACCTTACCACATGACATTTATATGAAAATGGAAAGGGATTCAGACCCATAAACACCTAATCTTACCCATAAATCAACCCCCTTTTTAAATAAACTATCCGACCCATTTTTAACAATTTTGTTTAATTTTTATTCTTTCGGTAAATCTCGAAAATGAGTAATTGATTAATAAAAATTAGAAAAAATATGATTTTTTAAATAAAATTAACGCCAAAAATTCACAAATAAATATAGTAACTTTATATCCAACAATTTCAATAATTTTTTAAATTTTTTATTTTTTTGGGTAAATCTCGACTACTAAAAAACAACTAAAAAACGCCGGAAGAAAAAGCGATGGACGGCGTCGCTCCAAAAAGCGACGCAATTAGCCACATTGTCCGTCGCTTTTTAATAAAAATAATTTTTAATTTTTTTTTCAAAAAGTGACGGACGACATCGCTTAGTCCGTCGCTTCTTTTGGCGGATTTTTACGCCAAATATATATATAATGAATAATTGATTATTTTATATAGACAGCGACGCTGTCCGTCGCTTTCTATTAAAAATAATTATTTATTAATTTAAGAAAAGTTATACCGACCGTCGTTGTTTATTAATTTAAATTCTTAATTATATTTTTATTATTTTCTATTGCTTTTGAAAATTTTCAAAAATTTTTATTTCTGTAATGTATTCGAGTTAATATTTCATGTATTCGAACTACATATTATATATATTATCTAGTTTTTAATGTATTTGTGTCAGTATTTGATGTATCTAAGCTACATATTATGTATCCAAGCTAATTTTTAATGTATCCGAACTACATATTAATGTATCTGAGACAGTATTTAATGTATCCGAGCTTCAATATTGTATTCGCTTTTTTAAATTTTTTTTAAGGAATTAATGTAATTAGAAACTTCCTAGGGATAAATTGTAACTTCATATTAAAACTATGAAATTTATGTAATTTACCCTTAAAAATAACAGTGACGTACATATTATATTCTAAGGTATAAATATAATTATAACTTTCTTAAAGAATGGTTCTAAAATTGAATTGTGTGCAGAGATTTTTTATTTTTTTTGCCTTGCGATTTTTTTTAGGGCAACTTTCACATATAACAAATAAAAAATTCATATTTGTATGCTATAACAAAGTTTGCATAATTGCGCTCCATAGCAAACATATTACATATACAGTTGAAGCGAATTATATAAAACAAAGTGTATAAAATGAGAAAGAGAAAGACACTTGGGCAGAGACTTGTATAAAAACGAAGTGTATAAAACGAATTGTATGATTATAAGTATATAGAACGATTATATACAATTTAAATTTGTATAAAATGAGAAAGAGAGAAAGACAAAAGAGACTTGGCAGGGAATATACAATTGAATCGAATTGTATAAAACGAGAAAGAGAGAAATTAGATACAATTTGAAATTTGTATAAAACGAGAAAGAGAGAAAAGGAATTGGGTAGGGGAGTATTTTTATTGTATAATTATAAGTGTATAAGACGAAAAATATATGTACTTGCATGTGTATATACAATTTTCTCACGCTTTATACAAACAGAAACGCAATTTATACATTTTGCTTCTGTTTGTATAAGTGAGAAAGGCGAGGGTGGCGAGCGAGATTTGGGAGAGTGGCGAGCGAGATCTGGAAGAGGGGAGATAAAATGAGAAAGAGAGAAAGACAAAAGAGACTTGGCAGGGAATATACAATTGAATCGAATTGTATAAAACGAGAAAGAGAGAAATTAGATACAATTTGAAATTTGTATAAAACGAGAAAGAGAGAAAAGCAAAAGAAATTGGGTAGGGGAGTATTTTTATTGTATAATTATAAGTGTATAAGACGAAAATATATGTACTTGCATGTGTATATACAATTTTCTCACGCTTTATACAAACAGAAACGCAATTTATACATTTTGCTTCTGTTTGTATAAGTGAGAAAGGCGAGGGTGGCGAGCGAGATTTGGGAGAGTGGCGAGCGAGATCTGGAAGAGGGGAGAGAGGGGAACAAAAATATATGTATTTATACAATTTCCTCTGCTTTATACAATTAGAAATAATTTTTATACACTTGTGTTTGTATAAAAAGTGAGGAAGCGAGCGAGAGATTGGAGGAGAGTGGCGAGCAAGATATTTGGGAGAGAGGCGCCTGACAATTTTTTGTAAACGTTTGCTATGGAGCACAATTAAATCAAACCCTAGCTACTCCATTTATTTTAGGTTATTAGTTTGCTATTATATACAATTATCCCTTTTTTTTTTAATAATAGGGATATTCTTTATCCATGCTTTTATTATTTAGAATGTTTAGTGATTACCACAATTAAATATCACTTCAAAATAGATGCATCCTGGGGCAAAATTTCGAATTTGATGGATTTCTAACTTTTGATTTTTTTTTTTATATAGAAAAAAAAATAAGGGGCCAAATTTCAAATTTGATGAATATCTCACTTTTGATTTTTTTAAAATATTTTTTTTAATATATATAAAAAACATTTAACTTGATATCCAAAAAAAAATATTCAAAGTGAATGTCTTAAAAATATCTCTTTTACTCCTTTGGATTTATTTGATATTTAAGATATTTTCCTATGAATGGACCTATTAGTGATGATGAATCGATAATTACTAAGATAAATTGTGATTGAGATGGTGAATTTTTTTTTAATTTGTTTAATAATTGAAAAAATTGTGTTGGAAGTTTTATCCTCAGAAATTAGTATTGTAATACGCGAATTCAAGTTTAAGCAATATACAAGTTCGAAAAAATAAATAAAAAATAAAGCATATGACTTTGTCGGTGCTTCTTGCTCAAGGTTGTTCTTTTGTCTACAAATATCACAATTATTCATTCACGCATGATTTGCATGTTCTCTCTTAACCCCATGTTTGTTTTATTGTTTTCCTTCTTTCTTTCCTTGCTTTTTTTTTTTTTTGGTTTTTGGTTTCTCATCGTTGTTAGGAGTCCACATTAGAACTTCGATTAAATTCAGTTTTTTTGGTTTTTGGTTTCTCATCAGTGTTCGGAGTCCATATTGGAGCTTCGACAAAATTCAGATTGTGCACTGCAGAATCCATTTGGGAATGACGCTCCAAACATGATTTTCTCTATATTCAGGGCTCGAACCCGAGACCTCTGGTTAAGGGTGAAGCACTCCCACCAGTGCACCACAACCCATGTTGGTCTTTCTTTCCTTGCTAAAATAACATCGGATGGTACGTTTAACATTTAGTTCTCCACCTTAATAATTAAAATTAAAGTTATTAAATTTTATTGAGTCCGACTCATAGAAATGAACTTTACAACTTTTCCTTTCTCTAAAATATCCATAAATCCTTCAATAACTAGCTTAATCATCCTAATCTTCTCAATGATCCTCCTATCTTCAGCCTAATCCCATTGATTTGTTAATTGGGATTGAGAAAATATTCAACAATCAAGAGGAGAAAAATCGAATCGCTAACACTTATATTCAACCACATTTATCAATTGTCAACATAAAAGCAATAATAATCTAAGTGTGTAAGAATGTAGGTAATAAACATATGCTACTATGGAACACCACTCAAGCCACAAACAATGTAACTAACAAGGTAACCAAGTGATCATCTTTCTTCGAAAAGCTCGAATTAATCATCACAAATTTATTAGAGTAACGATCCGAACAATCGTTAATTATAAAAGGAAAAACATTGGAGAAAACTGGGCCTCAGCCCGCTAGAGCGTGCCAGATGCCGCTAGGCGGCGACACCCTAGCGGGATAAGTGACCGCCAGAGAGTGGGATGAACGGGATAAACTTTAGGAAAAAAGGCTCAAATATGCCATTAAACTTTCAGAAAAGACCCATTTATGTCATCAGTTAAAAGTTTGGTTCATTTATGTCATTACCCATTTATGTCATGGCACGTCGCCAATTATAATTCGATCACGTCATCAATTTTTTATACAAAAAATCAAAAAAAAATTAATTCATTTTTTTATTCAGAATTTTGATTCTTTTATTTAAAAAAATGATGAGGTGACCAATTATAATTCGGTCACGTCATCAATTTTTTTAATAATTAAAATAAAAAAAATTAATTCAAATTTTTATTCAAATTTATGTTTTTTTGTCACTTCTTCAATTTATTAATCAAAAAATATAATAACATAAATTAGAAATATCCAGCCGTTAACACCTATATTCACTCGCACTTGTCAACATGTAAATAATATTGTCTTCGTTTAAAAAAGATGACCTAATTTAATTTAGAACGGATTTAAAAAAAGAAAGAAATTTTTTAATCTTATGATTTAAATTAAATATATATCAAATGTACCAAAATACTCTTTAATCTTGTGATCTTAAATACGCACGTGAAAAATTAATTAAATTTATGTCAAATGTACCAAAATGCCCTTTAATCTTGTGGTCTTAAACATGTCACGTGGAAAGTTAAAATTAAAGTGTTTCCAAAAAGGAAAAGGGGTCATTTTATTCAAACAAATTAAAGAGAAAATAGAGTCATTTTTTTAAGATCACAAGATTAAAAGGCATTTTGGTACATTTGACATAACTTTAATTTAGAACCACAAGATTAAAATTTTTTCTTTCTTTTCTTAAAATCCGTTCCAAGTCAAACTATTCATTCTTTTTAAAACGGAGGGAATATATAATATAAAAATGATTATTATATTATTATTATTATTACAAGTATAAAACAGTCAAGTCACAAGCGACTCTCCTCCCTCCTTTTTCCTACTTCTAAAATCAAAAACTATACAGAGTGAATTTTTCTGTGGAAAAATGGCAGGGAAGGTAGATCTAGACGGCAATCCGATCACTCCGATGACGATTTGCATGATCGGCGCCGGTGGATTCATTGGCTCTCACTTATGTGAGAAGCTCATGTCGGAAACGCAGCACACGGTGCTCGCCGTCGATGTTTACAGTGATAAAATCAAGCATCTACTTGAACCGACTTCTCTACCTTGGAATGGACGGATAGAGTTCCACAAAATTAACATTAAGAATGATTCTCGCCTTGAAGGACTTATCAAAATGGCAGATCTGGTAATTTTTTTTCTTATTATATGTAAATCGGAGCACAGAGGACTGAATGTGACTTTAATTTCTTTGCTAGTTTATCGGAATTTTGAAATGTCGTTCGTGTAGGCCAACTAACTGAGCTACTGAAATTTCTGAATTTTGAAGTATTAGTGTTGTTTTGGTTGATATTTTTAGTTGATGCATTTCCTTTTGTAGTTATTTTATAGAAAATTTTGTGAATTCAAAGCATAAAGAGGTGAATCTTAATGGATCTGATAGCAAAGCTATTCTGTTATCTACAAAAACTGTTTTCCTTCTTCATTGATTAGCTCGGAACTTTTCAGAGGTCACACTCACCATTTATGTTTTCATTTATTAGGTTTGTTACAAGATTAGCTTGATGATCTGGTAAAAATTAACTTTAATTTCTGAATGTTGGAACTAGCAATGTGAAATTCAGATCTATTATGATCTGAACTTGTTTGATGTTCAGGATTCTGGAGAGAATTTCCGAAATTAAGTTAAGCTTTGTTGTAATTATGGACTAGTTTGAACTTCTGCATGCTTTTGGATGCGTTTTCTCAAAAATGCAGTACGAAGGAAGTCCTGAGTAATGCTAAATTTTGTTTTTTCTTTTGATGTAGACGGTAAATCTTGCTGCGATCTGCACTCCAGCTGATTATAATACACGTCCGCTTGACACAATCTACAGCAATTTTATTGATGCTCTACCAGTGGTATGCATGTTGGATTTCTAACTTTTCATAGTTCTTATAAAGAGAGAATTCTATTTGTACCTCATAAAGCACAATTTCTGTTCTTGTGGGATGTCACTTGCAGAAAGATTTCACCTTTTCTGTTGGTAGTTGAGGTGTGAAGTTGATGTTAATTGATTGTTCAGGTTAAGTACTGCTCAGAAAATGGAAAGCGTCTCATTCACTTTTCCACTTGTGAAGTGTATGGAAAACCATAGGTGCCTTTTTGCCCGAAGACAGCCCATTGCGGCAGGTAAGAGTTCACTTTCTTCATGTTATCACTCTTGTTAAATGCCAAACTTGTGCAAATTATTGATCTGTTATTTCTGTGTCATGTTTCATATAATGGAAGTTCCTGAACTGTCCTCTAATTGTTGATATGTCCTATTCTCTCACCAAAAAAGAAAAAAAAGAAGAAGTGGTACTATGGTATGATTGATTCGAACAATGCTGTATTTTCGTGTAAAAATGCTAGTAATATAATCAATATGCCTTAATCCCAATTCAGTTGGATCAATTATCTGGATTTTCTCTATGTCTATTGTGTGTCATTTAAGCCTGTTATATTCCAATACTTCACATTTTTTTCTTTTAGGACAAATTAAGATTCTCCAAAACTACAGAGTCTCAAATCCCACATGTAGGCCTGCAATAGCTACAATATCAAACCAACCTAGTCAATGATATTGGCATGTTAGTTAAACTGGAACATTCTTGATATTATATTATATTAGAAAAGACTTGTAATGGAAGTTTCTTGATCAAAAGGATAATTGAGACTATTATTTTTCTCAATTTTCTCTTTACGTATTTCTTTAATGCTTTTCTGGTGTGTTCGACTGATAGGTCTTATTGATTGTGAGTTGTGACAACATATGGAAATCCAAATATATTCTCAACTTGTCCATCCAATTTTGGTTCCCCTCAATCTTATGTGTGAGTTTAATAATTATGTTCAAACTCACCCCATCTTAGTAGCCAATGTTATCCCACAAAGCACCCTATTATGTGGTAACGAGACTCGGTACCGGATGTCAATTAAACATGAAACAAAAGGCCTATTCAGGTATTTTTCATGTCTACTGGGACTGCATGACATTATTATATGTAGGTTTAGGAGGCATTAATGAATTAGTATGGATATATTATTGGGGCTTATATTGCATTTTTGTGCATCTCTATGTTAAGAAAGCTAGTTGTCTTTCTCTATAATAGTTTATGAATAGCTAGTGCTCAATGAAGTGGTTTGGGAATCGTGAGGTATTTAGAACTCAAGAGAATATTAAAGTTCGAGCTTTGTGTGCTTATAAGTCCTAGAATCATCTTCCCAGTCAAACCCATGTACCATAGAAGTTAGTAATTGGCAATGGGAATTTTCCATGTTAGTTAAATTGTTTTACCTAATAAAATAGGTTGGTAATTGGAGAGTGTATGTACGAATTGACGCCATTTTCCATAACCAGAAGAACAGGTTTAATTACTTCAAGGCTATGTTCTTTGAAGTTGCTTGATTTACTGTTTAACTTGAATCTTAATTAGCAATGTGGAAAGAGTATTTAACATGATCTCACAAAGTGGATTGTATGTTTAATTGTTGGTGTGGTATCATTGACCATATTATGCTTTCTGATACCATTACTTTTGTAGAGATGTTTTGATCCTTACTTGATTATTTCTAGGATCCTGCTTATTTTCTTCTTTCGGAAGATGCATCTCCATGCATTTTTGGACCTATTGAGAAGCAAAGGTGGTCCTATGCCTATGCAAAGCAATTGATTGAGAGATTGATCTATGGTGTGTACAACTGTACCTTCATTTGGCTATTCTAAAGTTGAATCTCTTATCATATATATCTCACTTTATTTTGTTTGCAGCTGAGGGTGCTGAGAATGGCTTAGAATTCACCATTGTTAGGCCCTTCAATTGGATTGGCCCCAGGATGGATTTTATACCCGGGATCGATGGTCCTAGTGAAGGTGTTCCAAGAGTATTGGCTTGCTTTAGTAATGTATGCATCTTTTTTTTTTTGGTTAAGTTTGAAGTCGTCTGATGTTTACTAGAGTATATGTGCTAATTTCATCATCTCTTTATTCCTTTTGTAGAACCTATTAAGACATGAACCACTAAAACTAGTGGACGGTGGACACTCGCAGAGAACCTTCATATATATCAAGGATGCTATTGAAGCTGTTTTCCTGATGATTGTGAGTTTTGGCCTATTCAACCCTCTATTCTTCTTAAAATGTATTATGTTGTATTGTGATTCATCCGATTTTTCTCTCAGGAAAATCCTGCTCGGGCCAACGGCCATATCTTTAACGTCGGCAATCCTAATAACGAAGTTACTGTCAAGCAGCTAGCTGAAATGATGACTCAGGTATTGAGTGACGCCACTTTTTCATTTTCCTCCTACCTCTCTGGCCTTCAGTACTACATTTCACGCGGCATATGTTCTGCATTCTCAGCTTCTTCTCTTGCGTTAAAACAGGTGTACTTAAAGGTGAGTGGAGAAACTCCTCTTGAAACACCCACCGTCGATGTAAGTTCTAAAGAATTTTATGGCGAGGGGTATGATGACAGTGACAAGCGAATTCCAGACATGACCATAATCAACAGACAGCTCGGTATTAATCCGTCTCCTTACTCTATTGCAAAATGACAACTGCATAAAGCCGAAAATAATTTAACTGTTGGATTGACTGATTTACCAGGTTGGAACCCAAAGACATCCCTATGGGACTTGCTTGAATCCACACTCACTTACCAACATAGGACATACGCCGAGGCTGTCAAGCAGGCGATGTCAAAGACAATGACAAACTGAATGAAGTCGGAGCAGAGCTTTACTGTGTGTAATCTTCATCTACTCGGTTCGACTTCATCCTCGTTATTTATTCTTTGTCATCCACTTCATGCAAGAAACCTAAAATAGGCCATAACAGTGAAATTGTGTGTCATATGTTGGTATAATGTCACTACAACAGTTTTTGACACATTAAACAAAACAAGGCTGTAGTCTGCTCATATAATTTTGCTGTTATATTATCATTCTTCTGTATGGAAGTATGTTGTATCATTACACATTTAATTTCTTAATCTATTACTAGTATAATAATTTATTTGTTTTGATTAAATTATCCTTTCACTTTAATGTCTTTATGTTAGAGAATATTATATTCTAAGTACTAACTTTTACCATATACATAGTTGATTTGAATAATTGTTGAAAGGGGGATAAATTTATTTCATAGATTTCTTGTAAGCAAAAAAATCATAATTAAAATACAAAATATAATTATTACATTATTTGAATAATTAAAAGGGGGATAAATTTAGATTATCATCTGTATATGTAATACCAAGATCTTCATCTTTGATTTGTAGACCACATTCACACATTAATCCTTCGTTACAAACAGGTATGCAATGATACGAATTACGAAAATGTTCACAATCTCCATCATTATAGCAATCTCCAAATCCTTCGACTTTAAAACACAAATTATCTATCAAAAAAACAAAATATATTGTTAGAATCATTTGGATTAGTTAATAGTAAATAACTAATTACCATAATATGATGATTGAACATTTTCAAGCAGTTACGTGTTTAAGTAAAAGTATTAATTAAAACTAATAATAAACATGTATTAATGTGTTTACCAAAATAAATATATTTGAAATACGAACATTTGACATAATATGATCGTAGATCTTAGTTGTATAATTGTTCTTTTGATAAAATGACTAAAACACCTTTAACTTCTTCTTTAATAAAAACTTATAAATTTCAAAGGTTTTCTTGTAAGAAAAATAATGAACATGAATAAGAAATGAAGAGGACTTGGAGGTTTTTTAAAAAAATATTTTAAAAAATAGTAAAAATTCTCGGTCAAACTAAAAGTGCTTACTACAATAACGACATGCTTAATTTAATTCCATAAATGGGCGATGGAAAAGGTAGAATGTATTGTAAATCCTTATTCCTATTTTTGTGAGATAGAATGATCGTTTTCAATAGGCATACGACTCAAACTGAAAGTCTTGATAAGCTGAAAAATTATAAATTGAAGGTGATCTATTTGTAACTTTTGACTTATAAGTATTTGTTAGTTCATCAAACAATATATTATCGAAGACCATAATTTTTATTTTAAAAACAAAAATTTATTAGCTTATAGGCTTAATCAAACATCATAATTTTGTCTCATGATGTATAAAAAAATAATTAGAGAGAGATTTGCAAACCTATAGCAACCATTAAAAGTGCCATGGTAAAAACCAATTTCAAAGATGCCTTCTTCATATCTAGAATGTTTTTGTTTGCCTTTTTTACAATGGTAAATTTTGAAAGTTAATTTTTTTTTACATACTTTTATAGTCTAGAAAATAGCTTTATTTATGATAAATCGTCGTTACATTTTTAATAAATGTCCTCTTTTTAATGCTCAATTTACTATTCAAATAAATGTAACTTATTTTTCAATCCCTTGGACTTCATTTAAGAATAACTTTAATAGTTTTTTCAAATAGTCACTCAATTATTAACAATTATTTTAACGTGAAAAGGTCACTTTGTACGATATATAGATATATCAAATATAAAAGGGTCACTTGCACTATATATTCAACCTATTTAATTTATGCAGATCAAACCAATTGAGAGGATCAATTTAATAGTTGATTAAAATAGATAGATTTGTATTTTTTAAACGTAAAAAAAAAAATATCACAAATATGTATCATGTATCACACAAATTGGTTGAGTGACTTTACAGGTGAAATGAATTGGTGACTTTTCTATTACTAAATAAAGAAAATGACTTTCTGATATAAAAATTATCAATCGAATGACCTTTCTGTTTTTGAAAATAATAATCTTGTGAGATAATTACGATTGATTCACTAACCTTGAGAGAAATCAACTCTTTATTCTTTTTAATATTTTTTTATAACTCTACCAAATAACAAGAAATAACCGAACAAATTTGTACGAATGAAACCTAACAATAAGATAGAGATGTGTCTAAGAGAAATTTTGTGTAGTTTTTAAAATTATTCTTAAGTTGTGTATTTGTATATTTTTCCCTTTTATAATTTCCATTAGAAAAACTAGAATAAAAAATAATAAATTGATAGTAGAGAAAATACATTTCTTGGCCCATGAAAGAGATATAACTATTTCTAAAAGTAGCAATAAATTCTTTCAACTATGTGGAAAATGTAGTTTAAGCAAAAAAATACTTTTATCGCAATTGTAAGCCTTAGCCAAATAGTTAGTTAGTTGTTGGATAACCGTAAGTTAGCGGAACGTCTTAGGTGCCTTTAAAACCTTCCTAAGACGTTAATAGGAATCCCGAGCCCCTTGAAATATTTTCAAATGATTTTATCTGTTTAAGTCTTTTGAAAATGTTAGTTTTCTTGATTTTTCTTTGAAAATTAAGTGGCGACTCTAAAAAAGTCAAAAACTCGAAATAAAATATCTTTTTGATAAAACAGAAATGGCGACTCTGCTGAGGATTAGGAGGATTCTAACCTTAAAACTAACTTTATTTGGTCATGTGTATAATTGTTTATCTGTTTATTTATTGCTTTATTGAATTGTTGCATTCATGGCATATCATAATTCCGTCAAACGACGTTTGTTTCATTTCCACTAAAAGGACGATTATGCGGGTTCGCAGTCGTTCGTTAACCAAAATTTTCTCGGGGCACCCTGACGAGTGTAGTTGGCTACTTGATAGTCAACGATCGTTAACTGTCCCAGCCCAAGTAGTCCGCTTGGGTAATCCTTTCCACTCTAAACATAAACCACTCTTAGTTAAACTAAGATAGAGCGTAACACAATCCCGAAAATAGCGCATTGGCCTAAGACGACCCAACACCCAAGGAGTGTTGAGCCCATTAGAAAGACCGCCTTGAGTCCAAAGAGCCTACGGCTCGATAGGACGATCATATTTGTGTGTTAAATATGAGCGATGTATTGCGTGTTTAAATGTTTGTTGTATCATGGGGGGTGACAATTAACTAGTTGTATGTTTTGTAGATGTCGAGTCAATTCCTCCATTTCAACATGGTCACCAAGACACCCGACATTCTCCGTGTATGGTGGGATAACCTCAAAGATTGTCAAAAGAGAGAAATCTCGATTCACTTGGGTCACTTACCTTCGATAATGGACTTCAAGGTTTGGCCCACGTTTATCGAGGTTATCACTCGGTTTTGGGACGATAAGAAGATGGTTTTTTTATTTGGATTGTCAAAATAACACCAACACTAGAAGAAATTAAGGATTGTCTGGACTCTATCGGACATGTGGCAAGAGGAAAAAATATCCCGATCATCACATCCTTCTGCCTGATAGGCCAACTAGTGGAAGAATTGAAGAACATATTATTGCTGGTAAATGCAAACTGGTTGGAAACCCACGATATACCGTTAATGAGATTCTTCGAAAGATGGGGGCACGATAGCTATTTCGAGCAATTTCCAAACGAATTCCACGATCACAGTACTTGGAGGCAAACTCAAGCCATTGCATTCTCCACATGCTTTAGGAACTATGGTATTCCCTAAAGATGAAGGAAAGAATATCGAACCCGGGTCGTGATGGTGGACGTCATGTTCAGAGGGATAGGTAAGAAACAAGAAGAANTTAAATATATATCAAATGTACCAAAATACTCTTTAATCTTGTGATCTTAAATACGCACGTGAAAAATTAATTAAATTTATGTCAAATGTACCAAAATGCCCTTAATCTTGTGGTCTTAAACATGTCACGTGAAAGTTAAAATTAAAGTGTTTCCAAAAAGGAAAAGGGTCATTTTATTCAAACAAATTAAAGAGAAAATAGAGTCATTTTTTAAGATCACAAGATTAAAAGGCATTTTGGTACATTTGACATAACTTTAATTTAGAACCACAGATTAAAATTTTTTCTTTCTTTCTTAAAATCCGTTCCAAGTCAAACTATTCATTCTTTTTAAAACGGAGGGAATATATAATATAAAATGATTATTATATTATTATTATTATTACAAGTATAAAACAGTTAAGTCACAAGCGACTCTCATCCCTCCTTTTTCCTACTTCTAAAATCAAAAACTATACAGAGTGAATTTTTCTGTGGAAAAATGGCAGGGAAGGTAGATCTAGACGGCAATCCGATCACTCCGATGACGATTTGCATGATCGGCGCCGGTGGATTCATTGGCTCTCACTTATGTGAGAAGCTCATGTCGGAAACGCAGCACACGGTGCTCGCCGTCGATGTTTACAGTGATAAAATCAAGCATCTACTTGAACCGACTTCTCTACCTTGGAATGGACGGATAGAGTTCCACAAAATTAACATTAAGAATGATTCTCGCCTTGAAGGACTTATCAAAATGGCAGATCTGGTAATTTTTTTGTTCTTATTATATGTAAATCGGAGCACAGAGGACTGAATGTGACTTTAATTTCTTTGCTAGTTTATCGGAATTTTGAAATCTCGTTCGTGTAGGCCAACTAACTGAGCTACTGAAATTTCTGAATTTTGAAGTATTAGTGTTGTTTTGGTTGATATTTTTAGTTGATGCATTTCCTTTTGTAGTTATTTTATAGAAAATTTTGTGAATTCAAAGCATAAAGAGGTGAATCTTAATGGATCTGATAGCAAAGCTATTCTGTTATCTACAAAAACTGTTTTCCTTCCTCATTGATTAGCTCGGAACTTTTCAGAGGTCACACTCTACCATTTATGTTTTCATTTATTAGGTTTGTTACAAGATTAGCTTGATGATCTGGTAAAAATTAACTTTAATTTCTGAATGTTGGAACTAGCAATGTGAAATTGAGATCTATTATGATCTGAACTTGTTTGATGTTCAGGATTCTGGAGAGAATTTCCGAAATTAAGTTAAGCTTTGTTGTAATTATGGACTAGTTTGAACTTCTGCATGCTTTTGGATGCGTTTTCTCAAAAATGCAGTACGAAGGAAGTCCTGAGTAATGCTAAATTTTGTTTTTTCTTTTGATGTAGACGGTAAATCTTGCTGCGATCTGCACTCCAGCTGATTATAATACACGTCCGCTTGACACAATCTACAGCAATTTTATTGATGCTCTACCAGTGGTATGCATGTTGGATTTCTAACTTTTCATAGTTCTTATAAAGAGAGAATTCTATTTGTACCTCATAAAGCACAATTTCTGTTCTTGTGGGATGTCACTTGCAGAAAGATTTCACCTTTTCTGTTGGTAGTTGAGGTGTGAAGTTGATGTTAATTGATTGTTCAGGTTAAGTACTGCTCAGAAAATGGAAAGCGTCTCATTCACTTTTCCACTTGTGAAGTGTATGGGAAAACCATAGGTGCCTTTTTGCCCGAAGACAGCCCATTGCGGCAGGTAAGAGTTCACTTTCTTCATGTTATCACTCTTGTTAAATGCCAAACTTGTGCAAATTATTGATCTGTTATTTCTGTGTCATGTTTCATATAATGGAAGTTCCTGAACTGTCCTCTAATTGTTGATATGTCCTATTCTCTCACCAAAAAAGAAAAAAAAGAAGAAGTGGTACTATGGTATGATTGATTCGAACAATGCTGTATTTTCGTGTAAAAATGCTAGTAATATAATCAATATGCCTTAATCCCAACTCAGTTGGATCAATTATCTGGATTCTCTCTATGTCTATTGTGTGTCATTTAAGCCTGTTATATTCCAATACTTCACATTTTTTTCTTTTAGGACAAATTAAGATTCTCCAAAACTACAGAGTCTCAAATCCCACATGTAGGCCTGCAATAGCTACAATATCAAACCAACCTAGTCAATGATATTGGCATGTTAGTTAAACTGGAACATTCTTGATATTATATTATATTAGAAAAGACTTGTAATGGAAGTTTCTTGATCAAAAGGATAATTGAGACTATTATTTTTCTCAATTTTCTCTTTACGTATTTCTTTAATGCTTTTCTGGTGTGTTCGACTGATAGGTCTTATTGATTGTGAGTTGTGACAACATATGGAAATCCAAATATATTCTCAACTTGTCCATCCAATTTTGGTTCCCTCAATCTTATGTGTGAGTTTAATAATTATGTTCAAACTCACCCCATCTTAGTAGCCAATGTTATCCCACAAAGCACCCTATTATGTGGTAACGAGACTCGGTACCGGATGTCAATTAAACATGAAACAAAAGGCCTATTCAGGTATTTTTCATGTCTACTGGGACTGCATGACATTATTATATGTAGGTTTAGGAGGCATTAATGAATTAGTATGGATATATTATTGGGGCTTATATTGCATTTTTGTGCATCTCTATGTTAAGAAAGCTAGTTGTCTTTCTCTATAATAGTTTATGAATAGCTAGTGCTCAATGAAGTGGTTTGAGAATCGTGAGGTATTTAGAACTCAAGAGAATATTAAAGTTCGAGCTTTGTGTGCTTATAAGTCCTAGAATCATCTTCCCAGTCAAACCCATGTACCATAGAAGTTAGTAATTGGCAATGGGAATTTTCCATGTTAGTTAAATTGTTTTACCTAATAAAATAGGTTGGTAATTGGAGAGTGTATGTACGAATTGACGCCATTTTCCAGAACCAGAAAAACAGGTTTAATTACTTCAAGGCTATGTTCTTTGAAGTTGCTTGATTTACTGTTTAACGTGAATCTTAATTAGCAATGTGGAAAGAGTATTTAACATGATCTCACAAAGTGGATTGTATGTTTAATTGTTGGTGTGGTATCATTGACCATATTATGCTTTCTGATATCATTACTTTTGTAGAGATGTTTTGATCCTTACTTGATTATTTCTAGGATCCTGCTTATTTTCTTCTTTCGGAAGATGCATCTCCATGCATTTTTGGACCTATTGAGAAGCAAAGGTGGTCCTATGCCTGTGCAAAGCAATTGATTGAGAGATTGATCTATGGTGTGTACAACTGTACCTTCATTTGGCTGTTCTAAAGTTGAATCTCTTATCATATATATCTCACTTTATTTTGTTTGCAGCTGAGGGTGCTGAGAATAGCTTAGAATTCACCATTGTTAGGCCCTTCAATTGGATTGGCCCCAGGATGGATTTTATACCCGGGATCGATGGTCCTAGTGAAGGTGTTCCAAGAGTATTGGCTTGCTTTAGTAATGTATGCATCTTTTTTTTTTTTTTGGTTAAGTTTGAAGTCGTCTGATGTTTACTAGAGTATATGAGCTAATTTTATCATCTCTTTATTCCTTTTGTAGAACCTATTAAGACATGAACCACTAAAACTAGTGGACGGTGGACACTCGCAGAGAACCTTCATATATATCAAGGATGCTATTGAAGCTGTTTTCCTGATGATTGTGAGTTTTGGCCTATTCAACCCTCTATTCTTCTTAAAATGTATTATGTTGTATTGTGATTCATCCGATTTTTCTCTCAGGAAAATCCTGCTCGGGCCAACGGCCATATCTTTAACGTCGGCAATCCTAATAACGAAGTTACTGTCAAGCAGCTAGCTGAAATGATGACTCAGGTATTGAGTGACGCCACTTTTTCATTTTCCTCCTACCTCTCTGGCCTTCAGTACTACATTTCACGCGGCATATGTTCTGCATTCTCAGCTTCTTCTCTTGCGTTAAAACAGGTGTACTTAAAGGTGAGTGGAGAAACTCCTCTTGAAACACCCACCGTCGATGTAAGTTCTAAAGAATTTTATGGCGAGGGGTATGATGACAGTGACAAGCGAATTCCAGACATGACCATAATCAACAGACAGCTCGGTATTAATCCGTCTCCTTACTCTATTGCAAAATGACAACTGCATAAAGCCGAAAATAATTTAACTGTTGGATTGACTGATTTACCAGGTTGGAACCCAAAGACATCCCTATGGGACTTGCTTGAATCCACACTCACTTACCAACATAGGACATACGCCGAGGCTGTCAAGCAGGCGATGTCAAAGACAATGACAAACTGAATGAAGTCGGAGCAGAGCTTTACTGTGTGTAATCTTCATCTACTCGGTTCGACTTCATCCTCGTTATTTATTCTTTGTCATCCACTTCATGCAAGAAACCTAAAATAGGCCATAACAGTGAAATTGTGTGTCATATGTTGGTATAATGTCACTACAACAGTTTTTGACACATTAATCAAAACAAGGCTGTAGTCTGCTCATATAATTTTGCTGTTATATTATCATTCTTCTGTATGGAAGTATGTTGTATCATTACATATTTAATTTCTTAATCTATTACTAGTATAATAATTTATTTGTTTTGATTAAATTATCCTTTCACTTTAATGTCTTTATGTTAGAGAATATTATATTCTAAGTACTAACTTTTACCATATACATAGTTGATTTGAATAATTGTTGAAAGGGGGATAAATTTATTTCATAGATTTCTTGTAAGCAAAAAAATCATAATTAAAATACAAAATATAATTATTACATTATTTGAATAATTAAAAGGGGGATAAATTTAGATTATCATCTGTATATGTAATACCAAGATCTTCATCTTTGATTTGTAGACCACATTCACACATTAATCCTTCGTTACAAACAGGTATGCAATGATACGAATTACGAAAATGTTCACAATCTCCATCATTATAGCAATCTCCAAATCCTTCGACTTTAAAACACAAAATATCTATCAAAAAAACAAAATATATTGTTAGAATCATTTGGATTAGTTGATAGTAAATAACTAATTACCATAATATGATGATTGAACATTTTCAAGCAGTTACGTGTTTAAGTAAAAGTATTAATTAAAACTAATAATAAACATGTATTAATGTGTTTACCAAAATAAATATATTTGAAATACGAACATTTGACATAATATGATCGTAGATCTTAGTTGTATAATTGTTCTTTTGATAAAATGACTAAAACACCTTTAACTTCTTCTTTAATAAAAACTTATAAATTTCAAAGGTTTTCTTGTAAGAAAAATAATGAACATGAATAAGAAATGAAGAGGACTTGGAGGTTTTTTAAAAAAATATTTTAAAAAATAGTAAAAATTCTCGGTCAAACTAAAAGTGCTTACTACAATAACGACATGCTTAATTTAATCCCATAAATGGGCGATGGAAAAGGTAGAATGTATTGTAAATCCTTATTCCTATTTTTGTGAGATAGAATGATCGTTTTCAATAGGCATACGACTCAAACTGAAAGTCTTGATAAGCTGAAAAATTATAAATTGAAGGTGATCTATTTGTAACTTTTGACTTATAAGTATTTGTTAGTTCATCAAACAATATATTTATCGAAGACCATAATTTTTATTTTAAAAACAAAAATTTATTAGCTTATAGGCTTAATCAAACATCATAATTTTGTCTCATGATGTATAAAAAAATAATTAGAGAGAGATTTGCAAACCTATAGCAACCATTAAAAGTGCCATGGTAAAAACCAATTTCAAAGATGCCTTCTTCATATCTAGAATGTTTTTGTTTGCCTTTTTTACAATGGTAAATTTTGAAAGTTAATTTTTTTTTACATACTTTTATAGTCTAGAAAATAGCTTTATTTATGATAAATCGTCGTTACATTTTTAATAAATGTCCTCTTTTTAATGCTCAATTTACTATTCAAATAAATGTAACTTATTTTTCAATCCCTTGGACTTCATTTAAGAATAACTTTAATAGTTTTTTCAAACAGTCACTCAATTATTAACAATTATTTTAACGTGAAAAGGTCACTTTGTACTATATATAGATATATCAAATATAAAAGGGTCACTTGCACTATATATTCAACCTATTTAATTTAAGCAGATCAAACCAATTGAGAAGATCAATTTAATAGTTGATTAAAATAGATAGATTTGTATTTTTTAAACGTAAAAAAAAAATAATATATCACAAATATGTATCATGTATCACACAAATTGGTTGAGTGACTTTACAGGTGAAATGAATTGTTGACTTTTCTATTACTAAATAAAGAAAATAACTTTCTGATATAAAAATTATCAATCGAATGACCTTTCTGTTTTTGAAAATAATAATCTTGTGAGATAATTACGATTGATTCACTAACCTTGAGAGAAATCAACTCTTTATTCTTTTTAATATTTTTTTATAACTCTACCAAATAACAAGAAATAACCGAACAAATATTGTACGAATGAAACCTAACAATAAGATAGAGATGTGTCTAAGAGAAATTTTGTGTAGTTTTTAAAATTATTCTTAAGTTGTGTATTTGTATATTTTTCCCTTTTATAATTTCCATTAGAAAAACTAGAATAAAAAATAATAAATTGATAGTAGAGAAAATACATTTCTTGGCCCATGAAAGAGATATAACTATTTCTAAAAGTAGCAATAAATTCTTTCAACTATGTGGAAAATGTAGTTTAAGCAAAAAAATACTTTTATCGCAATTGTAAGCCTTAGCCAAATAGTTAGTTAGTTGTTGGATAACCGTAAGTTAGCGGAACATCTTAGGTGCCTTTAAAACCTTCCTAATACGTTAATAGGAATCCCGAGCCCCTTGAAATATTTTCAAATGATTTTATCTGTTTAAGTCTTTTGAAAATGTTAGTTTTCTTGATTTTTCTTTGAAAATTAAGTGGCGACTCTAAAAAAGTCAAAAACTCGAAATAAAATATCTTTTTGATAAAACAGAAATGACGACTCTGCTGAGGATTAGGAGGATTCTAACCTTAAAACTAACTTTATTTGGTCATGTGTATAATTGTTTATCTGTTTATTTATTGCTTTATTGAATTGTTGCATTCATGGCATATCATAATTCCGTCAAACGACGTTTGTTTCATTTCCACTAAAAGGACGATTATGCGGGTTCGCAGTCGTTCGTTAACCAAAATTTTCTCGGGGCACCCTGACGAGTGTAGTTGGCTACTTGATAGTCAACGATCGTTAACTGTCCCAGCCCAAGTAGTCCGCTTGGGTAATCCTTTCCACTCTAAACATAACCCACTCTTAGTTAAACTAAGATAGAGCGTAATCCAATCCCGAAAATAGCGCATTGGCCTAAGACGACCCAACACCCAAGGAGTGTTGGGCCCATTAGAAAGACCGCCTTGAGTCCAAAGAGCCTACGGCTCGATAGGACGATCATATTTGTGTGTTAAATCTGAGGGATGTATTGCGTGTTTAAATGTTTGTTGTATCATGGGGGGTGACAATTAACTAGTTGTATGTTTTGTAGATGTCGAGTCAATTCCTCCATTTCAACATGGTCACCAAGACACCCGACATTCTCCGTGTATGGTGGAATAACCTCAAAGATTGTCAAAAGAGAGAAATCTCGATTCACTTGGGTCACTTACCTTCGATAATGGACTTCAAGGTTTGGCCCACGTTTATCGAGGTTATCACTCGGTTTTGGGACGATAAGAAGATGGTTTTTTATTTGGAGATGTTGAAATAACACCAACACTAGAAGAAATTAAGGATTGTCTGGACTCTATCGGGACATGTGGCAAGAGGAAAAAATATCCCGATCATCACATCCTTCTGCCTGATAGGCCAACTAGTGGAGAATTGAAGAACATATTATTGCTGGTAAATGCAAACTGGTTGGAAACCCACGATATACCGTTAATGAGATTCTTCGAAAGATGGGGGCACGATAGCTATTTCGAGCAATTTCCAAACGAATTCCACGATCACAGTACTTGGAGGCAAACTCAAGCCATTGCATTCTCCACATGCCTTTTAGGAACTATGGTATTCCCTAAAGATGAAGGAAAGAATATCGACACCCGGGTCGTGATGGTAGTGGACGCCATGTTCAGAGGGATAGGTAAGAAACAAGAAGAAAAGAAATACTGCAGCTTGGCGCCGGTCATTTTGGCCGACATTTATCGATCTTTGAGTTTGTGCAAGAACGGATTCCCGTTTTTCCAAGGTTGCAACATTCTACTTCAATGGTGGATGACTGAACATCTCTGCAAAAGGGACGGTGCCCGACCACAAGAGTTGGCCAAGCCAAGCCAGATGAGTCCCCTTGGTAATTATGAATAATACCTAAGCATCCGCAGATTTCCAATTCATACTACCAGGGGTGCGTGGGCAAGGGTATTTTATGATTTGAAAGAAGGAGATATACAGTGGATGTTACCGAACTTCAAGTTCGAGAGGATAGCAGCACAAGGGGCCAAACTTCCATTTTTAGTCCTTCCCGGCATCAGAGGATTACGGCCCTACAACCCAGCTAGGGTGATGCAGCAATTTGATAGAACACAAATCATACCCATCCAAAGGGACGCTAGCTCTTTTATTGTCGATTACACGAGAGCGGCAAAATACCTTTCGCCAAGATCATCCTTCAAGAGTGGGCTGGACGTGTCAACATGAAATGGGATATGGCTGAAAACAGATATGAAGCTGGGTATGTCGATGAATACAAGACATGGTTGCAGAATGATCTGTGTGGTGTAGTGAATCCAACACCACGCGCAGGTCGAGAAATTGAAGACGTATAGACAAGGCTTCAAATCCATGCATATCATTTTCAGCAAGAATGGGACCGAAGGGAGCAAGAATTTCAGCAAAGGGAGCAGGAATTTCCGAAAAGGGAGCAGGAATTTCAGAAAAGAGAGCAAGAATTTCAGCAAAAGGAGCAAGAATACCAGTTCCGAGAGTTAGAAAATCAGAGGGTTTTGGCTGGGACGTCACAAGAATTAGCTGATACAAGGACTTGTCTGATGCGTTTGGATGCGATCCTGGACGAGCAGATGAACACTCTACAAGTCGTACCAACATCTTCCAAAGCTGCGTTCGCTGAGCCCTACGTGTTCACAAGCAAGTGCATTATCCGCGAAGAAGTAAAGAAAGCCAGAAGAGGAGCAGAGCCATCAACATTCTAACTCCCCTGCGTGGGATTATTTTCTATCTGTATTCGGATTATATCCCCTCCCTGAAAATGTACCCCGTTTTGATTGAAGTTATGTAACGAACGTTATAATTTTAATTAAAGTCATTTTGGGGGGTGCAACAATACGTTTCAAATGATGCAATACATCCTTCAGATTAGCTAGGCCTACCCTTGGCACAAAAGGGTCACATGCATGGTTAGGACGCGATATATGTGCTATTTAACTGCTTGTGTGTTGTGTTGTTGTGAATGAGGATATCGAAAACCCACTCTTTTTCAGAAATTTCCAAAAAAAATACAAACAAGTCACTGTTACAAAAATGTCCGATCAAAATTTCCCGAGTCTTAAGTTTCTCACTCAAAAGACATCTCTCATACGACAAATCCTAAACATTACTCTATTGTCTCAGGAAAAGCAAATCACTGCTATGGATAAGGGTAAGAATATCCAGATGAGGCTCACTGGAGAGGAGTTACAAAGAAAGATAGAACAAATCACACAAAAGATTCAAGAGGTCAGAGAGGAGGGGCTTAGGGTCGAAGTTGCCACGTCAGTCTACAAAGCTGCGACTGCGACACTGGACGAAGAATTGATGTCAAAAGAAAAGAGGAAGAAAAGTATTGAGGAAGAAAAAGAGGATCTAAGCCAAAAATTGGACATGCTTCGATTATAAATTCAAGAAAGAGAGGCAAGAGAAGCAGAGATAGATTCGGAAACCGCGAGTCTGTTGGCCAAAAATGTGTCACTAGATGAAGAACTGAAAGCGGAAATGGCGGAATTCATCGCTATGAAAGAAAGGATGTCGGCATTAAGGAAGAAGAACAAGGCGTTCCACCATGACATGATAGACAAACTTCAGAAAATACGCGGGAAATGCTCTATCCGTGAGCAAGGGGCCAATAGTGGTCCCGACAACGCTCACCCTGAAGCGACTAAGGAGGACGACGGTGAGGAAATCGTCTACAAGCCTCCATTTCTAGGTCGTCTGAAAGGAAGAGAGTGACGCTGCAACAAGAAGAGAAATGAATAACGTGTCATCATCATGTTATCTTTTAAGAATTCCAATGTTGTCTTTCAATTTCCTTGTAACCGTAATGAAGGAATGAATGAAAATATTTTAATCTTTTAAAAATTTTCATTCTTCCTTTCCATATTACAAGAGGATACGCAGATCAGATCAACAGACATCAAAAAGCAGCTGCAAGAAGACCTTAGCTCAACGCGATTTGGCCTTTCTGAGACAATGTCAAAATTAAAAGAGCAAGCAAATTCCTGCTTGTAAAAAAAAAAAAAAAAAAAAATGTTTTCGTCCTTACTCGTGGGTTAAAGATATCCTCAAACAAAGCAACTTGTGTGTTTGTCTGCTCTCTATGTGATATTATGTGTTTTGTATTCTGAGTCCAAACTAACAAATCTGCCTTTGAGTTGTTTTCCTCCTCAGGTATTTTGAACTGATCTGTGTCGATTAAGCTGGCAGATCATCCTTACTTCACCAGATCAAAAGGGCCCGCAGATTCCTTCCCGGCCCCTATCTTTAAAAATTTTCATTCTCCTTCATGTTACGAAAATACGAAGATCAGATCAATATACATCAAAAATCAGCTGCAAGAAGACCGTAGCTCAACGTGATTTAGCCTTCCCGAGACAGTGTCAAAACTATAAAAAAAAAAAAAAAAAAAAAAAAATTCTTGCTTGTTAAAAAACGTATTCCCGTCCTCACTCGTGGGTTAAAGATATCCTCAAACAAAGCAACTTGTGTGTTTATATGCTCTCTGTGTGATATTATGCATTTTGTACTCTGAATCTGCACTGACAAATCTGCCTTTGAGTTGTTTCGCTTCTCAGGTACTTTTGAACTGATCTGTGTCGATCAAAGCTGGCAGATCATCCTTACTTCACCAGATCGAAAGGTCCTACAGATTTCTTCCCTAGACAAAATTCAGATATAGGAAAGACAGTCATGGGAGACAACAACGACGAAGTAAGTCTTACTGACGTTGTGATGGCTCAGCCCACCGTAGCGGAACAGAACGAACTGATCATGCAGCTGATGCAATAGGTCGCTGAAATGAGAGTTGAAATGCAACGGAGACAAGATACGTCTCCACCTGGATTTGGTCCTAACATTGCTGATGGAAGACCTCCGATCTACTTCCCTTCGTCAAACACGGATCCAACTCAGAATCAGCCTTCTACACCTGTGCATAATCCGTCTGTGATAGATCTAACAACCCAAAACCCCCAATACGCTTCTGTATCTTACTAAACTCCATCGCCTCTTCCAAATAACCACCCTCAAATGCCACCCCATCCTCAGAATACTCAAACCGCCCCACCGCCACAGAATCAAAACCAAAATCAAAATCAAACTGCCTTCAATCCCCAAACACCTCATCACCATTTAAATCAGAACACCAATCCTCAGGCTTACCCACAGAACTACCAGACCGCCCAAAACGTTCCAAGTCCCTCTACAGCTCCACCCCTCCCAAAAAGAGCCACCTTCCAAGTTCCCGTTCCTGCCGAGCACGAGGTGCACGGTTCTGAGTTGGATCACTATGAAGAACAGGAAAGAGAATGGAAGGCAAAGGAGGATGCGAAGATCGATATAAAAGAGAAATCAAAAGGCTATGAAAGAGCTACAATGCATCCCAGACATCGTTGGACTCAGTTACGAAGAGTTATGCATCCACCCAGATTTGAACCTTCCCGAAGGGTTCAAAATTCCGAAGTTTGACACCTTCTGGGGATCAGGCAACCACATGGCTCATCTGAGAGCATATTGTGACCAGCTCGTGGGAGTTGGCAGGGATGAGGCCTTGTTGATGCGGCTTTTCAGCCAAAGTCTATGTGGGGAGGCCCTCGAGTGGTTTACGTCACACGAAACCAGGCAGTGGCCCAGTTGGAATGCGCTGGCCAAAGACTTCATTGATCGATTTGCATATAATGTTGAGATAGTTCCCGATCGATATTCTCTGGAGAAGATGAAGCAGAAACCAACTGAAAGCTATAGGGAGTTTGCCTATAGATGGAGGAAGGAAGCAGCAAGAGTAAGGCCGCCTATGGCAGAGAAAGAGATTGTGGAAGTGTTTGTGCGGGTGCAGGAGCCAGAATACTACGACAGAATCATGTTGCTAGTCGGAGCTAAATTCGCCGAGATAGTCAAAGTTGGTGAGACTATCGAAGACGGTTTGACGGGGAAAATAGCCCGTGTATCCGCGTCACCTGGATCTTCAGGATTGATGAGGAAGAAAAGAGAGGAAGTTGCCGCTGTCTCGTATGGGGGAAGAAAACCCCCCAGAAACTCGTCACATTCCCAAGATCGTTCCAGGCCTTCCCCAAAGTCTCACCAAGCCTACTACCCGCAATCCAATCATCCCAATAACCATAATACTACCCCCACCTATCCAAATGCTCAAGTTCCGTTGTACCAGAGTCCACCCCTTAATCTCCAAAATATTTCCCCCATATACCCAAATTACCCTCAACCTTACCAGATTCCACCCCCTTATCAGAATATTGCTCCCAACTGTGCCAATGTACAGTCGAGCTACCGAGCACCCTCACCCATTTATCAAGTCCAAGCTCCATTATATAAAAAAACCCTCCCGAATTACCAAGCTCCATCGCCAAATTACCAAACAAATCCATATCCCAGAAGGCAAGCTCCCCGTCCAAATACCAGAAATTATCAACAGGTGACTCCTCCTCAACAAGGCAATTATGACCCTCCCCGCCCCAGATTTTAGAAGAGGCCTACAAGAAATTTTACGGCACTCGCTGAAAGCCAGACCAAACTGTATGAGAGACTGGCTGCGGCTGGATACATCCACCATGTGGGGCCCAAACCCGTGGATGTCAATTCAAAGTTCTACAAACCCGATCAGAGATGTGCTTATCATTCCAACAGTGTTGGACATGATACCGAAGATTGTATCAACCTCAAGCACAAAATTCAGGATCTGATTGATCAGGAGGTAGTCTCTCTCCAACCGGCGACACCAAATGTCAACACAAACCCGTTGCCGAATCATGGAGGCGGCAATGTCAATATGATCGGGACAGATGAAGACTGGTGTAGAACGAAGATGATTACTCCCATCATTCAAGATGATTTGGAAAGGGCTGTCGCTTCTTTAAGCGTCAAAGAAAAGAGAGAGTTTGTTATTTTGACACTTACAAAGGTTGTTGCCTTGGTGCCGTCAGAAACTCTCGTCAAGCCTAAGTTTGTTATTGAAACCGCTGCTGCTCAAGGCATGACCAGGTCTGGAAGGTGTTACACTCCTGACGATCTTGCTCTCGGAGGACAGCAGAAGGACCAGGCTAAGAGGCTGATAAGCGAAGGAGAAGCGGAAGAGTTCTGGAGAAGGATGCAACCAAAGGATTATTCCATCGTCAAACATCTAGAGAAGACTCCGGCTCAGATCTCCATATGGGCCCTGTTGATGAGCTCTCAGTCCCACAGGCAGGCCTTAATGAAAGCTCTCGATGATACGTACGTACCCACGGGCACAAGCAGCGATAATGTGGCCGCCATGATCCATCTGGTTATTCGAGGGCACCGAATTAGCTTTTGTGACGATGAGCTGCCTGTTGAAGGGAGGTCACATAACAAGGCGCTACACATCACCGTGATATGTCGTGAGAAGGTCATAAATCGCGTCTTGGTAGATGAAGGATCCGGCTTAAATATTTATCCATTGTCAACGCTGAAGCAGTTACGTTTTGACTTGGGGAAGATGGAGCAAAACCAATTCAACGTGAGAGCTTTTGATGGGATTCAAAGAGACACGTTGGGAGCAGTGAATTTGACCCTTCAAATGGGCCCCGCAGAGTTCAGCGCACAATTCCAAGTATTGGATATAGATACCAGTTACAACCTTCTTTTGGGAAGGCCGTTCATCCATATGGCGGGAGCCGTTCCCTCTACTCTCCATCAAATGATGAAGCTTGTGTGGAAGAATGAAGAGTTGGTTATTCACGGCGAGGGAAGTCACTCTGGCAGGCAGGTGCCGATCATTGATGAAATACCGCGAGGTACAGATTTTTACACGGTGGAGCTGGTGAATGCCACTGGTGAAGACTTGGCCTCTCAGACCCCCATGCCAGCCGTATACAAAATGATAGCCACTGTGATGCTGCAGAATGGTTTTGAGCCAGGTTTTGGATTGGGAAGAGATTCCCAAGGAATTATTGAGCCTGTTCCGGTCCTCGTTACTGGATCCAGATATGGTTTGGGGTACATCCCCACAGATGATGACATGAAGGTGAAGAAGAAAAATGATCAAGCCTTGACTAGGCCGATCCCACATCTGTATCAATCCTTTCCAATCCAGCAGTATGCCGAGCATGAAGACTTTAGGGAAGGAATCTGTGACCTCTTCGAGGAGATTGATGCTGTTATCGAGGAGGAGGTCGAGCTAGCTGGTATTCGTGATGCTGAACCAGGGGAGGTGCTGCGGAACTGGACCTCCACGCCGATCCTGATACCCCAAACTCTTCGGTAGAAAGGCGTCATTTCATGCACATTAAAATTGGTGGTAGTCCGGAAGAGGCCCGGGACCCACCATTTTGCATTTTCTTAATTATTCAAATTTTTAAATTTTCATTGTGATGTTCAAAAAAGGCAACATGGCCCATGCCATGGCCAAAGTTTGCATTGTTTTAAATGAAAGCCTCTTTGTTTTTGACTTTATTATTTAGTCGTTTGTTATACCTGCTTTCCTAATTTTATTTGTTTATGATTTCAGTAACATAAGTTACAGACCTGCAAATGTCATGTCATGTCACGAGGTAAATGAACAAAATGAGGCAGGTGACGACGAGGTTGACGATTATGAAGAAGAAAATGGGGAACCAGACTATGTAGCCGAGGAATTTTGGCAGTTCGAGAATCAGCATAAACCAAATCTAGAGGAAACGGAAACGGTGAATTTGGGAGATCCGGAATGTGTTAAAGAGGTTAAGATCAGCACCCACCTAAATGAGGTTCAGAAGGAGAGCCTGGTTCATTTGCTTGCCGAATATAGTGATGTGTTTGTTTGGGAAGTCGGTGATATGCAAGGGTTGAGTACCGATGTTGTATCTCATAAGCTACCGATTAACCCAAGGTTCGAGCCGGTGAAGCAAAAAACTCGAAAATTCAAGCCTGAACTGAGTTTGAAGATTAAGGAAGAAATCACCAAGCAAATAGAGTCCCGATTGGTGGAAGTAACACAATATCCAACCTGGTTGGCCAACGTCGTTCCGGTCGCCAAAAAGGACGGGAAAATCAGGATTTGTGTTGACTATAGAGATCTCAACAAGGCTAGCCCGAAGGATAATTTTCCGTTGCCAAATATTCATATTTTGATTGACAACTGTGCCAAACATGAGATGCAGTCATTTGTGGACTGTTACGCAGGTTATCACCAAATTTTGATGCATGAAGGAGACGCGGAAAAAACGGCTTTTATTACACCTTGGAGCGTATATCACTACAGGGTGATGCCGTTCGGCCTCAAGAACGCCGGTGCCACTTACATGAAGCTATGACGACTATTTTCCATTACATGATTCATAAGGAGATTGAAGTGTACGTGGACGATGTCATAATCAAATCCCGTGAGAGTTCGGATCACTTGACGCATCTAAGAAATTCTTTGATCGTTTGCGTCGTTACAACTTGAAGTTAAATCCCGCCAAATGCGCTTTTGGAGTTCCAGCCGGCAAGTTGTTGGGATTTATAGTCAGTAGAAGGGGTATAGAGCTCGATCCTTCTAAAATTAAAGCAATTCAAGAGTTACCTCCGCCGAAGACGAGAAAAGAGGTGATGAGTTTCTTAGGAGGTTGAACTACATTAGTCGATTCATAGCTCAATCAACCGTGGTATGTGAGCCTATCTTCAAGCTGTTGAAGAAAGACGCTCCGACAAAGTGGACTGAAGAGTGTCAGACTGCTTTTGACGCTATCAAGAACTATTTGTCAAATCCACCTGTATTAGTTCCTCCACGAGAAGGGAGTCCTTTGTTACTGTATTTGTCCGTCTCAGATAGTGCATTCGGACGCGTGCTCGGTCAACACGACGAGACAGGAAAGAAGGAAAGGGCTATCTATTATATAAGCAAGAAATTTACTCCATACGAGTCTCGATACACTCTCTTGGAGAGAACGTGTTGTGCTTTGACTTGGCTTGCCCAGAAGTTGAGACATTATTTGTCGTCTTATACTACATACCTTATTTTCAGGATGGATCCGTTGAAATATATTTTTCAGAAGGCGATGCCAACAGAAAGAAAGTTAGCTAATGGCAAATGTTTGTTGAGTGAATTCGACATTGTGTATGTGACTCAAAAGGCAATAAAGGCACAGGCCTTGGCTGATCATCTGCAGAAAATCCTGTTGACGAGGAGTATGAGCCGCTTAAAACTTATTTTCACGATGAAGAAGTGTCATTTGTGGGTGAAGATATTTCTGAAGCATATCCTCGGTGGAGATTATTCTTTTATGGAGCGGCGAATCACCAAGGAAAAGGTATTGGGGCAGTTCTAGTGTCAGAATCTGGTCAACACTATCCCATGGTAGCTAAGCTCCGATTTAATTGCACGAACAACATGGCCGAATATGAAGCTTGTGTTCTTGGTTGAAAATGGCCATCGACATGAATGTCTACGAGTTGCTCATCATTGGAGATTCAGACTTGTTGATTCATCAAGTTCAAGGAGAATGGGCACGCGATTTGCCTTTCTGAGACAATGTCAAAATTAAAAGAGCAAGCAATTCCTGCTTGTAAAAAAAAAAAAAAAAAAAAATGTTTCGTCTTACTCGTGGGTTAAGATCTCAAACAAAGCACACGTGTGTTTGTCTGCCTCTCATAGTGAATATATGGTGTTTGTATTCTGAGCCACATTAAACAAATCTTCTTGAGTTGTTTTCCTCCTCCTCAGGTTTTTGAACTGATCTGTGTCGAATTCAGCTGGAGATCATCCTTACTTTCACCGCAAGTCCACTGGACTAAATGGCAGACTTCCCTTCTTCTGCCCATCTTAAAATTTTCATTCTCCTTCATGTTACGAAATACGAATAGCATCATATCAATACATCAAAATCAGCTGCAAGAAGACCGTAGCTCAACGTGATTAGCCTTCCCGAGACGTGTCAAAACTATAAAAAAAAAAAAAAAAAAGCAAATTCTTGCTTGTTAAAAAACGTATTCCCGTCCTCACTCGTGGTTAAGATATCCTCAAACAAAGCAACTTGTGTGTTTATATGCTCTCTGTGTGATATTATGCATTTTGTACTCTGAATCTGCACTGACAAATCTGCCTTTGAGTTGTTCGCTTCTCAGTACTTTTGAACTGATCTGTGTCGATCAAAGCTGGCAGATCATCCTTACTTCACCAGATCGAAAGGTCCACAGATTTCTTCCCTAGACAAAATTCAGATATAGGAAAGACAGTCATGGGAGACAACAACGACAAGTAAGTCTTACTGACGTGTGATGGCTCAGCCACGTAGCGAACAGACGAACGATCATTGCAGCTGATGCAACAACTAGGTCGCTGGAAAGAGTTGAAATGCAACGGAGACAAGATACGTCTCACCTGGATTTGGTCCTAACATTGCTGATGGAAGACCTCCGATCTACTTCCCTTCGTCAAACACGGATCCAACTCAGAATCAGCTTCCTACACCTGTGCATAATCCGTCTGTGATAGATCTAACACCCAAAACCCCCAATACGCTTCTGTATCTACTAAACTCCATCGCCTCTTCCAAAACCACCCTCAATGCACCCCATCCTCAGAATACTCAACACCGCCCACCGCCACAGAATCAAAACCAAAATCAAAATCAACTGCCTTCAATCCCCAAACACCTCATCACCATTTAAATCAGAACACCAATCCTCAGGCTTACCCACAGAAACTACCAGACCGCCCAAAACGTTCCAAGTCCCTCTACAGCTCCACCCCTCCCAAAAAGAGCCACCTTCCAAGTTCCCGTTCCTGCCGAGCACGAGGTGCACGGTTCTGAGTTGATCACTTTGAAGAACAGGAAGAGGAATGGAAGGCAAAGGAGGATGCGAAGATCGATATAAAGAGAAAATCAAAAAGGCTATGAAAGAGCTACAATGCACCAGACATCGTTGGACTCAGTTACGAAGAGTTATGCATCCACCCAGATTTGAACCTTCCGAAGGGTTCAAAATTCCGAAGTTGACACCTTCTGGGATCAGGCAACCACATGGCTCACTGAGAGCATATTGTGACCACTCGTGGAGTTGGCAGGGATGAGGCCTTGTTGATGCGGCTTTTCAGCCAAAGTCTATGTGGGAGGCCCTCGAGTGGTTTACGTCACACGAAACCAGGCAGTGGCCAGTTGAATGCGCTGGCCAAAGACTTCATTGATCGCATTTGCATATAATGTTGAGATAGTTCCCGATCGATATCTCTGGAGAAGAGAAGCAGAAACCAACTGAAACTATAGGAGTTTGCCTATAGATGGAGGAAGGAAGCAGCAAGAGTAAGGCCGCCTATGGCAGAGAAAGAGATTGTGGAAGTGTTTGTGCGGGTGCAGGAGCCAGAATACTACGACAGAATCATGTTGCTAGTCGGAGCTAAATTCGCCGAGATAGTCAAAGTTGGTGAGACTAGTCGAAGACGGTTTGACGGGGAAATAGCCCGTGTATCCGCGTCACCGGATCTTCAGGATTGATGAGGAAAAAGAGAGAGTTGCCGCTGTCTCGTATGGGGAAGAAAACCCCAGAAACTCGTCACATTCCCAAGATCGTTCCAGGCCTTTCCCAAAGTCTCACCAAGCCTACTACCCGCAATCCAATCATCCAATAACCATAATACTACCCCACCATCCAAATGCTCAAGTTCCGTTGTACCAGAGTCCACCCCTTAATCTCCAAAATATTCCCCCATATACCAAATTACCCTCAACCTTACCAGATTCCACCCCCTTATCAGAATATTGCTCCCAACTGTGCCAATGTACAGTCGAGCTACCGAGGCACCCTCACCCATTTATCAAGTCCAAGCTCCTATTATATAAAAAAACCCTCCCGAATTACCAAGCTCCATCGCCAAATTACCAAAACAAATCCATATCCAGAAGGCAAGCTCCCCGTCCAACATCCAAAGAAATTATCAACAGTGACTCCTCCTCAAACAAGGCAATTTATGACCCTCCCGCCCCAGATTTTAGAAGAGGCCTACAAGAAATTTTTACGGCACTCGCTGAAAGCCAGACCAAACTGTATGAGAGACTGCTGCGGCTGGATACATCCACCATGTGGGGCCCAAACCCGTGGTGTCAATTCAAAGTTCTACAACCCCGATCAGAGATGTGCTTATCATTCCAACAGTGTTGGACATGATACCGAAGATTGTATCAACCTCAAGCACAAAATTCAGGATCTGATTTGATCAGGAGGTAGTCCTCTCCAACCGGCGACACCAAATGTCACACAAACCCGTTGCCGAATCATGGAGCGGCAATGTCAATATGATCGGGACAGATGAAGACTGGTGTAGAACGAAGATATTACTCCCATCATTCAAGATGATTGGAAAGGCTGTCGCTTCTTTAAGCGTCAAAGAGAAAAAGAGAGTTTGTTATTTTGACACTTACAAGGTTGTTGCCTTGGTGCCGTCAGAAACTCTCGTCAAGCCTAAGTTTGTTATTGAAACGCTGCTGCTCAAGGCAGACCAGGCTCTGGAGTGTTACACTCCTGACGATCTTGCTCTCGCGAGACAGCAGAAGGACCAGGCTAAGAGCTGATAAGCGAAGGAGAAGCGGAAGAGTTCTGGAGAGGATGCAACCAAAGGATTATTCCATCGTCAAACATCTAGAGAAGACTCCGGCTCAGATCTCCATATGGGCCCCTGTTGATGAGCTCTCAGTCCCACAGGCAGGCTTAATGAAAGCTCCTCGAGATACGTACGTACCCACGGGACAAGCAGCGATAATGTGGCCGCCATGATCCATCTGGTTATTCGAGGGCACCGAATTAGCTTTGTGACGATGAGCTGCCTGTTGAAGGGAGGTCACATAACAAGGCGCTACACATCACCGTGATATGTCGTGAGAAGGTCAAAATACGCGTCTTGGTAGATGAAGGATCCGGCTTAAATATTTATCCATTGTCAACGCTGAAGCAGTTGACGTTTTGACTTGGGGAAGATGGAGCAAACCAATTCAACGTGAGAGCTTTTGATGGGATTCAAAGAGGACCGTTGGGAGCAGTGAATTGACCCTTCAAATGGGCCCCGCAGAGTTCAGCGCCACAATTCCAAGTATTGGAATATAGATACCAGTTACAACCTTTCTTTTGGGAAGGCCGTTATCCATGATGGCGGGAGCCGTTCCCTCTACTCTCGCATCAAATGATGAAGCTTGTGGGAAGATGAAGAGTTGGTTATTCCACGGCGAGGGAAGTCTACTCTGGCAGCAGGTGCCGATCATTGATGAATACCGCGAGGTACAGATTCTTTTACACGGTGGAGCTGGTGAATGCCACTGGTGAAGACTTGGCCTCTCAGACCCCCATGCCAGCGTCATAAATGATACCACTTGTGATGCTGCAGAATGGTTTTGAGCCAGGTTTTGGATTGGGAAGAGTTCCCAAGGATTATGAGCTGTTCCGTCCTCGTTATGGAGTGCCAGAGTAAACTGGTTGGAAACCCACGATATACCGTTAATGAGATTCTTCGAAAGATGGGGCACGATAGCTATTTCGAGCAATTTCCAAACGAATTCCACGATCACAGTACTTGGAGGCAAACTCAAGCCATTGCATTCTCCACAATGCTTTTAGGAACTATGGTATTCCCTAAAGATGAAGGAAAGAATATCGACACCCGGGTCGTGATGGTAGGACGCCATGTTCAGAGGGAATAGGTAAAAACAAGAAGAAAAGAAATACTGCAGCTTGGCGCCGGTCATTTTGGCCGACATTTATCGATCTTTGAGTTTGTGCAAGAACGGATTCCCGTTTTCCAAGTTGCAACATTCTACTTCAATGGTGGATGACTGAACATCTCTGCAAAAGGGACGGTGCCGACCACAAGAGTTGGCCAAGCCAAGCCAGATGAGTCCCTTGGTAATTATGAATAATACCTAAGCATCCGCAGATTCCAATTCATACTACCAGGGGTGCGTGGGCAAGGGTATTTTATGATTTGAAAGAAGGAGATATACAGTGGATGTTACCGAACTTCAAGTTCGAAGGATAGCAGCACAAGGGACAAACTTCCATTTTAGTCCTTCCCGGCATCAGAGGATTACGGCCCTACAACCCAGCTAGGGTGATGCAGCAATTTGATAGAACACAAATCATACCCATCCAAAGGGACGCTAGCTCTTTTATTGTCGATTACACAGAGAGCGGCAAAATACCTTTCGCCAAGATCATCCTTCAAGAGTGGGCTGGACGTGTCAACATGAAATGGGATATGGCTGAAAACAGATATGAAGCTGGGTATGTCGATGAATACAAGACATGGTTGCAGAATGATCTGTGTGTGTAGTGAATCCAACACCACGCGCAGGTCGAGAAATTGAAGACGTATAGACAAGGCTTCAAATCCATGCATATCATTTTCAGCAAGAATGGGACCGAAGGGAGCAAGAATTTCAGCAAAGGGAGCAGGAATTTCCGAAAAGGGAGCAGGAATTTCAGAAAAGAGAGCAAGAATTTCAGCAAAAGGAGCAGAATACCAGTTCGAGAGTTAGAAAATCAGAGGGTTTTGGCTGGGACGTCACAAAGAATTAGCTGATACAAGGACTTGTCTGATGCGTTTGGATGCGATCCTGGACGAGCAGATGAACACTCACAAGTCGTACCAACATCTTCCAAAGCTGCGTTCGCTGAGCCCTACGTGTTCACAAGCAAGTGCATTATCCGCGAAGAAGTAAAGAAAGCCAGAAGAGGAGCAGAGCCATCAACATTCTAACTCCCTGCGTGGGATTATTTTCTATCTGTATCGGATTATATCCCCCTCCTGAAAATGTACCCCGTTTTGATTGAAGTTATGTAACGAACGTTATAATTTTAATTAAAGTCATTTTGGGGGGTGCAACAATACGTTTCAAATGATGCAATACTCCTTCAGATTAGCTAGGCCTACCCTTGGCACAAAAGGGTCACATGCATGGTTAGGACGCGATATATGTGCTATTTAACTGCTTGTGTGTTGTGTTGTTGTGAATGAGGATATCGAAAACCCACTTTTTTCAGAAATTTCCAAAAAAATACAAACAAGTCACTGTTACAAAAATGTCCGATCAAAATTTCCCGAGTCTTAAGTTTCTCACTCAAAAGACATCTCTCATACGACAAATCCTAAACATTACTCTATTGTCTCAGGAAAGCAAATCACTGCTATGGATAAGGGTAAGAATATCCAGATGAGGCTCACTGGAGAGGAGTTACAAAGAAAGAAGAACAAATCACACAAAAGATTCAAGAGGTCAGAGAGGAGGGGCTTAGGTCGAAGTTGCCACGTCAGTCACAAAGCTGCGACTGCGACACTGGACGAAGAATTGATGTCAAAAGAAAAGAGGAAGAAAAGTATTGAGGAAGAAAAAGAGGATCTAAGCCAAAATTGGACATGCTTCGATTATAAATTCAAGAAAGAGAGGCAAGAGAAGCAGAGATAGATTCGGAAACCGCGAGTCTGTTGGCCAAAAATGTGTCACTAGATGAAGAACTGAAAGCGGAAATGGCGGAATTCATCGCTATGAAAGAAAGGATGTCGGCATTAAGGAAGAAGAAACAAGGCGTTCCACATGACATGATAGACAACTTCAGAAAATACGCGGGAAATGCTCTATCCGTGAGCAAGGGGCCAATAGTGGTCCCGACAACGCTCACCCTGAAGCGACTAAGGAGGACGACGTGAGGAAATCGTCTACAAGCCCCATTTCTAGGTCGTCTGAAAGGAAGAGAGTGACGCTGCAACAAGAAGAGAAATGAATACGTGTCATCATCATGTTATCTTTTAAGAATTCCAATGTTGTCTTTCAATTTCCTTGTAACCGTAATGAAGGAATGAATGAAAATATTTTAATCTTTTAAAAATTTTCATTCTTCCTTTCCATATTACAAGAGGATACGCAGATCAGATCAACAGACATCAAAAAGCAGCTGCAAGAAGACCTTAGCTCAACGCGATTTGGCCTTTCTGAGACAATGTCAAAATTAAAAGAGCAAGCAAATTCCTGCTTGTAAAAAAAAAAAAAAAAAAAAAAATGTTTTCGTCCTTACTCGTGGGTTAAAGATATCCTCAAACAAAGCAACTTGTGTGTTTGTCTGCTCTCTATGTGATATTATGTGTTTTGTATTCTGAGTCCAAACTAACAAATCTGCCTTTGAGTTGTTTTCCTCCTCAGGTATTTTGAACTGATCTGTGTCGATTAAGCTGGCAGATCATCCTTACTTCACCAGATCAAAGGGCCCGCAGATTCCTTCCCGGCCCCTATCTTTAAAAATTTTCATTCTCCTTCATGTTACGAAAATACGAAGATCAGATCAATATACATCAAAAATCAGCTGCAAGAAGACCGTAGCTCAACGTGATTTAGCCTTCCCGAGACAGTGTCAAAACTTAAAAAAAAAAAAAAAAAAAAAGCAAATTCTTGCTTGTTAAAAAACGTATTCCCGTCCTCACTCGTGGGTTAAAGATATCCTCAAACAAAGCAACTTGTGTGTTTATCTGCTCTCTGTGTGATATTATGCATTTTGTACTCTGAATCTGCACTGACAAATCTGCCTTTGAGTTGTTTCGCTTCTCAGGTACTTTTGAACTGATTTGTGTCGATCAAAGCTAGCAGATCATCCTTACTTCACCAGATCGAAAGGTCCTACAGATTTCTTCCCTAGACAAAATTCAGATAAAGGAAAGACAGTCATGGGAGACAACAACGACGAAGTAAGTCTTACTGACGTTGTGGTGGCTCAGCCCACCGTAGCGGAACAGAACGAACTGATCATGCAGCTGATGCAACAGGTCGCTGAAATGAGAGTTGAAATGCAACGGAGACAAGATACGCCTCCACCTGGATTTGGTCCTAACATTGCTGATGGAAGACCTCCGATCTACTTCCCTTCGTCAAACACGGATCCAACTCAGAATCAGCCTTCTACACCTGTGCATAATCCGTCTGTGATAGATCTAACAACCCAAAAACCGCAATACGCTTCTGTATCTTACCAAACTCCATCGCCTCTTCCAAATAACCACCCTCAAATGCCACCCCATCCTCAGAATACTCAAACCGCCCCACCGCCACAGAATCAAAACCAAAATCAAAATCAAACTGCCTTCAATCCCCAAACACCTCATAACCATTTAAATCAGAACACCAATCCTCAGGCTTACCCACAGAACTACCAGACCGCCCAAAACGTTCCAAGTCCCTCTACAGCTCCACCCCTCCCAAAAAGAGCCACCTTCCAAGTTCCCGTTCCTGCCGAGCACGAGGTGCACGGTTCTGAGTTGGATCACTATGAAGAACAGGAAAGAGAATGGAAGGCAAAGGAGGATGCGAAGATCGATATAAAAGAGAAATCAAAAGGCTATGAAAGAGCTACAATGCATCCCAGACGTCGTTGGACTCAGTTACGAAGAGTTATGCATCCACCCAGATTTGAACCTTCCCGAAGGGTTCAAAATTCCGAAGTTTGACACCTTCTGGGGATAGGCAACCCATGGCTCATCTGAGAGCATATTGTGACCAGCTCGTGGGAGTTGGCAGGGATGAGGCCTTGTTGATGCGGCTTTTCAGCCAAGTCTATGTGGGGAGGCCCTCGAGTGGTTTACGTCACACGAAACCAGGCAGTGGCCCAGTTGGAATGCGCTGGCCAAAGACTTCATTGATCGATTTGCATATAATGTTGAGATAGTTCCCGATCGATATTCTCTAGAGAAGATGAAGCAGAAACCAACTGAAAGCTATAGGGAGTTTGCCTATAGATGGAGGAAGGAAGCAGCAAGAGTAAGGCCGCCATGCAGAGAAAGAGATTGTGGAAGTGTTTGTGCGGGTGCAGGAGCCAGAATACTACGACAGAATCATGTTGCTAGTCGGAGCTAAATTCGCCGAGATAGTCAAAGTTGGTGAGACTATCGAAGACGGTTTGACGGGGAAATAGCCCGTGTATCCGCGTCACCTGGATCTTCAGGATTGATGAGGAAGAAAAGAGAGGAAGTTGCCGCTGTCTCGTATGGGGGAAGAAAACCCCCAGAAACTCGTCACATTCCCAAGATCGTTCCAGGCCTTCCCCAAAGTCTCACCAAGCCTACTACCCGCAATCCAATCATCCCAATAACCATAATACTACCCCCACCTATCCAAATGCTCAAGTTCCGTTGTACCAGAGTCCACCCTTAATCTCCAAAATTTTCCCCCATATACCCAAATTACCCTCAACCTTACCAGATTCCACCCCTTATCAGAATATTGCTCCCAACTGTGCCAATGTACAGTCGAGCTACCGAGCACCCTCACCCATTTATCAAGTCCAAGCTCCATTATATAAAAAACCCTCCCGAATTACCAAGCTCCATCGCCAAATTACCAAACAAATCCATATCCTAGAAGCCAAGCTCCCCGTCCAAATACCAGAAATTATCAACAGGTGACTCCTCCTCAACAAGGCAATTATGACCCTCCCGCCCAGATTTGAAGAGGCCTACAAGAAATTTACGGCACTCGCTGAAAGCCAGACCAAACTGTATGAGAGACTAGCTGCGGCTGGATACATCCACCATGTGGGGCCCAACCCGTGGATGTCAATTCAAAGTTCTACAAGCCAGATCAGAAGATGTGCTTATCATTCCAACAGTGTTGGACATGACACGAAGATTGTATCAACCTTAAGCACAAAATCCAGGATCTGATCGATCAGGAGGTAGTCTCTCTCCAACCGGCGCACCAAATGTCAACACAAACCCGTTGCCGAATCATGGAGGTGGCAATGTCAATATGATCGGGACAGATGAAGACTGGTGTAGAACAAGATGATTACTCCCATCATTCATGATGATTGGAAAGGGCTGTCGCTTCTTTAAGCGTCAAAGAAAAGAGAGTTTGTTATTTTGACACTACAAAGGTTGTTGCCTTGGTGCCGTCAGAAACTCTCGTCAAGCCTAAGTTTATTATTGAAACCGCTGCTGCTCAAGGCATGACCAGGTCTGGAAGGTGTTACACTCCTGACGAGCTTGCTCTCGGAGGACAGCAGAAGGACCAGGTTAAGAGGCCGATAAGCGAAGGAGAAGCGGAAGAGTTCTAGAGAAGGATGCAACCAAAGGATTATTCCATCGTCAAACATCTAGAGAAGACTCCGACTCAGATCTCCGTATGGGCCCTGTTGATGAGCTCTCAGTCCCACAGGCAGGCCTTAATGAAAGCTCTCGATGATACGTACGTACCCACGGGCACAAGCAGCGATAACGTGGCTGCCATGATTCCATCTGGTTATTCGAGGGCACCGAATCAGCTTTTGTGACGATGAGCTGCCTGTTGAAGGGAGGTCACATAACAAGGCGCTACACATCACTGTGATATGTCGTGAGAAGGTCATAAATCGCGTCTTGGTAGATGAAGGATCCGGCTTAAATATTTATCCATTGTCAACGTTGAAGCAGTTACGTTTTGACTTGGGGAAGATGGAGCAAAACCAATCAACGTGAGAGCTTTTGATGGGATTCAAAGAGACACGTTGGGAGCAGTGAATTTGACCCTTCAAATGGGCCCCGCAGAGTTCAGCGCACAATTCCAAGTATTGGATATAGATACCAGTTACAACCTTCTTTGGGAAGGCCGTTCATCCATATGGCGGGAGCCGTCCCTCTACTCTCCATCAAATGATGAAGCTTGTGTGGAAGAATGAAGAGTTGGTTATTCACGGCGAGGGAAGTCACTCTGGCAGGCAGGTGCCGATCATTGATGAATACCGCGAGGTACAGATTTTACACGGTGGAGCTGGTGAATGCCACTGGTGAAGACTTGGCCCTCAGACCCCCATGCCAGCCGTATACAAATGATAGCCACTGTGATGCTGCAGAATGGTTTTGAGCCAGGTTTTGGATTGGGAAGAGATTCCCAAGGAATTATTGAGCCTGTTCCGGTCCTCGTTACGGATCCAGATATGGTTTGGGGTACATCCCCACAGATGATGACATGAAGGTGAAGAAGAAAAATGATCAAGCCTTGACTAGGCCGATCCCACATCTGTATCAATCCTTTCCAATCCAGAGTATGCCGAGCATGAAGACTTTAGGGAAGGAATCTGTGACCTCTTCGAGGAGATCGATGCTGTTATCGAGGAGGAGGTCGAGCTAGCTGGTATTCGTGATGCTGAACCAGGGGAGGTGCTGCGGAACTGGACCTCCACGCCGATCCTGATACCCCAAACTCTTCGGTAGAAAGGCGTCATTTCATGCACATTAAAATGGTGGTAGTCCGGAAGAGGCCCGGGACCCACCATTTTGCATTTTCTTAATTTTCAAATTTTTAATTTTCATTGTGATGTTCAAAAAAGGCAACATGGCCCATGCCATGGCCAAAGTTTGCATTGTTTTAAATGAAAGCCTCTTTGTTTTTGACTTTATTATTTAGTCGTTTGTTATACCTGCTTTCCTAATTTTATTTGTTTATGATTTCAGTAACATAAGTTACAGACCTGCAAATGTCATGTCATGTCACGAGCTAAATGAACAAAATGAGGCAGGTGACGACGAGGTTGACGATTATGAAGAAGAAAATGGGGAACCAGACTATGTAGCCGAGGAATTTTGGCAGTTCGAGAATCAGCATAAACCAAATCTAGAGGAAACGGAAACGGTGAATTTGGGAGATCCGGAATGTGTTAAAGAGGTTAAGATCAGCACCCACCTAAATGAGGTTCAGAAGGAGAGCCTGGTTCATTTGCTTGCCGAATATAGTGATGTGTTTGTTTGGGAAGTCGGTGATATGCAAGGGTTGAGTACCGATGTTGTATCTCATAAGCTACCAATCAACCCAAGGTTCGAGCCGGTGAAGCAAAAAACTCGAAAATTCAAGCCTGAAATGAGTTTTAAGATTAAGGAAGAAATCACCAAGCAAATAGAGTCCCGATTGGTGGAAGTAACACAATATCCAACCTGGTTGGCCAACGTCGTTCCGGTCGCCAAAAAGGACGGGAAAATCAGGATTTGTGTTGACTATAGAGATCTCAACAAGGCTAGCCCGAAGGATAATTTTCCGTTGCCAAATATTCATATTTTGATTGACAACTGTGCCAAACATGAGATGCAGTCATTTGTGGACTGTTACGCAGGTTATCACCAAATTTTGATGGATGAAGGAGACGCGGAAAAAACGGCTTTTATTACACCTTGGAGCGTATATCACTACAGGGTGATGCCGTTCGGCCTCAAGAACGCCGGTGCCACTTACATGAAAGCTATGACGACTATTTTCCATTACATGATTCATAAGGAGATTGAAGTGTACGTGGACGATGTCATAATCAAATCCCGTGAGAGTTCGGATCACTTGACGCATCTAAGAAAATTCTTTGATCGTTTGCGTCGTTACAACTTGAAGTTAAATCCCGCCAAATGCGCTTTTGGAGTTCCAGCCGGCAAGTTGTTGGGATTTATAGTCAGTAGAAGGGGTATAGAGCTCGATCCTTCTAAAATTAAAGCAATTCAAGAGTTACCTCCGCCGAAGACGAGAAAAGAGGTGATGAGTTTCTTAGGGAGGTTGAACTACATTAGTCGATTCATAGCTCAATCAACCGTGGTATGTGAGCCTATCTTCAAGCTGTTGAAGAAAGACGCTCCGACAAAGTGGACTGAAGAGTGTCAGACTGCTTTTGACGCTATCAAGAACTATTTGTCAAATCCACCTGTATTAGTTCCTCCACGAGAAGGGAGTCCTTTGTTACTGTATTTGTCCGTCTCAGATAGTGCATTCGGACGCGTGCTCGGTCAACACGACGAGACAGGAAAGAAGGAAAGGGCTATCTATTATATAAGCAAGAAATTTACTCCATACGAGTCTCGATACACTCTCTTGGAGAGAACGTGTTGTGCTTTGACTTGGCTTGCCCAGAAGTTGAGACATTATTTGTCGTCTTATACTACATACCTTATTTTCAGGATGGATCCGTTGAAATATATTTTTCAGAAGGCGATGCCAACAGGAAAGTTAGCTAAGTGGCAAATGCTGTTGAGTGAATTCGACATTGTGTATGTGACTCAAAAGGCAATAAAGGCACAGGCCTTGGCTGATCATCTTGCAGAAAATCCTGTTGACGAGGAGTATGAGCCGCTTAAAACTTATTTTCACGATGAAGAAGTGTCATTTGTGGGTGAAGATATTTCTGAAGCATATCCTCGGTGGAGATTATTCTTTTATGGAGCGGCGAATCACCAAGGAAAAGGTATTGGGGCAGTTCTAGTGTCAGAATCTGGTCAACACTATCCCATGGTAGCTAAGCTCCGATTTAATTGCACGAACAACATGGCCGAATATGAAGCTTGTGTTCTTGGTTTGAAAATGGCCATCGACATGAATGTCTACGAGTTGCTCATCATTGGAGATTCAGACTTGTTGATTCATCAAGTTCAAGGAGAATGGGCTGTTATTTTGGATGACTATGGAGAATGATTGTTGCAAGTTTGAAACGCATATGAATGGGCTCACTTTGGCAAGGAAAATCCTTCAAGCCGGTTATTTTTGGATGACTATGGAGAATGATTGTTGCAAGTTTGTGCAGAAGTGTCATAAGTGTCAAGTACATGGCGATCTGATACGAGTTCCTCCTCACGAACTTAATGCTATGAGTTCACCTTGGCCGTTTGTAGCTTGGGGTATGGATGTCATCGGTCCGATAGAGCCTGCCGCCTCTAATGGACACAGATTTATCTTGGTTGCCATCGATTACTTTACCAAGTGGGTGGAAGCAGCTTCTTACAAGTCGGTAACCAAGAAGGTTATAGCTGATTTTGTTCGCAACAATCTGATATGCAGATTTAGAGTACCAGAATCCATTATTACGGACAACGGTGCAAATCTCAACAGTCACTTGATGAGAGAGATATGTGAGCAATTTAAGATTACTCACCGAAACTCAACCGCTTATCGTCCTCAAATGAACGGAGTTGTAGAGGCCGCCAAATAAGAATATCAAGAAGTCCTGAGGAAAATGATTGACAATCACCGAGGTTGGCACGAGATGTTGCCATATGCTTTATTGGGTTATCGAACGACTGTCAGAACATCGACTGGGGCTACTCCTTACTTGTTAGTGTACGGAACAGAAGCAGTCATACCCGCCGAAGTTGAGATACCCTCCTTGAGAATTATCCAAGAGGCTGAGCTAAGTAATGTTGAATGGGTTAGCAAAAGAATTGATCAGTTAACTTTGATCGATGAAAAGAGAATGGTTGCCGTTTGTCATGGTCAGTTGTATCGACAAAGAATGATTCGTGCTTTCCACAAGAGAGTCAGAGCCAGAATTTTTGAAATCGGTCAATGGGTCCTTAAGCGCATTTTTCCTCATCAAGACGAGTACAAAGGAAAATTCGCACCAAATTGGCAAGGACCCTATGTGGTTCGTAAAGTATTATCTGGAGGTGCATTGGTCCTGTCGGAGATGGATGGCACCGCGTGGCCAAAATCGATCAACTCAGATGCTGTCAAGAGATACTACGTGTGAAGATTCGGTTTGCGTTTCTACTATTTTCTTGTAATTGTTCATTTGCTTGTATTTGCTTTGTCTTAAATTTTTATCCCTCTTGTAATGAACTACGTCTGACCTGAATTCTCAAGAATGAGATGCGTAGGCGGCCTATGCCGGCCTCGGTCACCCCATTCATTCCCTTTAAATATTTCTTTGTATTTGAACTACGTTCGACCTGAATTCTCAAGAATGAGATACGTAGGCGGCCTATGTCGGCCTCGGTCAATTTCCTTTGTAAATTTCTTATTTTTGTTAGCCTTGAGGGGAACTACGTTTGACCTGATTCCTGCCTCAACGGGATACGTAGGCGCCACAAGGGTTCGGTCATATTTCCCGTAAGATTTCTATTCCTCTTTACAATAGAAATTGGGACAAAATTTTTTAGAGGGTCTCAAAATTCTCAAGAAGAAGAAATTTTTTTTTCTCAGCAAGTCAAGACTGAAGATACTTCAAGATTTGAAACTGGGACAGAATTTTTGAGAAGATCTCAAAAATTCCATGATTTACTTATCGACAGTTGAAGATAAAACAAAACTTGTAACTGGGACAGAAATTTTGAGGATGGCCTCAAAATTTCAACATGGGTTTATCGACAGCCTGGAGTGATTGTGAATACTCCCTAGCTAATAAACCTCCGAGCACCCAAACTCAAAGAAGTTCGTTAAGCCTGACGTGACATGACATTTGGCAGTGCCCCTTTTCAAAATATTACTTCTCAAAAATTTATTTTTTCTAAAATATTTCCTTTTTAGGTTTCATTTGTTTTGGCATGAAATATTTGTCTTAATCTATCAAGAGTTGGGAGATCAGGAAGATCAATTGGAGATAGCAGGACAAGGAGCAGACACCTGAAGAATCGACACAGATCAGTCCGTTTTAAAACTAACAATTTTTCTGTGGATGCTGGCCTATGATATTGCTCAGAAATCAGCAGATTCCTCTGATCGATAAACATGGAGAAGTCAAGGGAGGAGGAAACTCTCCCAAAATCAATAGTTTTTCTGGATTGCAGGAATCATGTTATATCGCTTATGGCAGAGACTTGAGAATATGATTTGTTTATTTCAATCAATTTACAACAACATGATGTTTGTAAGGAACGTCCAGTTAAATTCGAAGGTGAATCAAGCAAAAATCTCAAGGAAGCGTTTATGGTTTCCGTAAAGAACGCTATTTGCAGATATGATATTATATATTACCCGGAAGGTTTATTTATGTTATAGTCGATCAGGACGATACATCATCCGGAGGGGTCATTTATATTGTTGCCGATCAAGAAGATATACTATCTGAAAGTTAATTTACCATTATCGTCAATTAAGACGATATGATTATTCAGAAGAAGATCATGCATCGCGAGTCAATATTCATGCATCGCGGAAGATCATGCATCACGAGTCAATATTCATGCATCGCGAAAGATCATGCGTCGCGAGTCAATATTCATGCATCGCGGAAGATCATGCATCGCGAGTCAATATTCATGCATCACGGAATATCATGCATCGCGAGTCAATATTCATGCATCGCGGAAGATCATGCATCGCGAGTCAATATTCATGCATCGCGGAAGATCATGCATCGCGAGTCAATATTCATGCATCGCGGAAGATCATGCATCGTGAGTCGATATTCATGCATCGCAAGAAGATTTCATGTGTTTTATTGGAAAATATATTTTTTATAAAGTTTTTTTTTTTTTTATTAGAGAGTCGCCACTTAATTTTTAAAGAAAAATTAAGAAAACCTTTATTTTCAAAAGACTTAAACAGAATAAATCAATTGAAAACTTTAAAAGGGTTCGGGGATTCAAATTAATGTTTTAGGAAGGTGTTAGGCACCTAAAACATCCGTCTAAAACGGTTTTCCAACAACTAACAAAGATGGCTAAAATTGCTTTAACTTGACTTGAAAAATATTTAGAAATAGAGAGTTAAAAATATTAATTTGTTTTTTAGATCATTTCATTTTGCAAAATTATTTTAATTTTAAGTCGATAAAACACTACGGCATTTGCAGGGATTCAGATTTTCCTAACTTTTAAAACTATCAACAAATAAAAAGATAAAATAATTAAAGCAAGTAAAGAGAGAGAGGGAAAGAGATTTGGGTCCAATTCCGGGTTTTCTGTCCAGCTGGACCGGTTTTTGGACCCACCTGTTTTGGGTTTTTGACCCACTTTCTTTGTACCTGTCCTAAACTAAACAGATAATAAATAATAAATACGGAAAAAATAATAGACGACAAGGGCTTAGGCCCATTACAAATAAGAATGAAAATAAAAATAAAAAATATAAAAAAAAGGTCTTCTAATCCAACTTCTTTGACTTCATTTAATCTTTTTAAACCTTGGGACCTGTACGTCAATTTTATGGGCTGAAGACTCGATGGATAAATTTTGAGTCTTGGGCTCTCCGAAATGCAAAGAGTGGGTTCATGGTGAACTCGAGATAGATTTTTACATGAGACAAAATGATAAGAATTAGTAACCAATAGTAATATCTCATGACCATGATGTTAGATAAAAAAGACGATTAGTTAATTGTAATCAAATAATGCACAATCGACAGTGATCAAAACTAAGTAAAATGCAAAATGGATAATCAGGAGACTAAAGCAAGCCTTAATGATCAGATTCCTCAACTTAAACTAAAGTAAAAAAAAAAAAATCCTTTTTTTTTTCTTTTGCAAGTTGGCTAGCAGAATGGGGGGCAAACTATATACAGACTATTCAAGCTATCAAATAATGGCTATGATTGCACATACTTACATAGACTAAGAGAAACAATAGGAAATTTATTCACAGGGATTAACACAACCAGATTTCATAATTAACAACAAATAATAAAGAAAGAGCTAGAGACAGAAAAGAGAACAAGACACAATAAGACAAAGAAGCATGAACCATAACATGAGGCAAACTAATGAAAGAAAAATCAGATCATGCGATGTATATGAACAGGAGTAAAGAACCAAAACAAAGACCTCTTTCGACTATAGGATCGCAAGAAGGAATCGTCTATAGCAGATGACCCCAAGCTTTACAAATGAACCGAGACTTTTCACTCAACAATAATAAATTACACCATGATATTGAAAGCAACAGTAATGGATAAGCACAACTAGTTGAAACTTCACGAGAGAGATGTAAATAAACCGACATTTTTTGTTACTGGGAAATCCATAGAATCGACTTCTTTTTCCCTTTCTTTTTTTTTTCTTTCAGATCAACCACAGCGAACTTAACCATAACCGAAAGGACCAAGTCGAGAATCATCACCAAACCATGCTTTATGCATCACAGATTAAAGAAAGGAAGCCATAAAATAAAAACGCACATTGAAAATAATGCAAACCAAATGAAACAAACAGGACTATCATGCTCGGCTGGTACAACGTCACACTAAAAATGAATCCTAAGCATCGAAATATTAAGCAATGAACCGATACTCCACGGAATAAAATGACAGTCAAGATGTTGTGGAACTATAAAGGTAAACAGATGCTCTAGCCCACAAAGAGAAACCCGACCGTTTCAAATCGAGGGACGCTACATAAAACTGAGGAAGACAAAGCGGATGGATTAATAACTATCTAAACAAATAAGCAAAACAAACAACACTCTAAACGACATGAAAGCATGCTGATACTGATTGGAACAAATAACTGCATAAAACTCAAGCATATAAATCTCGAGATAAGACATAAATATTGCCCAAGCTATCCTAGGGCGGATAAAAAAAAAAAACATTACGTCGGCACCGAATAAACTCCAAAAGACACAGCAAAGATGTATCAAGAGGAAGATAAAGCTAACTCGAAAACAAAACAACAACGAAACAAGTTAAGATAAGAGAAGGAGAGTTCACCTTTTTAGGTCAGCGAACTTGGACGGAACGAACAGGGGACGACCTCCACAAGAACTCAAACTCGACCAGAAATTGATGATTTTCCGTTTCTTCCTGAAACGTGTTTTCGTCTCTCTTTGCTATTTTCCTGAATCTTTGTAAATATTTATTTTCGAAGGTTCAAATAAAAATCTTTAACTAAATTTTCCTTCCCTTTCTTCTATAAGCTTTGTCGAAATCTTTGCTCTCTTTTTCCAAAAAAAAGCTAAAAACAAATCTCAAAAAAAACTCACCCCAAAATCTCCAAAACTTAAAAAAAAAAATCCCCCTTTTCAGTGAATCATAAAGAGAATATATATAGTTGTAGATTAGGGTTTCGAAGGAATGGGGGGAAAAGGGTAAATTGGGTCTCTGATTTCAAGCTCGTCTCTCATTCAAATTTTAAAGGACGAGGGCCTAGCTGGGTTTTTGTACGAAGAATCGTCTGTATCCCAGGGAAATCGGAAGAAGCAGCAGCGCGGAGGGCTCGGATTGAATCCAATCGTCCTTGGCACGACACGTGCCTCAATCTCGAGGTCGCGAGGACAAATTTTGCAGCCATAGCAGCTGCTTTAGCTGCTGGGAGGTACGGAAACAGACGCGTGATGCCGTTGGTTTGTCGCTTTTGGGGAAAATTCACGCGTCTTTGCTTTTCCCTGGAAATTAAATTGAGGGAGAAGGAAATGGGCCGGGTCTGGGATTTAGGAGTGGGCTGGGCATTCATTTTGGGGAAAAGAGGTGTTTGGATTTGGAGGTTGGGTCGCCAGAAATTTGGAATTGAAGGTGTTGGGATGGACTGAATTAGACATTGGGCTGGGAATTAGAAAAGGTTCGGATTTGGTTCTCCAAGGAATTAACAATTAGGTCAAACCAAATTAAATTCCGAGTTAGTTAAACTTTAAAATAAGACGAACTAATATAATCAATTTGGGAGCTTCTCAATCTTAACGAAACAAAGTATAATTTCTAGAACAAATAACTTAATTATTAACTAAATAACTCGACGCTCCAACTATTAGTTTAAGCTAAAAAGCATACTTGTCTTAAGGGTAAAATCCTTTTGAAACAAATTTTGATATTTATAAAATGTCTACATATATAATCATGCCGTATAAAATGCCTTATCACGACAATTATAAAGATCGACAAAGTTAGTTAAATAATTTGCAAAACGTATATACAAATATGTATAATATATATGTATGCTCTTAATTTTATAGAACTAACCATTTTAAGTCGTTTTGAGATTGAGAAAGCTCACTAATTAATTACTATCGAGGAGGATCAAAATTGGGTGTCAACATCATGCCTTGCAGAATTTATTGCATCGCGAGAAGACTCCATCTCTCGCAGAAATTTATACATCGCAAGAAGATTTCATACCTTGCGGAATTTATGCATCGCGAGAAGACTCCATCCCTCGCAAAAATTTATACATCGCAAGAAGATTTCATACCTTGCGGAATTTATGCATCGCGAGAAGACTCCATCCCTCGCAAAAGTTTATATATCCCAAGAAGATTTCATACCTTGCGGAATTTGTGCATCGCGAGAAGATTCCATCCCTCGCAAAAGTTTATACATCGCGGGAAGATATTCATACCCCGCAAGTAATCATGCACTACCAGAATAAAAGTCGTGCATTTGAAGAAGAATATTCACTTATTGGCATCAACTGTACTCTTTTATTCATGATAAGAGTAAACAACATGAAGAACACATCGACATCAAGAGAAGCATCAGCACTGCATCATCTTTCATTTATGTTGACATCAGCATGAAGAGTACATTGACATCAAAGGAAATATCAACACTACATCAGCATTTATCTATTTTGACATCAAATCAAGAGTACATTGAAGATTGTATCGCAAACACAAGACATAAGCTTTATTTGTTTTACGTCAAACCAATCGAGTTGACGTCAGATGTCGAGGAGTACAATTAAGTGTCAACACGGTAAAATACACTATCTCCCATTTAAATTGCATTTTTACGCTGACGAGTTTTATCTCGGTCTTTGTCGAGAGCATCCGAAAGGATGAATTCTCCAAAACATACCACAGGTGCGGACGACATCAAAAAGGATGCAGCACAACGTGAAACTTTTTCTTAGCAGCGAACTGGGACGTAGCCCGAAGAGGAATGTCAAACTCTTAGGACGCGAGCAGGAGAGCGACTTCCACCACAATCAAACCACACCCCTATCAGAAGGCATGTGGGTTTTTCTTTCGGTTTGTCAGTTTAAGTTCGCATCCGGAATTTTGGTCTGCCGGAATCAAGTTTCCAATCTGAGTGACAATGCACCAAGAGCTTTGAAAATTATGTCCGTGTAAGTTCTTAATTATGGGTGTGAAGTGCACCACATTCATGACTGAGAGATTACAAGCCTCTTTTTTATACTCAATCTATTTGTCGCTCCTCCAGAACCGAAGGTTATCTAGCATAATAGGTTTCCTTCTCAACCTATCGAGTTGAACTACAAGTGGCCTGAATTCTCATATCGCCTGAGATATGTAGGAAACCCATTTCCGGGATTTGGCCATAATTCCTAAAATCCGTAACAAATTCTTTTCTAAAGATGAATTTGTGGTCGGTCAAAATTGGATTGGTCAATTTTATTTTCCTCAAATTTCTTGCATCAATCCGAGTAAAACGAGGGACAGTTGTTGACACCAAATTTTTGCCCTCCACAATATAAATTAATTAATTCGAGCTTCTTAGATTCCAAATGAGTTGAAATAGTTGACTTTATAAAGTACAAAATATATTTTTAAGTCCTTTTAAAGTAGCTTTAGTCGATATTTTTTTTATATAATGTTCTAAGTGATATGTGTTTTTATATGTTTTCTATAATTAGTTTAAAATATTCGAACGCCTCAAAAAGATTTTGATTTTACTTAATGTTGTATCAAATTAATTTTGTCTAGATTAATAATTATATTTTCTAGTTATAAGTTTTTAATTGAGTTAATTATTTCATCTTGTCAAAGTCAAGAAGCTCATTAATTAATTATTGTCAATTCATTTTATTCAAATTTTAGCCGAATTCGCTTAGGTTGTGTTCAAAATTCATTTGGCTAATGACCAATTTGCTAATTCAAATTTATTTTTCCTTACCCATATTAAGACCAAAATTGGGCCTGCTTCCAGCAGCCCAATCTCCTTTCCATAAAACCCACCTCCAATTCCCAACCCATTTCCCTTTGTTTTTTTTACATCAGCCCATACCCATTACATACAGCACATCACCAACAACGTGTAGGAGAAAATCGACCCGACCCTTGTTACGTTTTCTTCCCAGAAAACCCAGAAATCGTGAGCCCAATCGCGTGTCCCTCTCTCGCGTGTCGTCCTTTCCTCGAATCTTCCAGGTGTCTCCATCGTGTTGCTTGTTCGTCCTTGCCTCTCCTAGAATCAACGACTCTCATCCCTTTTCCGTTGAGAAATTGTACAAGGTTCGTACCGTTGACAGCTTGAACCTTATCTCTTATGGGACTTGAATTTCGAAATGGGGGAGAGAATTCCGATTTTGCCCCAATCTTTGGGGAATTTCTCCCGCCTTCTTCATTGGTAAACCCTAGTTTCCCCCCTATAAATACCCCTTTCTTCATCCTATTTGGGGGTTGGAAATTAGGGCGGATTTTGTTGAACTTTTAGTAAGAAGTTTTTAGGTAGATAGAAGAAGAGAAATCGTGTTATCAATAGTATAGTCAAGAAATTCAACCAAAATATATAGAATCACATTCGAGTAAGGGACAAGAGGGAGCTAATCTCGATCCCCTGTGTTGTTGGTTTGTATTCGCGTTTCAGTGGTGAAGGAGGTCGCCTTGATGCTCGTCTTCCGTCTCAGTTCGTTGTCCGGGAGAAGGTAATATTTCCTCATAATGATATTTCCGTCTCTTCTCCTACTCTTGATAATATTCGGTGATCGAATGCTTTCGTCTTGTGTTTGTTGGGCTGCTAGTTTCATGTAAATGAAAGAAATATTTTATTTTAGATTTTCTTTATGAGTTTTGTTGCGATAGTCTAAAGGTTTTTGGTTTAGTATTCATAAATGACACTTTCCTGTAATGTCTTTAAGGTCTGGTCTGTCATGTTTACTTGTTGCTTGGCTTGAGAAATATGACCAGCTTCTTTGTGTCTTTGATCAAAGTACTGCTCTTCGTTTTGATTTATTCTCCTTGAGGATATATTTGGTTTCAAACATGTTTTTTTTTTTGGTATCTCATAAAATATGCATAGAGCTTTAGTTTAACTGATCTTTCTGTATGTATGTATCTATATACATCTTTTAGTGTTTTCTTTAATGGGAAAAATGATTTGATTATTTAGTATTCGGGAACGTGAGCAAACTCTCGAACTTTTAATTTTGTAGAATTAGATCTAGACGAGCTTTTAATTTGAGGTTCATACTTCTATAACTCTTTACCTAGTCCCATAGTCTCATGTGTATCTGTTTGATTTGAATTCACATGCCGAAATGCAATTTTTTTTTTTAAAAATGGATAAATACGGTTCCCTCTCGTGTGCTGGCTATTGCTCAAGTATAGACATTTACTGCTTGTTTGGCTTTCCTGTTAGCTGAGGCTCTCTGTTATTATTTTATTTTTATCAATATTTATAACCTGGTGGGGTATGCATTGTGAAGTGATCATGTTATCCCATCTCACCTGTTTTTTTATTTATTTAAATATTTTGTTTGGCATCTTGGAAGCATGTAAATTAAGTTAACAGTAGTTCCTTGTGCTATCCTATCATATTAATGCATCGCTCTTTTTAATCGATTTTTCGTGAATATTACTTACATATTTTTGCTTTTTTTTGCTACATGTGAAATATGACCGGGTCTTCGTACCCCATCTGTGCATTTTCCTAATGGGCTACAAAGGCCCAAATTTCCACGTCGAGTCAAGTCCTTTCCAATCCGATGTACAGATCTGAGGTTTCAAGAATTGAAGATAGTCGGAGAAGACGGATTAGAAAACCATTTCATTTTATCTTTTTGTTGTTGTTGTTGTTGTTTCGTATTGTATTTATTTTCGGGCATAAGCCCTTGTCGTCTTTTACTTTACTTTATTTATTTTTGTGTAATTATTTGTTTAGTTTAGGACAGGTACAAAATGGGTCGCAACCCAAAAGAAAAATGGGTCAAAAACCCAAAACAGGTGGGTCCAAATTTCGGTCAAGGCGGAGAGAAAACTCGGATTTGGACCGAAATCTCTCTCCCTATCTCTTTATATGCTTTTAATTATTTATCTGCTTTATTTGTCATTAATTTTAAAGCTAGAAAATCTGAATCCCCGCAAAACGCCTTAAATATTTTATCGACTTAAAACCAATAATTTTGCTAATAATTTACTTAGATAAATTTTCACTTTCGAAAACAATTTTGGCTTTCGTTTTTCAAACAAACTCCAAAAAAATACTTTTATCGCAATTGTAAGCCTTAGCCAAATAGTTAGTTAGTTGTTGGATAACCGTAAGTTAGCGGAACGTCTTAGGTGCCTTTAAAACCTTCCTAAGACGTTAATAGGAATCTCGAACCCTTTGAAATATTTTCAAATGATTTTATCTGTTTAAGTCTTTTGAAAATGTTAGTTTTCTTGATTTTTTTTTGAAAATTAAGTGGTGACTCTAAAAAAGTCAAAAACTCGAAATAAAATATTTACGTCAAATATATATATAATGAATAATTGATTATTTTATATAGACAGCGATGCAGTCCGTCTATATAAAGTAATTGATTATTTTATGCGCCGGTGGCTTCATTGGCTCTCACTTATGTGAGAAGCTCATGTCGGAAATGCAGCACACGGTGCTCGCCGTCGATGTTTACAGTGATAAAATCAAGCATCTACTTGAACCGACTTCTCTACCTTGGAATGGACGGATACAGTTCCACAGAATTAACATTAAGAATGATTCTCGCCTTGAAGGACTTATCAAAATGGCAGATCTGGTAATTTTTCTTCTTATTATATGTAAATCGGAGCACAGAGGACTGAATGTGACTTTAATTTCTTTGCTAGTTTATCGGAATTTTGAAATCTCGTTCGTGTAGCGAACTAACTGAGCTACTGAAATTTCTGAATTTTGAAGTATTAGTGTTGTTTTGGTTGATATTTTTAGTTGATGCATTTCCTTTTGTAGTTATTTTATAGAAAATTTTGTGAATTCAAAGCATAAAGAGGTGAATCTTAATGGATCTGATAGCAAAGTTATTCTGTCATCTACAAAAAACTGTTTTACTTCCTCATTGATTAGCTCGGAATTTTTCAGAGGTCACACTCTACCATTTATGTTTTCATTTATTAGGTTTGTTACAAGATTAGCTTGATGATCTGGTAAAAATTAACTTTAATTTCTGAATGTTGGAACTAGCAAAGTGAATCTGAGATCTATTATGATCTGAACTTGTTTTATGTTCAGGATTCTGGAGAGAATTTTCGAAATTAAGTTAAGCTTTGTTGTAATTATGGACTAGTTTGAACTTCTGCATGCTTTTGGATGCGTTTTCTCAAAAATGCAGTACGAAGGAAGTCCTGAGTAATGCTAAATTTTCTTTTTTCTTTTGATTTAGACGGTAAATCTTGCTGCGATCTGCACTCCAGCTGATTATAATACACGTCCGCTTGACACAATCTACAGCAACTTTATTGATGCTCTACCAGTGGTATGCATGTTGGATTTCTAACTTTTCATAGTTCTTATAAAGAGAGAATTCTATTTGTACCTCATAAAGCACAATTTCTGTTCTTGTGGGATGTCACTTGCAGAAAGATTTCACCTTTTCTGTTGGTAGTTGAGGTGTGAAGTTGATGTTAATTGATTGTTCAGGTTAAGTACTGCTCAGAAAATTGAAAGCGTCTCATTCACTTTTCCACTTGTGAAGTGTATGGGAAAACCATAGGTGCCTTTTTGCCCGAAGACAGCCCATTGCGGCAGGTAAGAGTTCACTTTCTTCATGTTATCACTCTTGTTAAATGCCAAACTTGTGCAAATTATTGATCTGTTATTTCTGTGTCATGTTTCATATAATGGAAGTTCCTGAACTGTCCTCTAATTGTTGATATGTCCTATTCTCTCACCAAAAAAGAAAAAGAAAATAAGAAGTGGTACTATGGTATGATTGATTCGAACAATGCTGTATTTTCGTGTAAAAATGCTAGTAATATAATCAATATGCCTTAATCCCAATTCAGTTGGATCAATTATCTGGATTTTCTCTATGTCTATTGTGTGTCATTTAAGCATGTAATATTCCAATACTTCACATTTTTTTCTTTTAGGACAAATTAAGATTCTCCAAAACTACAGAGTCTCAAATCCCACATGTAGGCCTGCAATAGCTACAATCTCAAACCAACCTAGTCAATGATATTGGCATGTTAGTTAAACTGGAACATTCTTGATATTATATTATATTAGAAAAGACTTGTAATGGAAGTTTCTTGATCAAAAGGATAATTGAGACTATTATTTTTCTCAATTTTCTCTTTACGTATTTCTTTAATGCTTTTCTGGTGTGTTCGACTGATAGGTCTTATTGATTGTGAGTTGTGACAACATATGGAAATCCAAATATATTCTCAACTTGTCCATCCAATTTTGGTTCCCCTCAATCTTATGTGTGAGTTTAATAATTATGTTCAAACTCACCCCATCTTAGTAGCCAATGTTATCCCACAAAGCACCCTATTATGTGGTAACGAGACTCGGTACCGGATGTCAATTAAACATGAAATAAAAGGCCTATTCAGGTATTTTTCATGTCTACTGGGACTGCATGACATTATTATATGTAGGTTTAGGAGGCATTAATGAATTAGTATGGATATATTATTGGGGCTTATATTGCATTTTTCTGGAAAATGTTTTACATTTTTCCATGTTTGGTTGGGACAAAAATTATGGAAAATGTTTTCCAAATCAACTCATTTTCCTCAAAATTAAGGAAAATGACTTCCCTTCAAAAATTAAGGAAAACATTTTCCATAACTCTCCTCCAATTTCAAATTACATTTTTTTTTGAGGAAAACATTGATTTTTAAAAATATTTTCAATTTCAAAATTTTATTTTTTCACTCGATCCCTGACCCCCCTCCCTCACCGGCCAGCCCCCGCACCCCCACCCCAACCCCTCCCCAAAAAATTAACCCACTACACCCCACCCCACCCCACCCCCACTCCCAAAAAATAATAATTTGATTTTAAAAAATATTTTCAATTTCATAAATTATTTTTTACACTAGTAAAAATAAAAGATGTCTCTCAAAAACATTTTTCATTCATAAATCAAACACAAAATCATTTTCGGAATATATTTTCCACTCACTAACCAAACATGAGAAAATAAGTCCAAAATCTACTTGTTTTCCAGGAAAATATTTTCTAGGAAAACATTTTCCATGAAAAACATTTTCCTTCATACCAAACACACCCTTACTGCTTGTTTGGCTTTCCTGTTAGCTGAGGCTCTCTGTTATTATTTTATTTTTATCAATATTTATAACCTGGTGGGGTATGCATTGTGAAGTGATCATGTTATCCCATCTCACCTGTTTTTTTATTTATTTAAATATTTTGTTTGGCATCTTGGAAGCATGTAAATTAAGTTAACAGTAGTTCCTTGTGCTATCCTATCATATTAATGCATCGCTCTTTTTAATCGAATTTTCGTGAATATTACTTACATATTTTTGCTTTTTTTTGCTACATGTGAAATATGACCGGGTCTTCGTACCCCATCTGTGCATTTTCCTAATGGGCTACAAAGGCCCAAATTTCCACGTCGAGTCAAGTCCTTTCCAATCCGATGTACAGATCTGAGGTTTCAAGAATTGAAGATAGTCGGAGAAGACGGATTAGAAAACCATTTCATTTTTATTTTTTTTTTGTTGTTGTTTCGTATTGTATTTATTTTCGGGCATAAGCCCTTGTCGTCTTTTACTTTACTTTATTTATTTTTGTGTAATTATTTGTTTAGTTTAGGACAGGTACAAAATGGGTCGCAACCCAAAAGAAAAATGGGTCAAAAACCCAAAACAGGTGGGTCTAAATTCCGGTCAAGGCGGACAGAAAACTCGGATTTGGACCCAAATCTCTCTCCCTATCTCTTTATATGCTTTTAATTATTTATCTGCTTTATTTGTCATTAATTTTAAAGCTAGAAAATCTGAATCCCCGCAAAACGCCTTAAATATTTTATCGACTTAAAACCAATAATTTTGCTAATAATTTACTTAGATAAATTTTCACTTTCGAAAACAATTTTGGCTTTCGTTTTTCAAACAAACTCCAAAAAAATACTTTTATCGCAATTGTAAGCCTTAGCCAAATAGTTAGTTAGTTGTTGGATAACCATAAGTTAGCGGAAAGCGGAACGTCTTAGGCGCCTTTAAAACCTTCCTAAGACGTTAATAGGAATCCCGGACCCCTTGAAATATTTTCAAATGATTTTATTTGTTTAAGTCTTTTGAAAATGTTAGTTTTCTTGATTTTTTTTTGAAAATTAAGTGGTGACTCTAAAAAAGTCAAACTCGAAATAAAATATTTTTCGATAAAACATTTACGTCAAATATATATATAATGAATAATTGATTATTTTATATAGACAGCGACGCAGTCCGTCGTTTTCTATTAAAAATAATTATTTATTAATTAAGAAAAGTTATACCGTCTGTCGCTTTTTATAAATTTAAATTCTTTAATTATATTTTTTATATAAGCGACAGACAACATAAAAAGTGAGAGAGGGGAGGGAGAGAACAAGAGTGACGAGCGAGATTCACCTGAAGAGAGGTGAAATAGCAACAATTTATTATGAGGTACAATTAAATCAAACTATATTTATAATATTAATTTAAATTAATAATTTGTTATTATATCCTTTATTAGAATGGGCCAAAAAATGAAACAAAATGAGTTAGAAAGACAAAATTAAAGTTGAGTTTTAGAACTGAATAACTCAAATATAAACTCCAATTTATGGCCCAAGCCCGAAGGCACTAGTTATATATCATCTTTTATTTCACTTATTTTCATTATCTCATATTGCTTTTGAAAATTTCTAAAAACAAATTATATCTGTAAAGTGTTCGAGTTAATATTTCATATATTCGAACTACATATTATGTATCCTAGCTAGTTCTTAATGTATTTGTGTTAGTATTTAATGTATCTAAGCTATATATTATGTATCTAAGATGATTTTTAATATATCCGAACTACATATTAATGTATCTGAGACAATATTTAATGTATTTCAATATTGTAGAGAAACTTACATAAATATACTATAATAACAAAATATTTACCATTTATAGCAATAATATTTCTTTTTCACTTGATCACTTTTAATTCATTTATAATACAAGTTTAATTCAATATTACAAAGAATAATTTTTTATTCACATATAATACAAATTTTAATTCACTTATAATACAATTTGTCAAATTTTTATCAAACAAACATAATATTTTTTTTAAAAAAACAATTATAATTCATATATAATTCATATATATTGCATACATAATTCACTTTTAATACATATTGCAGATTTAACATAGTATTGCTATAAATGGTAATAAATAAAAGTATTGCTAAAATCAGTAATTATTTATTAAAATATATCAATGTAATTTTTCCAATATTGTATTCGTTTTTTTTTAAAATTTCTAAGGAATTAATGTTATTAGAAACTTATTAGGGATAATATTGTAACTTTATATTAAAACTATGAAATTTATGTAATTTAGCTTTAAAAATAACCGTGACGTACATATTATATTCTAAGGTATAAATATAATTATAACTTTCTTAAAGAATGGTTCTAAAATTGAATTGTGTCCAGCGATTTTTTATTTTTTTTGCCTTGCGATTTTTTTTTAATACTAGGGATATTCTTTATCCATGCTTTTATTATTTAGAATGTTTAGTGATTACCACAATTAAATATCACTTCAAAATAGATGCATCATGGGGCAAAATTTCGAATTTGATGGATTTCTCACTTTTGATTTTTTTATATAAAAAAAAAATAAGGGGCCAAATTTCAAATTTGATGAATATCTCACTTTTGATTTTTTTAAAAATAAGTTTTTTAATATATATAAAAAAACATTTAACTTGATATCAAAAAAATATATATTCAAAGTGAATGTCTTAAAAATATCTCTTTTACTCCTTTGGATTTATTTGATATTTAATATATTTTCCTATGAATGGACCTATTAGTGATGAATCGATAATTACTAAGATAAATTGTGATGAGATGGTGAATTTTTTTTTGAATTTGTTTAATAAATAAAAAAATTGTGTTGAAAGTTTTATCCTCAGAAATTAGTATTGTAATACGCGAATTCAAATTTAAGCAATATACAAGTTCAAAAAAATAAAGCATATGACTTTGTCGGTGCTTCTTGCTCAAGGTTGTTCTTTTGTCCACAAATATCACGATTATTCATTCATGCATGATTTGCATGTTCTCTCTTAACCCCATGTGCATTGTTTAATTCAGTTTTTTTGGTTTTTAGTTTTTCATCGGTGTTCGAAGTCCACATTGGAATTTCGACTAAATTCAGATTGCGCACTGCAGAATTCATTTGGAATGACGCTTCCAACATGATTTTCTCCATATCCAGGGCTCGAACCCGAGACCTCTGGTTAAGGGTGAAGCACTCCCACCAGTGCACCACAACCCATGTTGATCTTTCTTTCCTTGCTAAAATAACATCGAATCAAATTTTTTATTTTAATAGTTATGGTACATTTAACATTTAGTTCTCCACCTTAATAATTAAAAATAAAATTATTGAATTTTATTGAGTCCGACTCATAGAAATAAACTTTACAACTTTTCCTTTCTCTAAAATATCCATAAGTCCTTCAATAACTAGCTTAATCATCCTAATCTTCTCAATGATCCTCCTATCTTCAGCCTAATCCCATTGATTTGTTAATTGGGATTGAGAAAATATTCAACAATCAAGAGGAGAAAAATCGAATCGCTAACACTTATATTCAACCACACTTATCAATTTCAACATAAAAGCAAATAATAATCTAAGTGTGTAAGAATGTATGTAATAAACATATGCTAGTATGGAACACCACTCAAGCCACAAACAATGTAACTAACAAGGTAACCAAGTGATCATCTTTCTTCGAAAAGCTCAAATTAATCATCACAAATTTATTAGAGTAACAATCCGAACAGTCGTTAATTAAAAAAGGAAAAAATTGGGGAAAACTGAGCCTCAGTCCGCTAGAGCGGACCAGATGCCGCTAGGGCGGCGACGCCTTAGCGGGATAAGTGACCTCCAGAGAGTGGGATGGACGGGATAAACTTTAGGGAAAAAGGCTCAAATATGCTATTAAACTTTCAGAAAAGACCCAGTTATGTCATCAGTTAAAAGTTTGGCTCATTTATGTCATTACCGTTCAAGAAAAAGGCTCATTCATGTCATTATTTTTAACAGTGGTTTTGCAAAATCATTTTTGACACGTCGCCAATTATAATTCGATCACGTCATCAATTTTTTATACAAAAAAATTAAAAAAAAAGTTAATTCATTTTTTTATTCAGAATTTTGATTCTTTTATTTAAAAAAATGATGAGGTGACCAATTATAATTCGGTCACGTCATCAAATTTTTTAATAAAAAAAAAAAAAATAATAATTCAAATTTTATTCAGATTTATGATTTTTTGTTACTTCTTCAATTCATTAATCAAAATCAAAAAATATTTAATAACATAAATTAGAAATATCCAGCCGTTAACACCTATATTCCCTCGCACTTGTCACTTGTCAACATGAAAATAATAATAATGTAAACATTACGAAAACATACTATATAATATAACACTGATTATTATTATTATTATTATTATTATTATTATTATTTTATTATTATTATTGCAAGTATAAAACACAGTCAAATCACAAGCGACCTCTCCTTCTAATTTTTCCTACTTCTAAAATCAACTATACAGAGTGAATTTTTCTGTGGAAAAATGGCAGGGAAGGTAGATCTAGACGGCAATCCGATCAATCCGATGACGATTTGCCATGATCGGCGCCGGTGGATTCATTGGCTCTCACTTATGTGAGAAGCTCATGTCGGAAACACAGCACAACGGTGCTCGCCGTCGATGTTTACAGTGATAAAATCAGCATCTACTTGAACCAACTTCTCTACCTTGGAATGGGCGGATACAGTTCCACAAAATTAACATTAAGAATGAT
>CM040618.1:5501782-5529853 GCA_022817965.1 Solanum lycopersicoides
TCTCGCCTTTAAGGACTCATCAATGGCAGATCTGGTAATTTTTCTTCTTCTTATATGTAAATCGGAGCACAGAGGACTGAATGTGACTTTAATTTATTCGCTAGTTTATCGGAATTTTGAACTCTCACTGTGGAAAATTCGTGTAGCGAACTAACTGAGCTACTGAAATTTCTGAATTTGAAGTATTAGTGTTGTTTTGGTTGATATTTTTAGTTGATGCATTTCCTTTTGTAGTTATTTTATAGAAAATTTTGTGAATTCAAAGCATAAAGAGGTGAATCTTAATGGATCTGATAGCAAAGTATTCTGTCATCTACAAAAAACTGTTTTACTTCCTCATTGATTAGCTCGGAATTTTTCAGAGGTCACACTCTACCATTTAGTTTTTCATTTATTAGGTTTGTTACAAGATTAGCTTTATGATCTGGAAAAATTAACTTTAATTTCTGAATGTTGGAACAGCAAAGTGAATCTGAGATCTATTATGATCTGAACTTGTTTTTAGTTCAGGATTCTGGAGAGAATTTCCGAAATTAAGTTAAGCTTGTTTGTAATTATGGACTAGTTTGAACTTCTGCATGCTTTTGGATGCGTTTTCTCAAAAATGCAGTACGAAGGAAGTATTTATGATTTTGTTCTGTTCTAGAAACAAGGTCATTGAAGACTTGTATTTTCTTCCAATTTTGTTATAGCACACAACCAAATTTTGGGGGTATTTTTGAATTTATTATTAATTTCCACATTTTATTGAAATGGTTGAGTTTTAGTCTTGACTTGTCTTGGTGGGATAAGACGAGTGCCATCACGTCCATTTGGGTCGTGACATAATCAGGTTTTGAAGTTATTTTTAGAATGACTAAGTTTTTCCGCACTTATGTTATTGATAGTGTACTTCGGCATTTCTTTCACATTATTTAAGGTTTAGGATGATTTGTCTTGGACGGATAAGACGAGTGCATTCACATCTATTTTTAGGTCATGACAATCTAAAAAGGTCACCAATATGAATAAAATTCAAATGGTAAAAGGTCCGAGAATGCCCCAACCTATAGCCTATAGGAACACCTGTCTAAAAATACCCTTCACCTTTTTTTTTTTTTTCAAAAGTACCCCTTCCAACTTTTGGTCTAAAAAGACCCTCAACCCATTTTTTACATAATTTAATTCTTTTACTAATGAGTAAAATTTTTTATTTGTTCTACAATTTTTTATTTATTCAAGTTCTTAAGATTAGTCCATCTCAAAATATTTAAACTTTTTAAGTCTAACGTAAAATAAAATAAATAATTTCTGAATACTTGTCTTTTAACATACAATACCAAATAACAAGTGAGATCTAAATACTTGCAACAAACATTTTTATTCTTTAATTGTTAGTTTTTTTTTCCTTGCAAGACTGTTTTATTTTTCTTTTCTCTTTTAACTTAATTAATACTTAAGTGTGTAATTGTTAAATCAAAATTTTAGGATGAATGGAGAATGTGTTTAGATAAGGCAACATCCATGCTGATTAATTGTTAACCTAAATTTTCATTTTGCATGTATAAGAAAACTAATATTAACATTGTAATTAGGAGATTCCACAAACGGGTAAAAACAACATCAATATGGATAAAAGTAAAATTTCAAATCTATGGATTTGAAGTAGTAAGAAGAGAAGTTTTTGATTACTTGCAATAGTTTGATTTCTCTCTCTTTTAATTAAAGTAAAATTTAAGTATTGTTGGTAAAGTTAAAGCAAGTGGAGAGGCATATCTATGTACCTATATAAGTGAATATTCATTTATATTTATATTAAACTAGTATCGTGCGCCGCATGTACATCTCATGTGCGTTACACGTGTATCTTTAATTAATTAATAATTTTATTTTTAATATCACATATATCATGACATTATCTTAACTAAGACATTGAGTGGAAGATCATCCAATAGACTTGGAATATACATGAACTACATGCCAATTACTTTACATATAATCAATTAATTAATTAATTATTGGAAGTGAATTTACTAATAAGTAGTAATACTACAAAAGTGGTATTTAGACGAGGAGTAAAGAAAAAGGTTCAAAATTATGAAATATTTTGATAATTTAACTTTACATTAAGAGTTTTTTCATTTTTAATATACTACAATGATTGTTATTATTATGTTTTTAATTTTTTAATGTTTTATAACAAATGTTTGGCCGCTATATTTCAACGACTTTTCCTTTTTTTTTTTTTTGTAATTTTAGCATATATTATACAAAAGTAAAAGTGGAATCGCCGCCAAGTGAATACAAACTTTAAATATACGATTTCTTGTTTAGATTGTTGCCGTGAATTTGTTGTCGATGTATCAATTCATAAATATGTATACTATGCATGAAAAAAAATATAATATATATATATGTGTGTGTGTGTGTGTTTTCCACTAATTCACTTCATCACACTACACTTTTCATATGCTTTATATAATTTATATGTTTACTTCATGAAACACACACTAAAAAAAAGTAATTAGAAGTTGATGGTAGTACGTAAATATTTATATACCTGGCGAGTCTGGGATTGAAGGAACCAATAAGGGAGAATTCGATAGCTCCAGAGTGGTGGAACTGCGCTAATTTCGGACATGCTTTGCTCGGTCTCTAGCCTCTAACTCATCCACTGTGGTAGTGTGATTAATCCGAACTATTTTTTCCATATGGAGAACACCTAAAGCACCTGAAAGAAAATTTCCAAAAGAATTAAGAATGTAACCCTAATTACAACCACTATAAGCGTAATTAGAACTACTACGTCTAAATAATTTTAGTCTACAGAGATGGAAAAATTAATGAAGGTACTGCACAGTATTTGTGATTTAGATTTTTGAGTAGAAGTAAATGCAAGTGGAACTCTTCATCGTTAAGTTCTATGAATTGTCACTTAAAGGAATAAAAGAAGGAGGAAAAGATGAAATGTAGCGATTATCAAAAGAGTTCTAATTAATATAATTCTATATTAGTATTCATGGAAAATTCCAATTTTTTTAAATTACTTTCAACATTAACACATATTCTAAATTTAGAAGAGAATTTTTTATGTGAATATGACTTACCATCTAATCATTTTTAAGTCTATTAACATGCATGTTTATATGAGAATTATCATATTGGATTAAAATTATGCGGGTTAGTTTATGGGTTAAGGTTGCAAACCTAATCCTAATATGGATAAAAGTAAATTTTCAAATCTATAAATTTGAAGTTGTAAGAAGAGATTCACTACTCAGTGAAATAACACAAATATAAATAATCAAAGCAACATAACAAAACATCAATAAACAATAAGTGAGATCGCAATACTTGCAACAATTATTGATTTTTCGTTAATTGTAAATTTTTGATTCCGTGCAATAGTTTGATTTTTGTCTCTTTTAATTAAAGTAAAATTTAAGTATATATTGATAATGTTAAAGCAAGTGGAGAGGCGTATCTACGTACCTATATAAGTAAATATTCATTTATATATATACTAAAATAGTATTGTGCGCCGCATGTACATCTCATGTGCATTATACGTGTATCTTTTGTCAATTAATAATTTTATTTTTAATATCTTATATATCATAACATTATCTTATCTAGGACATTGAGTGGAAGATAACGCAATAGACTTGGAATATACATGAACTACATGTCAATGACTTTACATATAATTAATTAATTAATTAATTGAAGTGAATTTACTAAAAAGTAGTAATATTACAGAAGTGGTATTTAGACGAGGAGTAAAGAAAAAGGTTTAAAATTAAATAAATATTTTGATAATTTAACTTTACATTAAGAGTTTTTTCATTTTTAATGTACTACAATGATTGTTATTTTTATGTTTTTAATTTTTTAATCTTTATAACAAATGCTGTTGACCGCTATATTTCAATGACTTTTCTTTATTTTTCCCCGTAATTTTAGCATATATTATATAAAAGTAAAAGTGGAATCACATCCAAGTGAATACAAACTTTAAATATACGATTTCTTGTCTAGATGTTTGCCATGGGTTTGTTGTCGTTGTATCAGTTCCATAAATATGTATACTATGCATGCCATATAATATATGTTTTTTTCGCTAATTCATTTCATCACACTACACTTTTAATATGCTTTATATAATTTATATATTTACTTCATGAAACACATAATAAAAAAAAGTAATTAGAAGTTGATGGTAGTACGTAAATATGTATATACCTGACGAGTCTGGGATCAAAGGAACCAATTAGGGAGAATTCGATAGCTCCAGCAGTGGTGGAACTGCGCAAATTCCGAGCATGCTTTGCTCGGTCTCTAGCCTCTAACTCATCCACTGTAGTAGTGTGATTCATCGGAACTACTTTTTCCATATGGAGAACACCTAAAACACCTAAAGCACCTGAAAGCAAATTTCCAAACGAATTAAGACCGTAACCTTAATTACACCCAGTATAAGCAAAATTCGAACTACAACGACTACATAATTATAGTCTACAGAGAGGGAAAAATTAATGAAGTTACGGCTCAGTATTTGTGATTTAGATTTTTGAGTAGAAGTTAATGCAGGTGGAACTCTTCATCGTTAAGTTTAATGGATTGTCACTGAAAGAAATAAAAGAAGGAGGAGAAGATAGAATGTAGAGATTATCGAAATAGTTCTAATTAATATAATTCTAATTAAGCATTCATGGAAAATTTCATTTTTTTAATTACTTTCAACTTTAACACATATTCTAAATTTAGAAGAGAACTTTTTATGTGAATATGACTTACCAGCTAATCATTTTTAAGTCTATTAACATGCATGTTTATATGAGTGTTATCATATTGGATTAAAATTATGGGGATTAGTTTATGGGTTAAGGTTGCAAACCTAATCCTAATATGGATAAAAGTAAAATTTCAAATCTATGTATTTGTTGTTGTAAGAAGAGATCCACTACTCAGTGAAATGACAAAAAAAATCAAAGCAACATAGCAAAACATCAATAAATAACAAGTGAGATCTCAATACTTGCAACAATTATTGATTTTGTAATGTTAAGTTTTTGGTTCCTTGCAATAGTTTGATTTTTCTCTCTTTTAATTAAAGTAAAATTTAAGTATGTGTTGATAAGGTTAAAGCAAGTGGAGAGGCATATCGATGTACCTATATAAGTAAATATTCATTCATATTTATACTAAATTAGTATCGTGCGCTGCATGTACATCTCATGTGCATTACACGTGTATCTTTTGTCAATTAATAATTTTATTTTTAATATCACATATATCATGACATTAGCTTAACTAAGGCATTGAGTGGAAGATAACGCAATAGACTTGGAATATACATGAACTACATGTCAATGACTGTATATATAATTAATTAATTAATTAATTGAAGTGAATTTAATAATAAGTAGTAATATTACAGAAATGGTATTTAGACAAGAAGTTTAAAAAAAGGTTCAAAATTAAACAAATATTTTGATAATTTAACTTTACAAAGAGCTTTTTAATTTTTTAATATACTACAATGATTGTTATGATTATCTTTTCAATTTTTAATGCTTTATAGCAAATGTTATTGACCATATATTTCAACGACTTTTCTTTATGATTTTTTTTATTTATTTTAGCATATATTATACAAAAGTAAAAGTGGAATCGTCGCCAAGTGAATACAAACTTTAAATGTCGATTTCTTGTTAGATTGTTGCCATGGATTTGTTGTCGTTGTATCAGTTCCATAAATATGTATACTATGCATGCCTGATATATATATGTGTGTGTGCGCGCGCGCGCTAATTTATTTCATCAGACTACACTTTTAATATGCTTTATATAATTTATATGTTTACTTCATGAAACACATAATAAAAAGTTGATGGTAGTACGTAAATATGTATATACCTGACGAGTCTGGGATCGAAGGAACGAATAAGGGAGAATTTGATAGCTCCAACAGTGGTAGATCTGTACAAATTCCGAGCATGCTTTGCTCGTTCTCTAGCCTCTAACTCATCCGTTGTAGTAGTGTGATTCATCGGAACTATATTTTCCATATGGAGAACACCTAAAGCACCTGAAAGCAAATTTCCAAAACGAATTAAGACTGTAACCCTAATTACAACCACTATAAGCGTAATTAGAACTACAACTACTACATAATTATTGTCTACAAAGAGGGAAAAATTAATGAAGTTACGACTCAGTATTTGTGATTTAGATTTTTGAGTAGAAGTAAATGCAGGTGAAACTCTTCATTGTTAAGTTCTATGGATGTCACAGAAAGGTATAAAAGATGGAGGAGAAGATGGAATGTAGAGATTATCGAAAGAGCTCTAATTAATATAATCTAAATAAGTATTCATGGAAAATTCCATTTTTTTTAATTACTTTCAACTTTAACACATTTTCTAAATTTAAAAGAGAAATTTTTATGTGAATATGACTTACCAGCTAATCATTTTTAAGTCTATTAACATGCATGCTTATATGAGTATTATCGTACTGGATTAAAATTATGGAGGTAAGTTTATGGGTTAAGGTTGCAAACTTAATCCTAATTTGAATAAAAGTAAAAATTTTAAATCTATGAATTTGAAGTTGTAAGAAGAGATCCACTACTCAGTGAAATAATAAAAAAATAAATAATCAAAGCAACAAAGCAAAACATCAATAAATAATAAGTGAGATCTCAATACTTGCAACAATTATTGATTTTTCTTTAATTGTAAGTTTTTGATTCCTTTGAATAGTTTGATTTTTCTCTCTTTTAATTAATGTAAAATTTAAGTATGTGTTGGTGAAGTTAAAGCAAGTGGAGAGACAAATCTTTGTACCTATATAAGTAAATATTCATTTATATTTATACAAAATTAGTATCGTGCGCTGCATGTACATCTCATGTGCATTATACGTGTATCTTTTGTCAATTAATAATTTTATTTTTAATATCACATATATCATGACATTATCTTACCTAAGGCATTGAGTGGAAGATCATCCAATGGACTTGGAATATACATGAACTACATGCCAATGACTTTACATAAAATTAATTAAATAATTAATAATTTATTTGAAGTGAATTTACTAATAAGTAGTAATATTACTGAAGTGGTATTTAGACGAGGAGTAAAGAAAAAGGTTCAAAATTAAGAAATATTTTGATAATATAACTTTACATTAAGAGTTTTTTTCATTTTTAATATACTACAATGATTATTATTATTATGTTTTTAGTTTTTTTAAAGCTTTATAACAAATGTTTTGACCGCTATATTTCAACGACTGTTCTGTATTTTTTTTATTTTATTTTTTGTAATTTTAGCATATATTATACAAATGAAAAAGTGAAATCGCCGCCAAGTGAATACAAACTTTAAATATACGATTTATTGTTTAGATTGTTATCATGGATTTGTTGTCGTTGTATCAGTTCCATAAATATGTATACTCTTCACGCTATATGTTTTTTTCGATAATTCATTTTATCACACTACACTTTTTATATACTTTATATACTTTATATATTTACTTCATGAAACACATAATAAATACGTAATTAGAAGTTGATGGTAGTAGGTAAATGTGTATATACCTGACGAGTCTGTGATCGAAAGGACCAATAAGAGAGAATTCGATAGCTCCAGCAGTGGTGGAACTGCGCAAATTCCGAGCATGCTTTGCTCAGTCTCTAGCCTCTAACTCATCCACTGTAGTAGTGTGATACATCGGAACTATTTTTTCCATATGGAGAACACCTAAAGCACCTGAGAGCAAATTTTCAAACGAATTAAGACTGTAAGCCTAACTACAACCACTATAAGAATAATTAGAACTACAACGACTACATAATTATAGTCTACATAGAGGGGAAAATTAATGAAGATACGACTCAGTATTTGTGGTTTAGATTTTTGAGAAGAAGTAAATGCAGGTGGAACTCTTCATCGTCAAGTTTTATGGATTGTCACTCAAAGGAATAAAAGAAGGAGAAGATAGAATGTAGAGATTATCGAAAATGTTCAAATTAATATAATCCAAATAAGTATTCATGGAAAATTCCAATATTTTTTTATTACTTTCAACTTTAACACATATTCTAAATTTAGAAGAGAACTTTTATGTGAATATGACTTACCAACTAATCATTTTTAAGTCTATTAACATGCATGCTTATATGAGTATTATCATATTGGATTAAAATTTTGGAGGTTAGTTTATGGGTTAAGGTTGCAAACTTAAACCTAATATGGATAAAAGTAAAATTTCAAATCTATGAATTTGAAGCTGTAAGAAGAGATCCACTACTCAGTGAAATAACAAAAAAATAAATAATCGAAGCAACATAGCAAAACATCAATAAATAATAAGTGAGATTTCAATACTTACAACAATTATTGATTTTTCTTTAATTGTAAGTTTTTTATTCCTTGCAATAGTTTGATTTTTCAATCTTTTAATTAAAGTAAAATTTAAGTATGTGTTGGTAAAGTTAAGGCAAGTGAAGAGGCATATCTATGTATCTATATAAGTAAATATTCATTTATATTTATTATTAACTAGTATCATGCGCCGCATGTATATTTCATGTGCATTACACGTGTATCTTTTGTCAATTAATTATTTTATTTTTATTATCACATATATCATGACAGTATCTTAACTAAGGCATTAAGTGGAAGATCATCCAATAGACTTGGAATATACATGAACTACATGCCAATGACTTACATATAATTATTTATTTAATTAATTAATTAATTAAATGAAGTGAATTGACTAATAAGTAGTAATATTACAGAGTGATATATATATATATATATATATATATATATATATATATGTATATATATATATATATATTACCTAAATTATTTCATCACACTACACTTTTAATATGCTTTATATAATTTATATATTTACTTCATGAAACACGTAATTAAAAAAATTAATTAGAAGTTGATAGTAGTACGTAAATATATATGTACCTGACGAGTCTCAAATCAAAGGAACCAATAAAGGAGAACACCTAAAGCACCTGAAAGCAAATTTCCAATCGAATTAAGACTGTAACCCTAATTACAATCACCATAAGCGTAATTAGAACTACAATGATTACATAATTATAGTCTACTGAGAGGGAAAAATTAATAAAGTTACGGCTCAGTATTTGTCATTTAGATTTTTGAGCAGAAGTAAATGCAGGTGGAACTCTTCATTGTTAAGTTCTATGGATTGTCACTGAAAGGAATAAAAGAAGGAGGAGAAGATGGAATGTAGAGATTTTGAAGGAGTTCTAATTAATACAATTCTAAATAAGTATTCATAGAAAATTCCATTTTTTTAATTACTTTCAACTTTAACATATAATCTAAATTTAGAAGAGAACGTTTTATGTGAATATGACTCACCAGCTAATCATTTTAAGTCTATTAACATGCATGCTTATATGAGTATTATCATAATTGGATTAAAATTATGGGGGTTAGTTTATGGGTTAAGGTTGCAAACTTAATCCTAATATGGATATTAGTAAAATTTTAAATCTATGAATTTTAATTTGAAGTTGTAAGAGGAGATCCACTACTCAGTGAAATAACAAAAAAATAAATATTCAACGTAACATAGCAAAACATCAATAAATAACAAGTGAGACCTCAATACTTGCAACAATAATTGATTTTTCTTTAATTGTAAGTTTTTGATTGCTTGCAATAGTTTGTTTTTTCTCTATCTTTTAATTAAACTAAAATTTAGTTTGTGTTGGTAAAGTTTAAATAAGTGGAGAGGCATATCTATGTACCTATATAAGTAAATATTCATTTATATTTAGAGAAAAGATATAAAGTCACCACTGAAATTGTCCCGAATTTTCATAAAGACACCTTAACTTTGTGACTGTCCTATTACCCCACTCAAAAATTTTGAACACATATTATTATACCATTTTCGATCAGCCCCAAATTTTAAGAAGCAAGTGAGTTCACACACCAATCATTACATGACACGTGTTAATTTAATTAAAATATAATTTTTTTTATTTTAAGTTTTTCCTTTATCTTTTTTTTTTTCTTTATTTCTTTGTCTCTCTCTCCCTCTTACTTTTTGAATTTTAATTTTGATATATCTTAAATTTTATTTTATCTTCCACCTCCAACTTTCAAATGATTCATCCCTCCATTTCTTTTTTCTTCACCTCCCACCCCCATGTCAAATTGAATCCCACTTCCATTTATTTTCTTTTCATTTTCTTCTTCTTCTCCCCCAAAATTCTTTATAAAATTCATATCATTATTTAGACATTATAGAATTATTGATAACAAAATTAATTATTTTCAAAGAAAATTTAAAATTTTGAAGGTATCATCAACTACTCATTTTCATATAAATTCAAAATTAGAAATGATAATTTTAAAAGAATGAATTAATTTTCCAAAAATTAAAAGAACTTAATTGAAATTCGATAAATAAAACTATATGATACTTTCTAATCATCTTGAGATCTATTGAGTTTATCAAATTGTTCCAAAATTCAAAGAATTACTTCAATCAGAGGTATTCGATTTCACAAAACATATTTGATATTCTATCTGAAAGCATCCTTGATTCATAAATTCTTCAATTCATAATGCATGGATATCTTCAAAGCTTAGTTCATAAGCATTAGATAGTTTTATAGCCTAGGTTCATGTGTGAATATCATTGAAAACTTTGAAATGTGGTCAAATCACGCATAATAAGATCAATAATAATGAATAAAACTATATACAATTGAACTCATAAAAAAATTGTGAAAATCCTAGAAATTAGATCAGAATCATAAGTAGAAATTAAGATTTCTTTGGAACTCAATGGTGAAGAGAAACCCATTGATGAGTTCCTCACATACCTTGATGTGTAACACCCCATAAAAGATTTTGAACTAAGATTTGAACTGTTAATCGTAGTAAGTGAGATTCCACAAAGAAATTAAAAATTTCTTAAGAATTTAGGTCAGGTCACTAGATTTAGCACCAAGAATTCCTAAAAGAATTAATTTGGAAATAGCAAAATTTAAAATTTTGCAAGCTAAAGTAAGTATGAGTTTTGGGTCAACTTCAAACGACTATAACTTCCATTACAGGATGATTTAGGTGTTCTACAAGATACGATTGGAAATATATTTGAATTATATTTCCAGTGCCGTCGAGTTTGTTAAACTTCGAGTTCGGATGAGTGAGATATGAACTTTTGAAGTTAGGTTGTCCAGTTAAGGAAAGTTAGCCGAAAATAGTGAGGGGTATTTTGGTCTTTCCTTACCCAATCAGGTTTAATTTATTTTTAGTCATATTTTAGGGTTCTAATCCTTTTAGGTTAGTTTTATAATCCTAATAAATACCTAGGATTTTGGTTGAGAGTTGCAGAAAAGAGGAGAAAAGAGGCAAGGATGAAGGCGTTCGTCGACGTTCTTTAGTCTAGTTGCGAATTTTCGCCATCGGCCTAATCCCTAAGAGGTATGTAAGCTTCCATAGTGTTGGGTTAGTTCACCCACACACCAATCATGTGTTTTTTTCAGCGAAATTTCATGCTTAAAGTTTAAAGATTAGAGTTCTTGATGATCTCTTGGAAGGTGTTCTTGAAGTTCATTCTAAATCTTATTGTGTTGGAGTTTTGATGATATATTGAGATCAAATTGAGTAATTTTAGTGTTTTTTTCCAGTAGATTAGAGTGTAATTAAGTTAAGTAATCGAATCCAAGTGATTGGGTGAAGAAACTGTTCGAATTTTTAGGCGATTTAGGGCGAGAAAACGAGCAAAAGTGCTCGACAGAAATTCTGGGTTGGGGCCTGGCGCGGCACGCCTGCCAGAGCACCCCAAACCCATCTCTTTCCGTCAAGGGTTGGGTCTCCGCGCCATCCATATCTCCAGGGTCATCTGCCCAGTCTAGTTTGCCTCCGGTAGCTCCGTTTGAGTTCGTTTAAAGTGCACCTTCACTCCTTTTCTATTCTAACTAATCTAAGCTACTTCTAAACACCTAAAATCAGTCCTATCATGTTCATAACCTTGAATTTATAATTCAAATTCAAGGTATTAAATTCAAGGTATTGTTGAGGGTTAAGTTTTGAAAGTTCTTTCAAACGTTCTAAGAAAGTCCTTTTGAGGAGTCTTCTATAACTTCTAGTAACTTGTTTCAAGACTCAAACAAGTGAGTATAAGATTGAAGAGTAGGTATTTAAGTTATCATGAATCACCTATATCCTTCTTATCATGAATCATAACTCTTGAATTCATAATTCACATTCAAGAGAGAGTTAAAGAGTAGAGTTCAAGAAAGGCTTTAAGTTAAATCGTGAATCTTTGAGATCAACTATTAAGATTGAGCTAAGATTTGAGGAAGTAAGTAAGAGAATGAAAAGAGTGGTATACACGAGTTCCATCTAGTTACTTAGACCTTCGAGTCAAGTCGTTCATGCCCATAACTTTCGCATGAGTTTCATAAATTGAGTATCATTGAGAGGAGTAGTATCTCCAAGTTCTAAGCCGTGAGTATTGAGTTCCTTAATCCTATCTTGAGTTAAGAAGTATCTTTTTATTTCTCGAGTTGAGTAGTTCATGCTCATAATTCCGCATGAACCCTCCTAGTTGAAAGCCATGAAATCATCCACATGAGATCATGAACCTTGAATCCATACTTCAATTCAAGGAAAGTTAAGAGTCAAGTCCAAGCAAAATTTATAAAGTTTTCTAAAGTCTTTCACAAACGTTTTTACTTTTTCTTAAAGACTTAAAGTTCAAGTCAAGTAAAGAGTTGAGTTCATATCTCAAAAGATATAAGGGAACTAAGTATTCCTTAAGAGTTAAGGTTTCAAGTCAAGTAAAGAGTTGAGTTCATATCTCAAAAGCTATAAGGAAACTAAGTATTCCCTAAGAGTTAAAGTTTCAAGTCAAGTAAAGAGTTGAGTTCATATCTCAAAAGTTATAAGCGAACTAAGTATTCCATAAGAGTTAAAGTTTCAAGTTAAGTAAAGAGCAAGAGTTGAGTTCATTTCTCAAAAATTATAAGGGGACTAAGTATTCCTTAAAGGTTATAAATGTTTTCACATTTAAAGTTAAGAGGAAACTAAGAGTTCCAAAAGAGTTTTGAACAAAAGGGAAACATTGATTTCGAAAGGAGCTTTTTAAAGCTAAAGGGTTCAGTAAATTGTCTCAATCCAAAGTAGGAAGTTTTATCAAAAGTATGAGCTAAAGCAAGTTTTAGGAGTAGTATTGAGCACCGATGTGGGATGAGAGTTCAGATAACTCAAGTCTCCATGTAGCCAACATGAGAATTGACGGGTCATACTTTTTAGATGATCACGTAAGGAGAGCTAGTGGATCCACTAAGTTGAGTAAGGTCCTATACCGATGGCAAGGTGTAGGATGGTCCTCTAGCAACGTGAGGTAAGACGTTGTATCATTACTTAGGCTCAAAGTGATGGTTGTCTGTTAGAGAAACTCTCACAGTATTAGTTACATGGTTCCTCAAGGGGTTCTGCTTAGTATGAATGAGGGTATGAGACTTCATTCATGCATTGCACAAGTAGACTTTGAGAGGGAGCATGATATATATTTTATGATATTATTATCTTGAGTTAACATCATGTTTTTAAACAGCTTTTCTTTATATTACACTTTTTAAACTACTTTATATTGAAATGAGTTCAGTTACGTATCATGAGTTGAGTACTTTGAGTTGAGTATCCTTAGTCGAGTATCATATCTTTGAGTTCAGTATTTAATCTCTGAGTTGAGTATCTATTCTTGAGTATTCATTGGGTTTCAAGTTTGAGAAGAGGTAAGTATGTTTCCATCTTTTTATTCAAGTATCAAGCTTACATTCCATGTACTGAGCCAATTGGATTGCATCTTCTCATGATGCAGACACAAGTATACAGGATCATCACCAGGAGTTTCGTTGATACATCCGAGAGGTCGAGTTATCTATGGTGAGTCTACTTGCTTCCGGAGGATTTCATTTACCTTTCAGTTTAGTTAGGAGGTCGTGGTCTTGTCCAAACTTCCATCCTTGTCAGTTAGAGGCTTCATATATAGTAAGTGTAGTTGAAGAGTCTGTATTAATCATTTATTTTAGGGAAAAGACTCAAATATGCCATCGAACTTTCATAAAAAGGCTCATTTATGCCATCAGTTAAAAGTTTGGCTCATTTATGTCATTACCGTTAAAGAAAAGGCTCATCCATGCCATTATTTTTTAACGGTGGTTTTGCAAAACCATTTTTGACACGTGGCCAATTATAATTCGACCACATCATTAATTTTTTAATTAAAAAAATCATAATTCTGAAAAAAAAATTGATTTTTTATTATTGTTAAATAAATTGATGAAGTGGACGAATTATAACTGGTCACGTCATTAAATTTTTTAATAAAAAAATCAAAATTCTAAAAATTGAATTATTTATTTTTTTGAATTAAAAAATTGATGACGTGGCGAATTATAATTGGTCACGTGTCAAAAATGGTTTTGCAAAACCACCGTTAAAAAATAATGGCATGGATGAGCTTTTTCTTTAACGGTAATGGCATAAATGAGCCAAACTTTTAACTGATGGCATAAATGAGCCTTTTCTGAAAGTTCGATGGCATATTTGAGCCTTTTCCCTTTATTTTATTAAATGTTTTAAAGACTAAAGTTGCCTATTTAATGGTTAGTTGAATATATTATTTTAAATTCAAAGTTGTTCATTTGAGTTAAAGCCTTGTAAAGTTGAGTTTATTGAATTCTATTTCAGTTTTTAAGCTTTTTATGCTTAAGTATTTCGCTTGTAGTCAGCCAGGATGAGAGTTCACTTGGGGTCTAGCAATGGTCTTCGAGTGTCGGCCACGTCCAGGGTGTAGGCTCGGGATGTGACATGATGAATCCTAGTTGACATCTGAAAAGGAAGCTTGAAACTTGAAGAAACCCTTAAATCACCTTGGGAGGATCTTGAAGAACAAGAGTTTAGGGTTTTGAAAGAATGAAAGCAAAAGGGAGGCTTGAGCCCATGAACTCTTTAAAGTGTTCTAAATAACCCCAAATGATATAGTTTAGAATTTGAAAGAGTAGAAAAAAATCTAATTAATCTTGAGAATTAACTGTCGAATCCACTCTACGGACCCTCTGTGCGATTCGTACAAGGGACCACAGACCGTACTGATCCTTTATGGATCATATTCATAATAACCCATCTTTCTGAAGTCAAATCACAAACCCACTTTCATGAGTTATCATCCAATCTACGACCCGTACACTCCCTCGTAGAATTCCTGAGTTATGAAGGTTTAATCCACGAGTCACAAACACGATTCATATTCCAATCTATGAGCCATCATGTTTGCTCATTCATGGAGATCCTGAAATGCCGATCTTTCAAGGTCTCAACCGCGACTGTCATCCATGAGTCGTAAAACTCTATACGACCCGTACATAGCCTCGTACAGACTCATACCAACAACATTTCCTGCACCTTTTCAACTTCTAATGACTTTTACACTTCCGAGTTGCTACTAGTTAAGTATTCTTTTATTCTTAATCAGAAATTTCAGGTTCGAGTCTCTCTGGCTACAGAGTCGCCTTTGTTAGGGAGCGGTTTACCCCCTTTCCCCTCAACCCCCTGATGTGGTTTTTATGTCTTGAATCCAAATTTGATCGAGTTCTAATATAGGTACCGAACATCAGTGAAAATCCAAAACAAAAAAAGTGAATACACAATACTATCAATAATCATTTTTCTATATACATAAAAAAATTGCTTTCATATTCTATTATACTTCTTGTATTTGAGAGTCTCTTAGACTATATATATCAATGTTCCTGCGTACTTAACTTATAGGGTTGTTGCAAATACACATACATAATACTTTCAACCTTAATGAATAAAATCATTTTTTTATATTAAAAAAATTACTTTGTGATTGCAATATTTTTTTTTGTTTTTCAAAATATTTGTTGCAAATACAAATATTTATTGTTTTTGCTGTGTATATCAAATAATTAAGTTTTTTTTTTTTTTTTTACTAAGGCTCATTCAAAAAAAAAGTAGCTCTAGTGGATCAATTAGTCAAAACTATTTTTTAAAAGCTTTTACTTTTTAGATTCTTTTATGTATTTTATCTAAATTTGTAAACGTTAGTTTATCACAGTATGAAATTCTTAGTCTTTTTTTTTAAAAAAAAATGGTTGAAAATGTTTTTTATAATAGCAAAACTAAAAGATTTTGTAGTAATAAAATAATTTGCTTAAATTTGGCATCTTGCTGGTTTGCCCGAGTGGTTAAGGGGGAAGACTTAAGATCTTCTGCACATAAGTGCGCGTGGGTTCGAACCCCACAGCCAGCATTCTCTTTTATTTTTTTCCTATCTTTCTAACCGCACACGAGTCGGACTTAAACCACGTAAAAATTGTCACTACCTTCCTATCTTTCTAACCGCGCACAGGTCGGACCTAAACCACATAAAACTCATCACTACCTTCCTATCTTTCTTAGCGTACACAATCGGACTTAAACGACATAAAACTCATCACTGTCTTCCTATCTTTCTAAGCGCGCACAGGTCAAACTTGAACCACATAAAACTCATCATCACCTTCTTATCTTTCTAACCGCGAACGTGTCGGATTTAAACCACATAATACTCGTCACTATCTTCGTATCTTTTTAACCCCGCACGGGTCAAACTTAAATCACATAAAACTCATCACTGCCTTCTTATCTTTCTAACGGCGCACGGGTCGGACTTAAACCACATAAAACACATCATCACTGCCTTCGTATCTTTCTAACCGCGCACGGATCGGACTTAAACCACATAAAATTCATCACTACCTTCGTATCTTTCTAACCGCGCACGAGTCGGACCTAAACCACATAAAACTCATCACTACCTTTCTATCTTTCTAAGCGTACACAGTCGGACTTAAACCATATAAAACTCATCACTGTCTTCCTATCTTTCTAAGCCCGCACAGGTCAGACTTAAGCCACATAAAACTCATCACCACCTTCTTATCTTTCTAACCGCGAACGGGTCGGATTTAAACCACATAATACTCGTCACTACCTTCCTATTTTTAACCGTAAACGAGTCAAACTTAAATCACATAAAACTCATCACTGCCTAGTAAATGTGTTAATATTGTACCATAATTTTTTTAATAAAAAGAAAAATTGTACAATCCATCTTTATATTTCATTGTCTAATATTATCAATATTTAAAGTATTGAACAATTTAATCGTATCGATAGAATTATTTTACAATCGTATAGAAATGTGTCATCAGTTTTGCTTAAACTACATTTTCCACATAGTTGAAAGAATTTATTGCTACTTTTAGAAATAGTTATATCTCTTTCATGGGCCAAGAAATGTATTTTCTCTACTATCAATTTATTATTTTTTATTCTAGTTTTTCTAATGGAAATAATAAAAGGGAAAAATATACAAATACACAACTTAAGAATAATTTTAAAAACTACACAAAATTTCTCTTAGACACATCTCTATCTTATTGTTAGGTTTCATTCGTACAATATTTGTTCGGTTCTTTCTTGTTATTTGGTAGAGTTATAAAAAAATATTAAAAAGAATAAAGAGTTGATTTCTCTCAAGGTTAGTGAATCAATCGTAACTATCTAACAAGATTATTATTTTGAAAAACAGAAAGGTCATTCGATTGATAATTTTTATATCAGAAAGTTATTTTCTTTATTTAGTAATAGAAAAGTCACCAATTCATTTTACCTGTAAAGTTACTCAATCAATTTGTGTGATACATGATACATATTTGTGATGTATTTTTTTATTTTTATTTTTACTTTTAAAAAATACAAATCTATCTATTTTAATCAACTATTAAATTGATCCTCTCAATTGGTTTGATCTGCTTAAATTAAATAGGTTGAATATATAGTGCAAGTGACCATTTTATATTTGATATATCTATATATATAGTACAAAGTGACCTTTTCACGTTAAAATAATTGTTAATAATTGAGTGACTATTTGAAAAAACTATTAAAGTTATTCTTAAATGAAGTCCAAGGGATTGAAAAATAAGTTACATTTATTTGAATAGTAAATTGAGCATTAAAAAGAGGACATTTATTAAAAATGTAACGACGATTTATCATAAATAAAGCTATTTTCTAGACTATAAAAGTATGTAAAAAAAAATTAACTTTCAAAATTTACCATTGTAAAAAAGGCAAACAAAAACATTCTAGATATGAAGAAGGCATCTTTGAAATTGGTTTTTACCATGGCACTTTTTATGGTTGCTATAGGTTTGCAAATCTCTCTCTAATTATTTTTTTATACATCATGAGACAAAATTATGATGTTTGATTAAGCCTATAAGCTAATAAAATTTTTGTTTTTAAAATAAAAATTATGGTCTTCGATAGATATATTGTTTGATGAACTAACAAATACTTATAAGTCAAAAGTTACAAATAGATCACCTTCAATTTATAATTTTTCAGCTTATAAAGACTTTCAGTTTGAGTCGTATGCCTATTGAAAACGATCATTCTATCTCACAAAAATAGGAGTAAGGATTTACAATACATTCTACCTTTTTCATCGCCCATTTATGGATTAAATTAAGCATGTCGTTATTGTAGTAAGCACTTTTAGTTTGACCGAAAATTTTTACTATTTTTTAAAACATTTTTTTAAAAAACCTCCAAGTCCTCTTCATTTCTTATTCATGTTCATTATTTTTCTTACAAGAAAACCTTTGAAATTTATAATTTTTTATTAAAGAAGAAGTTAAAGGTGTTTTAGTCATTTTATCAAAAGAACAACTTATCAAGTTACAACTAAGATCTACGATCATATTATGTCAAATGTTCGTATTTCAAATATATTTATTTTGGTAAACACATTAATACATGTTTATTATTAGTTTTAATTAATACTTTTACTTAAACACGTAACTGCTTGAAAATGTTCAATCATCATATTATGGTAATTAGTTATTTACTATCAACTAATCCAAATGATTCTAACAATATATTTTGTTTTTTTGATAGATATTTTGTGTTTTAAAGTCGAAGGATTTGGAGATTGCTATAATGATGGAGATTGTGAACATTTTCGTAATTCGTATCATTGCATACCTGTTTGTAACGAAGGATTAATGTGTGAATGTGGTCTACAAATCAAAGATGAAGATCTTGGTATTACATATACAGATGATAATCTAAATTTATCCCCCTTTTAATTATTCAAATAATGTAATAATTATATTTTGTATTTTAAATCTATGAAATAAATTTATCCCCCTTTCAACAATTATTCAAATCAACTATGTATATGGTAAAAGTTAGTACTTAGAATATAATATTCTCTAACATAAAGACATTAAAGTGAAAGGATAATTTAATCAAAACAAATAAATTATTATACTAGTAATAGATTAAGAAATTAAATGTGTAATGATACAACATACTTCCATACAGAAGAATGATAATATAACAGCAAAATTATATGAGCAGACTACAGCCTTGTTTTGATTAATGTGTCAAAAACTGTTGTAGTGACATTATACCAACATATGACACACAATTTCACTGTTATGGCCTATTTTAGGTTTCTTGCATGAAGTGGATGACAAAGAATAAATAACGATGAAGTCGAACCGAGTAGATGAAGATTACACACAGTAAAGCTCTGCTCCGACTTCATTCAGTTTGTCATTGTCTTTGACATCGCCTGCTTGACAGCCTCGGCGTATGTCCTATGTTGGTAAGTGAGTGTGGATTCAAGCAAGTCCCATAGGGATGTCTTTGGGTTCCAACCTGGTAAATCAGTCAATCCAACAGTTAAATTATTTTTGGCTTTATGCAGTTGTCATTTTGCAATAGAGTAAGGAGACGGATTAATACCGAGCTGTCTGTTGATTATGGTCATGTCTGGAATTCGCTTGTCACTGTCATCATACCCCTCGCCATAAAATTCTTTAGAACTTACATCGACGGTGGGTGTTTCAAGAGGAGTTTCTCCACTCACCTTTGAGTACACCTGTTTTAACGCAAGAGAAGAAGCTGAGAATGCAGAACATATGCCGCGTGAAATGTAGTACTGAAGGCCAGAGAGGTAGGAGGAAAATGAAAAAGTGGCGTCACTCAATACCTGAGTCATCATTTCAGCTAGCTGCTTGACAGTAACTTCGTTATTAGGATTGCCGACGTTAAAGATATGGCCGTTGGCCCGAGCAGGATTTTCCTGAGAGAAAAATCGGATGAATCACTATACAACATAATACATTATAAGAAGAATAGAGGGAATAGGTCAAAACTCACAATCATCAGGAAAACAGCTTCAATAGCATCCTTGATATATATGAAGGTTCTCTGCGAGTGTCCACCGTCCACTAGTTTTAGTGGTTCATGTCTCTTAATAGGTTCTACAAAAGAAACAAAGAGATGATGAAATTAGCACATATACTCTAGTAAACATCAAACGACTTCAAACATAACCAAAAAAAAAAAAATGCATACATTACTAAAGCAAGCCAATACTCTTGGAACACCTTCACTAGGACCATCGATCCCGGGTATAAAATCCATCCTGGGGCCAATCCAATTGAAGGGCCTAATGATGGTGAATTCTAAGCCATTCTCAGCACCCTCAGCTGCAAACAAAATAAAGTGAGAAATATATGATAAGAAATTCAACTTTAGAACATCCAGATGAAGGTACAGTTGTACACACCATAGATCAATCTCTCAATCAATTGCTTTGCACAGGCATAGGACCACCTTTGCTTCTCAATAGGTCCAAAAATGCATGGAGATGCATCTTCCGAAAGAAGAAAATAAGCAGAATCCTAGAAATAATCAGGTAAGGATCAGAACATCTCCACAAAAGTAACGGTATCAGAAAGCATAATATGGTCAATGATACCACACCAACAACTAAACATACAATCCACTATGTGAGATCATGTTAAATACTCTTTCCACATTGCTAATTAAGATTCAAGTTAAACAGTAAATCAAGCAACTTCAAAGAACATAGCCTTGAAGTAATTAAACCTGTTCTTCTGGTTCTGGAAAAAGGCGTCAATTCGTACATACACTCGCCAATTACCAACCTATTTTATTTGGTAAAATAATTTTACTAACATGGAAAATTCCCATTGCCAATTACTAACTTCTATGGTACATGGGTTTGACTGGGAAGATGATTCTAGGACTTATAAGCACACAAATCTCGAACTTTAATATTCTCTTGAGTTCTAAATACCTCACGATTCCCAAACCTCTTCATTGAGCACTAGCTATTCATAAACTATTATAGAGAAAGACAACTAGCTTTCTTAACATAGAGATGCACAAAAATGCAATATAAGCCCCAATAATATATCCATAAGAATTCATTAATGCCTCCTAAACCTACATATAATAATGTCATGCAGTCCCAGTAGACATGAAAAATACACTGAATAGGCCTTTTGTTTCATGTTTAATTGACATCCGGTACCGAGTCTCGTTACCACATAATAGGGTGCTTTGTGGGATAACATTGGCTACTAAGATGGGGTGAGTTTGAACATATTTTATTAAACTCACACATAAGATTGAGAGGAACCGAAATTGGATGGACAAGTTGAGAATATATTTGGATTTCCATATGTTGTCACAACTCACAATCAATAAGACCTATCAGTCGAACACACCAGAAAAGCATTAAAGAAATACGTAAAGAGAAAATTGAGAAAAATAATAGTCTCAATTATCCTTTTGATCAAGAAACTTCCATTACAAGTCTTTTCTAATATAATATAATATCAAGAATGTTCCAGTTTAACTAACATGCCAATATCATTGACTAGGTTGGTTTGAGATTGTAGCTATTGCAGGCCTACATGTGGGATTTGAGACTTTGTAGTTTTGGAGAATCTTAATTTGTCCTAAAAGAAAAAAATGTGAAGTATTGGAATATAACAGGCTTAAATGACACACAATAGACATAGAGAGAATCCAGATAATTGATCCAACTGAATTGGGATTAAGGCATATTGATTATATACTAGCATTTTTGCACGAAAATACAGCATTGTTCGAATCAATCATACCATAGTACCACTTCTTTTTTTTTTCTTTTTTTTTTGTGAGAGAATAGGACATATCAACAATTAGAGGACAGTTCAGGAACCTCCATTATATGAAACATGACACAGAGAAAATAACAGATCAATAATTTGCACAAGTTTGGCATTTAACAAGAGTGATAACATGAAGAAAGTGAACTCTTACCTGCCGCAATGGGCTGTCTTCGGGCAAAAAGGCACCTATGGTTTTCCCATACACTTCACAAGTGGAAAAGTGAATGAGACGCTTTCCATTTTCTGAGCAGTACTTAACCTGAACAATCAATTAACATCAACTTCACACCTCAACTACCAACAGAAAGGTGAAATCTTTCTGTAAGTGACATCCCACAAGCACAGAAATTGTGCTTTATGAGGTACAAATAGAATTCTCTCTTTATAAGAACTATGAAAAGTTAGAAATCCAACATGCATACCACTGGTAGAGCATCAATAAAGTTGCTGTAGATTGTGTCAAGCGGACGTGTATTATAATCAGCTGGAGTGCAGATCGCAGCAAGATTTACCGTCTAAATCAAAAGAAAAAAGAAAATTTAGCATTACTCAGGACTTCCTTCGTACTGCATTTTTGAGAAAACGCATCCAAAAGCATGCAGAAGTTCAAACTAGTCCATAATTACAACAAAGCTTAACTTAATTTCGGAAATTCTCTCCAGAATCCTGAACATCAAACAAGTTCAGATCATAATAGATCTCAGATTCACTTTGCTAGTTCCAACATTCAGAAATTAAAGTTAATTTTTACCAGATCATCAAGCTAATCTTGTAACAAACCTAATAAATGAAAACATAAATGGTAGAGTGTGACCTCTGAAAAATTCTGAGCTAATCAATGAGGAAGTAAAACAGTTTTTTGTAGATGACAGAATAGCTTTGCTATCAGATCCATTAAGATTCACCTCTTTATGCTTTGAATTCACAAAATTTTCTATAAAATAACTACAAAAGGAAATGCATCAACTAAAAATATCAACCAAAACAACACTAATACTTCAAAATTCAGAAATTTCAGTAGCTCAGTTAGTTCGCTACACGAATTTTCACAGTGAGAGTTCAAAATTCCGATAAACTAGCGAATAAATTAAAGTCACATTCAGTCCTCTGTGCTCCGATTTACATATAAGAAGAAGAAAAATTACCAGATCTGCCATTTGATGAGTCCTTCAAGGCGAGAATCATTCTTAATGTTAATTTTGTGGAACTGTATCCGTCCATTCCAAGGTAGAGAAGTCGGTTCAAGTAGATGCTTGATTTTATCACTGTAAACATCGACGGCGAGCACCGTGTGCTGTGTTTCCGACATGAGCTTCTCACATAAGTGAGAGCCAATGAATCCACCGGCGCCGATCATGCAAATCGTCATCGGATTGATCGGATTGCCGTCTAGATCTACCTTCCCTGCCATTTTTCCACAGAAAAATTCACTCTGTATAGTTGATTTTAGAAGTAGGAAAAATTAGGAGGAGAGTCGCTTGTGATTTGACTGTGTTTTATACTTGCAATAATAATAATAAATAATAATAATAATAATAATAATAATAATAATAATCAGTGTTATATTATATAGTATGTTTTCGTAATGTTTACATTATTATTATTTTCATGTTGACAAGTGACAAGTGCGAGGGAATATAGGTGTTAACGGCTGGATATTTCTAATTTATGTTATTAAATATTTTTTGATTTTTGATTAATGAATTGAAGAAGTAACAAAAAATCATAAATCTGAATAAAATTTGAATTAATTATTTTTTATTTTTTTTATTAAAAAATTTGATGACGTGACCGAATTATAATTGGTCACCTCATCATTTTTTTAAATAAAAGAATCAAAATTCTGAATAAAAAAATGAATTAACTTTTTTTTTTAATTTTTTTGTATAAAAAATTGATGACGTGATCGAATTATAATTGGCGACGTGTCAAAAATGATTTTGCAAAACCACTGTTAAAAATAATGACATGAATGAGCCTTTTTCTTGAACGATAATGACATAAATGAGCCAAACTTTTAACTGATGACATAACTGGGTCTTTTCTGAAAGTTTAATAGCATATTTGAGCCTTTTTCCCTAAAGTTTATCCCGTCCATCCCACTCTCTGGAGGTCACTTATCCCGCTAAGGCGTCGCCGCCCTAGCGGCATCTGGTCCGCTCTAGCGGACTGAGGCTCAGTTTTCCCCAATGTTTTTCCTTTTTTAATTAACGACTGTTCGGATTGTTACTCTAATAAATTTGTGATGATTAATTCGAGCTTTTCGAAGAAAGATGATCACTTGGTTACCTTGTTAGTTACATTGTTTGTGGCTTGAGTGGTGTTCCATACTAGCATATGTTTATTACATACATTCTTACACACTTAGATTATTATTTGCTTTTATGTTGAAATTGATAAGTGTGGTTGAATATAAGTGTTAGCGATTCGATTTTTCTCCTCTTGATTGTTGAATATTTTCTCAATCCCAATTAACAAATCAATGGGATTAGGCTGAAGATAGGAGGATCATTGAGAAGATTAGGATGATTAAGCTAGTTATTGAAGGACTTATGGATATTTTAGAGAAAGGAAAAGTTGTAAAGTTTATTTCTATGAGTCGGACTCAATAAAATTCAATAATTTTATTTTTAATTATTAAGGTGGAGAACTAAATGTTAAATGTACCATAACTATTAAAATAAAAAATTTGATTCGATGTTATTTTAGCAAGGAAAGAAAGATCAACATGGGTTGTGGTGCACTGGTGGGAGTGCTTCACCCTTAACCAGAGGTCTCGGGTTCGAGCCCTGGATATGGAGAAAATCATGTTGGAAGCGTCATTCTCAAATGAATTCTGCAGTGCGCAATCTGAATTTAGTCGAAATTCCAATGTGGACTTCGAACACCGATGAAAAACTAAAAACCAAAAAAACTGAATTAAACAATGCACATGGGGTTAAGAGAGAACATGCAAATCATGCATGAATGAATAATCGTGATATTTGTGGACAAAAGAACAACCTTGAGCAAGAAGCACCGACAAAGTCATATGCTTTATTTTTTTGAACTTGTATATTGCTTAAATTTGAATTCGCGTATTACAATACTAATTTCTGAGGATAAAACTTTCAACACAATTTTTTTATTTATTAAACAAATTCAAAAAAAAATTCACCATCTCATCACAATTTATCTTAGTAATTATCGATTCATCACTAATAGGTCCATTCATAGGAAAATATATTAAATATCAAATAAATCCAAAGGAGTAAAAGAGATATTTTTAAGACATTCACTTTGAATATATATTTTTTTTGATATCAAGTTAAATGTTTTTTTTATATATATTAAAAAACTTATTTTTAAAAAAATCAAAAGTGAGATATTCATCAAATTTGAAATTTGGCCCCTTATTTTTTTTTTATATAAAAAAATCAAAAGTGAGAAATCCATCAAATTCGAAATTTTGCCCCATGATGCATCTATTTTGAAGTGATATTTAATTGTGGTAATCACTAAACATTCTAAATAATAAAAGCATGGATAAAGAATATCCCTAGTATTAAAAAAAAATCGCAAGGCAAAAAAAATAAAAAATCGCTGGACACAATTCAATTTTAGAACCATTCTTTAAGAAAGTTATAATTATATTTATACCTTAGAATATAATATGTACGTCACGGTTATTTTTAAAGCTAAATTACATAAATTTCATAGTTTTAATATAAAGTTACAATTTATCCCTAATAAGTTTCTAATAACATTAATTCCTTAGAAATTTTAAAAAAAAACGAATACAATATTGGAAAAATTACATAAATTGATATATTTTAATAAATAATTACTGATTTTAGCAATACTTTTATTTATTACCATTTATAGCAATACTATGTTAAATCTGCAATATGTATTAAAAGTGAATTATGTATGCAATTTATATGAATTATATATGAATTATAATTGTTTTTTTTTAAAAAATATTATGTTTGTTTGATAAAAATTTGACAAATTGTATTATAAGTGAATTAAAATTTGTATTATATGTGAATAAAAAATTATTCTTTGTAATATTGAATTAAACTTGTATTATAAATGAATTAAAAGTGATCAAGTGAAAAAGAAATATTATTGCTATAAATGGTAAATATTTTGTTATTATAGTATATTTATGTAAGTTTCCCTACAATATTGAAATACATTAAATATTGTCTCAGATACATTAATATGTAGTTCGGATATATTAAAAATCAGCTTAGATACATAATATATAGCTTAGATACATTAAATACTGACACAAATACATTAAGAACTAGCTAGGATACATAATATGTAGTTCGAATATATGAAATATTAACTCGAACACTTTACAGATATAATTTTTTTTTAGAAATTTTCAAAAGCAATATGAGATAATGAAAATAAGTGAAATAAAAGATGGTATATAACTAGTGCCTTCGGGCTTGGGCCATAAATTGGAGTTTATATTTGAGTTATTCAGTTCTAAAACTCAACTTTAATTTTGTCTTTCTAACTCATTTTGTTTCATTTTTTGGCCCATTCTAATAAAGGATATAATAACAAATTATTAATTTAAATTAATATTATAAATATAGTTTGATTTAATTGTACCTCATAATAAATTATTGCTATTTCACCTCTCTTCAGGTGAATCTCGCTCGTCACTCTTGTTCTCTCCCTCCCCTCTCTCACTTTTTATGTTGTCTGTCGCTTATATAAAAAATATAATTAAAGAATTTAAATTTATAAAAAGCGACAGACGGTATAACTTTTCTTAATTAATAAATAATTATTTTTAATAGAAAACGACGGACTGCGTCGCTGTCTATATAAAATAATCAATTATTCATTATATATATATTTGACGTAAATGTTTTATCGAAAAATATTTTATTTCGAGTTTGACTTTTTTAGAGTCACCACTTAATTTTCAAAAAAAAATCAAGAAAACTAACATTTTCAAAAGACTTAAACAAATAAAATCATTTGAAAATATTTCAAGGGGTCCGGGATTCCTATTAACGTCTTAGGAAGGTTTTAAAGGCACCTAAGACGTTCCGCTTTCCGCTAACTTACGGTTATCCAACAACTAACTAACTATTTGGCTAAGGCTTACAATTGCGATAAAAGTGTTTTTTTGGAGTTTGTTTGAAAAACGAAAGCCAAAATTGTTTTCGAAAGTGAAAATTTATCTAAGTAAATTATTAGCAAAATTATTGGTTTTAAGTCGATAAAATATTTAAGGCGTTTTGCGGGGATTCAGATTTTCTAGCTTTAAAATTAATGACAAATAAAGCAGATAAATAATTAAAAGCATATAAAGAGATAGGGAGAGAGATTTGGGTCCAAATCCGAGTTTTCTGTCCGCCTTGACCGGAATTTAGACCCACCTGGTTTGGGTTTTTGACCCATTTTTCTTTTGGGTTGCGACCCATTTTGTACCTGTCCTAAACTAAACAAATAATTACACAAAAATAAATAAAGTAAAGTAAAAGACGACAAGGGCTTATGCCCGAAAATAAATACAATACGAAACAAAACAAAAAAAAAAAAAAATGAAATGGTTTTCTAATCCGTCTTCTCCGACTATCTTCAATTCTTGAAACCTCAGATCTGTACATCGGATTGGAAAGGACTTGACTCGACGTGGAAATTTGGGCCTTTGTAGCCCATTAGGAAAATGCACAGATGGGGTACGAAGACCCGGTCATATTTCACATGTAGCAAAAAAAGCAAAAATATGTAAGTAATATTCACGAAAATTCGATTAAAAAGAGCGATGCATTAATATGATAGGATAGCACAAGGAACTACTGTTAACTTAATTTACATGCTTCCAAGATGCCAAACAAAATATTTAAATAAATAAAAAAAACAGGTGAGATGGGATAACATGATCACTTCACAATGCATACCCCACCAGGTTATAAATATTGATAAAA
>CM040618.1:5530853-5669052 GCA_022817965.1 Solanum lycopersicoides
TTTAGTAATGTATGCATTTTTTTTTTTTTGGTTATGTTTGAAGTCGTTTGATGTTTACTAGAGTATATGTGCTAATTTCATCATCTCTTTGTTTCTTTTGTAGAACCTATTAAGAGACATGAACCACTAAAACTAGTGGACGGTGGACACTCGCAGAGAACCTTCATATATATCAAGGATGCTATTGAAGTGTTTTCCTGATGATTGTGAGTTTTGACCTATTCCCTCTATTCTTCTTATAATGTATTATGTTGTATAGTGATTCATCCGATTTTTCTCTCAGGAAAATCCTGCTCGGGCCAACGGCCATATCTTTAACGTCGGCAATCCTAATAACGAAGTTACTGTCAAGCAGCTAGCTGAAATGATGACTCAGGTATTGAGTGACGCCACTTTTTCATTTTCCTCCTACCTCTCTGGCCTTCAGTACTACATTTCACGCGGCATATGTTCTGCATTCTCAGCTTCTTCTCTTGCGTTAAAACAGGTGTACTCAAAGGTGAGTGGAGAAACTCCTCTTGAAACACCCACCGTCGATGTAAGTTCTAAAGAATTTTATGGCGAGGGGTATGATGACAGTGACAAGCGAATTCCAGACATGACCATAATCAACAGACAGCTCGGTATTAATCCGTCTCCTTACTCTATTGCAAAATGACAACTGCATAAAGCCAAAAATAATTTAACTGTTGGATTGACTGATTTACCAGGTTGGAACCCAAAGACATCCCTATGGGACTTGCTTGAATCCACACTCACTTACCAACATAGGACATACGCCGAGGCTGTCAAGCAGGCGATGTCAAAGACAATGACAAACTGAATGAAGTCGGAGCAGAGCTTTACTGTGTGTAATCTTCATCTACTCGGTTCGACTTCATCGTTATTTATTCTTTGTCATCCACTTCATGCAAGAAACCTAAAATAGGCCATAACAGTGAAATTGTGTGTCATATGTTGGTATAATGTCACTACAACAGTTTTTGACACATTAATCAAAACAAGGCTGTAGTCTGCTCATATAATTTTGCTGTTATATTATCATTCTTCTGTATGGAAGTATGTTGTATCATTACACATTTAATTTCTAATCTATTACTAGTATAATAATTTATTTGTTTTGATTAAATTATCCTTTCACTTTAATGTCTTTATGTTAGAGAATATTATATTCTAAGTACTAACTTTTACCATATACATAGTTGATTGAATAATTGTTGAAAGGGGGATAAATTTATTTCATAGATTTAAAATACAAAATATAATTATTACATTATTTGAATAATTAAAAGGGGGATAAATTTAGATTATCATCTGTATATGTAATACCAAGATCTTCATCTTTGATTTGTAGACCACATTCACACATTAATCCTTCGTTACAAACAGGTATGCAATGATACGAATTACGAAAATGTTCACAATCTCCATCATTATAGCAATCTCCAAATCCTTCGACTTTAAAACACAAAATATCTATCAAAAAAACAAAATATATTGTTAGAATCATTTGGATTAGTTGATAGTAAATAACTAATTACCATAATATGATGATTGAACATTTTCAAGTAGTTACGTGTTTAAGTAAAAGTATTAATTAAAACTAATAATAAACATGTATTAATGTGTTTACCAAAATAAATATATTGAAATACGAACATTTGACATAATATGATCGTAGATCTTAGTTGTATATATTGTTCTTTTGATAAAATTACTAAAACACCTTTAACTTCTTCTTTAATAAAAAATTATAAATTTCAAAGGTTTTCTTGTAAGAAAAATAATGAACATGAATAAGAAATGAAGAGGACTTGGAGGTTTTTTTTAAAAAATGTTTTAAAAATAGTAAAAATTTTGGTCAAACTAAAAGTGCTTACTACAATAACGACATGCTTAATTTAATCCCATAAATGGGCGATGGAGACACCTTATTATTTTGTGAGATAGAATGATCGTTTCAATAGGCATACGACTCAAACTGAAAGTCTTTATAAGCTGAAAAATTATAAATTGAAGTGATCTATTTGTAACTTTTGACTTATAAGTATTTGTTAGTTCATCAAACAATATATCTATCGAAGACCATAATTTTTATTTTAAAAACAAAAATTTTATTAGCTTATAGGCTTAATCAAACATCATAATTTTGTCTCATGATGTATAAAAAATAATTAGAGAGAGATTTGCAAACCTATAGCAACCATAAAAAGTGCCATGGTAAAAACCAATTTCAAAGATGCCTTCTTCATATCTAGAATGTTTTTGTTTGCCTTTTTTACAATGGTAAATTTTGAAAGTTAATTTTTTTTACATACTTTTATAGTCTAGAAAAGAGCTTTATTTATGATAAATCGTCGTTACATTTTTAATAAATGTCCTCTTTTTAATGCTCAATTTACTATTCAAATAAATGTAACTTATTTTTCAATCCCTTGGACTTCATTTAAGAATAATTTTAATAGTTTTTTCAAATAGTCACTCAATTATTAACAATTATTTTAACGTGAAAAGGTCACTTTGTACTATATATAGATATATCAAATATAAAAGGTCACTTGCACTATATATTCAACCTATTTAATTTAAGCAGATCAAACCAATTGAGAGGATCAATTTAATAGTTGATTAAAATAGATAGATTTGTATTTTTTAAAAGTAAAAAAAAAAAAAAAATACATCACAAATATGTATCATGTATCACACAAATTGGTTGAGTACTTTACAGGTGAAAATGAATTGGTGACTTTTCTATTACTAAATAAAGAAAATAACTTTCTGATATAAAAATTATCAATCGAATGACCTTTCTGTTTTTAAAATAATAATCTTGTGAGATAGTTACGATTGATTCACTAACCTTGAGAGAAATCAACTTTTATTCTTTTTAATATTTTTTTATAACTCTACCAAATAACAAGAAAAACCGAACAAATATTGTACGAATGAAACCTAACAATAAGATAGAGATGTGTCTAAGAGAAATTTTGTGTAGTTTTTAAAATTATTCTTAAGTTGTGTATTTGTATATTTTTCCCTTTTATTATTTCCATTAGAAAAACTAGAATAAAAAATAATAAATTGATAGTAGAGAAAATACATTTCTTGGCCCATGAAAGAGATATAACTATTTCTAAAAGTAGCAATAAATTCTTTCAACTATGTGGAAAATGTAGTTTAAGCAAAACTGATGACACATTTCTATACGATTGTAAAAATTCTATCGATACGATTAAATTGTTCAATACTTAAATATTGATAATATTAGAGAATGAAATATAAAGATGGATTGTACAATTTTTCTTTTTATTAAAAAAATTATGGTACAATATTAACACATTTACTAGGCAGTGATGAGTTTTATGTGATTTAAGTTCGACTCGTTTACGGTTAAAAATAGGAAGGTAGTGACGAGTATTATGTGGTTTAAATCCGACCCGTTCGCGGTTAGAAAGATAAGAAGGCGGTGATGAGTTTTATGTGGCTTAAGTCTGACCTGTGCGGGCTTAGAAAGATAGGAAGACAATGATGAGTTTTATGTGGTTTAAGTCCGACTGTGTACGCTTAGAAAGATAGGAAGGTAGTGATGAGTTTTATGTGGTTTAGGTCCGACTCGTGCGCGGTTAGAAAGATACGAAGGTAGTGATGAATTTTATGTGGTTTAAGTCCGATCCGTGCGCGGTTAGAAAGATACGAAGGCAGTGATGATGTGTTTTATGTGGTTTAAGTCCGACCCGTGCGCCGTTAGAAAGATAAGAAGGCAGTGATGAGTTTTATGTGGTTTAAGTTTGACCTGTGCGGGTTAAAAAGATACGAAGATAGTGACGAGTATTATGTGGTTTAAATCCGACCGTTCGCGTTAGAAAGATAAGAAGGTGATGATGAGTTTTATGTGGTTTAAGTTGACCTGTGCGCGCTTAGAAAGATAGGAAGACAGTGATGAGTTTTATGTGTTTAAGTCCGATTGTGTACGCTAAGAAAGATAGGAAGGTAGTGATGAGTTTTATGTGGTTTAGGTCCACCTGTGCGCGGTTAGAAAGATAGGAAGGTAGTGACAATTTTTACGTGGTTTAAGTCCGACTCGTGTGCGGTTAGAAAGATAGGGAAAAAATAAAAGAGAATGCTGGCTGTGGGGTTCGAACCCACGCGCACTTATGTGCAGAAGATCTTAAGTCTTCCCCCTTAACCACTCGGGCAAACCAGCAAGATGCCAAATTTAAGCAAATTATTTTATTACTACAAATCTTTTAGTTTTGCTATTATAAAAACATTTTCAACCATTTTTTTTTAAAAAAAAGACTAAGAATTTCATACTGTGATAAACTAACATTTACAAATTTAGATAAAATACATAAAAGAATCTAAAAAGTAAAAGCTTTTAAAAAATAGTTTTGACTAATTGATCCACTAGAGCTACTTTTTTTTTGAATGAGCCTTAGTATAAAAAAAAACTTAATTATTTGATATACACAGCAAAAACAATAAATATTTGTATTTGCAACAAATATTTTGAAAAACAAAAAAAAATATTGCAATCACAAAGTAATTTTTTTAATATAAAAAAATGATTTTATTCATTAAGGTTGAAAGTATTATGTATGTGTATTTGCAACAACCCTATAAGTTAAGTACGCAGGAACATTGATATATATAGTCTAAGAGACTCTCAAATACAAGAAGTATAATAGAATATGAAAGCAATTTTTTTATGTATATAGAAAAATGATTATTGATAGTATTGTGTATTCACTTTTTTTGTTTTGGATTTTCACTGATGTTCGGTCCCTATATTAGAACTCGATCAAATTTGGATTCAAGACATAAAAACCACATCAGGGGGTTGAGGGGAAGGGGGTAAACCGCTCCCTAACAAAGGCGACTCTGTAGCCAGAGAGACTCGAACCTGAAATTCTGATTAAGAATAAAAGAATACTTAACTAGTAGCAACTCGGAAGTGTAAAAGTCATTAGAAGTTGAAAAGGTGCAGGAAATGTTATTGGTATGAGTCTGTACGAGGCTATGTACGGGTCGTATAGAGTTTTACGACTCATGGATGACAGTCGCGGTTGAGACCTTGAAAGATCGGCATTTCAGGATCTCCATGAATGAGCAAACATGATGGCTCATAGATTGGAATATGAATCGTGTTTGTGACTCGTGGATTAAACCTTCATAACTCAGGAATTCTACGAGGGAGTGTACGGGTCGTAGATTGGATGATAACTCATGAAAGTGGGTTTGTGATTTGACTTCAGAAAGATGGGTTATTATGAATATGATCCATAAAGGATCAGTACGGTCTGTGGTCCCTTGTACGAATCGTACACAGGGTCCGTAGAGTGATTCGATAGTTAATTCTCAAGATTAATTAGATTTTTTTCTACTCTTTCAAATTCTAAACTATATCATTTGGGGTTATTTAGAACACTTTAAAGAGTTCATGGGCTCAAGCCTCCCTTTTGCTTTCATTCTTTCAAAACCCTAAACTCTTGTTCTTCAAGATCCTCCCAAGGTGATTTAAGGGTTTCTTCAAGTTTCAAGCTTCCTTTTCAGATGTCAACTAGGATTCATCATGTCACATCCGAGCCTACACCCTGGACGTGGCCGACTCGAAGACTATTGCTAGACCCCAAGTGAACTCTCATCCTGGCTGACTACAAGCGAAATACTTAAGCATAAAAAGCTTAAAAACTGAAATAGAATTCAATAAACTCAACTTTACAAGGCTTTAACTCAAATGAACAACTTTGAATTTAAAATAATATATTCAACTAACCATTAAATAGGCAACTTTAGTCTTTAAAACATTTAATAAAATAAAGGGAAAAGGCTCAAATATGCCATCGAACTTTCAGAAAAGCTCATTTATGCCATCAGTTAAAAGTTTGGCTCATTTATGCCATTACCGTTAAAGAAAAGGCTCATCCTGCCATTATTTTTTAACGGTGGTTTTGCAAAACCATTTTTGACACGTGACCAATTATAATTCGGCCACGTCATCAATTTTTTTTTAAAATAATTCAATTTTTATTCAGAATTTTGATTTTTTTATTAAAAAATTAATGACGTGACCAGTTATAATTCGTCCATTTCATCAATTTATTTAACAATAATAATTTTTTTTTTTCAGAGTTATGATTTTTTTTATTAAAAAATTAATGATGTGGTCGAATTATAATTGGCCACGTGTCAAAAATGGTTTTGCAAAACCACCATTAAAAAATAATGGCATGGATGAGCCTTTTCTTTAACGGTAATGACATAAATGAGCCAAATTTTTAACTGATGGCATAAATGAGCCTTTTTATGAAAGTTCAATGGCATATTTGAGCCTTTTCCCTAAAATAAATGATTAATACAGACTCTTCAACTACACTGACTATCTATGAAGCCTCTAACTGACAAGGATGAAAGTTTGGACAAGACCCACGACCTCCTAACTAAACTGAAAGGTAAATGAAATCCTCCGGAAGCAAGTAGGCTCACCATAGATAACTCGACCTCTCGGATGTATCAACGAAACTCCTGGTGATGATCCTGTATACTTGTGTCTGCATCATGAGAAGATGCAATCCAATTGGCTCAGTACGTGGAATGTAGGGAATTCTAAAGCATAACATAAGCTTGATACTTGAATAAAAAGATGGAAACATACTTACCTCTTCTCAAACTTGAAACCCAATGAATACTCAAGAATAAGATACTCAACTCAGAGATTAAATACTGAACTCAAAGACATGATACTCGACTAAGGATACTCAACTCAAAGTACTCAACTCATGATACGTAACTGAACTCATTTTAATATAAAGTAGTTCAAGTGTAATATAAAGAAAAGTTGTTTAAAAACATGATGTTAACTCAAGATAATAATATCATAAAATATATATCATGCTCCCTCTCAAAGTCTACTTGTGCAATGCATGAATGAAGTCTCATACCCTCATTCATACTAAGCAGAACCCCTTGAGGAACCATGTAACTAATACTGTGAGAGTTTCTCTAACCGACAACCATCACTTTGAGCCTAAGTAATGATACGACGTCTTACCTCACGTTGCAAGAGGACCATCCTACACCTTGCCATCGGTATAGGACCTTACTCAACTTAGTGGATCCAATAGCTCTCCTTACGTGATCATCTAAAAAGTATGACCCGTCAATTCTCATGTTGGCTACATGGTTTACATGGAGACTTGAGTTATCTGAACTCTCATTCCCACATCGGTGCTCAATACTACTCCTAAAACTTGCTTTAGCTCATACTTTTGATAAAACTTCCTACTTTGGATTGAGATAATTTACTGAACCATTTAGCTTTAAAAAGCTCCTTCCGGAATCAATGTTCCCCTTTTGTTCAAAACTCTTTTGGAACTCTTAGTTTTCTCTTAACTTTAAATGTGAAAACATTTATAACCTTTAAGGAATACTTAGTCCCCGTATATCTTTTGAGAAATGAACTCAACTCTTTCTCTTTACTTAACTTGAAACTTTAACTCTTATGGAATACTTAGTTCGCTTATAGCTTTTGAGATATGAACTCAACTCTTGACTTGACTTGAAACTTTAACTCTTAGGGAATACTTAGTTTCCTTATAGCTTTTTAGATATGAACTCAATTCTTTACTTGACTTGAAACTTTAACTCTTAAGGAATACTTAGTTCCCTTATACCTTTTGAGATATGAACTCAACTCTTTACTTGACTTGAACTTTAAGTCTTTAAAAAAAAAGTGAAAACGTTTGTGAAAGACTTTAGAAAACTTTATAAATTTTGCTTGGACTTGACTCTTAACTTTTCTTGAATTGAAGTATGGATTCAAGGTTCATGATATCATGTGGATGATTTCATGGCTTTCAACTAGGAGGGTTCATGCGGAATTATGAGCATGAACTACTCAACTCGAGAAATAAAAAGATACTTCTTAACTCAAGATAGGATTAAGGAACTCAATACTCACGGCTTAGAACTTAAAGATACTACTCCTCTCAATGATACTCAATTTATGAAACTCATGCGAAAGTTATGGGCATGAACGACTTGACTCGAAGGTCTAAGTAACTAGATGGAACCGTGTATACCACTCTTTTCATTCTCTTACTTACTTCCTCAAATCTTAGCTCAATCTTAATAGTTGATCTCAAAGATTCACGATTTAACTTAAAGCCTTTCTTGAACTCTACTCTTTAACTCTCTCTTGAATGTGAATTATGAATTCAAGAGTTATGATTCATGATAAGAAGGATATAGGTGATTCATGATAACTTAAATACCTACTCTTCAATCTTATACTCACTTGTTTGAGTCTTGAAACAAGTTACTAGAAGTTGTAGAAGACTCCTCAAAAAGACTTTCTTAGAACGTTTGAAAGAACTCTCAAAACTTAACCCTCAACAATACCTTGAATTTAATACGTTGAATTTGAATTATAAATTCAAGGTTATGATCATGTTAGGACTGATTTTAGGTGTTTAGAAGTAGCTTAGATTAGTTAGAATAGAAAAGGAGTGAAGGTGCACTTTAAACGAACTCAAACGGAGCTACCGGAGGCAAACTAGACTGGGCAGATGACCATGGAGATATGGCTGGCGCAGAGACCCAACCCTTGACGGAAAGAGATGGGTTTGGGGTGCTCTGGCAGGCGTGCCGCGCCAGGTTCCAACCCAAAATTTCTGTCGAGCACTTTTGCTCGTTTTCTCGCCCTAAATCGCCTAAAAATTCGAACAGTTTCTTCATTCAATCACTTGGATTCGATTACTTAACTTAATTACACTCTAATCTACTGAAAAAAAACACTAAAATTACTCAATTTTTTTGATCTCAATATATCATCAAAACTCCAACACAACAAGATTTAGAATGAACTTCAAGAACACCTTTCAAGAGATCATCAAGAACTCTAATCTTTAAACTTTAAGCATGAAATTTCGCTGAAAAAAACACATGATTGGTGTGTAGGTGAACTAACCCAACACTATGGAAGCTTTCATACCTCTTAGGGATTAGGCCGATGGCAAAAATTCGCAACTAGACTAAAGAACGTCGACGAACGCCTTCATCCTTGCCTCTTTTCTCCTCTTTTTTTTTCCTGCCTCTTTTTGAACTCTCAACTAAAACCCTAGGTGTTTATAAGGATTATAAAACTGAACCCAAAAGGATTAGAACCCTAAAATATGACTAAAAATGAATTAAACCTGATTGGGTAAGGAAAGGACCAAAATACCCCTCACTATTTTCGGCTAACTTTCCTTAACTGGACAACCTAACTTCAAAAGGTCATATCTTACTCATCCGAACTCGAAGTTTAACAAACTCGACGGTAATGGAAATATAATTCGAATGTATTTCCAATCGTATCTTGTAGAACACCTAAATCATCCTGTAATGGGAGTTATGGTCGTTTGAAGTTGACCAAAAACTCATACTTAGTTTAGCTTGCAAAATTTTAAATTTTGCTATTTCCAAATTAATTCTTTTAGGAATTCTTGGTGCTAAATCTAGTGACCTGACCTAAATTCTTAAGAAATTTTTAATTTCTTTGTGGAATCTCACTTACTACGATTAACAGTTCAAATCTTAGTTCAAAATCTTTTATGGGGTGTTACACATCAAGGTATGTGAGGAACTCATCAATGGGTTTCTCTTCACCATTGAGTTCCAAAGAAATCTTAATTTCTACTTATGATTCTGATCTAATTTCTAGGATTTTCACGATTTTTTTTTGAGTTCAATTGGATATAGTTTTATTCATTATTATTGATCTTATTATGCGTGATTTGACCACATTTCAAAGTTTTCAATGATATTCACACATGAACCTAGGCTATAAAACTATCTAATGCTTATGAACTAAGCTTTGAAGATATCCATGCATTATGAATTGAAGAATTTATGAATCAAGGATGCTTTTACATAGAATATCAAATATGTTTTGTGAAATCAAATACCTCTGATTGAAGTAATTCTTTGATGAAAGACGATCAGGATTTAGATGTTTTAGATAAGTGTCTCTTATGAGTATGTTAGGAAATCATGATTTTAAGGAGCTATTCTTATTATTATGAAGTTTATGAACGATTTGGTAATACTAGATTCTTACTATTTCAAATATGGTATGATTATGCATGCTTTTTGTTGGGAGTTTACTTAGTATCGAGTGAACTTTGGGATTAAGGTTCACCCGTTAGTAGATACGAATTTTTTATTAGCAATCCTCTTTCCCATAATTATGTGGCCCCGTGGTACTTCCCTCAGATACACAATAGTTAGTGGATCCATGTAAGCTTATGATTATGGTCCTTACCTTGACAAGTAGGATACTTTCTTTCGGCGTGAGAGCAGTACGTTGAACTCCATATTATAGCTCATGTTTTATTTTAGTTAAGGGTAATTCTTACAAAGATTTATGACTTTCTCAAATACTTATGTTATGATTATGATTTAAAGAAGAATGCATGACCTTGTACAATGTTTTATAAAGTCATATGATCAGATTTTTTATGTTATGTGTACTTGGTCAATACATTATCACATTTTCAGTCTCAATATATTTTTTGTTATACTCATGCATCTTTTCACTACATAGTATATTTCAAGTACCGATCGTATATATCTCTTGTGCCTATATTGTCTTATAATATAGGTTTTGATGTACCTTACTTAGACTGTGGTTAGTACTGATTAATTCTATCAGTTTTGCTCAAGATTGGTGTGTCCTCGTGATTTGACGGCATACCACATATGTTCTTTTATGTCTTTCAAATTTACTTCAGTTTTCAGATTGTTCGAGTGAGCTAGGGCTTGTCCTAGTCACTATAATGTAGTAGAGGTTTGTTGTCACTATAATTTGTCTTGTAAATGCTCGACTTATTAGGATATTTCATCCTCGTATTAATCCTAGTTTCAATTGAACGTCCTTAAATTCTAATAATACAATACTCGAATTAAACACTTTCAAACTCTAGTTAAATTAACATAAATCTTGTTATCTTCTATAGTTATACACAGTAAACTTAAAGTAGGAAATTTATATTTTATGTGATCAACTCAACTATTTAGTACATAATTAAATCACAAATATATTTTTCTTTCTCTAAAATATCTAATAGTTAAAGCAGGTCGATTAAAAAGGACAAACTAGTTAGTCAATTAGGTAGGAGTACTAAGTGTGGCAGCGAAACCGGGACTGTCCGTTATCGATCCCGTTCCATTTTGATCTGTTATCGGTCCTATCCCGGTCCGGCTAATCCCGGTATGGATCGGTAGGGATGGGATCCGGGACAGGTATCAGGACGGAAACTGAAATTTACCGGTTAATCCCGATTCTGGTTCCGATCCGTCCGGTTCGCCGAATTTAATTTTTTTTTTAATTTTTTGAATTATGAACGTTGGAGAGCCATTGGGTAACGGCTAGTGTAATCCCCAACGACTCTTTGCCCCTATTTACTCCACATCACAACCCCCTAACTATTTTTAATACCCCAAACTTTAAAAAACTATATTTTAACCCTTTTTATACCTATAAATACCCCAACTTTCATTCTTTTCACTCACAAATTCACAAAATCATCCTCTATTCTCTCTACTCTCTAGTATCTACTCTCTAATATCTTAAAATTGTTGAAATTTCTATATTGGTCTTCGAAAATTGGATTTGGAGCTTCAAAATTCAACTTTCAACTTTTCACTTTCGGCTTGTCATACACGTTCGGTAAATTCATTCCAACTTACAATTTACTTCTCAATTTTTTTTGCAATAATTATTTGTTTATTTTGTGATTAATTATTTGTTTGCATTACATTTTCGTATTTTATATAATTTACTCACTTTTAATATTTGAATAGGATTCCAGTAAAAAGGTTGTTGAAAAAGTTTTAAAAAGCATAGTTGAGAGCGTTAAAAATATGGCGTACTTTAGATCCACCAATAATTAAAAAAATTGGTAGTATTCTAAATCTACAACTGAAAAATCTATTATAGTAAGAATGAATATGGATGATTATACACATGTTAATGATACCGTTTTTGATATTGATAGTAATTCTGGATTAGATCCTTATCATGAACATTTACAAAGAAGGTTTGGTAATTAGGATTTGCCTCAAGATGATGAATATAATAATGTTGATGATTATACTGATACGCCTAATTTTGATGATGATGAAACTGAGTCACCTACGTCTACTAGTACTCCTAGTCCCTCTCTCAGTCTCGCTCCCTTTCGTTGTCCTGCTCCCGTTTGCCTCGTACATCCTAAGCCTAAGGTGGAACGTGCTAAAAAATCAGTTGTGTGGCAATTTATTACACAAAATGAAGATAAAACACAAGCTATTTGTAATAAATGTAAACATAGATTTATTAAATAAATCTATTGGAAAACAAGGTGGGTCGGAACATTTGAGTAATCATTTAATGTCATGTTGTGAAAATAAATTTTTGCATGCTAAAGCGGTAGCCAAAGCTAAAAAGAATGTTACCCCCCCCCCTTCTTGAAACTGTAGGAGTAAGCGGCTCTAACATGGTCCAAACATAGTTAAATCCTTCTAATGTTTCTGGCTCTAGCTCTAGTTTACCACGGTCATATAATAGACAAAAAGATCTTGAAGAATTAGTTAAAACGATTGTTGTTATGGGTTTGTCATTTAGTTTTGCTGAAAATCCCGGATTTATAAATTATATTCAAATTGTGTATAATCCACATTTTAAAGATTTTGCTAGAAATACAATTAAAAAGGTTGTATTTGATTATCAAGCACAACATTTTAAATATCTTCATTGTTGATTTTATTTTAATAATTGTAAAATAGCTATTACTTCTGATATGGATTGTAGTGTAAACGGTAATATGATTATTTGACTGTTACTGCACATTGGATTGATGAAAATTGGAGTATGCAAAAAAGAATTTTAGGTTATAAATATTGTCAGATGCAAAAAATCGGTTGTTATATAGCTCAAAGAATTTAGATATTTTAGAAAGTTATGGAATTTGTGATAAAATAAGTAGTATCACCTTAGATAATGTTGCAAATAATACAGTTGTTGTTCAAATGTTAAAACCTTCTCTTTGCCCTGTTTATGGTGATGATTATCATATTAGGTGTGCTGCACACATATATAATTTGATTGTTAGAGATGGTATACAAATGTATGATAACGGTTGCACGAAATTTGAAAATGCATGTCATTTTATATTTAAATGTCAATTTAAGTCTAGGCGTAGAGATTTTCAAAATCGTTGTTTTGAATATAATCTTCCACCTAGAAAAATTCTAAAAACAGTGTCTACTAGATGGAATCATTTATATGAAATGCTTGTAGTCTCTTATGAATATAGAAAGCCCTTACAGATGGTTTGAAATGTTCATAATTCAGATATATCATATAAACTCGATGATAGTGATTGACATGACATACATGAACTCATAGATTTCCTAAGAATTTTTTATTTAACTACCAAAAGAATATCTGCACTTTATTATCCATCCTTTTACACCGTTTTATCTGATATTTGTAGATTTCTTCTAAATTTTACGAATTTAAAAATAAACCAAGATTTGAACAAACTATTAACAAAATGATTGAAATTTTTTAAAAATATTTTATTCCTAATCCTCAAATTTATTTAACTGTTTGTTTATTAAACCCTCATTACAAAGATGTAGGTGCATCTAAGGCGGTTGATAAAATATATTTTAACTTGGATATTGATAGTGAAAAAGATGAAATACCTAGTTGTCAAGAAGTTAAAGATAGTATAAAAATTGAAGCTAGAAAACTGTATGACTTATATAATTCTAATATAATGTATCAAGTGATCAAGAACCTGAAAGTTGTAGGAGTAGACTTAATAAAGATAATATTGATGATTATTTAGATTCTTATCTTGAACTTTCTCACAATAATAGAAATAATTTTGATGCATATCTTAATCAAAATACAGAACCTACTGACGATGTTCTAGCATGGTGGAGAAATCGCGGCAAAAGATTTTTAAAACTTCAACCGATGGCTCGAGATGTATAGTTATTCAAGCATCTTCAGTAGTTTCGGAAGACGTTTTTAGTGCAGCAAGGTTTCAAATTGGAGAGCATAGACATTCACTAGCAGCAGATAGCCTGGAGATATCAGTGTTATGTAGAGATTGGATTAATGCCGAGAGAAGAAATTAGGGTCGTGAACCACTACCGGCCAAATTTCAAAGTGACGTTTATGAAATAATGCAAGATTATAGTGACGACGGCATTGAAGCAATGAAGAATTTATCTATTCAATCAATTCCGGATCATGTTACTAGATAAATGTTAAATGATTTAAGAAAATATCTCTATAGTAGCACCGACTATTAAATGTAAATGTTTAATTGTCTATTAGTATGAGTATGATAATTCGAGAACTAATTCAAACAGAACATTTTCTAGAGGTGGATGTGTAGATTAGATCTTTTAATACTCTACTATTATTTTTGTAGATCAAATTGTACTATCAAATTAATATTAATATAAGTCTAGGCTATTTACCTTAATTTTTTTTATTATTGTTTTAAACTTAATTTTTATTATTGCGAAATTTAAACTTTTATAGTTTTTAAATTTTGAAATTTAAACTTTTATAACCTCAAAGTTTGAATTTTAAATTTGCAAATTTTTAAAGTTTGAAATTTAAATTTTCAAACTTTTAAAGTTAAAATTTTAAGCTAGAAATATAAAATTTTAAATTTATATTCAAAGTTTCAAACTAATATTTAAATTATATATTTATAATTTGAAAGTTTGAATTTTACAAACTTTCAAATTTTAAACTTTAAACTTTAAAGTTTTACAAACTTTCGAACTTTGAAGTTTAAAAAGTATAAATAATTAACTTTAAAAGTTTGAAAAATATAATTTTTTAACTTTAAAACAATAAAAGTTTTAACATTTAATTGATTTTAATATTTTTTTTTAAAAAAAATTTATCCTGCCCGGTTCCGGAATCCGATCGAATTCCGTACCGGTTCACTGGTGGACCATGACGGGTACATGTATATTTGATCGAAATTACCGGTATCGATCTGTCTCGATTTTGGTACGGTTTCGTGTGGTGGTTCCCGATTTCGATCCCGCTGCCACCCTTAGGTAGGAGACCTTCAAGTCTTAAAAATTGAATACAAATGATAAATAATATTAATTAGGTTAAAGGATGTTTTCTCAATATCCCAAACTTTTAACTATTACACTTTAGTCCAACAACTATCATAGTTATGAAGATAACTTCTTTAATCGTTCAACGACTTTAATAATTGTCCAAACAACTTTAATAATTATCCAGACAACTTCAAAAGATGTTATTAGTTTAGACTTTTTTAATATTAAAAATAAAAAATAGAAAAAGGTAAAAGGTTACTTGTCCCCTTTTATTTAATTGAAAAACCTTAACAAACTTTTAGCTCATTTTTCCTAAAATATGCCTAACAACTTAAAATGAGTTAGTTACAACTCTCAAACACTTTTTAGAACCAGCAGTTTCTTCATTCGTATAATTTTTTCTTCAAATTATTCTATTTCAGACCAAGAAAAACCTTAAAGAGAGAAATGTGAACTGAAGTGTAATGGCGAAGTTTATAGCATCAATTTTTGGTACAGAGAAAGACCAAATGAATTTTCCATTTTACTTAAAAATTGGTGCTTGTAGACATGGCGATCGTTGTTCGAGTCTTCATACAAAATCCAGTATTAGCCCTACGCTTCTTCATTCTAACCTATATCAAAGTTTTGACGTGCTTACACGTACTGATCCTCTCATAATCAGGGTGGCTCAAACAAATTAGTGGCCTAAAGTCAAATATAAATAGATTTATATATATATATATATATATATATATATATATATATATATATATATATATATAAAACATTGTGGTCTTAAACATGTCAAGTGGATTTTAAATTTAAAAATTGATAAAAAGGAAAAAAACATTTTTTAATGTTTCGAAACGGACTAAAAGAATAACAAAATATAATTTATTTTTTGTTTAAAAGATACTTATACTAATTCTATTATGGGAAAATTACGCGGATAAGCAAACTTATACTATTTAATTACTTATCATAGCTATGATTTGCTATAATTACCACTTGCGACTAATATTATACATTAATTGCATGGGCTGACTTCGAGTTTGTATAATTAGTCATGTTTGTATATGTATAATTCGTCAGGATATACAAATAAATATGTATAATATACAATTTTTTACCCTATATACATATACAAATCACCTCTCTTCCACTCTCTCCCCTCTCTCGCTCGCCTCTCTCCTCCCTCTCTCAATCTCGCTCGCCTCTCTCCTCCCTCTCTCAATCTCGCTTGCCATTTATACAAATGTATATGTATAATATACAGTTATATACAATTATATACATATACAATTCACCTCTCTCCCACTGTCTGCCCTCTCTCGCTCGCCTCTCTCCTCCTTTTCTCGATCTCGCTCGCCTCTCTCCTATCTCTCCCAATCTCGCTCGCCTCTCTCCTCCCTCTCCCAATCTCTCTTGCCATATATACAATTACATATGTATAATATACAATTATCTAACCAATATACATATACAATTCACCTTTCTCCCACTCTTTTCCCCCTCTCTCTCTCCTCTCTCCTCTCTCTCCCAGTCTCGCTCACCTCTCTCCTCCAAATAACATGTAGCTACAAATTGTAATTTTCAAACTATAGCTATGGAGAGTAATTAATTATTTTTAAGTGGCTATATGTGAAAGTTTCCCATCTATTATTACTAAAAAATGGGGTCTCTCAAATATGGTGGCCCGAGATGGATGCCTCATTTTTAAAGGCATACATTTTGAGGTAAACAAATCTTAATCATCAATTTTCAGTTTTTTTTTTTTTTTTTTTTTATTTCGAGCTATTTTGTGGTTATGTGGATATTTAGTGATGTTAATGTTTCCTAAAACTAGTAAACTGTATGCTCATTTGTGAATTTTCCGAGAGGCGGAGCTAGGTGGGAGGTTTGTAGGTTAAGATGAATTCATAATCTTTTTCGTAGATCATATATTTGTATAAGAAAATTAAATAAATATATATATAATAACTTGTGAACCATCAAACAAAACTAATTTAGAATCCCTAAACTGCTAACCTTGGCTCCGCCTCTGATTGAAGAATTGTATACCAAAAAGAAGTAAGCTAAAAGCTTCTTTTGTGTTTTTTTATGGGCAAAAAGATAGTATATGTTTCAAGATTATCATCATGTAAGTGGTATTCTTAATTTGCTTGTAACTGCAGGGAGGCACATCATTGTACAACGAGTACACTTTAGTTCCAGAGAAGTTGTGATCGGCTATAAAAATTCTTAACGATCATGTTTTTCTGTGTAATCATCATTGACATTGGTATCGTTTTTCATCGAGTTTATTTAGTAATCTTGGTCTAACTCACACTTAATTAATTAATGGGAAAAATAACAAATATACCTCTGAACTATCGTAAATGGTATGCAGATACCTTCCGTTACATTTTTGGGATATTGGTGTTTTTGCTGTCCAAAACTAGAGCAAATATATATACCCTTTATAATAACGGACATACACGTATCACAATCCTATTCACTAACCCAACATTTATCAAATATCAGATCGACGGACAAGATTATGCCATGTGTCCTTATATAGTCTTCCGCTAGAATGAAGGACATATATGCTCTAGCTAGTTTTTGGACGGCAAGGACACCAATGTCCCAAAGTATGGCGGAGGATATCTACGTACCATTTACGATAATTCGAGATATATTTATCATTTTTTTCCTTAATTAATTCAAAGGAAAAAAGAACTACTTTATCAAAACTCAACTTTTTATTCATTTTCCATAAATCGATATCCTAGATCCTTTTCTTTTTAGGCATTTTCTACGTTTCTCGTTGAAAACTACCATAATGAAAAAGATTAGTTAATTTCATTAATTAAGAAATGTGACACGTCTAAATCTAATTAAAAGAAGCTTTCATTTGATTAGACAAAAGCACAACATAATTTGATACTTTCCTAGCACATTTTTATTGTCTTTTGTTGATTAGTGGATAATGACGTAGACTCATATACCCCACAAATAATAATAATAATGATAAAAAATACTAATAATAATAATAAAACCTTTACGTCTACTCTTTTCGTTTTAAATAATACGTAATGTTTTTTTCCCTATATATCATCAATTAATATCACACTACTAAATAAACGAAAAAGGATTTTTTTTAAAAATATAGTTAATGAATGATTCTAAAATTATCCTTTTTTTTTTATTGAATTAAATTTGTCTTTCTTTTCATCAATTGGATAAAAAATGTGATTAATTTATTAGAAATGGCTCAAAACGCTATCTTTCAACTAGTGAACCAAACTTTATTTTTATGTTCAAAATTATCTTTCTATTAACAATTTAATTATACAACATTTAAATAAATAGATGACCTTTATATATTAATCCACATAAGATTATGACCCAATCCAAAAGGATTTGACACATCCATGACCTAACCCAACATAAAATCCATTTTAAATTAATGCATTTTGGCAATCGATATAATCTATTTTCACCTTTCTTTTATTCAAGTTTGAATTAATCTAAGGTGCTCTGAATTAAAAAAATTCACGACAAGCATATATGTCAATTAAAAAACAAAGTTTATTCACAACGTCAAGTAACTTGTGAATTGAAATTGATAGACATAATTATGAATAAATATAATAACTCTAAAAAATAGTACACCTAAAAAACATAACAAAAAGACCTTACAATGAAACTTAGTTAATAAAAACATGACGTTTGAAAGAAAAAATGTTACTCCCTCCGTTTCAAAAAGGATTACCTAGTTTAACTAGGAACGGAGTTTAAGAAAAATAAGAAAACTTTTTAATCTTGTGGTTTTAAATTGAAGTTTTGTCAAATGTACAAAAATGTCCTTTAATCTTGTGGTCTTAAACATGCCATGTGGAAAGTTAAAGTTAAAGTGTTGTCAAAAAAGGAAAGGAGTCATTCTTTTTGAAATAAATTAAAAAAGAAATAGGGACATTTTTTTTAAACGGAGGAAGTATTATATTATTGAGGTTAGTCACCAAAAAAGAAGATCAATGAAGTCAACAATGGAAAAAAGGAACCGACTATTTTTTTTAGAAAAAGTGTTCAAAATGTAAAAATTGGGAAAAAGTATTAATATAAAAAGTGTTTATGTTTAGTGTTATATGATGGATGGACATGTATATAATGTATGGAGGAAAATTATAAAGTTATAAATATATTAATAAAATCTTTATCATTTATAACGGTAATAAAATATATTTATAATAACATTTAATACATATTAAAGAAAATAATTTATAGAAACATATAAAACAAGTTTATTGATGGCTTATATATTTAACACATACTTCAATATACATATAATATATGGGATAATTATATATAATAGCAAACTAATAACCTAAAATAAATGGAGTAGCTAGGATTTGATTTAATTGTGCTCCATAGCAAACGTTTGCCAAAATTTGTCAGTCCCCTCTCTCCCAAATATCTCACTCGCCACTCTCCTTCAATCTCTCCCTCGCTTCCTCACTTTTTATACAAACACAAGTGTATAAACATTGTTTCTATTTGTATAAAGCAGAGAAAATTGTATAAATACATATATTTTTGTTCCCCTCTCTCCCCTCTTCCAGATCTCGCTCGCCACTCTCCCAAATCTCGCTCGTCACCTTCGCCTTTCTCACTTATACAAACAGAAGTGAAATGTATAAACGCGTTTCTGTTTGTATAAAGCGTGAGAAAATTGTATATACACATGCAAGTACATATATTTTCGTCCTATACACTTATAATTATACAATAAAAATACTCCCCTGCCCAGTTTCTTTTGCCTTTCTCTCTTTCTCGTTTTATACAAATTTCAAATTGTATCTAATTTCTCTCTTTCTCGTTTTATACAATTCGATTCAATTGTATATTCCCTGCCAAGTCTCTTTTGTCTTTCTCTCTTTCTCATTTTATACAAATTCAAATTGTATATAATTATTTTATACACTTATAATCATACAATTCGTTTTATACACTTCGGTTTTATACAGTTCTCTGCCCAAGTGGCTTTCTCTTTCTCGTTTTATACACTTTGTTTTATACAATTTGCTTCAACTGTATATGTATAGCGAATTATACAGTTTCTATGTTTGTTATGGAGCGCAATTATGCAAACTTTGCTATAGTATACAAATACAAATTTTTTATTTGTTATATGTGAAAGTTGCCCATAATATATTATGTCAATTTTTACCAAACTATACATTTATATTGCATGTGTAATTCACTTTTAATACGTAGTGTAGATTTAACATAATATATTGCTATGTCATGTTGGATATGATAATAAATAAAAAGTATCACTATACTCAATAATTATTTATTAAAAAATACTTATTTAAGTAATTTTTTTAATATATCACTATACTGGCCTCATAACCCGATCCTTAATAGCTCAGTTAACCAACTCGTTGTTGGCCCAATTTCGAGATGATCTTAGTTCATAAACAATTAATATAATATATCTGATTGATAATCGTATATCTCGTTGTTCTTCTTGTAAATAATATTCGTGATTACAAACTTATAAAAATATACATAAATTTAAATACTAATTAACAATAGTAATAACTTGTTACTCAGTAAATATAATATTTTCACATGGTATAATTAAAGTTTTTATGTCAAACAGTCTTTTTTTCTTTTTACAAAATTTAAAATGACAATCTTTTTTTAATATATACAAAATATAAACTTATGAATTAAATTTTACATTTTAAAATTTTTGAACTCCCTAATTATACTATTTGAAGCATTTACAATAGGCAATTATGATTTTAAATTACATATTTAAATATGTTGATTTAAAATCATACATGTCCAAACGTTGACTAAGAATAATAAATATAATGAACTAAAAATGACATGACACCTTTGGAATAAAAGAAATACAATGACCACATACAACCTTATAAATTTGATTTAATTATATAGTTTTTTTTTTTAATAAAAGATTTGAAAATATCATTCGTCTATTTATCGACATATACTTGTGTAATAGTCATACATATTGACAATTATTATGTCCCACCCTAGTAACCTAAAATAGTATTTTGGAGTGTTTGGATTAGATATGTATGAGTAGAAATAGTCCACGCCTATAACTTCAAATATTTGGAGAGAACTATCTTCAATATTTTTTCCTAAAGGTCATAACATAGTTTTGACAATAAGAGACTAAGATAAAGATGTCGAGATGGATGTGTGAGTATATTAGGAGTGACAAGATTAAAAATGAGGTTATTCGTGGAGCGGCATCGATTGTTGACAAAATGATGAGGGAAGCGAGACTGAGATGGTTTGAACATGTGCAAAGGAGGTGCGAAAGGTTGGATGTGGGAGGGAATGTGGAGGGGTAGAGATAGGCCAAAAAAGTAATGAAGAGAGGTGATTACTGATTAGATAAGACATGGTGCAGCTTCATATTACCGATCGAGGACATGACTATAGATAGGAAGAAGTTGAGGTCGCGTATAATGATAGAAGACTATTAAAGATAGAGTGTTGTGAAGGCTTAGGGTTTGTCATAGGACTAGTTGTGCCCTTATAGCTGTGTTATTATTGCTTTTCGATTATCACATTAATTATTTAGATATTGATATTTTTTATACACACCGCTTTTCTTTTTAACCGCTATGTTTTCTTCTCCTTTTACTTGAGTTTGATACACTAAGTCATTGGTCTCTCGAAAACAACATATCTATCTATGTGAGATAGTAATGGAATCTGCATAACTATTACCTCTTCAAATTTGTACTCTTTAACAAAGTATTTTATCTATCAATTAAAATACTCTAATGATGTGTTTAAATAGCGATAAGAGACCCAGTAAATGTACACAATTCCATAAAACATAAACAAAACAAAAAAAGTAAAAATATCAATAGTGTATATACATTACATTTCAAATTTAATACTTAAAAATTATGTTACATCATGTTGAGATCGATCACTTAATTATATACATCATTCTCAACTTTGGACCAACTATAACATGTACTATATTGTATAAAATAATATAATCTCAAACGTTTAGTATCAAGCTATAACAAGATAACACTATTCATCATAACTAACAGCTCCAGACTTTCAAAAGCCTACTCTTTTTTGAATAATGAATATATTAACTTGAGAAACGATTGAGCGAAACTTAGAAATATCATTAAAAATAAGAAATATTACTAAGTTGCAAGACTATAAATTTTAATCTTATCATTTTTTTCACAACAAAAAATCCATGAATTTTAGCCATGGCAAAGGTATCTTGGTAGTTGTATCAGCTTGTTTTCCACAACCCAAAGACGACGCCGTTGAGGCGACATTTTTTGGGCACATAAAAAAATTTCTTGATCCCAATGCATTGAGATTTTCTTCCCTCTCCAAACCTAAACAAATAATTCAAAATAAAAATAATATTAATAAAAAAAAAAATTCTTGTAATTAATTTTTATTTATACACTTATACTTAAAATAAACAAATCAAAAAAAAAAATCGTTTTACTACATCTTAATTTATACTCCCTCTGTTCACTTTTATTTATTATGTTGCTTTTTTCGAAAGTTATTTTGATTAATTTTCAAAGTTAAATTAGATCACATTAATCAAATATTCAAACAAAAAAAATAAATATTCTAAAACTATATGAAAAGTATTATAATTACAATTTTTTGTATATTAATATGATAAAAAAAATACATCCTAAAATATTAGTTAAATTTATAGTTAAAATTTTATAGTTTGACTCTAAAAATAAAAATAATGACAAACAATATCATACAATCATACGGAGGGAGTATGATAAATATCTGATTAGATAGAAAAAGACTTTATTTTCGATAGATTTCGAATAAGTAGCAAATATTAAAGAACAACAATATGAAAATACAATAATTAGGGACAAAGCCGCCTTATATTAAGGGGTTTAGTGAAAAATTATTTTATTTATATGTATAATAGATGTCGAAAGTTCTTTGCTATTTCGTCTCTCCGTTTTTTAAGGTTTTAAATACCATTAATAAAAATTTTAACTCCGCCAAAGACCATAACCAATGTTAAAGAATGAACAAATAGAAATCGAAAAAATATAAAATTAATATTAATACTTTGAAAAAATTATAAATTAATAAAAGAATATTACTATATACTATACTATATCATATAATTAAGCATATAATAATTTTAAATTTGTAAGTCAATATATTTTTTAAAAGAAGTAATTGGCTCTTACTTTCTAAGCTGAACTGCGAGTAATGAAGATCGTAATCGCCGGCGTGAATGGAGGAAAGTACCGGCCGTCTTCCTTCCTTCGAGTACTGCCGTAAAGCGGCGGCGATGAGATCTGCTACCGTCGATTCCAACGATATTAGTACCTGTACAGGACCAACACTCCTTTGAATCGTTACATTTAACAGCAACTTCGTCAATTTCATCGGATGGATATTCGTCGACGACGATTCACCGGCGGAATTTCTGCCGCCGGCGAGTAAGTCCGGTACCGTCTTCGGCCTTCGAAGCAACTCCGTTTTACTGCTCCCTGAGGTCTGTCCGTGAAACGACTTGGATTTCTCCGATAACTTCATATCCTTTCGATTTTTCTCGTCGTTACCTCGCCGTTGAGTTCTCGGTGATGGCAACATGATTGCTTGCAAATCGATTTTTTAGTTGAATCGGAGATGGAGACAGAGAGCGGCGGCGAGAATCGGAGATGGAGACAGAGAGCGGCGGCGAGAATCGGTTTTCCGGTGACCGGCGGGGATTTTTAGAAGAATGGTAGAATGGTAATTACGAGTGAAGTAGAGGGGTGAAGTGAAAACCTAGCGTTGTAGGAGAAATGAAGAAAATGGCGTCCAGGTATATGCGGTTTTATATTAGTGTAGCCATGACGGAGGGGTATAAAAGGAAATTAAAATAAGTGGCTCTACGATTATTTTTGCAAATAGCACTAATTACTATTAAGAGAGGCGAGCGAGAGATAGCAAAAAGTAGAAAGTTATGAATTATAGTTGTATATATGTTGTATTGATATATATATCTATTAAATAAATGTATATTATATATATATGTGACTGATATACGTAGGAACAGATCTATGTATAGGGTGCTCAAGCATTCACTGACCCAAAAAAATATTAAAAAGTTTATATAACATTTGCTTCAACACCCATAAACAAAGTCTTCCATGGGTGTTGTGGTTCTGAAAGTGGATTCTAGGAGCGCTCGTGCCCTTCATCGAAGGTTCGAGCCCCTGCAGCAACATATATCAAGGATATACATGTATATTTGTCAATATCTAGCGAGTGAGACTAGAAAAAAAAAGAGAGGCAACATATATCGAGGGTATACATGTATATTTGTCAATATCTAGCGAGTGAGACTAGAGAAGAAAGAGAGATGTAAATGAGAGGGCAAAGAGTGAAGAGAAGTGAATTTAGACACAATTAATATCTACTTATTCGTATAACTGAAGAAGGACGAGAGATACGAGTGAAAGAGTGAATTTAGTTCACACACATAAATATAGCTAAAAATATAACGCCCTCCGTTTAAAAAAGAATGACCTCCTTTCCTTTTTAGTATGTTTCAAAAAGAATGAGTTCTTTCTTTTTTTGGTAACATCTTCTCACGTAGCATGTTTAAGGCCACAAGATCAAAGGATAATTTTCTCATTTGATCTAATTTTAATTTAGAACCATAAGATTCAAAAGTCATTTTTATACTCTTAAACTTTGTATCAAGTCAAACTATGTCATTTTTTGTGAAACGGAGGGAGTAATTTATTAATATATTTACTTATCCATATAATTGGAAAAGGACGAGAGATGTGAAAGAGAGAGGACAAAGAGTGAAAAGAAGTGAATTCAGATAAACATAAATATAACTAAAAATATTAATTAACTAATATATTTACTTATCTGCATAATTTTACTTAATCGACCTATAACCGACTATACCAGTCATATATTAAAGAGAAAAGTATGGACTAGTGCAATAAATCTGGGTGATTGCCGGTTGGCATAACTGTCATCTTAACGGCAAATTTTACTTTTATTACTTTTATTTTTCTTGCAGCTTAATAAGTGATCTAGTGGGTAAATGTGTCAATTTTAAATTACTTATTTGTGCTTGGCAGCTGCACTAAATTAATAATACTCTTTTCACCGATATGGATTATGATATCGTGGTCGAATTATTCCATCTTTAATTATAAGTTTATATAGATTTGAGTCTTAAAAATAAGGAAATTAAATGAGTTTTATAGTACGTGATTTATATTTAGTCGATGCTCCATTATACAAGTGTTCAATATCGAATGAAAATAAAAAATAAATAAATACTCCTTCCATACCTTATCATTGGTGTGTTTCGTTGTTAGTGAGTTAGTTTAATTAATTTTTCACGATAAATCCATTTAATTTAATTTAATATTTTAAAATTATATCAAAAATAAGATTCATTGAAGTCTTGATAAATTACAGTGTTTTGAATTTTAAAAAGATACAATTTACTATTTTGATAAATTATTTATACATGTCAAGTAAAAAAAATTAAAATTAATATATTATTCAAATTAAAATTATTAAATTATGTTAAACTCGTAAACGAAACTTTAGTTTTACCCCGAGAGTGACTTATGCGCTTCATAGCGTTTAAAGCCATTGTTTATGTCACTACATTCGTAGCTTAAGAGTTAAAGAAATTAGATAGAAGGAACTTAATTCATATTTGTTTTTCATATTTGAGACTCGATTAAATTTAAATTTATAATAAAAATTTTATGTTGAGAAATAAACGCTTTTAATAAAGGTGATTTCAAATTCAAAAAGAGTCAGATTCAAAATCTTAAATTAAAAATGAAAAAAAATATATCACTTTCTGAACTTCTATCGATAGGTACAAGGAATTTAATAGTTTTTTAAATTATAAGATTTATTATAATTCGGATAAGTTAATGAAGGGATAGAATAAAGACTAATTTCATTGAATGGTTGCAATTCCATGTCTCAATCTATATAGCAATAAATAAAATACTTATTCACATTTAATGTTTATACTCAATTATAATATTTTCTTACGGTAACATAATTAAGTAATTTAATAGAGCAAGAACATATATTAATTAATTATTTTTAAATAAAATAATTTTTCGCAATCATGTTTATGCATCCATATAGATATGGTATGGAGTCTTTTCGTTAAAATTCGATTGAATAGTCAAAAAAATTACTTTCACGTAACAAGTAAAGTTTTGAAATTGATTTATATCTGTCACGCTTTAAAAATTGTCATTGTCTAAAACCTAAATTGAAGTTCGAAAATAGATTCAATTCAATACTATACGTAATTTCAAAATCTAATGAGATTGTCACATAATCAAATTGATACAAAGCAATTCATTAATTCCTTCTCACTTGTTCAAGTTAAATTAATTATGTTTATAATATGATTTTTTTTATGTGGTGCATAAAAGTGAAGTGACAAGAATAATTTAATTAAATTATCCACAAGTTAATATTTTTTTAATAAATATATAAAATAAATCATGAAAAATAAAATGGATCGAATAGATAAAGACGGAATGACTCTGTTTTATCTTTTTTTAAATTAATTTTTTATCTTGGAAAAAAAATTAATTTTTTATTTATATTCTTATTATTTTATTTGAGTACCTAATATTAAAAAATATTACATTATGATTTATGAATATATATAAAAATTAAATAAAAGATTTTAAAAAAAATATTTAAACAAAATGTTTTCATGATTCAATCTTTGAATTGTATATTAGTTCAACTTAAGAATTAATTGAATTAAACGAATCAAAATAAATTTAGTCGGTGAAATAAGTTGGTTTAACATCTTATCAATGTCAAACTTTTGTATTTTATTACGTAACCTGCTTATTTATAAAATTAATTGATATTCATCAGCTACTATTAATTAGCTAATTCAAGTGGTGGGCTTTAAATTCACCAAATTATTAGTCGTTCTGTTTGAGAGATAAAAATAAATAAATTTAGCATAAAAAAATAGTTTTGCGATAAAAATTTATTGTCTTGTTTGGTTGTTATGTTTGAGATAACTTATCCCACTATTTATATTATAGTGATTGGATAAGTTATCTCATATACATGGTGGGATGAATTAACCCAAGACAATTAAGCTGGGGATAATTTGTTCCCATCCAAATGACGGACTACCTAAAAAATTATATGTATGTGATTTTCTTTCTTTTTATTTTGTCAAAAAATCCACACTTATTAAGACGACGATAATTAACAATAACATATCTAGTGAAATTTTATAAGTGAAAGATAAAATGATATATTATACGCAAATCTTACTATTATCTTATCGGGTAGAGAGATTGTTCTCTAAAGATCCTAGATTCAGATGCGTGATTCCAAATAAAAAGAAGGAAACATAGTAAGTCACAAGTAAACAATACAAAATCTACCAGAAGAAAGCAAGAACAATAATAAAATAGTGTAATAATTGAAACACAATAAACAATATATAATATAAAGTGTTAAAAACAATAATACAATGCCCATTTACTAGAAAAAAAAGTTCTAAGTAATAAAAAAAAACTTAAATTACTTTAAGTCAAAAAAAATAAAAAGTAGCTAGAGTGAGTCCTAGGTTTATGGTTTTTAACTTTTTATAGTCATTTTAAGCTTATTTTAAGTTACTTTTACTTTGTCAAACACTATCAAAAGCTAAAAATAATTTAAAAGTAGGTTTGACAAACTTTTAAGCAAATCCAAACGGACTTTAATTAATGATGAATATCAACAACATGAACTATATAACAATACAACTAGTACAATGACAAATATCAATCATCCTAAGCAAGATAACGCTACAGTCTACAATACCTTCTAATCTTCTATTCTAATACGTGTTCTTCACCCAAATTAATAAGTGAAATCATTTTACTTTTTATTGCTAATTGCTAAGAATGTCAGTACAGAAATAATATATAAAACATAAATATGTCTTTTAATTTAGCTTCAGGTTACATTTACGTTCTTTAATTATGAATATACATAAATAGATATTTAAATTTGGGTAAATTGAATAAACAAACACACGTATTCTATGTGACATAATACACCTAAGACACCACGTATTACACAAATTAGTCATGTATAACATTATTTAGAATGCATGTATCTATTTATTTATTTTTATATAAATTTAAATATTTACTTATGTACATTAAAAATTTAAAGACATAAATATAAATAATAATAAGTTTGATTTGTTTTACCAAAAAGGTCTATGGTTCGAATTCATATAGCCCTATAAAAATGAAAAATATTAAAAAAGAATTATATAATTATTAAATTAAATTAAAAATATATTTATATATTATGCCCCATTTTTTTAAGGTTAACAAATGGTTGTGACCCCTTCAATGATAGTAAAAATGTTTAACATATGAGTGGTAGGTAGGTAGGTTGGTAATTTATCGGTGAATTTAAAAGTTTTTTTTTTGGAAAATGCACAAATACATCTTTAATTTATGTCTGAAATTTCAGATATACATTGATATTATACTAAGGTCCTATCACCCCATGAACTTATTTTATAAATAATTTTCTACCTCTTTTCAGCCTACGTGGCACTAACTTAGAAGAAAAAGTCAACCAGCGTTGGGCCCACAAGATAGTGCACGTAGGTCGAAAAAGAGTAGAAAATTATTAATAAAATAAGTTGAGGGAGGTAATAGGACCTTAGTATAATATAAGTGTCACTACAACAAAAATGACCATTAGCGATATTTAATTCTTAATTGCCGCTAAATATATATTTTTAGCGGCAATTGTCACTCTCTATATATGTCCCTAAAGCCTTTATCGACATTGGTTCTAATGACACTTAACTAATGTCGGTAAAGACTTTAGCACTCTTTATTCGTGTCAATATTTAATGCCGCTAAAAGTTATTTTTGTTGTAGTGTGTATTGCTGATATTTCGGGCATAGATCGAGGGTTACTTATGATTTTGCTTTTCTTTTTATTATATTTTGGGAAAATGCACAAATACCCCCCTCAACCTATTCCTGAAATTCCAAAGACACACTTATATTATACTAATGTTCTATTACCACCCTGAACTTATTTTATAAGTAATTTTCTACCCCTTTTTGGCTTACATGATACTAGCTTGAAAAAAAAAATCAACCAGCGTTGAGCCCAAGATAATGTCACGTAAATAAAAAAGGGCTAGAAAATTATTAATAAAATAAGTTTAGGAGGGTAATAGGACCTTAGTATAGTATAAGTGTGTCTCTAAAATTTTGAGCATAAGTTGAGTGGTACTTGTGCATTATCTATTATATTTTTATCTTATGTTACCACAACATTATAAAGAACTTATTAATTACTTATAGGCTCGTTAATAATAATTTATTTTGTTTATTATTATAATAATAATTATATATGTCATACTTCAATCACACAGCATTTCGTCATGACAGAAATATCTTCATCAATCATGTAATAATAATTTGATAAATTAATTAAGCTGCTGATTCCCAATAATATCACAGAAAATATAATAATTTGCAATTGTGACCTGACTTTTCCTTCATACTAAAGTAGATCCACAATTCCACATCCACTAAACAAATCTTTTTTTAAATAAATAAATAAATTTAAGTTTATAGCCTTCAAATTATTTTGTCTTCTTCTTTAGATATTTTTATGCAAGTTACTTAATTTGAAGTATTTTATAATTAGAGGATATACTTATTAGTGGCTGTGTTTTCTCTTCGCCAAAATTATGACTTTAATTTCCACTATATCCATGTGTGAAGTTTAAGTAGTACTATTATTATTTAATAAAAAATAATGCGATTCCTGTCCACTTTAATTATTATAATTTATTTTTTAAAAGTTAAAATAGCACAAATTCAATTAATATTTTACGATATTTTTTTTATAATAATTAAAAATGGACAAAAAAAGTATTGTTGAAGCAGATATGTTGACGGACTATTGCCTGCTTCAAGGGTTATGCCCTAACTTCATATAATATATATATATATGAAATTTGGGTTATAGTCTAGAAAGGTATTACTTTATCCTTAATTGATATGATATAAGCATGGAATATGAATAAATTTTCTTTACAACATTATTTAAGGTCCTAAATGCAAAAACATCCTTTTTAGAAATGGTGAAATTTTACGTAATGCTCTTTCACACATTATAAATGTGCTCATAATTTTTTTCAGAACAACCATCCAAATGTAATAAAATATTAATATTAAAGAACTAACACACATAAAAAAAATGACATAATTTTTTGTAAATTAACCCCTAAATACAAGAATATCTCTTTAAATTTATGATGATTATTATGAAAAGACCTTCCTCTATAATTGGATATATTGTTCATAATTACCTCTTACGCACAAAAGAACATGCATTAGGGAATATACCAAAATTGTCAACTATTTTTTCAAAATTGACGTCGATTCTATCCAAAATGATTCAATATTAATATTGATTTTTTAAAATTAATATTCCCCTTTCACTGGATTCCACAGTTTATCCATTAACTCCACAATTATTTGAATTGAAAATTATATACTATTATATATATATAGTTTCTATTTGGTTGGTTTGGTAAAATTTTACTTATTTATATCATATCAATAAATATATAATAGATTATCAATAAATATTCATTGTTTTTTCTAAAAAATTACAAATAATAAGTGCATAATTCGTGAGACTTCTACTTCCAAGCATACTATTAAAATCACTATTTTTTCATTTAAAAATATTTATTAATTGTTTCTATATATATTTTTGATCGAATCGATGAGAAAACAAAAATAATAGTATTATTCTCACATAAAAATTAGGAAAAGAATTTTATTATTTCAGTGCTTTCACTATTTCACACTGAACTGTTTTTGTTTTCAGTAATGATGTCATTGTTCGCCAATTATGAAAATTTTTCCGACTTTTTGGCATGTGTCTCAATCTCAGTGTGACTGATCGTCCTCGGAGATAGGCAACTATAAAGAATTAAAACAAACGTCATTGATCATCTTTGGCTGCTTATAATTTTGCATTTTGTTGAATAGTTAATTTAGGTATTGACTAGTGTAGGTATATTTATCTTTACAATGCGTCCAAGTAATGTGCTAAGGTTTTGACTCAATACTATGAACCATACATTCAATTATTTGGCCACCAACACCATTGAGACCAAATATTCTAAAATTCGAAAAACTCCAAATATTTTTTCATATTTTTCACTCTAAATTACTCTAAAATAATTAACATTTTTAAAAAAAAAAATTATTTTTGTTCTAATACTATTTTTTAATAATGAGGTCACAAACAACGTATTTAATCCAAATAATGTTAATTTTTTGAAGAATAGTAACTTAAATTATGTGTAATTGTTTGGTGTAGTTTTTTATTCGACTGATATGACGAACGATTATAATCTTTTCTATATTTGTCACGTGTCTAATATAACCAAATAGAATTTGCTTCTAGTATATTTCAACAATATAAACAATTTTAGTTCAAAATAGTCATAAGTTTTCATTAGGAAAAAACTTATTCGCACAGGGTATTTATATCAAGTTAGTGTAATTTCTATTATTACGCGGATTTAATGAAGTAAAATAAATTATAAATCTAAAACACTGATATACATATATTAACTTGATATAAACACTTAATACGGATAAATTTCCAATACTCATATTACGTGCCTAAATTATCCTAGTTTCCATGTGCACCATCAATCTTGTATTGTTTTTGCTAGCACGCCATCTTTTATTTTTCTTTCTTTTGGAGTAAATATATGCATTCTTAATTTTTCATTTCGTAATTTGAAATTCAAGAATATTTTCCAAAAAAGAAAATTAGACAAAAACTATATACGTACTTATTAAGGCACATAGAAAGCACTTTTAAATAAGTACTTAATTTTATTTTTTTAAAAATATTTATAAAAGTGTTTTTCAAACTAAGTAATTTTAGTCTTTTAAGCCTATTTGACCAAACTTTTATAATTAATTTATTATAAAAAAAAATATAAAAAGTAAAAACACTTACAATTGCATCACAATTTTTAACTTCAATATGTTATATAGTCATATCTTTATTTTTGTGGCTATGAGGAAACGCCCACATACATTTAAAGAGCCCCCCACTTACAAATTGCAATGACACGAACCATTTGTATTTTAACTTCTTGCCTTTTTTCATTTTCATTTGTTTTTTCTTGGAGTAAAATTAATATTCATATAAGGGAAAACGACATTTTTAGTCCCTCTTTTAAGACTATATTCTTATTTTAGTCCTCATGTTATCTAATTTAACATTATTAACCTTCAATTATATCAAGTAAGTGATTTTAGTCCTTCAACTTACAGATTCAAAAAAAATTAACAAAGAGTTCACTGCTTAAAGGGATAGTTCGGATATTTCCTTTTCAACTCTCTCTCTTTGAAGAACAAGTTAAGTCTTCCCTATCTCTATCTAGAAGAACAAGCCCGTCGATTTGAGGTACAATTTCAAAACCAACTTGATAGGCATTAACCCTCCCTCTCACACCAACGAACGATAAATTATGCAACAAATGATTTTTTTTAAAAAAGTTTTCTGTTTTCTCAAGCAATTACTGTAAAATATCCGAATTACCCCGTTTAGCAGTGAACTCTCTGTTAATTTTTTTGGGTATGTTAGTTGAAGGATTAAAATCACTCACTTGATATAATTAAAGGTTAATAGTGCTAAGTTAAATAACACAAGGACTAAAATAAGAAATTAGTCTTAACATAGGGACTAAAAATGTCATTTCCCCTTCATATAATAAAGTAAAATTTTACAATATCAATCTAATTAGATTAATTTATAACAAGTTATTGTTTTATTTCTACAAATTACTATAGTATGAAAAATTACCTAATTTACATATAGGTTGATTTAAACTTGTTAGTATTACTTCTCATGTTTCTAATTACTTGTCCATTTTTTAATTGACACACCTATTAAAAAACAATCATTGACATAGTAAATTTACCATTTTATTCCTATTAATTATAAAGTGGGTGAATTAAAAATTTAAGGATTTTAAGAAATTCTATATTTTTTAAAGTAATTAATTGAGGACATTATAGGTTAAAAAAATTGTCCTTTACTGACTTGTCAAGATAAATAGGTAACTAGAGATCACTAAAGAAAAATAGACAACTAACTAGGGATAGAGAGAGTGGAAAAATTGAACAAACATTAAGCTTTTTTTTCTTCTTGGAGTTTTGTGAGGGATGAATTAAGGTTTGATATGATTTTGAGAAAGTGCATATATGTGGACTATTAACAATAATTTAAAGAAAATAATAAAGTAGGCCATTTATATTTTTTGTGGACATTTTTATTTTAGGTCCTCCAAAATAAATGAGTTGCTTGTTATTATGTGACTTATCATAATAAATAGTCCAAATTATTAAATTGGTGTTTTTCTTCTTGACTTGTTTTAGTCTGACCTCCATTAATGGCATGTGTCAAGTGGATCATATTTTTATATGCATTTAAAGAATATTCTTTTTTTTTTCCTAATATAGATGTGAATTTACTGTTCAAATTTATGGTGCAAAGTGAATTTATATGTGGTCTTTTTCAAAAAATTATATATTTTATGTATATATTTATTAAAATTGATCTATATATCCGAATTCTAACAAGATTAAATGGTGCACTTCATTAATTGATGAGCTATTTTATCCGTCATAATAACAAAGATTGTCTCTTACTTAATTATTATTTTAATTTTTGATATTACTAGTTCGGATTTCTAATCTTACTCTCTCCAAATCTGAACTATCAATTTATATATTCAAAGCTCAAAATCGATACCTATTATTTTTGATAGTACTGAAATAAGTAGATTTTTTGTAATTTTGATTAAATAAGTAATAAGTATGGAATTTAAGCAAATTTTATAATCTAACTTTATAAATCTATAAATTTAAAATTAGTTATCACAGGTCACATGCTTAAAAATATATTAATTAATTAACACTAGCTTAAAAGTTTTTCCATGTGATATATTTAAATATTTCATGAATTAGAATTTGAAAATGGAGACATGCAGAGACAAAGCATGTTTTCAAGTCTCAGTCAAAATAATTCTAATTTTGTATATGGAAAATGCAAATAATGATGAAATGGAGGTTAATTATTATTCTCTCCGTCGATTTTTAATTATCAAATTATGCTTTTCGAGAGTCAATTTACTAATTTTTAAAGTTAAATTAGATTACATTAATTTGATATTTTAAATAAAAAATTTAGATATTCAAAAATTATATGAGATATACTATAAATTGCAATTTTTCGCATATCAATATGATGAAAAAGTACATCTTAAAATATTAGTCTAAGTTCTTGTAGTTTGACTCTAAAAATAGAAACCGGAGGGAGTATTATTTGGGTGGGTCCCAACTGGAGAAAATAGACCTTACTCCTTCTGTTTCATTTTAGTTGTCATAGTTTATTTTCTAGAGTTAAATGATATGAACTATGATTAATATTTTAAGATGTAATTTTTTCATTAGATATATGGATATGGGAAAAAATTACAATTTATACTACTTTTCATTAGTTTTTAAATACCAAATTTTCGTTTGAAATAACGAATGAATATAATCTAATTTAATTTTAAAAATTAATCAAATTAACTCTCGAAAATCGCAACATAATAACTAAAAAATAATAGAGAGAATACAAATTCAAATCACTAAAAACAATAGTAAATTATTTGTTTTTTTCAACTATTGCAAGGTGAATAAAGGTTTTCCATGTTTATGCTAGGCCTTTTATGGGCTTTTCGGATACTTTTTTGGAAAAATTATGCAGAAAAGTAAATATTTAGTTTATAATAGGTATTATAATTATATTTTATAAAAATTATAATTTGTGGTTATAGTTTTTTTAATTCTTAATATTCGCTTGATTTATATAATTCGTTGATGTGTATAAATTTAGAATTTGAATACTTTGGTTTCTGATTGTATACCTTTAGAATTTTGTACATGTCTAGCTATTTGTTTACGATTTATTAAAAAAATCATAATAAATTACCTTTTTATTTATTGAAAAGCAAAATATACAAACAAAATTTTGAGAAATTCCTAAATGTATAAATACAGAATTTGTATATACTTACCATATTCGTATATTCGCAAGCGAAATATACAAACCGCAACCTCTATAAGCAAATGAAACTATAACTATGGAGCGTAATTATCAAAACTATAACTATAAAACTTTATTATATCTATTATATTTGATATTTCTAAAATCTTATCTATGTTTTTCTCATTTTTCCCAGCCCACTTTTATCGTATATGTGCATGTTCCTCATTATTTTGGTTTCTTATTGAGAAAATTACGTAGAGTGGCCACTCGGCCTCCTAATGCATTTTTTAAAAAAAATCTTTTTTCTTCTTTTATTTGTTATTTTTCCTTTTTAAAAAAAATTCAACGTACCTCCAATATGAATTGTTTCAAGCGGACTATATCTCAAAAGATTCTAAACATTGAGAGGATTTCATATTTACATTTGGGACTGTCTCGAGGTGAATTTGAGTTGATCGATATTGAATATTCAGTATATACTTCACGTATATCCGGTGTATATTTCATGTATATATAGTTATATTCAACTTTTTGAGTGTATCATAATGTGTAATCTGTGTATAACTCATGTATATGTAAGCTATATTGTATAGTCAGTGTATACTTAATTCTATTACTTTTGACAAGTTATATGGTATAGTCAATGTATATTTCCTAATGATTCTTTGCCCATTTTTATGCAAAGAAAACATGACTATATTTATGTAAATTAATTACTTTATTGTATATTTGAAATTACCTCATTTTTATTTGGTGTTTGGTATTCCTATTGAAGCCCGACTAATTCTGATTTGCGTCATTAGGATCCATTCATTGCAGCGCTTCCTGTAAACAATTTTTTCATATTTAGAGTTCGAAATCGAGACCTTTGATTAAAGAAAAAATAATCATATCTACTGCATCACATTCTTTAATTATTGTGAATGTTCTTCCATTAAGAAGTATTCGAGTATATCAACCCTCATTTTTTCAAGTTTTTCCCCTCTAGTTTTCAAATATCATCCCCCAATTTCCCTAGCCTCTTTTCACACAATATGTATACATAGAATATATGCGGTGATACATCTTTAGGGGTAATACCACCCCATCAATAATAAGTTTTACCAAAAAAAAAAAAATCGCTATAGAATTTAAGTTCTTAAATTCACTAGTCAAGAAACAATCTACCTTACATGAAAACCATCGAACAATACAACTTTTATAAACCTAAAAATTCTTGCTCCTATCAAAATTTAATTGACGATTAAAAATGTAGTGTTTGAAGCGTAAAGATCTTAACTATGATCCGCAACTCGCAACTCCATTTGCACTCAACATACATTCTTTGATTGGTGCGCATCAATTAAAGAATGTATGTTGAGAGCAAATGGAGTTGCTGATCGATCATAACTAAGAATGAATTCGAGTTAGATGTTTTGAAAGCTTGTTTTGTACCCAAAACCTATGTTAATGTGGGAAATCTCATTTTCATTTATGGTGATTTCAGAATTTCAAAAATCAAATGATTTTTCATAAGTTTTTTAAATATTTAATTATTAGTTATTAAATTTCTACTTTACTATATGAATTTGTATTTTATTAATTAGCAATGGAGACAAATGTCTAATTTCATGATTTTTTTAAAGTCAAAAGACTCCCATTTGTTAGACTTCAAATTCTAAATTCGTCATATATAAACTGCGAAAAAGATTCATAATTTTTTGAGAGGATAATAATTTATAATTTTCTAGAGGCAAAAATTGTTTCTTTTCTTCACCAAGTCAAGTAAGAAAACAGAGTTTTTATTTGAGGCAATAAAGGAATAGTCTTAAGCTGAAAATTGTAAATAAATGTTGAGATGGCCGAGTTGGTCTAAGGCGCCAGATTAAGGTTCTGGTCCGAAAGGGCGTGGGTTCAAATCCCACTCTCAACATATTTTTTAATTACTATTTTGAAGAATTTCGTCACACGCTGCTAGTCACATAGCAATCATGACTAATAGTATATGAAGTTCTCAACATATTTTTTAATTATTATTTTGAACCTCTTCACGTAGCAATTTTAATGAAAATTCTAATTCCGTCACACACTGCTAGTTGCATAGCAATCATGACTAATAGTATATGAAGTTCTCATACTGTTACGCGCTACTAGTCACGTAGCAATCTTTAATGAAAATTATAATTCTATCACGCGCTACTAGTCACGTAGCAATCATGAATAATAGTATTTTTATTTTATTTTGAACCTCTTTAATGAAAGTTCTAATTTGCGCTACCAGTCACGTAGCAATCTTTAATGAAGATTCTAATTCCGTCACGCGCTACTAGTCACATAGAAGTCATGAATAGTAGTATATGAAGTTCTAATACTGTCACGCGCTATTATTCATATAGCAACCTTTAATGAAAATTATAATTATATCACGCGCTATTAGTCACGTAGCGATTATGAATAATAGTATATTATGAATAATAGTATATGAAGTGCAATCAAATAGTTACATATTTAATATGACAGAGTAAATTTGTTTGCATATTAAAGAAACAAAATTGATTTGCATATTAAAGAATCTCTATATTATTTTTTTTGGTAATCAAAGAATATATCTACTATCTTAACAAAATGACAATATTTCCACTCAACCATATTTTCAGCCCACGCAAATTCAATTTAACTCAGTAATCTAGATTCATATTTTAAGAAATTATTTAATATGTATAGATAATTAATTCAAAATTTAAAATTCATAAATTTTACCTCTCAGCGATCGATTCTACTTAAATATGCAAATATAATAATGACGAGATAAGTCTAACATACCTTTCATGCATTTTACTTGTTTAAGTTTTATTTGAATTATATGATATTATCGTTATCTTATTTTATCAATGGAGACAAGTCAATGTAACACTATTAACATTAGGTTAGAAAAAATCTTCAAGATTCCTCAACTTTATATTAATTTCCCTAACGTGCAACGTACCTTTCATGTGTTCTAGTTAGTAATTGATAATTTATTTATTTTAATCATGAAACATATGTTGGAAATTAAATGACACATTAAAATCATCATATTCTATATATTACATATTTTTTTAAAAATTATGTTCTTCCAAGTGTATACACTCTACACTATTACTGGTGCCTCAAATTCACGTGTTACAAATTTAAAAATAAAATATCAATTAGTAGCATGTGAGGTGAGGGTAGACATTGAAAATTTTATGAGACTTTGTAAGATGTATTTAATTTTATTTGGGATTCTATATTTGATTTTAAATTCTGAGACATCTCGAATTGTCCGTAAATTCTCAAGAGATTAAATTCAAATCATCATACTTCAAGAAATACGTCTCTAATGTTCTCGAACAATGGATATATCTTATGAGAAAAAATGAAAAAATAAAATTGTATCATATTAATTGATCAATAAAATATTCTTGTTCCTTAATAATGTTTGTTTTGATTACAATTTAGTTTTTTTGTCATTATGTAAATAGTGAGATTTGTGGATACTAATTAATTTTTTTTCTCCTTTATTTATTTATTTTTAAAAGTTTAATATGAAAACGATGTGTCCTAGCAAAGATAAAGTAGAAGGCCAAACCATTATTCCCTATATATTATTTCAGGGTTTAAGGTTGTATATCGATCGATTCATTTTGATTTTAAAGTTTATCAGTTTAAATTATCAATTATCATTTTGCAGACATGTTAAATCGTTATAAAGTTATTAAGATATTGACTTATCAGTTATCGGTCTATCCTGATCATTATGTGTTTGGTTATCAGTTTAATCGATAAAATTTGACAAAAAAATAATAATTGAAAATTACTCAGAAACATAGTGACAACTGACAAATGAAATGAATCATGCAAATGAGTTGACAAATTGCATCTTGTTCAAAAACAAATACTGACACATTCTAATTAATTAACTGAAAGTTCTAGACAACAAGTATGACATTAAACCCTAGTCAAAACATTATGTATCAAATAGTATGAACATAATTAATTAATTAGTATCGATTACACGTCAAGAAAAAATCTCAATCTCAAGTCGTTGTCAAAACCTCTAATCAATACCTCATTATTGATAAATCAATAAATTTTCTCATTCAAATTATCGACTTCCATTCAATTTTGAACCGCTCTAATCTACACAATATTACTGATACGTCAAGATGAGTGTGTAGTTGAGATTTGTGCTAATTTAATAAATAAATTGTTCTCAAAGGTCAAATTAGAACTTTGAGCTATTGATGAAATTATTATTTAAAGAATTACCGACCAACATTAATTCGTGCACCATATAATAATTTAAAGGTTTCACAATATTTAAACATTTCTCAATAAATCACATATAGATATTCAAACTACGAAATCGTTTTAAGTAAGAATCTAATTATATTAAACACTTTTTAATTTGAATTTTGAAAAAATATAGAATCTAATTATATTAAACACTTTTTAATTTGAATTTTGAAAAAAATATTTGTGTGTGTTTTCAAATATGCATTACGTAAATAAGTTAAATATCTAAAATATATTGTCTCCTTTGATTGTATGCATTAGCTTCAACAAACCGTAAATACTCATGTCTATTTCAATTGAGATTGATGTGTTTGAATAAAATGACATATTTTAAATTGTTAATTTAACTATCCAATAATATATGAGAATACATGCAAAAGTCTATTCAAAATTTCAAGGATGCTTAATAAAAATAATTCTTAATTAAAATATATTAATAAAATTTACTGATAAATTTAAAGAGACGTGATATATTAATTCTTCTTCATTTATTATTATTATTATTATTATTATTATTATTGTTATTATTATTCTTTTTTATTTTTTTTTAATATATGAAGCTTTACCTTTTTACCATTCAACAAACTATTATTACTACATCACAATCTCAAACTAAACTAAAAATTGGCTATATAAATCTTCAATACGGAAAGAATGACATATTTTAAGGTCACTATTAACATTACTCGTGTTGTGTGCTTATTTGTCTAAAAACTCATAGTGGTATAGTTATTTATTTAAAAATTCATTAATACATGATAAATCTTTCCATATTTTTGAATTTTTTATAATAAATCAAATTATATTACATAAATTAAAACGGAAAAAGTATCTGCTAGCAAACGGGGATTTGAATTCCTATATATAGCCATGTCTCACCCACCTTAGGTGCCTTTCAAAGAACTATAGATGTAGAAAAGCTTAATTTCATAGTTTTACATTTATGTAGTTATTGACAACTTTGAAAAATTGAAGTCCATATTAATTATAACTACTAATAGTCGATAGTGATAATAAAATGTTTTCATTGAGGAAATTCTTGGATAAAGAACATCGTACGCCATATTATTTGCATTAACTAATATTAATGAAAGTCTAAATTTGAATTATTCATATCAAACTGAAATTAATTATATATGTATTATCACTAGTGAGTTTGAATATAGCTAAGCTATCTTCATTATCGCCGTCCATCATTATCAACTAGCTAGCACACCACTCTTCTTAATTATTTATCATTATCAAAACCACCATCACCTACCATCTAGTTAAGTCGTTATCATTTGCAATTATATTACCCTTAACTATTACTGTATATCATCATTAATTATCGTTATGTATATCATCATTAATTATCGTTATCATAGCAGTCACCTCAATTGCTACCACCAATTACCACAATGGTTAACTACTATTTCCGGCCAACATTACAACTAGTTATTACTTGTAACCATGATCATCACGAACCATCATTTCTAGTGAGCACTCGTAACCACTACCATTAGTTATCATCACCATTGACACAATATATATTATTAAATATTCATTGATGTATTAGATTTATTAGTGTTTTCTTTGAATTTAATTTATAATATTATTGTTTTTTAAAAAATAAAATAAGTTTTATACATTCAGATAATAAGAAAATAAAATCTACATTATTTTGTATTTAGCTTAAACAAATTGAGTTTTATCAGAAAATAACCATTTTACCTTGTCGAATGCATGAATAAGGTCTGCATAAGTACATCTCACCTTCTTCAAACTCTATTACGTGATCACATAGGATATGTTATATGTTGTTAAATTATTTAGTGTTTAGATCTTAAAAATAATATTTAAATATTTAGATATGTACTCAGATTTAGACATTATTTAGCTTAATCTACAACCTAATATTTATGTGTATTCAAATTCAGACATTTTAATATGCTAAAAACAAACTAGGTTTTAGTAATATTAAAATTAATTTATTCTAGGTGTTAATAGTTCATATCTATTCAGATCCATTAAGTGTTTATAAATGAATTAAAAGAAAAAACTCACTAAACAATTATAAGATCTTAAATAATTAATATTCAAACCTAAATATTCAGATATACTTAATTACTAAAATTTAAATAATTAAGATTCAAACCTTGATTATGTATGAACAAATAAGGTCATTAAAGTCTCAAACACAAATAGACATGTGTGATCAATCTTTCCACAAAGTGAACTCAACATCTTCCTCAACATCACCCCAATTAAAGCCTCTTTTCATAGCTGGTGGAGTCAAAAGCATCCCCTCAGCCATGCTATCAATGAATATTGGCATATTAAACATGGCCTCCTCATCTATAAACTCCATTAAAGAATTCACTTGTTCATCTTTTGGTTTACATGAAGGTTCTTCTGAGGGTGAGGACGACACAACTAATTCTTTATTAACTTGGAGAACCGCGATTTGAATGTCTTGAGGGGAAGAAGATTTGGCTTTAGGTAGAGACCAAGCTGATCCGGGGAAGTTAAGAAGAGCATTACTTCCCCGGAGAGCTAGGGCAGCAACATCGTGTGCCCTAGCTGCTAATTCAGGAGTAGTGAAAGTACCTAACCAAATTCTTGTTTTTTTATTTGGTTCGCGTATTTCACACACCCATTTTTCTCCATTTCTCCTCCTAACTCCTCTATATAATGGATGTCTAGTTTCCTTAAACTTTTTCCTCCCTGCCCTCCTCTTGAATTGTACATTATTATTCATCGAACACGATGAATGATCAATGTTTTTTTCTTTAATATCACGATCGGAAGAAGATGAAGAAGAAGAAGTTTGTTCATCTTCAAAATCCATTGAAAGAGAACAAAATGTTATTATTATTTTTTTAGTATATAGTATAGTAGTGATGGTACTATAAAACAAATAATGAAGATAAATATAGTATGGGCTAGGTAGTTGAAAGATAATTAAACACGTGGGGTATGGGATGATTTATTTTTTATTTTATTTTTTCAATCCACACGTTGAGTTATTTAAGAAAAAAAAATTGCAAATAAAAAGGCACGTGGAATATGTGCCAAGAACATGGGAATGGAATATATATATATATGGCCCAATTCCCAATGTAAAAATGAAAATTACGGCTGAGCCCCTTGGGGGGGGGGGGTTTGGGGTTTGGGGGGGAGCAAAAGTGGATGTTGGGTCACTTGGTCCCAACTTTTCCTAAACACATTAATCCCGCGTTTTAGTTTGTTTATTCTATTTTAATTTAATATAAACTTTTAAAATATAAAAAAAAAAAAAATTTAATATTAAATTTAAAATACGTTAAATATATGAAAAGAAACAAGTAATATTATGATTTTATACATATAATATGAAAAAATATAAAAAAAATTAATTTTGTAATATTAAATTTAAAATACGTCAAATATATGAAAAGAAAGAAGTAATATTATGATCTTAGACATATAATATGGAAAACAATTAAATTAGAGATTTGTTAAAAAAGAAAGAAGATATATTTCTTTTTAAAATAGAATAAAATAACATATCCTTTTGTGGCTACTTATTATACCCTCTATTTCAATTTCCCTTTGAAAAAATATCTTTTTTTATTACTTTTTAATTTTAATTTTTTATATTGATATGTTTAAGATGACATTGTGGTATATTTGACATGTAGTTTAACGTATAAATTTTAATTCGTTTTATACTCTCGTTTAATTAAACTATGACAAACAAATGAAAATTAGAAGGACAAAATTTTGGATGCACTTCTTGTCATAGTGTTTTTTTTAAAAAAAAAAAAAAACTAAAACTTAGCATTAAATGAAAAAAATAATGATTATGAAGACAATGAAAGCAAATCCAAAGTAACACAATGTATCAAGTATTAAAATTAGTGTAATTTCGTGAAAAATGTGTGACTATCATTTTAAAAAAATAAATGTAGATTAACTAAACGAAAAAAATGTGGTAATATGCAATTAATATTTGATATTATTATTTCTTATTAATACTTTTATTTCCATCCCCACTATAGAAGAATCAAAATTAGTTAATTTATACGTCCAAAACCGAATATTACTATTTGATATTATCATAAATATCTACATCTATACTATAAAAAAAACTTTGACTTACTTTTATGTTCAATTCATATTTGTCACTTGAGCATTAAAACTTCTTTTTAAAGGAAAAAAAAAGATTCCAACAATAAATTTACATCCATACTCATTTTTTTCCAGTAACTCTTTAATTTCAACTTTTTAACATATTTAATATCGTAATATTAAAAAATATGTTAATATATTTGACATATTTTTAATTTAAGACACAAGTTTAAAAAGTGTTTTTACTAAATTTTCTGTCAAATTAAAATACGACAAAGAAATTAAAATTAAAGGAGTGAAGTATTGGATAGACTTCTTGTCATATTTTTATGTTATTTTTTGAAAAACTCAAATTAGTTTGATTAATATTAAATGAAAAAGGAGAAAACCTTATGAAGATATTCAAAGCAAAAGCAAAGTAATACACTATCAAGTTTTAATTAGTGTAATTTCATGAAAAATGTATGATTATCAATTTTAAGATGGACTAAAAAATGATTATGTTGATTAACTAGAAAAAAATGTGGTAATATGCGATTAATATATAAATTTTGATATTACCATAAATATTAAGTCTATAGTATAATATTTTGACTTACTTTTATGTCCTATTCATATTTTTCCCTACTAGATCATCAACTTTTTATTTATGAAAAAGGATATATTTCAAGAATAAAATTGTTTCTATGGTAATTCAATCTTTTGATCGTCTGAAATTATTTTTGGAGGCTTTCTCTTTGCACACGGAAAATTGATTTGTCTGAATCGCGAGTCTTATATACATTCTTAAAATCGCCACATGTTGATTAATAAAATATTCAAAGAATGATACACTCAAAAATTGTGATTAACTAGTGCAATAGTATATTTAATTTAATTAATGATACATAAATAGTCATTTCAAACTGTTAATACAGTAAATATTGTTTTATAGATGGTAATCTTGTTTAATTGGTCAAAGGGGACATGCTTCAAGTAGTTAAAGAAGATTGCTCACGTAAAATTAAACAAAGTGTAGTTGAATTTTCTAAAATCCGATTTCATCGATTTCAAAATAAGTGTCAGCTAAAAATATATTACAAAATAAATATTACCTTAAAAATTCAAGAGAAAAACTAATATGTTTTTTCAATTATACCGTTATACATACTTGATCTTTTTAATAGAGTTTAATTTTCAAAAGACATTTATTTATCAAATAATAATGCTTTAGTAAACTATGTATTATATTTATTAATATCTTAATAAATGTGATTTTAGCTAAGATAGTATTTATTTTAAAATGAAAAAAAATTATAAAAAAAAATTCACATTGCATGGTATTTTCGTAATGTACGTGAATTATAAAAATGATGAAATTAATGACAGAAGTTATTGTTTATTTTACTTGAACGTTATACTAAATAAAATAATAAATTTAGTATAATATATAAAACAATAAATTAATTCACTTTTTGAATGAGACAATAAATCCCTATCATCACAAATTTAATAGTCAAAATGAATTGACAAACTTAATATATTTTTAAAAGGTCATAATCGTATACAATGATTTATTCATTTCAATTTTGTATTATTTTTTTCTGATTTATACCATGAGTATTAGTTTTAAGCAAATTTCCTTTTTTTTTATTTAAATGTAATGATTATTTATTTTAAGGAAAAATTGTATAAACTATTTGTTTTATTTTAACTACAAAATAAATTGACTGAACTCCATTTTTTCTTGGTGAAATAAATTTATAAAGCCAATCGATTTAAATATTTATTTTACAAATTTCATCCGAAAATTTGATTTATAAAATTTATTAACTTTTTTTTTTTTAATAATATGGACCACAAAGGGTATGTACCACGTGACTGAAAATTTGTGGCCCTCACTTCCATCGAGTTAGCCGAGTGAGGAAATAGGTAGGTCAAATATATACGCTTCCGTCCATTTTTATTTGTTCATTTTAAATTTTGAAAGTAAAATTACAGTTGTTTTTTATATGTTATTTCGTACGGCTTTGAAAAACAATGTTTAGTCTTAAATTTCAAGAAATAATTTCGATAATAAATAATTAATATTGAGGGTAATTAATCAAGAAAATAAATTTATATTTTTTGATATGTTAAGAGTGATAAGTAAAACTGAAAATCTATTTTTGAAATATTGAAAAAGTAAAAATGGATAAGTGAGTAACATATTAGATGATGAAATGTATATTTTAATATAATGCTCATGATAGATAACAATTTTAAAAATTTCTAGAAATGATATACTATAAAGAACAAGTAAAAATAAAATACAATTTAATAGACAAATAAATATGAACAAGGAATCGAAGTACTAAATAAGCAATGCTACTAACATGCGGTTGGGTTGTTGAGCATTTAAATAAGGAAAAATTACCTAAATAATACACAATTTATTTATTAAATTATCTAAATTTCTTATCATTTGAAAAAATTACAAAATTTCTACTCTCCTCTTATGGTCGGCTACATCACTTTACACGATGTATCGATTGGATACATCACTACACGTGATGTAGTGGGACGTAATACATCACTTTACACAATATATCGATCGGATACATCACTATACACCATGTATCATAATGTAATACATAAAGTTATTGATATATCGATTAAATACATCACTATGCGTGATGTACCGAGATGTATATGATGTATCAGGGCGTTGAGTGATATATTCGAAATTGAAATACAATGTATCAGGACGTTTTTGTAATGTATCCAAATTTCACTAAATTTAAGAAATTTTTATAATTTGAAAAGTGATAGAATTAGAATGTAATTAGTTCTTTAGAGTGAGCCAACATGTTCTTTAATAGTTAGTTCATTAAAAAGAACTATTAGTAACTTTTTAGGGGAAATGATGTGAAATGACAAACATCTATATTATATTATCTAATATAATTTTATGTAATGAAACTATAGTTTTGATTAGTTTTAATCTGTAGCTATAGTTTTGTGAAATTTTGTTATTCGATTTTTTAATTGTATAAATTTAAAATTTATATAATTCGGTCTCTAATTGTATAAATCCAGAATTTGTATAGTTCAGTCTCTGGTTGTATAAATCCAGAATTTATCATTCGATTCATAATTCTATAAATCCAGAATTTGTATATGCTTACCCTAACTATTTGTATACGATTTATGAATAAATTCATAATATATTGTTTTGTTTGTATATTGGCAAACGAAATATATAAACTGAATTCTGAAAAAAATTTAAATGTATAATACAAATTTTGAATCTATTTACCCTTTTTGTATATTTCGTTTGGGCAAACGAAATATACAAAGTGCAGTTTCCATCTATATATACTTACCTTGTTTGTATATTTACAAGCAAAATATACAAACGGATAAGTGAAATATACAACTCGTCGCCGGCATTGGAAATGAAACTATCGCTATAAAACGCAATTACCAAAACTATAACTATATAGCCTTATTATATCTATTATCTTTGTATTTCTGTTTTTTTTTAAATATTTGCAAAGGGAAAGATTAAGGTTTTATCAGAATTACCTTTTTTTAGCAGTTAAAAAATGCTTGGAGGACTTTTTTAAAAAACTTTTATAGATAAAAGATCTAATTTTTTTAATACAATAACATTTTCAATATAGTCATAAAAAATTAAGAATTCTTATTGAAGGTAAAGTTATTCTATCAGTAGTATTATTTTTCTTTATTTATATTAATTTTCTTATACGTAAATCAATTGATTAAACAATATTAAAATTATACATCTTTTAGTATAAGTTTTGTTGGTCTTGATTAATCATCGTTTGAGATTTTCTAATTGTTAAGTTCCCATACTTGACGTTATGTTATTTTTAATACCTACAACAAGTGACCTTTGATATGAAATATTTTACCTCGAATTCAAATTAATCGTACTTTTAATCGAATATAAGAAACTAGATTATTATTTTTCTAAGATAAAGTGGTACTTAACTAGGGCAAACGTGTTTTTGCATTTATTAGGCAACAAACAAGAAAAATCAAAGTGAAAGTGATTGAACTTTTAAAGCTAAGTCCATGTTTGTCATATGGACTCTTTGTGCTTGAAAATGATATTGAAAATGATATTGAAAATGAGAACACAAGACTTTAATAAAATAGGTTTTGATGTGTATATATATCTATATATAAATATAGAAGAAAAATAACATTATTTTGTTAAATGTGAAACGGTGTAATGAAAAAGAATAAATATTTGTTACATGTGAAACGGTATGAGTATTTACCTATATATAATTTAAAAACAAATTTTATGGATCAAATACAATATAACTAAGTAAATAAATATTATTTTTTTTAGAATATATTCAAATAAAAAAAATGTTTTTTTAATAGCTTAAGCATGTTTAGCATTGCTAATAAAAACTGTGTATGTTTAGAAGCATTTTTTAAAAATAATTTTTCAGAAAAGTACTTTTGGAAAAATAATAATTTGTGTTTGGATAACTTATTTGAAAATAGTTTCTAAGAAGCATGTTGTGTTTAACTAATCTTTTTTAAATAATGTCTTTGAAGTCAAATTATAACAAAAAAAAGGACAATTATCAATACACTTCTAATATTAAGATTACCTTATAAAAAAATTATTTTAGATATCTAGTATAAGAAATTAGATTTTATTTTTATTAAATTAAAATGTACATATTAAAATTTTCAATTAATATTATTCATAGATAAATAAAATATATATTAAATATTAACATAATAATAATTTAAATATAAATAAAAATATCAAGCAAAACAAGTTTTAAAATTATTTCACAAATTAAATCACCACATACGAAAATTATCTATAAAAATATAATATATAGTATAAGTGANTTCATAGATAAATAAAATATATATTAAATATTAACATAATAATAATTTAAATATAAATAAAAATATCAAGCAAAACAAGTTTTAAAATTATTTCACAAATTAAATCACCACATACGAAAATTATCTATAAAAATATATAGTATAAGTGATATATTGGTAAATATGTATATATGGTAAGGATAGTTTGATCTAATTTTTTTTAAGATGTACATATTTTAATCTTCTATTTTTTTAAGATGTATTCTTTTTGGAAAAACTTCAGAATATAGCAAACATCATCATACATTTAAGATATATAGCTACTGTTTACTTTTATTTTATTTTATGAATACAATTAAATATTAAATAGCAAAAATAATTATATTCAAATAAAAATTATTTTTTCTAATATGTATGTAAATAAGGGTTAAATGATAAAATTATCATCACACGCCCAATCAATTATAGTTAGGCACATTTTACGGTGATGTTTCAATATTTACCGATCTTCATTACTTTTCATTACTCTCTCTCTCAAATATCACAAAAAAAAATTTCCTTTTTTTTTTTCAAGTCCTTGAAATTCACGATTTATTTTAAGAGTGATTTTTATGATTCTTCTTTACTAAGACTCTTGTAATTGCATTTTTTCTTTTCTTTTTATGATGATTATATTTGTATACATCTATATTTTCATAAGGTTTTGTTTGAAAATTTTGTTTTCTTGATTACATTAGCAGAAATTAGTATTGCAAGGAGGGTTATAAAATGTATACATTTATTTGACGAATTTTTGAATGAACGATCTTCTTTCGATTTGTGTATTACTCAAAAGCAAAGTAAATTTTCAGTGGAATACTTATACATTTGAGTACTTGTTTGATTGCCCATTTGTATTGAAATTTTAACACAAGTTGAAAGGTTGATTAACCATAAAAGTACATTTGGATACATAAATACATTAAATTTGTATTTTTTTTTTAAAATACTTGAAGCAACATTGTTTGTCTATTGTATCCAAATTTTGTTTAACAACAAGAGTATTTATATGTATACTATATAGTTGTATTGATAAGGTAAATCATATTTAAATTCTCTTGTTCATATGCTAAATTGTTATACTTTACTTTGTTTGATACATTGATACATTAAGTTTTATAAATACTTGTATCCATTTGAAAACAAAGTATTCATATGCTAACTGTTTGTATTGAAATAGTAATACAAGTTGGAAGGTTGATTAACTATACAAGTACATTTGGATACACAAATACATTAAGTTTGTATTTTTTTTTAAGAAAAACACTTGAAGCAACATTGTTTGTCTATTGTATCCAATTTTTGTTTAACAACAAGGGTATTTTTATGTATACTATATAGTTGTATTGATAAGGTAAACCATATTTAAATTGCATTGTTCATATGCTAAATTGTTATACTTTACTTTGTTTAATATATTGATACATTAATTTTTATAAATATTTGTATCCATTTGAATACAAAGTATTCATATGCTAATCGTATACGTAATATATTAACCGTGGATAGAAAATTAGATTTTCTATGTTAAATTTTCTGATTGAAGCCCCACATATGTAGGTATACATACAGAAATCATAACATAACTCATGATTTGAAGAGAAGCTTACAACAGTGTAGTTTAATAAATTTAAGAGTACATATTTTGGTATATATACTTGTATGCATGAGTGTCCCGTTCAAAATCAAACCTTTAGATGCTTAATGTTATGTGAATTGAATGATAGTTCATCAACAAATACAAGAAAGTGATAAATCAATTTAACTAAACAAAATTAAGTAAATACCTTTATGCTTGACTAAGAACAATGAAGACAATTGAAGAATTGAATATGATGTATCTCAATCTTTTTGTTAAACTGATTAGAATCCAAGTGGATATGCATTGAATAGGTATAAATAAGTTATTAATTTAAAATTGAGAAGTTAAGAATTTTAGGGACGCAATTAAAGGGATACAGTTATAGTAAATACCTTATTCAATGCAATCTAATTATAATTGTATCATTGTATAATTTAAAAAAATAAAAATAATTACACAAATACAGCTAGATACAATATAAACTATAGTCATTTTTTATAAATAACATACTTATAGCTATTGAATTTCAATAACCCTATAAATGTAGTTATTTATGTAAGTTACTCTTTTTTTTTTTTTTGCTTTTTGCCAACAGCAGAAAAATTGTGTGCTTCTAATTAAAATCGTTTTACTAATTAGTCAAACATTTTAATTTTTTTTTAAAAATACTTTTGTCTTAAAAATAAGTGTTTTTGGCCTACCAACCGGCAACAACAATACTGAATAGGCTTTAAACTTTAAGAAAATTACAAACTTTAACATATTATCAGAATATGAAAGCATGTTGAGCGTAAATTAAAAAATAATAATGTATTTTTTCTAATATTTATATTTTTCGATGAAATAACAACTAGTCACATACTTCAACACTTTTTTTTAAGTAATTATAAAATTTTCAATGAGAGAATAGGCATAAATGTCAATATTAGTACTCATTCTAAAAAAATAAATTCATATGAATAATTGATCATGAATTTTTTTTTAAAAAAAAATTCAAATCCAAACGTAAAACAGACATATTTTTGCAATAAAAAATATTATTTCTCTATATATTTTAATTTGTTCGTTATTTGTCCACTTTAATAAGAAATTGTATTAGTTTTGATTAAACCATTTCATTTACTATCTTGAAAAATTAGTAACTTTAATGAAACTATCTTAATATGGATAATGCTTTTATTTTATCACTTTTATAACATGTAAAAAGTTAAAATTAAATTTAAAATCGCATAGATCCGCAACTCTTCCCGCCTCACATTAATTTTTTAAAAATCCACATCAACACTCCCCACATTGCTATCCGCCACAACCTTAAACCCGCCAATCCGCTACAACGTTAAACCCACCGCACATCGCTATCCGCCACAACATTAAATTCATTCTACTCTATATAGCGTTAAATCCACCCCGCCCTACATTTACCCTATCACATTGTCATCCCTAGTCCGAATATTAATAAATAATATATAAATGTTGCTTCATGGACCATATACATTAATATACAATGATTATGTTATTCAATAATCACTGCCCCACGTGATATGCATGACATACTTCATCTACTATCAATAAAAGTGATTTATTGTCGATACAAATATATATGGCTAAAATTAAGTTAATCTTTTAAAATAAATAAAAATTACCATAGATGTAACTTATTATATTAAATTTAATTATCCTCAGATTTGTTGAAGTTGTGTGCTCAACACGACCCTCACATGTGGATTTGAACGGTGAGATTCCATCTCAAGACTTCTGTCTACTCTGATAGCATGTTAAAATATGTAACCATCTCATCTAAGAACCTAAGTTGTTCGAGAAAACACATTTTTTTATTATTTAATTATTCTCAACATAATTACAGACTAGAAAAAGAATTAAAATAAAAAATTAGAAAAAACTATCGACTCCAATTTTAAACTTCACATGTAAAAAAACTGAATTCATTTTTTATTAATAGTACACGTGTTTGGTGTTGTAGGAACAATAATGGGTCTTTGGTAAACAATACCATAATATCATATGTATATGGGAGGTAGGGAATAGGGATGCATACAATCAAGTTGGTTTGAATTTTTCAGATAGTTTTAAAATTTTACTTCGAATTTTTATAGTTTTATAATATATTTTTTTTATAAAGTATTCGTACAAATATTTATTTAGAACCTATTGCATATTATATTATGTTATGTTATATTTAGAGGCGGAGTCATGATAAAGAGTTTGAGGTTTTAAATTTTCTTTAGAACAGCCAATCAATTTTGTTAGGAATTCACAAATTAATATACACATAATTAATTAATTTTCTAATATAAATACAAGATCTATGGAAAAGCAACTGGGCTCGACCAAATTCAAAAAATCTCACTACAACAAAAATGACCATTAGCGGCATTTAATTCTTAATTGTCGCTAAATATGTATTTTTAGCGGCAATTGTCACTCTTTATATATGTCCCTAAAGCCTTTAGCGACATTGATTCTAATGACACTTAACTAATGCCGGTAAAGACTTTAGCACTCTTTATTAGTGTCAATATTTAATGTCGCTAAAAGTTATTTTTACTATAGTGTCTCTACCTAGCTGCGCCTCTGATTGTATTACATTATATATTTTTTGTACGCCTCTGATTGTATTACATTATATATTTTTTGTAATAAATAATATATATAAATCATTCCCCCTCGACAACTAATTACCACATGATAATAAAGAATTTGTACTTTTTAAAACTTTGGTGCAACTTAACATATATACATATAAATAATACATTTAATTAAAAAAAACTCTATTAATTCCTCTTTTTCTTTTTAATGATGATGTTTATAACTATGGACGGTAATGTTGTATTAAATCAGTGGGTTAGTCATTTCTTTCCACTCTCACTATTTTTATATTTCTCTAATACTTTGTCCTAGTTTATATTTAATATCCTTTGTCCATTTTATATGATATATTATTTTCTGAGATTTAAATTACATAAATATTGAGTACTTTTCATCATATTGATGTGAAATTAATTTTGAGATTTCAATTAACTTTTATGTACTATACTTTTATATTTCAAAACTTTTTCAAAATCTTAAATTCGCTACTGCCTTTGTGATCCCAAAACATATCTCAGTATATTTTTTTTGTTCTTTATTCATCGGTGTTCAAGGTTTAATTTGTAATGATTATCTTTTACATGATACCATGTTATTTCAATCCTCACAAAAATTTGTGTCTTAGATATTGAACTTTTTACCAGTCAAAGTGAGAACTTATAAGAAAATTTAAATTAAATACGTGATATGACTAGATTTTTTTATTTCTGAAAAGATAGATGGTGGTAAATTAGAGCGCACGTGTCTTGACCTTTTAAACAGGCACAAATATCTAATTTCATGTGATTATCGTGGGATGGTTGGGATCCTTCCATTCTTAATCATTCAAAATTTCGGGTGTGGGCTCGACCGCTCAAGTATGAAAAGAATTTGTTGAAAACGTCACCCTCCAAAAATAAACCCTATAATACAAGAATCAGAATTAGTCTAATTCTGAATTCTAACATGAATATCTAACACAAATGAAAAATAAAACTCGATATTTATGATTTGATTTCTTTGTCAAATTGAAAATGGTATTTAGAATGAGACACAAGTTTTTAATTAAAAGGGATATAATATATCTATATATCTACTATATATATGAAAAATAACACTATTATGTTAAATGTGGTTAATTATAAAGAATAAATATTTGTCACATGTATGGATTAACCTTTCAAACAAACAATAATTGAAAATAAAGCTCAAATGTATTTATATATTTAATTTACAAGTTTTTTTTATTTTTTATATATATATGTAGATATATTAGTAAACCCTATATATAATGCCTCCTAGTCTCCAACATTGATAAAACCAATTATAGTTTCACTTTTCCTTTTAACAACTAATCATTGAATATGAATTTTATACTTGAAAAAAAACTTTGGTGCAACTTGACATATACATTTAATAATTAAACAAAAACTCTAATTATTCTTTGAATGATGATGTTATTATTTTTACTATGGTCGGTAATGTTGTATTACATCATTGGGTTCGTCATTATCTTATTATCAAATATCAATTTATTAAATTACTCATGACAATATATAACCATTTTATTGACTTTAATACATGATATCTAATTATAAAATTATTATTCATTGTTGTTGCATTAGTGGTCCTCTCTAATCTCTATCCATCATGTCTCAACAATGCTAACCCTACACATTAATTAGAGGGACGAAGCTAGTAAGGATCCAGAGATTTATTCGAGTTTTTTATTTAGAAAACTTTATTGTTTATAGGAAAAAGGCTCAAATATGCCATTAAACTTTTAAAAACGTTCATTTATATCATTAGTTAAAAGTTTGGCTCATTTATTCCATTATCGTTAAAGAAAAGACTCATTTATGCCATTATTTTTTAACGGTGGTTTTGCAAACCATTTTTGACACGTGACCAATTATAATTCGGCTACGTCATCAAAAAATTTTAATTTAAAAAATCAAAAAAACATAAGTCAATTATTATTCAATATTTTAATTTTTTTATTATAAAATTGATGACGTGGCCAATTATAATTCGGTCACGTCATCAAATTTTTTTTAGAATTTTGATTTTATTTTATTTAAAAAATTGATGACGTGGCTGAATTATAATTGTCCGCATGTCAAAAATAATTTTGCAAAACCATTGTTACAAAATAATGACATGAATGAGTCTTTTCTTCAATGGTAACGGCATAAATAAGCCAAACTTTTAACCGATGGCATAAAGCCTTTTCTAAAAGTTCAATGGCATATTTGAGTGTAATGACCCGAAAAATAAGTTTTATATTTTTTTATTTTTATAAAATTACCGTTTTACTCACTTATTAGTTATCCCGAGTCACTTTTGATAAATTTGAGAAGTTGGTTTGAACATTTTTGAGTTATTTATTAATGTGATTATTTATTTACGGATATTTATCAAATAATTAATTAAGTTAGTTGACAATAATAGGCCAAGTCCGAATTATTTAAAAATCTATACCATTTGGCCCATATATATATATATATATTAAAATAGGGTTATTATAATTTGTCACTTTAATTCATAACTAATTTAGAAAAGAGGATAAAAGAAGGGAACGGAAAATTACCTGTGGCGGGCCAAAGAGAACGATTGTGCAGGTATGAAATTTCCTTTTAGAAAACTAAAATTCTTGTATATGTTTGAATGATGGCTAAGTTTATGATTGGAGAATTTTAATATATTATTATATGAGTTTTGGATATAATTGAAAAGGGCAAAAATATGTCTTCCAAGTATTGTCAGAATGTATTATGAATGGGTCAAATCGTGATTAGTAATGACCAAATGATTTGAGGGTAATTATAGGTAGATAATTGGATAATTAAATGTTTGAGGAATAATTTCTAAGAATAATTTGTGTCAATTTGATTTCTGGAAAGTTTTGGGTTCCCCGTAAACAATAATGTTATGCCTATAATTTCAGATTTTAGGGTTTCTCCAATTTCTTCTTATAATTGTAGCAAATAATTAAAGTTCGATATATTGAGATAAGTAATTAAATATTATGTGTATTGTATTTTGTGAATACCATTGGACTTGTGATATTTTGAGGAATTGAGACTTAACTCTAAACTTGAGATTTAGGAACTTGATTATAGGTTTAGGTGAGGTTTTTTTTTGGGGGGGTTAATGTTAAATCTATAGTAAAATGAGTATTGTTAGTTTGAAATCTTATTGCGATCATGTACTTAAATAGATTGCATTGATTTGGAAGCTGAACAAAAAGGGAAGGCTCGGGTCCTGGAGTGAATTCGTGATTGAGGCAAGTGGATTTCTAAACTCTTGCTAAGTGTATGGAATGCGTGTATTTCCTTGTAGTATATGTTTGGGAGTAACGGGATTGGTGATGGGTTGACTTGTCCACATTGATTAATTCTAATGATGAAAAAAAAAGGATAACAAAAGGCAATGCGATTAATTATTTATGTGTGATGTGTTGAGAAAGGTTTGAAGGCTTGTTGAATTATTGTTGATGTGATACCATGTTTTTGTTGTTGTGAATTGTACAATGTTATGAAAATGGTCATCTCCTCATTATTTGTGTGAATATGTCATTTGCATTATTCTGAAACATGGTTGTGATAAGTGTTATTTGCATTGAGAAAGAATGAGAACTTAAAGAGGATTGTACCATTTCGAGGGACGTATCGCGCGCCGCGATGAATACTATATTTTGAGGGACGTATCGAGCGCCGCAATGGTTACTATTATCGAGGGTTGTGTCGTGCGTCGCGACAGATGCATGGACAAATATGTCCCCCATGGGCCCAGACTGAGAGACAGCGGGTGTGTATCACTAGGTCAGACATGCATCATTATACTTGACATTGCATTCCATTGCATTGCACATACTTATCATTGGTGAACTTGATATTGTGTTTTGCTGATTTTGTGAATGCCTTTCTGTGAAATTGGTGATTGATGAATACTGAGCTTGTTGTTGAGGATATGCAATTTGTTAAAGTATCTTTGTGGAGGATATGTAATTTGTCTAAGTGTTGTTGTTGAGTTACGTGCTATGTAAACTGTGAGCTGTTAGGTTGGACTGATGTTTATGCAGGTTATAGTTGTGGATGTTCGGTTGGGGGTGGTAGGAGTACCCGTATTTTATCCCCTTAGCTTGTGTTTAGAGGTTTACTTGCTGAGTACTGTGTGGTTTGGTACTCACCCCTTGCTTCTACAATTTTTTTGTAGGTTACTAGCCCGGACCTTTATGATATATTGTCTTCTTTTCCGAGGCTTCTTGGAGATTTGTGAGGTAGCTGTTTGTAATCTCAGCAGACCTTCTTACTCCTATTTATGATCTTGTTCTACTCTAGAAACAATATCATATGAGACTTATAATTTTCTTTTGAATCAATTGTAATACTATAGAGGCTTGTACACGTGACTACCAGGTTTTGGGGTATACTTTAGGTTGATAGTGAATTTTCCGCATTTTATTGTAATGGTTGAGTTTAGGCTGACTTGTTTTGGTGGGATAAGACGAGTGTCATCACGTCTATTTTTGGGTCGTGACAAAATGGTATCAGAGCCCCAGGTTCATAGGTCTCACGTGTGTACAAGTCGAGTCTAAGTAGAGTCTCGAAGATCGGTTCGGAGACGTTTGTACTTATCTTCGAGAGTCTATTGTGACTTTTAGAAAAAATCTTCACTTCTTGAATCTCTATCGTGCGACATTGGTCTAATTTGATTCTTATCGTTTTACTCCATCTATTCTCTCACTTATAGTGATGTTTCGTGCGTAATTCCTTATTTGAGTAGTTGGTGTGTCGTGTATGGCTTGAATGTTAGACCTAATACTAATGTGAAAGTAATAAACTCATGAAAAGACAGTGTTATTAGATCCAAAATTTTCAGTAGTTTGAAGGAGTGGTGTGAGGTTATAGTACTTTTGTGGTATATACGATATTTTGAGTGGTTTAACAACTGGAAGTGGAATGATTACAAGGATTGCTAGATAATGGATATGTGACTTTGGGATTACAGTAATAAAGTTTTATATGTATGTGTTGTTTAGTATATCATGAGAATGATATTATATTAACCGAGGAAAAAAATCTCGACTACGACTTTATAGATTGTGTGTATATTAAAGAAGGTCATACACAACTATACAATGGTATTGATGCCTACTTGGTTAAAGTTATGGAGTGTGTTACTTGTGTTGTCGACCTAATCTACGAAAGAATGAATATCTCATTGGATGAGACTAAAAAAAAATAATTTGATAGCTTATTGTAGTCACTTAATGAAAAAAAAATTATTTTGAGTACAATCTTAGCGAGGGTATGAAGGGTTCTAGTGGTGGATGTAATGAACTTTCACGACGTGGTACTAGTGGTACATGAAAACGGATATGTTGATTGTTAAGTGCAAATACTACTACTTAAGGAGTTATCTATTGTATTACATGCTCATATGATAAGATTTGGTGTTGAATTCATATTCGAGAAACCAACTAGCTTGTTAGTACGGGTGGATGTGTTAAGCATTATGTATAAGGGAAATTTTAATGTTGGATCTTTGTTGTAGTATAATATATTTAGGTTGTAAAGTATATTCGAAATTCTAAATAAGGTCAGATAATTTTATCTTAAGCTCCAAATGAGTAAATTGTTTTTGGAATAACAAACTTATGGATAAATAAAGTCTTAGTGAGTATACTTGGATGAATGAAATTGAAGGGTTTTAGTAAAAAGTACATATGAATTGAGTAAGTCCCTTGGATGGTTGGAATAGTTAGGTTTGGAATGTCATGTTAATGACGAGGCTAAATTCGTGGTGAGGAAAAAGACTAACTAAGCATGATGATAATAAGGTTTTATGATGCATTATGGTTGAAACGCAACTATATGATACATGTGTTAGTTAAAAAGATTTTTGTATGGTAATGATGGCTTTTGGATATCTAAGATTATGATTTGCTATTATTTGGTGAGTACGTGGTTGCAAGGAAAATTGTAGGATGTATTGAAACACCGCTCGAATAGAATCTAAAGGAGCTAGAAGTGTAATAAAAAATAATATTAAATTAGTGAGATATAGTGTATTCGGAAAGAGGTGAGAGTAAGAATATTTTCAGAGGAGTTGAGAATTGGATTTCGAGATACGTGACTTCACCCATTTTTCTTTGATTATGGTAATATATAATGTCACAGGATCATCAGATTGATGAAAAACTAATGGATAAAACTTGAAAAAAGAGTATATGAATGTTCAACTCGAGTGTGATTATAAGTTTTTATTTTGTGGTTTTGAGTTTAGTAATGAGTGTGATTGATTTTTATAGCAAAAGATATGATAAGGTCTATGGAGAGACGATCAGTGATAAGCTACGATATGTGGATTCATAAAAAACTTCAAGGTATGAGTTAATAATTATAGATAAAAGGATTGGGTTGCACATTTAGATTCAAAATCTAAGATTTTCATTGTGAGTTTAGGTTTGTGGTAATGTATTTTTTTTTTCAAGGTATGGATTGGTAAGGCAAGAAATGATCGATCACATTGAGTATAACGCACTTAGAATGACTTAAATATAATTTGAGTAGTAAATTTGATTACTTTTGATTATTATACCTAAGGGAAATTTCATATAATATTTTGACTTAGAGGATAAAGTAAAAACATCATGAGTTGTTGGTCAAATGATAAGATTGGTAAGAAAGTCAGCGAAAAGAAAAAAAAATATGGTGTATTGAAGAGTTCAAAGTATTTAAAATTTGCATCCTAAAAAGAATTTAAGAGATTTGAAGGAATAAGATCTCTCGTATAGATCCTTGGTACGGAGTTGAAGGTTGTATGAATTTTTACCTTTGTGTTTGACTATGAAAGGTGACCTGATTCGGTACCAATTTACAAAGATTTTATCATCAACTTTTATAAATATTGAGTGTTGATTTGAGTTACAAGCAATGATGTGTCAAAGATTTTGTGTGGTTATGTCGAGTTAGATTGTTCAAAATATGATAGGTAACTTATGGATGTTAAATGGTGTGGATCTACGGTTCTACATAGTTAATGAGGATTTTGATACGATTGAAACTACTCTATTGATGGGACTACAGAGTCTGTTATGATGTGTTACATAGGCACTTGATAGTCAGTAAAAGTTACGTGCTCATAGTATATAGAATTATTGGAGTGATCAAGAATTTCTCAAGTGTTGGTATGAGGTATATGATGGTTTTGAATATTTATTGAAATTCAATATCTAAAAGCTTACGAGAAGTTGACATTGTATGTGATTTAATAACTCTATATTGATGAAAAGGTACTTTTAGATCTGGAATTAGTGCTATCAGTCTTAAGTGTACCTGTATTTTTCATGAAATGCTTAAATGGAAAGAGAGGAAGCCATAGTTTAAAACTTTTGGAGGCGATAATGTGTTTGTTAAGAAGACTTTGATACTAGTGGCGGTTTGAGAGTAAGGTAATGGTTAGTGCGATTATGATGTTTATTAGTATTAAGAGTGTTGGCTTTAGTGAAGTACTATGAAGTACATATATGGTTCAATAAAATAAGTATGTGAGCAATTATAATCGGGATTGTTGACACCCAATTTTGGCCTAACATTTTAAAAATTCGTAATTTTGAAGTTTTATTTATTTAATAGCTTAAAATAATTTTTTTTATATAATTTTAAATAAGTTTATCGATAACTATCTTTATTTATCAAAATTTAGGATTTTTGTTAGTTAATTTTTAAAATTGCATTTCACATGTTACTAGTCACGTTCATTATATTATTTTAAAATTTTATTTTATTTGTTACATTTGTTAATATTTATGTTGAATTTAGCACAATTTAAAATTTAATCAAATACGAAAAAATTTAGGGATTCTATTAATAATTCTGAGCCTACAATTTCAAGCCCACACATTTGGGTCCATTACATTTTATTTATTTAAGTTAAAATTGGTGGTGGATAAAAAAAAAATGGGGGAAATTAATTTTAGAAAAGGGGGAAAAGAAAACCTAATCTCTTCCTCCCTTTTTCCCTCTCTCCTCTCCCATCGCCTCTTCTCCTCTCTCCTCTTCTCCTTCTTCTTTTTCTTCTCTTTGCAGCCAGCAGCAGCCTGCGAAGACCACCGGCAGATCCGGCCAACAAACACAAGCAGCAGCGCGAGGCAACGCCACCATCTTCTCCGGCGAAACCGGACGAGCAAAAGTCAGGCGACTCCAGCCAGCAGCTGCGACCAGCAGCAGCTCTGGCGCCTTCTGTCCCTCTCCTCTCTTTTCCGGTGGATAGCGACACAACTCCGTCCAACCACCTAATCAGATCACCCAAAACCCCATCAGATTTCATCACCGAATCACCACCACTGGCCACTGAAACCCACTCAAAACCCCGACCCCAACCAGACCCAAAAACCCCCTTCGCTTTCCAGCAAATAGCCAACAAACCCACGAGTTTCCTCCACCAAACAACAACAAAAACGATGAGCTTCGAAGGCTCTGGCAGAACAGCCACCAACACTCTTTCATTTTCCCCCCTTTTCCGGTGAAAGAATCACCGGAAACAACCCCAAAACAGCAACCCCAAATGGCTTGTCCCTTTCTTTCTTCCCTTTTTTTTATATTTTATTTTTGTGATTTTTGTTTGCAGGTATTCGGTGAAGTTTCAAACTCCGGCGACCCATAATATGGATGCCGACGATAGCTCCGATGTACAGTGTATCTGATCGTTTGTTTCTCAGATAACCATAGTCTATCATTTGGTCAGTACTCTTGTTTTCTTGTTCAAATATTATTTCTTAGTTTATATTTTTTTTCTGATATGATTGGGGGATTTATTTATCTTTATTATATTTTTGCTTAGGTTTGCTGATGTTAAACTTATTACCATAAATAAATATTATGGCAACTTTGTTAGTTTCTTTCTTTTTTTTTTTCTATTTTTCTAGCAAAAAATTTATTATTATTATTATTATTATTTTTCTCTTTAACCAACAATGGAGGTTTCTTGCCTTATTTTATTTAATAGTTAGTATTTTAACTTTATAACATTGTCATGTTATTAATTACTGACCTGCTATATTTATTGAATTTTGTCATTTTCATATTTTTGAGTTGACTATGTGTTAGGTTGATTTTAGTTGTGTTTTAACGTTTCAAGCTTTGTGGTATTTGTTTTATTGTGATTTTTCTTCTTGTTTGTTGCACCTATGTATATTTTATTTATTATTTTCTTTCTATTTATTTCTTGATAATGGATAGCATTAGTACAACACAGTCTATATGTATTTGTTTGGGGTTGATTTTTGTTGTTTCATTGCATATTTCTTTTGGTCGAAAGTTGTTTAGTTCTAGTGACATATATTCGAATAAAGTCCGAACATTTGGAAATAAATTATACCTTGTTGTTAAATGGCCAATGAAAAAACTCTCCGTCGATTTTGGAGGCCTTTCCATTTTAAAAGACGGAAATTTAATTTAAGTTAATATATTTTAGTTGTTAGAATTGGCCGATGAAGAAATTACCGTCGATTTCCAAGGCCTCCAATGTTAATAAGACGAATTTTTATTTTTAGTTATTATGGGTTTTTATTTTTAGTTATTATTTCTTATATTCAATTTTATTCATATTTATTTATTACTAACACTTTTACTAAGTGTCTTTACAGGTACACAAAGTTGCTTCCATTGAAGCTATTCGAAGAGCTCAAATTATATTTTATTCATTATTATGTAAATATCAACGTTAGGCAAACCTTAGGCCGTTTCTTATGTTATTATTTTATTTTATTTTATTACTTGTGTATATTGCATATTTATATTACTTGTATATTATTATTATTTTTTTCTCAATTTGAAAAAATGAATTCAGTCGGGACCCACACTTGTGGATTTCGAAGGGTGCCTAACCCCTTCCCTTCGAAATAATTTGAACCCCTTACCTAGAATCAAATTAGTTTCGTAGATCACTTAATGGTTTTCTAGTTTTTTCCTAAAATTAGGTGGCGACTCTTTAAAAAACTCGTTTATTTTTAAAACTCTTTCAAAATTGAATTAATTCATTATTTTTGAGTTGCCGCGACGTTTCGCCCTATTTGAATAAAGTAGGGATGTAAACAGAATGGCGACTCCGCTGGGGACTATAGAGGTTTTAACCAATATGAATTTATTTATTTTCAAATTGAGGAAATTTTTGTTTTATTATTATGTTATATCTTGTATTTTTATATTTCGCTGATTATTGTTTATTGTATTTATTCATTATTTATTTTATTGTGTGTATATTATCATTGCATTCATTACATAATATTTTTTGTCAAACGACAATTATTTTATTTTCACTAAAGGACGATTATGCGGGTTCGCAGTCGTTCATTAATCAAAATTTTCTTGGGGCACCCTGACGAGTGTAGTTGGCTACTTGATAGTCAACGATCGTTAACTGTCCCAGCCCAAATAGTCCGTTTGGGTTACCTTTTCCACTCTAAATACAACCCACTCTTAGTCGACTAGCGTAGAGCGAAACCAAATCCCGAATTTAGCGCATTGAACTAGGACGATCCAAACACCCAAGGCGTGTTGGGTCCATTAGAAAGACTACCTTCAGTCCATAATGGCCTCCGGCCTAAACGGACAATCATAATTGTGTGTAATTTGAAGGATGTATACGACATTTGACAAACCATGGTCCATTTGATTAGAGAGTTATTTTAATAGTCTATTTTTGTCAAATTCGATTCTTCACAAGCTATCATTCCATTCAAAAGTGTTGACAATCGAAGATGACAAGAATTTCAAGAGGAAGACCCTTCCACAAAGGCTTAGAATAGGATGGTATCCCTACGTGGAATTGAATATTTGTAATTTTTTTTTCCTTCTTTCTTTTTCCCCTAACTTCATAATTCTATTTCATTTATTCATAAAATTGTACTATGTGTTTTGGGGACAATGGAAAATTGTCAAATGGCGTAATACATCCTTCAAATCGATAGGCCTGCCCTAGGCATAAAAGAGTCACATATTTGTATAGGACGCGCAATAATTGTTTGTATGCTATGTGATATATTACAGTTTTTTTTAAGTAAAACAATATTTATTTATTTTATTCATTATTTGTGTGATATTTTGCATTATCCATTATGTATAAGAACTAACTCTTACATTTTGAGTTGTTCTTCTTTAGAGCGAAATGTTGATTTATGTCCGAATTCAGAAATCATTATTTGTCCGAAGTTGCAAGAGACAAGAGGATTAGCGAAATTACAGTCCTTGCATTTCTCAATTATATCAAGTCAGAATGATAAATTAGGGGAGTATTTGACCATGAGGTCGCATCCATTTATTTTTATTATTATTATTTTGCATGATGGTCCTGCTCTCACATATTTCTCATATTTTTGTAGGAATACCGTCCCCGATATCAGTCGTGGATGGTCATAACAATGTCTGGATCTCGTTAAAATTGGGAGGAGACAGTTCCAAGAAAACATCCAAAAAGAGTATACGTAGAAATTACTGTGAAAATTCGCAGGTTACATTCAAAAGACAATATAAAAATTGACGATTAAGAGACTATAAAACATATTGGTGCGGAAAAAATGGGGGTCAAAAATACCTTCATGCACTAACAAATTTTCAGTGCGCTAGACCAAGAAATTTATTTGAGTTGTCATAATCTTTAAAATTATTAATATGCCATATCTGGACGAACTACGCGTACCTGATTCTCATTTTAATGAGATACGTAGCAACCCTTCTTGGGTTCGGTATTATCTTCTCCAAAAATAAAATAAATAATCATAAATAAATAATTTGTGCACATTTTCCAAGTCATATCTGAACAAACTACGCAAACCTGATTCTCATTTCGGTGAGATACGTAGGCAACCCTTCTTGGGTTCGGTATTATTTTTTTCAAAAAAAAAAAAAAAAAAGGCAAAAAAAAAAAAAATAGTTTGTTAATATTTTCAAAGTTATATCTGCACGAACTACGCAAACCTGATTCTCATTTCGGTGAGATACGTAGGCAACCCTTCTTGGGTTCAGTATTATTTTTTTCAAAAAAAAAAAAAAAAAAAAAAGGCAAAAAATAAAAAATAAAAAATAGTTTGTTAATATTTTCAAAGTTATATCTGTACGAACTACGCGAACCTGATTCTCATTTCGGTGAGATACGTAGCGAACCCTTCTTGGGTTCGGTGTTCGGTATTATTTTTCCAAAGTAAAAATAAAAATAAAAATAGTTTGTTAATATTTTCAAAGTTATATCTACATGAACTACGCACACCTGATTCTCATCTTAATGAGATACGTAGGCAGCCCTTCTCGGGGTCGTAATCATTCTTTCAAAAAAAAAAAAAAAAGTTACTTGTACATAATGTAAGAGTCATGTCTTCAGCTCGATTGGGACCTATGTAGTTAAGATCAATATAATATATGTGATATGATAGAAAAGACTGATTTTGTGGTAAACTATAGATTCTCGTGGTACCTCTTATCTGTACTTTTGTGATGCTTGAAAATTCTCTTGCACTCAATCAAGATAAGAATAAAACTAACCTTATGTTCCATGTGCATTGTGTGGTGAGCTTTTGATCAAAGTTCAATTGTGTTACACTGTTGATCTAGAACTTGACCTGAATGTTTTTTTGAGGCGAAATCCTAAGTAATGTTTGGTTTGAGAAAGGATTATAGGCCTTTTTTGACTCGATTGTGCCTTTCAAAGCCTACCAAATTACATTAATCCCTAGTTTTCCCACTTTGAGCCTGAAACCTTTTCTTGGACAACCACATCTTAACCACTACCCTTTTAAGTGCTTACAAGCACTATCTCTTCTTGGCCCCAAACCTTCTTTGAGTGCACGCAAGAATGTGCAGATCTATAAGAGGAGATACATGTTTTGAAATTTCCTAAGCAGAAGATATTGAGGTCTCCCAAAATCAAGGAAGCACGAAAGCTCTAGAGAAAAGCAGAGAAAGAAAGAAAAAAAAAAGTGGAGGAAATAAAAAAAGGTAAAAATTACCCATTACAGGGTCAATGAAGTGTGAGAGGAGATATTCTCCATACAAAAGGAGAAAATTTATAAGAAAGGAGTGAAATAAAAGAAAAGCTCCAAGAAATAAGGACTCAAAAAGAGTCAAACAAAGAGAAAAAAAAAAATAAGAAAGAAAGAATGGAAAAGCTCTTAGAAAATGAAGAAACTCAAATAGATAAGTCGAAACAACAGAAGAAAAAGAGAAGAGGAAAAAGAGTCAAGAAATAAGATTTCAAAGAATTTGAGAGGTCAGGATAATGAATAGGAGATCTAACCCGCCAAAGGTGGTACCCAATCATAAGACCACCAAACATTACGAGCAGCGTCGTTAGAGTACGAACTCTTGGTAGCCATGAGGGAATTAGTCACCTTTTATCGCCGAAAAACATATACCTACCGCATCCCTAAAGCCTAGCGTTACCAAGGCACATGACACAGCCCTACATAGATCTCAATCAAAATGATTACCACATTAGTGGAAGATATTACATAAGGTCAGCATATGTATCATAGTTGTGATGCATGAAGGAAGTTGGGAACATTCTTGTGAGTGTGAGTCGCACTTTGTAAAATTGTCCTAAAATCAAATTTCAAATCGTGTGAAATAGGACAGGTCTTTTTTCGTGAGGCGCACTTGGAAACATGAGGATTGATACAATTCAAAACCGTTTGTTGAACAACAGATGAACGGATGCAATTGTTTGATCCTAAGTATATTGAGGTACCCACTTGAAGCTGTAGGGGAATTACCTTAAATTCAATCTTTAAAAAAAATAAAAATAAATAAAAAATAAAAAATAGAGAGATGTTTACAGCTGCAATCTTTGACTGTGGTTACCAATTGTAGTGAAATTTGACTATCTCATGCACATTTTTTTAATTTTTCAAAAAGAAAAGAAAAAAGTAAAAACACTCATTCTTTAATATTTTAAAACCTTTTTTAAGAGTCTTTCAATTTTATTAAAAAAAAAATATAATAAATAAATTTTCTTGTTGCCTTTTGCAGCTGTTTCATTGTAAAAGTGTCATCGGGTTAGAGTCTCGTATGTGAAGTGAGAGTCATATTTTACGAGCATGGTTGTTCGTCCGAAAAATGTGACATGTTATTTTTTTATAGGCTTTCGATATCACATGCCAATAGTTATTTTCCTATTTCATCTGTGTGCATATGTACATTATTTTCTACTGGTGATGATGCTTCTTTCAAGATTTTGTGCAGTATTCACATCTACAAGTTTGGAAACTACATGTTGACCTGATGTCCGGGATCAACTAGGATATGTAGCGCCACGACAGCTCGCATCATATACTCAGTGTGATTGATTATTTCTCGCTTACAATAAAACTGGGAGCAGAATTTGTTGAAAATATCTCAAAAATTCAATAGAGGGTTATCGGCCAACAAAGTCAGATTGAAGATCATTTGAGATTTGCGCAAATTCTAGAACTGGGACAGAATTTTTGAGGAAGACTCAAATTCTGATAGTACTCGAGAAGCTTGAAGGCAAACTACACAAGATCATGCATTGCGAGTCAATAATCAATGCAGTACAAAAAAAAAAATAAAAAAAATCATCATTGCACTCGCGAAGTCGAATTTTCAGTGCATTGCAAAATTCATGGCATCACAATTAAGATTACTGCATCGCAAATTATTATTCACGCATCGCTGAGAGATTTAATCCCTCGCAAAAATTTATGATCGCAAGAAGATTTCAACTTTGCGGAGGATTTATGCATCGCGAGAAGATTCCATCCCTCGCAAAATTCATGCATGCTGGGGGGAAATATTCATGCCCCGCAGAAGATCATGCATCGAGAGTTAATATTCATGCAATAGCGGAAAATCATGGCATCGCGATCCATATTGCATGCATAGCGGAAAATCAGGCATCGCGAAAGATCATGCATTGCGAGTCAATATTCATGAATGGCAAAAAATCGATGCATTGCGAGTCGAAATTTATGCATCGGCAAAAAAAAAAAGAGAAAAAAAATTAAGTCATGCATTGCGCCGAAGATATTCGATTGCCGCAGAAGATGCATTGCATCGAGCATTAATAGTTCATGCATAGCGAAAAAATCATGATCGCGAGTCAACTATTCATGCATAGCGGAAAAATGCAGCATTGCGATGTCAATATTCAGTGCATCGCCAAAATAAAAAATAAAAAAATCATGCATTCGCAAAAAAAAAATAAACGAAAAATATCGCATCGCGCAAGCCGTACTACTGCATGACATTGCAAACGATCATGCATCGCCGAGTAAGTATTTCATGTGGCGCGTCGTAGTATTATTCACACATCCGAGAGAAGAGTTTACTGCCTACTCAGACGAGTTTATGAAAAATGCAGACGCTAGAGACTTTCCATACCTTGCGGAATTTATGCAGTCTGCGAGAAGATTCCAATCCCGCACCAAATCTCAGTGGCGAGAATAATGCGCGCAGAAGTCATGCATCGGGTATAGCTTCGAGATGCATGACGAGAGAAATAGATCATGCATCAGCAGAGCGAGCATCGGTCATATTCATGCCAGGACGGGCAAAATCATGACGATCGCGAGTAATATTCATGCATTGCCAAAAAAATCATGCATTGCGAGTCAATATTCATGCATCGCAAAAAAAAAATAAAAAAAATTCATGGCATTGCGTGGAAGATATTCATGCATTGCAAAAGAGCAGTGCATCGCAAGTTATTATTCACGCATCGCGAGAGAATGTCATACCTCGCAGAATTAAGTGCATCGCAAGAAGATTTCATACCTTGCGGATTTTATGCATCGTGCGAGAAGATTTCACCCTCGCAAGAAGCTTTATACATCGCCAAGAAGATATTTGCATTTAAGTCACATCTATTCGGAGGTGAAGGATGTGCACCATATCTTTTCAACGTTCAAGTCGGTGGAAACTTGCGTTGAAAGATATTTGCATTTAAGACGCATCTATTCGGAGGTGAAGGATGTGCACCATATCTTTTTCAACGTTCAAGTCGGTGAAAACTTGTGTTGAAAGATATTTGCATTTAAGAGTGCATCTATTCAGAGGTGAAGGTTGTGCACCCTATCTATTCAACGTTCAAGACGGTGGAAACTTGCGTTGAAAGATGTTTGCATTTGTTCCTACATGGACATACATTCAAAATCCTACCGATGGATAATCTTTTCATTTTTGCCTACCGATGGACATCATTCAAAATCCTATCGATGGATAATCTTTTCATTTGCCTATCGATGGACATACATTCAAAATCCTATCGATGGATCATCATTTTTTCATTCGTCCTACCGATAAACATACATTCCAAATCCACAGATTGATCATCATCTTCATTCGTCCTACCAAGGGACCTGTATTTAATCTCCATTTATCGTATCATAAGAGATGCTACTCTTTTTCTTTTAGTTTTGCCTATAATAATGAGTTTTATCTTTGTTTTTTTTAGAACATTCTAGAGGATGCACTTTCAGAGGAGCCACATGTGCGAATTACTTCAACAAAGACGCAACAAAGCGTGGAAACCTTTTAGATGCGAGTTCGTGATTGACTTTCACTATATTTCCACCGCACCTCTCTACAAAGGTCATGTGTTCGGTCAAAATTGGATTTGTCAATTCGTTGTCCACGATTTCTTTCATCAATCATACACAACGAAAGGGACAGGGATTAGATTGGTGATTGGGTAGCTGAGAAAATAAAAGAGATAAAGATATGAATGAAAATGTTTGATATGGGAACTTTGGAAGAAGTATATTGTGTTATTCGACTTGGTTCTATACATTCTTATGTGACCACCTATTTTGTTTCGACATGATTTGAAGTATGATTTATTGCATATGTTCATATGTGTTTCTACATCTAGTGTGAACTCCTAGTGGTGGATCGGAGTATCAATCATGTATTGTCTCTTGATAAGGTAGGATCCTTGCGAAGACTTGGGCATTTAAGTTATGACAGATTTGGTTTGTTTGGATAGTTGAGGTATACTAGTGATTCTGCACGCAAACCTTGCTACGAGACTTTGTGTAAGAGCTACTATATATGAAGAGTTACAATTGTCTAAAACTGTTAGAAATTCTATATTTTTGGAGTGTACCGTTGTTGTTGGATATTAACTTAATTATTTTCTTCGTTGGGTTACATAAGTTTGCTCCTCCCTGGGTGAGTATCGATGTCTCAAAGATCATATTTTATAACTTAAGTTCATGAAAGATTGTGTTTAAAAACGAAATCTTGATAAGATATGTGATGGTTGTGCATTCTGAGTGTGGTTGGTTGTGTCAGTATCGATTCACAGTGTTATCTTGGTTATCTGAGAAAAGACTCGTCATGATGGTAGTGTGATAGTCTAATGGGTTTCACTTTAGGTTGAGTTCATGGGTTAGGCTGTGGCTTGATAATCACTTCTCATTTGTAAATCTATCAAATTTTGATTCGAAGGTTCAGCTCTTAGTAGTTGATCTTGATGTACTAGTCTTAAGGAGGATCTCACTTAGAGAGATGAACATCGACTAGTAGGTCATAACCAAGTTTTTCGTAACGATGGTTGTTCCTTCTTCTTTTTATGTTCGAGGACGAACATAGTTTTTAGTGGTGGATAAAGTAATGACCCGAAAAATAAGTTTTAAATTTTTTATTTTTATTTTTATTTTTATAAAATTACCGTTTTACTCACTTATTAGTTATCCCGAGTCACTTTTGATAAATTTGAGAAGTTGGTTTGAACATTTTTGAGTTATTTATTAATGTGATTATTTATTTACGGATATTTATCAAATAATTAATTAAGTTAGTTGACAATAATAGGCCAAGTCCGAATTATTTTAAAAATCTATACCATTGGCCCATATATATATATAATAATATATATATTAAAATAGGGTTATTATAATTTGTCACTTTAATTCATAACTAATTTAGAAAAGAGGATAAAGAAGGGAACGGAAAATTACCTGTGGCGGGCCAAAGAGAACGATTGTGCAGGTATGAAATTTCCTTTTAGAAAACTAAAATCTTGTATATGTTTGAATGATGCTAAGTTTATGATTGGAGAATTTTAATATATTATTATATGAGTTTTGGATATAATTGAAAAGGGCAAAAATATGTCTTCCAAGTATTGTCGAAATGTATTATGAATGGGTCAAATCGTGATTAGTAATGACCAAATGATTTGAGGTATTTATAGGTAGATAATTGGATAATTAAATGTTTGAGGAATAATTTCTAAGAATAATTGTGTCAATTTGATTTCTGGAAAGTTTTGGGTTCCCCGTAAACAATAATGTTATGCCTATAATTTCAGATTTTAGGGTTTCTCCAATTTCTTCTTATAATTGTAGCAAATAATTAAAGTTCGATATATTGAGATAAGTAATTAAATATTTAGTGTAGTTATTTTGTGAATACCAGATGACTTGGATATTTTGAGGAATTGAGACTAACTCTAAACTTGAGATTTAGGAACTTGATTATAGGTTTAGGTGAGGTTTTTTTTGGGGGGTTAATGTTAAATCTATAGTAAAATGAGTATTGTTAGTTTGAAATCTTATTGCGATCATGTACTTAAATAGATTGCATTGATTTGGAAGCTGAACAAAAAGGGAAGGCTCGGGTCCTGAGGTGAATTCGTGATTGAGGCAAGTGATTTTCTAAACTCTTGCTAAGTGTATGGAATGCGTGTATTTCCTTGTAGTATATGTTTGGGAGTAACGGGATTGGTGATGGGTTGACTTGTCCACATTGATTAATTCTAATGATGAAAAAAAAAAGATAACAAAAGGCAATGCGATTAATTGTTTATGTGTGATGTGTTGAGAAAGGTTTGAAGGCTTGTTGAATCATTGTTGATGTGATACCATGTTTTTGTTGTTGTGAATTGTACAATGTTATGAAAATGATCATCTCCTCATTATTTGTGTGAATATGTCATTTGCATTATTCTGAAACATGGTTGTGATAAGTGTTATTTGCATTGAGAAAGAATGAGAACTTAAAGAGGATTGTACCATTTCGAGGGACGTATCGCGCGCCGCGATGAATACTATATTTCGAAGGACGTATCGCGCGCCGCGATGAATACTATATTTCGAAGGACGTATCGCGCGCCGCGATGGTTACTATTATCGAGGGTTGTGTCGTGCATCGCGACAGATGCATGAACATATATGTCCCCCATGGGTCCCAGACTGAGAGACAGTGGGTGTGTATCACTAGGTCAGACATGCATCATTATACTTGACATTGCATTGCACATACTTATCATTGGTGAACTTGATATTGTGTTTTGCTGATTTTGTGAATGCCTTTCTGTGAAATTGGTGATTGATGAATACTGAGCTTGTTGTTGAGGATATGCAATTTGTTAAAGTATCTTTGTGGAGGATATGTAATTTGTCTAAGTGTTGTTGTTGAGTTACGTGCTATGTAAACTGTGAGCTGTTAGGTTGGACTGATGTTTATGCAGGTTGTAGTTGTGGATGTTCGGTTGGGGGTGGTAGGAGTACCCGTATTTCATCCCCTTAGCTTGTGTTTAGAGGTTTACTTGCTGAGTACCGTGTGGTTTGGTACTCACCCCTTGCTTCTACAATTTTTTTGTAGGTTACTATCCCGGATCTTTATGATATATTGTCTTCTTTTCCGAGGCTTCTTGGAGATTTGTGAGGTAGTTGTTTGTAATCTCAGCAGACCTTCTTACTCCTATTTATGATCTTGTTCTACTCTAGAAACAATATCATATGAGACTTATAATTTTCTTTTGAATCAATTGTAATACTATAGAGGCTTGTACACGTGACTATCAGGTTTTGGGGTATAATTTAGGTTGATAGTGAATTTTTCGCATTTTATTATAATGGTTGAGTTTAGGCTGACTTGTCTTGGTGGGATAAGACGAGTGTCATCACGTCTATTTTTGGATCGTGACATTGAGCCTTTTCCCTTATTTATATATAGTTAAGATCAAGCGATCTGAATTTTATAATGATGATTTCAAGTGTTGATAATTGAATTATAAACTTAATATTTGTACATATTTAATAAACTTCTTAATCCAAATATACTATTTAAGCAAAATTCACTGGATTTGACTGAAACTGTACATGACTTCTAATTTTATTTAGATATAGCAGATATTGAACACCTTCAACTTTTTTTATATGTATGAATATCTCGACTCCGTCATTGAGTAGAAGTATTGCCATCTTGTGAAGATTGAAAATATGAGAAGAAACTTTATCATTCTAAAGCTTAAATTTCTACTAGACAATTCAGATACAACAGAAAAATTGTATGTTCTGATGATATAAAATTTCTACTAGACAATAACTTACATAAGATCATACTCTTTAACTACATTTTATTTAAAAATAAATTCTCAGATTTAATAAATGTTGATTGACATGAGAACAATTCATATTGCAAAACAAAGAAAAAATTCACTTATTATGAAAAATTCCTATAATAGGTATAAAATGTCCCTGTAAATTTTACAGAACTTATGCTCATTACATCACAGATTAGTCAATAATGCAATGGTATCAACCAAAACTAAAACAACACCGCGATTTTTTCAATCTGATATTAGTGTATCGAGTTTACCAGAAGGCCATCTTGGTTACCTCTGAGAAGCTACTGTAATCGTTATGTTTCAAGGAGCTCTGTCGAAGGGCATAGTATCATTGTAACAAATATCCCAGACAGCTTCCATGGTTTCCTTACTCGCGGTCTCTGAACAGTTTGGGTTAATAGACAACGATTTCATAACTCTTCGCTTCACACATTCCTTCATAGATCCAAATGCAGAGGGAAGAAAGTTAGAAACTAATTTAACAATTAAGCAGTCATACATGTACAAAAGGATCTATATAAAGTTACATACATACAGTCCATGCATTAAAGGATCAATATGAAGCGATGTATGGAGACGAACCTAAAAAAACCTCTTTCCAATAAAACTCATGAAAAATTGTCAAGTTTTTTCACATTTTCATCACATACAGTATCCTTAAGGTACATGGGGTCAACGACTAAGGTAGATGGATAATATCTTGTGTCTCGTGAACCCATTCAAGTACTGCAGCATTTGTTACATTCGTTAAAAGATTGGTTTCATGTTTGGTTTTTGGGAAACTTTTGTGCTTAAGGACTACCAAGAGCTTTTGGATAAACACTCAGCCTAACACAAACCCAGGAGCTAACCCGGGAGGTAAGACTTGTCCAACACTGCAGGGTAGGTTCAACCAATGTGGGACTCTTAACACCCCAGGATTGTCTAAAACCATATAAAGAGACAGTCGGGGAAAGAGACTGAGGTGGGGATGGTTTCCAAACTATTGATATGGGCCCTCAAAAAGAAATTACGTTTTGAGTAGGACTGAGATGCAATGTAGGCCAAAACAGCCGAGATAGGGGGAGAACTTAGTAAAACGTGCACTCAAAGATGTAAAAGCCTCAGCAATTAAAGACAACGTAAGGCATATGTATGAAAAGAATGACGAGTTGAATTGCAGAGAGAAGAGCTCGAGACTTGCAGTAAAAGCAGTTGTCAAGTGACCATGATTTTTCTTGAAGCTGTTTGTTAAATTGGATAACAAGCCACCCCTCTACTCTTCTCCACTTAAATACCAAACTTGTCTAGAGCAGGGTTCGAACTCATGAGGTACGACTAAACCCACACACACACACGATGCGCTCTTAACACTAGACCAAAGCCCTGGGGGCCTGGCCAAATGTATAATTAAAAGACATGTATCTATCACTTCTATAGGTGAAAATCAATGGCTGTGCTAATTAGGGCCTTTAGCCCTTTGTCTTTAGCTTTCCATCCATATAAGGATATGTAACTCAGAATAATGTCAAACAGCTAAATGGAACCGTTCAATTTCACACTCCCCCCCCCCCCTCCCCTCCCTCCCTCTCCTGAATAACTCTTTGAAAAAGAATTAGGTACAAGTAATACCAGGATAACGTTTGAGAACACATAAGCCACCAGACAAAGTCAGCATTATAATGCAACAGGCTAGCAGCTAACATACTAGACAAGATCATCCCATAGCTAATTGAAGAATTGGTCCATAAAACAGGCAGCTTGAAAGCTTGCAAGAAACGATATTCCAATGAAAAGATTTTGACATGTTATTATGTACAAATCATGTTTCTTGCAGAGTCAATGTTGCACTTATTATTTATTTACCTTGTGGCATGTCACCAAAGCATAAATTTGACATGTCAATAAGAATGATGAAACTACTTTGTTTTTATGACAAGGGAAACCCGCAGCCGTTACCCTATGGGTGTGCACGAGGTAATACCCCCCTCCTATGCAATACCTCGCAAACCACATAGGAGAGGTAGCCCACACTAGGCAAGTTCGGTGCGACGAGCCCGACCTAGAAGGCAAACCCCTTGCTTTTGCTGGCAAGGGGTTTCGAACTTGAGACCTCCAACATGGAAGTCCCAAGCCCAAACCACTGGGCCACCCCGAAGGGTAGAAAGATGAAAACTTCTTCTTATCAAGCCTACTTCACAGTAAACAGTTCAGCTGGGGGCAGGGGTATTTCCAATGAGCTCGCAGATGCAGCTCCATAACTGAGGTGGAGCAAAATACCACTCTACACAGAAAATTATAGGAGCAAACACAAAGGATCAACAAAACTCACTTGTTCATGGCCACGTATCTTAAGAAAACCTCTCAGTAGTTCCCGTTTGTAATGGCAATCACCGCTAAGATGGCCAGCTCTGATCTGTAATAGCAGTTACAAAGAATTCATTTTCAATAATCGAAGACAGCTCAAAAAATACAAGAATTAGTATACAAGCGAGACTTGAGAGCACGAACTTCACTACAAGCATGATGAGCACAATTAGACCACTCCAAGTTTGCAGCACGACACTCATCATATGCATGAATTAACTCATGTATGACAACTTGATTCACCTCATCTTGATATCGCATGTAGTTACTGCACACTTGTATCTTAATAGCCAAAAAGAAACAAGATGAGTAAATTCTTGAGGATGTAAGACAACCAACACAGCAAGGAAAACAAAGATAAACACACACACATCTGAAGTCTGCATATTTTAAGCACCCTTTTAACTATGCGAATTGGTACAAAAATACCCTTCGTCTACCTTTTGAGCCTAAAATACCCTTGACGTCGACCTTTAGGCTCTATTTTACCCTTATCTTTAAGGGCCTAAATTCATTAATGAGGTGTCACTATCCTATTAGCTATCATAAAATTTAATTAAAATAATTAAAAGATATATACCCACCCAATAGCCCACCCGTAAACTTATACAAATCCTCTAACCCAACCTTCATCCCTAAGGTTATCTATTGGGTTATCAGTGCATTCCAATATTTTGATCACATTGAGAGTATTAATATTTCTACACACACAGGAAATTAAGCGAAAAAGGTGAATTGAAGAAGAATCATTACATTCCTACAAACAGATTTTGAAGTAACATTAGCACTTAGCATGATCAATTTTTTGGTGAAATACCACCGATTCTATCTTCCACTATATGTATTCCTCCATCGTTTTCAAAGCAAAACACTATATAATCTTGTTCTGAGAATTGAGGCCAGCTCGACTCATTTTCTCCCCTCCTAATCACCCTTCTCTACTGAAACTTTCACTATTTCCTTTTTCCTCTGTTCCATTTTCTTATTCAATTTCTTCTTTCTATTTTTCCTGCTATCACTAATCTGATCGAACACCATTTTCCTACTTGGTTTCTAAGGCGTCATTGCGCAAAACTTATTCGATTCTTCCTCTACAAATGCACTAATATATCAATTAGAGTAACAGGGAAAAAAAAGTACTGCAGTACTCTAACAAAGAAATAAAATTATCTAAGGGAACCTGCAAGCATTTCTTCAAGATACCCAATCTCTAATTCGCCATCTAACAAGCTTGGTTACTGTGTATGGACTGCTCATTCTTATTCAATCAACAAAAGAGGAATATAATGGAATATATTGGGTTAGAGTATTTGGGTCAGTTTACGGGTGGTCTATTGGGTGGGTATATATTTTTTTTATTAGTTTAATTAAATTTTGTGATAGCCAATAGGATAGTGACATGTAATTAACGAATTTAGGCTGTTAAAGATAAGGGTAAAATAGCGCCTAAAGGTTGACGTCAAAGGTATTTTTGTAACAATTCGCATAGTTAAAGGGTATTAAATTATGTTGATTACCCCAAGTCCACGAACATAGAAGCCGCTGGCCATCTTGTTGCAATGGACAGCTCTTATGAAGTTATCACCAATTCGACAACCAGATTTCTCCAAATGCTCCTTTAAGAACTTCACCATTGGAGCTGCAAAAAAATACTTACAGTCAACATCATTCAATTACGCCACAATCTTAAACTAGTTCGTATCAGCTGTACGAATTAAGTGAATCCATTCTATTCAAGTCCATTTATTTCAACAACATATGAATTTATGTTATAAAGCTTTTTGCTTTTATACAATGGTGTTTGGATTAGCTTGCAGGTATATATATGTGCCATACCATAAGTTGTCGCAATTTATGTATAAAGCAGTAAAGTAAGTACAAGACCAAAAACTAAAGAGTTAAAATTGAATAGAATTTAACCACTGAATGTGAGTTACAACCTTATGAAGATAGTTACTATCAGAGATAGAGAGATGTGAAGAACTTACTTCTAAGACTTTTCCGGATCATGTCTTGGCATTCCTCCACCGTACTTCCTTTGATAGTGGATGACTTCGCCATTTGGTTGTTCGTGTTTCCTGGATTCTCTATGCAGAAGAGACACAGTAAGGAGAAGGAGGCTCGCCGGAGCTCGATGTTGCTGCTGCTTGTTGCTCTCGCCGAGATGCTACCCTCCGGAAAAGGGAACAGAGGAGGGAGGAGAAATCGGAGGAGAAGACGACGGCTGGGAAGAGAGAGAGGAGGCGCCTTCCAGGCGGCTGCTGGTGTTTCTGTCCGGCTGCTTCCCTCGCCGGAAAAAAAAATGGAGAGAAGAAGAATGAAAAAACTTTAGGTTTAGGAGTTCTTTTGATGCAGAGATGAACTAGACCCTTTGAATAAATTAAGATGTAGGGCTAAGATTTGATTTTGAATTTAATTAATTAAATAGACAGATAAAATTAAAAAATGAAGTCTTAAAAATCTGAAAATTTTGAGATAATAAAAGGCTACAATTGCGATCAACTATGTGGTCATAATTGAAATGAAATAGGTAGAATTAAAAGAAATTAGAATAAAATATGTTAAGATTTAAATGATTTTGAGGAAAATTAAAGAATGTTATTCAATTAAAATACTACAAATATTATAATATATTTTATATAATTAAAATAGCTTAAATTTTAGAACTGAATAAAATAATTATTTCGAAATTTATTAATAATTTTACTCTAATAATATTTACAATAATTTTATAAAAATGTATTAAAATACATAAATTTTTATGTAAAATCAATTAAAATTCTAAATTTAAAATAAATTTTAAAATACGTATTTAATCAAATAATATTTTTTAAAATGGTATCAATCAAAATTGGGTGTCAACGGTCACTAACCGTGGCAAAATGAGCAGAGCTACCCTAGCTTAATCTCACAGTCATCATCAAATTTGCTATCAATCTTGAACTAATACACTTCCCATTCCTGTTCTTTGGATTGTGTTCAATTTCTAGGCTAAATTTGGGAGACCCCATAAAATTTTTGGACTTTTCTTAAATTAATTTGAGCTAAAACTTTGTGGGGTTGTAGAAAACTTTTCTTAAATTAATTTGGACTTTTTTAAAATTAATTAGTATATGATCATCTTATTTAAATGCTTAAGTTGTTCGATAGAGCACACTTTTATTCTATTATATTCTCAATACGCACATCACATGCCTTGAGTTGTTAGATAAACACACTTTTATTAGTTAATTATATTCTCAATACGTCCCCTCCCGTACGGGCCTGATTCTTTTGCATGAGCCAAACATGTGGAAATTCTTTTTGATATGGGTAGTGGTGAGATTCGATTTCAGGACTTCTGTCCAATATTATGTTATACTTAGATATCAGTTGTGCATCATGGGAAATAACTTTAAAATGGGTTTGCGTACTCTCTATCTTTTCTAAATTCAATTTATGAAATTACACTAAACATAACGAACTAACTATAACTAACAAACAGTATAAGCAATCCATTACAGTAACTAATCATACAAAACGAAAAAAGAGAACCCACATCTCAAAATCCCAAAATAGTTTTTTTTTTTTTTTAAAATATTCGAAAACAGAGAGCAGTTATTCTAGAAAGAGAAAATCATATGTAACAAGTCCAAATTAATTGGGTATATTATTTTATTTGACTCGACAGTCTTTTTACCTACACAAAATAGGAGTAAAGCGACATATGTAACATTATAATAGCATTTGACCTCGTTAATCTACTATTTTGGGTTGTAGCTGTGAAAAATGATAAAGTTCATTTTTGAAATATCATAGATTTTCTAGTATAGTTTCTAGAATGGTCTAGCGTAGTACCTAGAATAATTATCTTAAATAAATATCTAGATATTCTAGAGTAGCTGCCTTGAAAAAAATATCCATATATTCCTGAGTAATTACTAGAAGAAAGTTCACTCTTATAAATGTATCTAAAAAAAGTTTCTAGCGCCATCCATACACAAGTATAAATAGGGGATGGTCTTGTAAACTTGCTTTCAAGGAAAAATCAAAGCACTTAAAAGAGTCTTCTTCCATTACAAAGTTTTTTTTTTCCCGAATTCTTTCTGTAACTTTCTAACTTCATCTTTTTCTTAAGTTGAATGTTTCGATCTTACTTAACGATCTTGGGCTAGCAGAAGACTTCCCGAATTATACTTTTCTTCTGCTATTTTTACTGTAGCCACTTATATTCATCGAACTATCACGGTCTTTTTCTTCAAGTCTACTGATTCTTTTTTAACCTTAATATGAGTTGTAAAATGTAAGTAATTAGTGTATGGGGAAAAAGTCAAAAATATCCCTCAACTTTAATTTATTATTGACTTTAAGTTGTTCTTATCATTGTCATCTACAAATTTTAGTAGTTTGCAAGATATTGCATAGAAGCGAAATTTTACCTTGTGCACACCCAAAGAGTAATCCGTTGTCAAAAAAAAAAATTGACATAGAGTTGATTTGCACTTGCTATAAGATTGTCTGCAATCCACACACACACACGTGTCCTATCAATCAATGTGCAGTAGCATGTTGAATCAAAACTGCAATAATCACTGATTCTAGATTTTGAATGACACACATCAAACAAGAAGAGTGAATATAATCAAGGTCATTTAATTTCTAAGCATCTGCCTCAAAAAAGTTTCAAAAAGTAAAAACAAGGTTTTGTCAAACTAGATGACTGACTAATAACAAAATCCATTACCAGACCAAAATATACTTCCTAAAGTAAGCTCAAGGGATGCATAAGAGAACTAGATTGTTTTCTTCTAATCAAATAGACTGAAGCCCATATCTTCATCTTCTGATGCCTCTTTCTCTTCCTTCTTTTCTTCCTTCTTCTCCTCAGCAGGGGCTGCAGCAGCTCCACCGGCAGGGGCAGCAACTGCAACAGCACCACCACCAGAAGGTACTGAAGCCAACTTTTCTCTGCCAGCAGCAATCAGCTCTGTGATATCTTTGCCATCAACTTGAGACAAGAGCAGTTGAATTCTGTCATCATCAGCCTCAGCACCAACTGCAGACCACATCAACCACAAATGTGAATGTGCAACAAACAACCAGCAATATTTAGCATGTGCACGGGGTATAATAGCCACATCAACTCATATTTTTCAAAGACCGGTGGCTAAAAAGAACTGTCCCAAAGTCCAGAGATTAAATCTACTCATTAACAGTATGTATATGAACAATATTCGTTAAAGAAAATCTAAACACCATTCCCCAAATCCTCCTTGCCCATGAATCACACAATGGCCTTTACCAGTTTACTACCTCAAACACACAAAAAAAGACTGTGAAACCAAACTTTAAGCTTTTCCGTATATCGATCATCAGTATACATTCTGCTCCAGAGGTTAAATCTACTCACTAACAGTATGCATATGAACATTATCCATTTAAGAAAAGCTAAACCCCATGCCCCAAATCCCCCTTACCCATGAATCACACACTGACCTTTACCAGTTTGCTGCCTCAAAAACACAAAAAAAGACTGAGAAACCAAACTATTAGGCTTTTCCACATATCGATCATCAATATACATTCTGATCGAGAGGTTAAATCTACTCACTAACAGTATGCATATGAACATTATCCATTTAAGAAAAGCTAAACGCCATGCCCCAAATCCCCCTTACACATGAATCACACAATGTCCTTTACCAGTTAAAGGCCTCAAACACACAAAAAAGGACAGTGAAATCAAACTATTAGGCTTTTCCGCATACCGATCATCAATTTACATTCTGCTCCAGATGTTAAATCTAACAGTATGCATATGAACATTATTCAATTTAATAAAAGCTAAACCCCATGCCCCAAATCCCCCTTACCCATGAATCACACAATGGCCTTTACCAGTTTGCTGCCTCAAACACTGAGAAACCAAACTATTAGGGTTTTCGATATATCTATCATCAATATACATTCTGCTCCATTCATACACATTTACAAGTTTTCAAATAATACATAGATCTATCTCTCCATTTTGATATTCAATTAACATCCTGATTACACCATTTTATCAAAACTATCACTCAAATTTAAACCAAAAAAACAAAAACAAAAAAGGGGTTAATTTTTTTACCACAACCGAGGATATTCTTCAAGTCTTTTGCTGAAGGTGATGCATTACCACCCAAAACAGCCAACAAATAAGCAGCAATAACCTTCATTTCTTCTTCTATAACAGAAAACACAAGAGAATTTTTAGATACATAAATTGAAAACACAATACGATACGGCTAAAGAGTATGAACAAAGAGAAAGCAATTACAGAGGAGAATTGGAAGCTACGAGAAACTTCTTCAATGGTAGATTTGAGACTGCTATTAGGGTTTCGTAATTGTGAATAATGCGGCAATTTATACAGTTAGGGTTTTGGTAGGGTTAAAGCGGAGGTGATGGGGGGTCGACCCGGAATATTATGTGAAGTTACATTTCTGCCCTTCTGATTTCTAGATTGACTTTTTCTTCTTCTTTTCTTTTTTTTCTCATTATAACAATTATTTGTTCTATTTATTTATTTATTTATTTATTACGAATATAAAAAACATTTGATCTCTAGATTATGGGGAGAAATTTCGCAATCACTACTATAAGTTTAATTAAGCTCTTGAGCTATAATTTGTTGTAAATATGGTCCAGTTGCCATAGACGATCTCGTTTATATAATGTGTATTTATATAATTGAGCTATTTTCGTCTGTATTTTTATAAAACTGATTAGTATGAATTAATTTGTATTTATTTTAAATCATTTTCAATTTGATTAATATAATTTTAATGAATTGTATAAATAAATTATTTTCGTCTATGATTTTGTATGAACTAAGTAGTAAAACCTGATTTGTACTGATAGTATAATGTGTATTTATATAATTAAGCTATTTTTGTCCGTATTTTTATAAAACTTATTAATATGAATTAATTTGTATTTATTTTAAATTATTTTCAATTTGATAATATAATTTTAATGAAATAAGTGTTTGTATAAATAAACTATTTTCGTCTATGACTTTGTATGAACTAAGTAGTAAAACCTGATTTGTACTGACAGTATAATGTGTATTTATATAATTGAGCTATTTTCATATTTTTATAAATCTTATTAGTATGAATTAATTTGTATTTATTTTAAACCATTTTCAATTTGATTAATATAATTTTAATGAAATAAGTGTTTGTATAAATAAACTATTTTCGTCTATGATTCTGTATAAACGTAGTAGTAAAACCTGATTTGTACTGATAAATTTTGTATAATTACGTTGATTGACTTGAATTCTTACACATTTTGTGTGCAAGTAAAATATACAAATATACCATTAGAATAATTATATACAATTTGGAATCTATACAAATATACATATAGATCTAAAATTGAATTATTATATTTTTTGAGTATACAAATTCCAAAATTAATACTGAAAAAACTCGAAATAACAAATTTATACAAACATAAACATAAATATCTATACTTTGAACAGTTATACAAACAACATTATACAAATATCAAAACTACACGTTATACAAATTACACTATACAAATATCGAAAACTATATGTTATACAAATATCGAGAACTACACGTTTAGGTATGACTTAATTATAAAAATGAGAACAAGAGCTAATATTTACATGGACAAAAAACTACTAGATGGCTAACATGAACTACATGCAATTTTTTTCTTTTTAAAAAAGTAAAAAGATTACATGTACAAAATATATACATAAAATATACATATACAAAATATAAATATATTTGGACCATATTATAAGTTCACATATCAAACTGAACATGTTCCTGAAATAGGTGCAAACACTATAGGTCCACAAAATGCAAGAAACATTTCAGAGCAAAAAACGAACATGTACTCGTAACGGCGTTACGGAGATCGGAGATACGTAGTTGCAACATATTTACATATATTCTACCACATAAAGAGAACTGCGTACATCAACGAAACGACGTGTTGCGTCCCTAGCATCAGCAAAACCATACAAAATATAGCATTTACAACCATTGTCTGGTCCATTTTCCACTATTGCCCGGGTTCGTGTTCAGCTGTATCGTATACTGAATCCTGCTCGTCGAATTTTACCGCCACCAAGTACCTTATACTCACCTTGACGGGAAAAAAGCGGAAAATGTCAAACAAACGGATCGTCCGTCTGGGTTCGATTCACCTCATACGCACCGCCATAAAAAGGGAAAACAGATCCAACTACTAATAATATAACAGAACACCGTTGTATAAATGTTGTACCAAGTGTTTTATATGAAGTACCTGTTGTGGATCATAGACAGCGTATTCGTTGTACTCGAGGACGCTATCCTTGTGCTCCGATGGAATCAGCTTACCGCATGGTACCTTAATATCATCCTTCCAGACAAAATGTTCTTTCTCGTCGGTTTTCTTCCTTCCGAGTCCTTTTACTCCAGCTTTCTTCTCTTCCAACGCTCTAGTATCCTGCATCGTAAATCAGTCAGTCAGACCAACTACAAACTAACATTCGAGTGCGTATATGCATATTTTCTCTTCCAAGTTCCAACGGTGTCTTTGCTACCTTGGGAGGACTCGGAAACTCCTTAATTTCTTCACCGAGTGAAGCAACAGCTAAAACCAAGAAACCTTCTGGCCTATCTACTGCTGTGAAACCATATCTTGCTGCCTCTGCTGCTGCATCCGAGCAAACAATGGCTCTTCCAAACTGAACGCGTATACTAGCAGTGAGTGCAAATGTAAAACTAAAAAATAGTGTAGTAAATGAATTTCCGTACCATGTATCCCGATACGGGAAGTGAACAAACTGAAGGCAAGAAACCTTTCTGCAGGTGCCTCAAAAGATTTGAACTCCTCGTACCTGACGTTAATATAATGTGATCGACAATAACATTCATCGTCGTGAAACAACGCGAACCATACGCCAATGAGAGATTACTTACCGCACCAGAGTAGAACTTTGTTTGGTAATTCCTTGATCTCATCAAGTGAAGGACAGGCACCAACTTCAACGGCAAATATATTCTCAACCGATACAGCGTAGCTCTGGTGTAACATGCATTTTAGATCCCACCGACGTTTCAAAATGATTGGAAATGAACATAAATAGATCTTACCATATCTCCGACTTGGACCGGCTCGTAAGTTTTCTCCAAGTAGTTCACTATCATTTTGTAGTCATCAGATTCTTTCTCCAAGGGAGAAACTGAACAGAGGAGTTTCTTGTAACACTCGAAGAGAGGATCATCGAGCGTGGATCCAGACATGTCTTCTATGATATGCGAGGCAAAGTTGATGTCGCGGATAGTTTCATAAGCAGATGCAGCCTTGATTATTTTCAAACAGTAGGTTAAAAACACCTTAGTATATAATGCGGTAAAAACATTTAGAGAAAACGACATTTACATGCTCTGCGAGATCGGTATAGTCTCTGAAAGTAAAAGGCCTCGTAGATGGCATGAGAGTAAACCACATTTGACTGAACTCATGCCAGACGCCCTCTGCTTCCGGTCCTGTTTCCTTCATTGATTTTATTTTCTCCACGAAGTGTAGGAGAATTTCTTCACCTGTAGAGTTAAAAGCAAATGAATCTTCTGAATTTTCATCACCGAAACGAAATGCACTAATAGGCAGAGAGAAGACTTACATCTTCTCAAATGAAAATTAGTAAGCATCCCTATAGGAATTTCCGGTGAATCGTGTCCCAGCTCCATTAAAGCATACCTTCATCCAGCATACAACACTTCTTAAGTTCATTTCACACGTAAGGAAAAGACGGAAACAGCTTCGACCTGAACGGCGTTAATACCTGTATATCTCTTGGCTACAAAGAACTTTCATGAAATTTGCTAATACCGAATCAAGCTTACTATGTGCCGCAGCAGAACCAAGTTGCCTTAAGCCAAGCGCTCCATGCCTAACCTCTATTCCGTCATCCTACAAAGTTAAACCATGGTTTAGTTGTCTAGCAAATGGTACCTAAGTGTACCTCGAAGAAAAAAAAATTAAGTTGTGACGTACGATATCAATAGGGTAAAACTTGTGATGCTTTTTGTGAATCTTCTTTTCCCTTTCCCAGGGTTCGAACTCATTTCCAGTCATCTCTTCAAAGACCCTAGCGAACTCCTTAATTGCATCATCGACATTTTCCCACTCCTCTAGCTTGTCGTCCGCTCTTAAGCTATCACCGTTTCTGCCCCTTCTAAGATACATATGCAAACGATTCTCCGATGACATGATAAGTTGCATAATACAGAAGCTGCGTCAATTTGAAGAATCACTTCATTAGCACCTGAAAAAAATACTAAGAACTCGAAAAAACTAGGGAGAGTTTCGAGCATTACTCGTTGAGTTTTTTCTTTTGGTTGCAAACAGACAGTGCACAATTATACAATAAGCCATCTTTCTCCAATATTCTTGCGCCTTCGTCCTGCATCTTAGTATCTTTGTGTACCCTTCTTTTTCCGAACACTTTAAGCTACAATAAACAAAAGATGACATTGACGTAAACACCGAGATTAAAGTAGAAAATGAGAAAAGGGGGGTGGGGGGTGTATACCTCGGCTGTTACGGTTTCGAGTGCCTCTGCACTTGGATCCATCTTATCAAGGGGAATACCTTTACCTTCTACAGCAATGTCACTGGCGACGTCGTATGCATCTAAAGGCTGAGCTGCTTCCTTTTCTATACTATCACTCAACCAAGCCTCCCTCACTACCGGTATACCCTTCTCCCTGATAAACAACAATACCTCACGTCAGAGGCGGATGCAACATAAACTCACGTGTTCAACTGAACCCGTAATCGTAAAAGCACAATGAATTCAACCGTAAAAGCATAAAAATTGATAAGTCGAGTAATCCACCTCTGCTCAACGTTATAACATAGAAAGCCATTATTATTAATCCAATTAATGTAGTGTCGATTAAATATACATACAAAGCTTCAGCTACTTTGGATGAGCCACCACGATCACGTTCAGCGGGAGAAACTACTATGCAAGCAACCCCTGCAAGAGCGAACACTTTTAGTTCCTACACAACTGGAATTTCGTAAGAAAATTACACTGAACAGTTACCAGTGACAGAGTTGTTCACTTTTCCACCAAATTTCTCGATTTTCAATTTCCAGTATTGCTGTGCACAATAAACTTTTAATAGCAACATAAACATACATGAAAAATGAAGCCAAATTCATTTGAAGTACTAAAGTACATACGTGTTTTCGAGTAAGACGACCAGCTAGAGATATCGTCATTCCATCAAACGGCTTCCTTGGGGCAGATATTTCCTTTCGGGGGCGACTCTTGTTGGGGTTTCCACGTTTCTTAATCAGCTACGAGAACATACAGAGATTGTCAAAAAAAAAATTCCTTTCATCCTTCTCGCAACAAGAAATGTTTTAAAACGAATTAGTTTCAAGACATTACATCAGATACTGGTGTACTTTCAACAGAATTAGGGAGTTTGACAGACTCTTCTCTTCTCGGTGGTTCTTTCGTGCTGTAAATACAACTCGACCACTCACTATAATCTCCAACGCAGTGATAACCATCGCCAGAGCATTCCAACTTGCCACCACATATAGGACAATTGTCTAGCGGCCCGAAGAACATTATGTCTTGACTGTCCAAGAAAATAGGAGTCGATGAGTATGAAAGAATCACAATTATAAACCTCACATGAAACAACTACAACTACGACACCTCGATTAATATATAATGTATACATATTTCACACAGAGATTTTTTAAACTAAATTTACATATATTTAGAAACTATACAATAGTTGATGATTCAAAAAAAAACTCGCAAAGGATAGCAACTACAGAATAACCACTTCTTTCAACATAAAATGAATCAGAGTGAATAGTATATCCTCCACCAGAAAACACTTTTTATCGGCAATAAATATACGCATTAACAAAGAGCGTTAAACCATATATATACCGGCGTTAGTTAATTGTCATTGGATCCAATGTCGCTAAAGACTTCTGGGAGGGACATATACTCAAGAGTGTTAATTGCCGCTAAAATTAGATATTAAGCAATTAAGCAGCTCATTAATTGCTGCGAAAGCTCATTTTTGATGTAGTGATTATGATACAATGAAATTTTTTAACGAACCGGATTAACTTACCATCTAGGAACAACGGCATCATCTTCACCTTTACAATACTGGCCATTTGCTTCAAGAATTTCGCGCATTTGCTTGACGGAGAGATTTTCGGTTATAGTTTTACAGAACTTCTCAAACTCGGCTCTGATTCCATCTTCGTGGACAACACCTTCTTCTTTTTCGTCAGTTTTTGCCTTTTTGTGTGAGGCGGACTCTTGGCTGTTGCTCTCTGCCTGCTGCTTCCTCATCACCTGCCTCTCTTCACTTGTCGAGTGCGCCTGAGATCGGGTCTCATGAACCTTCACTTGCATAAAGTGAGTGGCGGAGTCAAATTTTTACCTACGAGTATCAAAATATAAAGAAGTAGCACGCGTCGAGAGTCGACCAATAGAATTTTCATACATAATACCATAATTTTCATGTAGCTAAACAATACTCCCTCCGTTTCACAAAGAATGAGCTGATTTGACTTGGCACGGAGTTTAAGAGTATAAAAAAGACTTATGAATCTTGTTGTCCTAAATTAAATTATGAATCTTGTTGTCCTAAATTAAAGTAAGATCAAATGTACAAAATTGTCATCTTGTGCCCTTAAAGAAATGTAACCAAAAAAGGTCATTCTTTTTGTAAAAGACTAAAAAGAAAAGGAAGTCATTCTTTTTAAAACGGAGGAAGTATAATTTTACTGTGAATGGTGTCTCCGCAAACTTGATGAGATACCATACTATTTTTTTTCCGACACATTTTCAAGTTCAACCTTTGTAATTAACATCTAGTCGATCCGAACTTATTTGAAACAAAAGCGTACTATTTGTAGTTGTAACTGAACGTATGGTGAGCGTATGTAAGTTAAATCCTCCAAAAGTTCTTAAGCCAATCTATAGAATTTTTGACCAAACTAAGCCATTATATAAAGCAATTTGCCAAAATAATATATTTTTCTAAAATTTTAGAAAACTAGTATAAACGTATTTAACAGTAACGTTTTAGGGTATATTTCGATTTTTAAAAATTAAAAACGTTAGGTTGATATACGTCGTTCGTTTGTTAGGTTGATATACGTTACTGTAAGTAACGTTTTACTCCTAAAACGTTACTGTAAAAAATGTTTGCTTCAATTTTCTCATGCATAAACCAAATACAACAACAAATGTACACACACACATATGAAAAACCAAACATATAATAACAGAAATCGAAAGACAAAGAAACTAAAAGAGTAACTAATATGCATAAGTATGAAGAAAATTATAATAATATACATAGTATTTTGTTACCACAATTTTTTATAATAATCCTCTTAGCATGAAAAAAACAATTTTAGTTAGTAAAACCAAAACTCCTCAAACAAATTAAAAGTCATGACACTAACTAATCACAAACAAATTAAATTAAACTTTGTATTAAAAATCAGAAGAGTATATATAGTATAGCTAAGAACTAACCTTCATTTTTTATTGAGGAGTACTTTTGCCTCTTTAAGAAAAAATTTCTACATATATATAGTTACAAAATCAGAAGAGAAATGAAGTGAAAAAAGTTTTTTTTTTTTTTTTTTTTAACTTAATATGATTTTACATTATAAGCTAGTAGGTTGACACGTGTACTAACAAAAACTCCCAATGCTTGACACGATTCATTGCTCTTTTTTTTTAACTATAGCGGCACCTACTTAGGTGTTAACAATTACATATTTTATTTAAATAAAGATGTTCGACTAAATAAAATTTACATAAATATTTTTTGTTAAAGATTTTGTCATATTTAAAGCTATGAATCTAAAATTTTAAGTATAATTTATGTAAATTCGTATAAAGAGTAAAATGTATTTTATTTCTATTTTTTAAATTACAATCACTATACGAAAACTGTGAACTAAATTGAGTTTTTCTAGTGAATTAGTATGAAAATTTGCAGAAAAATAAATTTCCTGCGAATTTTCATACAATCCTCAGAAAAATCTCAATGTAATTTACAGTTTTTTTTTTGTAGTGTAATAATCCCTTAGAATTTGTATCTTTTGGATACAGTAAAGAGTATCTCGAATATATTATAACATACACCGGATACATTATAAAATAATCGAATACATAATATGTAGTTCGAATACATTAAATATTAACTCGACTATATTAGGTTGAATACGTTAAATACATTAGGAGAGAAATAATTAAAGATTTTTAGAAATAAAAGAAAATATTTAGAAATAAAAAAATATAATTAAGTAACTTTTTCAATTTTAATTATGAAAGAACAGTCTCATCCATTCTCTCCTCTTTTTATGAAAGCATTTCTTTTTGAAAAAATAAATATTTTTAAATAACCTGAGAATTTTGACCAAATAAATTATAAATTTGAAATTCTTTAATTAAATTGTCAAGAATGACAATAGGGAATGTTAAATGGAAAGAGCAAAAAACAATAAATTTGAAATATAACTTAATTTATTTTTTTATTATGTAACTTGTAAGTCTTTCTCATTTTAAAGGAATATATTTTTCTAACCCTACATACAAAAATAAAATAAAAATATACTCTACCATATCAAACACTACTAACTTCAAATTTTGAATTGGGAACTTGTTACAACTAGTCCTCTCATGCTCACTTCATTACTTTGGAACTTTCACAAGTTCAGAAAAATACAAATAAAACAAACTAGGTCTTATCTTACGAATCTTAATGAAATTGAACGCTTATATTATTACGAGATGTCAGTTATATAAAAAAAATAACTTGACTCTTATACGCTGTTTGTTTCTATTTACTTATCCGCTTTTAAATTGATACACCTATTAAGAAAATAATTAATGACATTACGAGTTTACCATTTTACTCCTATTAATTACAACGTCGATGAAAACTTCTATTTTTAAAAGTAATTAGTCATTTAATTGAGGGTATAATAGGTAAAAAAAATTCCTTTCTTAATTTGTCAAAACAGACAAGTAATTAGGAACAACTATAAAAAAAAAATGAACAAATAAATACAGACGAAGAGAATAATATTTAAAAACTATCTTTTCTTTTTGAATTGATAAAAAAACTGTCACGTAAATTTAAACGAACGAAAATATCTTTTTTGTTGCTCCCAAGTCCTGAGTTTTTTTATTGTGAAGGGATCTCTATTTCCAAGACACTACAATTTTTTATTTTTTTTTTGAAGTTTTGTGGAGTGGAGTACCACTTTTAAATTGGACATTCTCTAATGACGTATAAAGTATGTCTTACCCAATTTAATTATGTGACTAGGTACATATTCATATATTTATGTATAAATAATTTATATTTACAAAGTTATTGGGTACTTATAAAATTCGTAAATTTTGTATTACTCCTTCCGTTTACAATTATTTGTCAGGTATACTAAAAATAAATATCCAAGATTAATTGTCAATTTAAATAATCAAGAAATAATTGCTCACCTTTTTTCAAATTTGCCCTTAATGATAGTGTAGTTTAATTGAAAAGTTATGTAGACTTTTGATATTCTTGATATAGTAGAGTTATATTAGTCAAATTACACCTTGTATTAAATTTTCCTTGAAGGGTGTGCATAACCTTAACATGACAAACAATTATGGACGGAGGGAGTATTTCCAACCTTAGTTAGAGTACTTATTCACTTTACTCGATAAGTTCAAGATACATCAAATTATGTTTAATCATGTACTTATTAAGCATTTTCGTCATATGTATCTTTAGTAATTCTTTATAAAAATATTATTTTTTGGTGATAGATAAGTATTACTCATACTTAATTTTTTTTTTTTAAAAATCTCTGTTATGAACTTTTGCTTATTTGGTAAAGTTGTATAAATAATTAAAACAATTTTGATAATTCTTACATACAATTTAAGAGTTTCTTTTTTTTGTTGTTGTAGTTATAAGCCAAAAATTTAAATTATATATCAAAATGAAACTTTAACTTCATCTCATAGGATTAGATATAATAATTTCAAATCACCAAACAAACCATTTTTGTCATTTACTCTATATTTTCACTCAATTTTCTTCCAATTTCTCACCCCTACCTTGAAATTCAATAATTGAAAAAGGACTTTTAAAGCCTTGGATAATCAACAGTAAACACCAGAAACTAACTTTTTGGACCTTTTTATTTGTAATTGTTAGTATTGTTTCGAAAATACTGGGTTTAGTTGAACCCATAAAAAGATACGTGTAGTGGACAGAGTTACCTGTACCTAATGTTGATAGGAGGTGACATGTATTTCGTAAAATTAATTGAGGTATGCACAAGCTTACCCAAACACTACGATTATCAAAAAAAAAAAAAGGGTAGAAGATTAATTTGGTTTACTAAGCTCAAGTTACTGTCAATGCTTCATGGTTGAGTTTTTTTTTTTTTCTTGACATATTTGTAATAGATTTAGTTTCAATATTCCATACAAGTTAGAACATAGTTAGTTTTTATACAACTTATAGTTATAAATCAAGATTATAATAAAAGAATTATAAGTATATGCAATATAATCAATAAAACATTTGATGGCCTTTATATACTTCATTTCATCATTCACTATATCAAAAAAAATCATGCTCGATCAGAAAGCACTATACATAAATCTAATCAATTCATACTTCTCTTTCAACCATATCCTGTAAACCTTCGTTTTTTCTTTTATAGTTGTCCCTGATACTTTTGAAGTGTACAAAAAAGGGGCGTTGAGTCGTTGACAGTCTATCAGGAGGCGAGTTTAGGTGTATAGAGTGGTGTGTCCTCTCCACGCAAAAGAGACTTTAAAATGGCTTCACAAACCGCGGCATCATAGATCAACAAATGTCCACCATCGTGAACTTCGTGATATTGAATCCAAGGTAACCTTTCTGATACATGTCTTTGTAGTTTCAGATTGATGAATCTGTCTTCACACCCGTGCCAGAGGTGAACAGGACGTTTATCGTTCTCAGGGAATGGATTGTTAAGCTCCAAAGGATCGAAATCCCATTTACTAAACGCCACAAGGAAGTCACTACGGAGATTGTTGAAAACACTTCTGCTCTTTAGCTTGTCCTAAAGATGGAAAACATAAATAACAATATCAAATTTTTGAGGAAATGGTGAGGCGGACTCTACTTGCTTGGGGATTAAGACGTAGTTATACTGTTATTGACCTTACCGCGGTAAGAAATTGAAATCCAGGTGCATTCTTCAAAAGCTCCAAGTCCTTGTCCGTGAAGTATGTAGGTTTTGTGCTATCGTTAGAAGAAGACTGAGACGTTTTTCGGATCATCCACCAATGCAGTAACTTAGGTGCATATCTTGCAACCAAAGTCATCCTTTTGTACCATTTCTTCCGTTCATCGTCCTTTAATACAGATTCCGGTAGAGATGGCCATTGGTAATTGACAATGGGAACAACAAATGCCACCCCTGCTAACCTACCAAGTTCGAAAAATAGAAGACATGAGTTTACAACAACAATAAACAAACAAATAAACTCAGTGTAATCTCACAAGTGAAGTCTGAGGAGGGTTGAGAAGGGTGGTGTGTAAGTAGCCTTATGCTTATCTTGTGAAGATAGAGAGACTGTTTCTTAGACCCTCGACTCAAGCAAATACATGAATTTACAACAACAACAAGAAACCTAGTCTAAATCTCACAAGTGGAGTCTAAGGAAGGTTGTGTGAACTTAGCCTTACGCTTATCTTGTGAAGATAGAGAGATTGTTTCTTATAGACCGTCGACTCAAGCAAAGACATGAATTTACAACAACATCAACAAACCTAGTCTAAATCTCACAAGTGAGTCTGAGGAAGATTGTGCGTACTTATCTTGTGAAGATAGAGAGACTGTTTCTTAGACCCTCAACTCAAGCAATGACATAAATTTACAACAACAATAACAAACCTAGTCTAAATCTCACAAGTGGAGTCTGAGGAAGGTTGTACGTACTTAGCCTTACGCTTATCTTGTGAAGATAGAGAAACTGTTTCTTATAGACCGTCGACTCAAGCAAAGACATGAATTTACAACAACAACAAAAAACCTAGTCTAATCTCACGAGTGTGGTCTGGGGGAGGAGGTATGTACATAGCCTAATTCTTACACCTTGTGAAGGTAGAAAGACTGTTGTTTCTGATAGACCCTTGGCTCAAGCAAATAAAGGTATGATTCAATTTGACATTTTGTTCATTCAGGTTTCGTGTTATATCTTTATCTATACAATTTAGACTATAAGTTTATCGTTGAATAAACTACATTGCTGATATCGATCAAAATAAAAGCACGATACGATGATTTAATGAATGTTACCTATGTGATAGGTGTTTGATGCAACTCCAGGTTGGGTAAGATCCCATGGAGAAACCAATTATGTGAAATTTGGATCCTAATTCCAAATGATTTGCTAATTCTTCAATATCTGATGCTTCACTCCTCAACGATCGTTTCGGATTAGGATCACTTCCTCCATATCCAGCTCGATCGAATTGAACTATATATACTCCCATCGTGTTCATAAGTTCCTATCGAAAAATTTAAAAAAATTAACCAGATATATCGAACACGTTGAATTATGACTCATTTGTTGACTTGATCAAATAGGTTGAAAAAAAAATAATCCATCAAGTTATTGGATCAAAATAGTTTCAAACTCAAAAAAGAACATATACTATACACTTCCCTTTAATTTTCCTTTAACAAAAATATATAGAAACGAAGAAAAAATTGAGTTATGTTGGGCGGATTGAACTATAACTTGTCATTCAACACATTTCACTAGTCAAATTTTGACCAAGTTGAGTCATGACTCTATTGTTGATTTTGACTTGTTTTTCGTTCAAATTTAATTCAATTCGCACATGAAAAACACCATTGCATAACTTTGGAATAATTTAAACTAATAATTTAAGAGAAAAAAACATAAACTTTAACATTTTTTTTCTTTTAAAAAAAATTGGGTTATATTGGTCATGTTGAATTATGACTCATTTATTCAACACACATGATCTTCACCTCCAATTAATACATTTCGAAGTTAAGAGTCATGACCCATTGTTTAATTTCACCTGTTTTCCGATCAAATTCAATCCAACCTGCTCATTTAACAATTCTGTTCCACAACATATCAAGAAGTTATGTTAGAATTATGACTTTTTTATGAGCTTCACCCAAATAATAAATTTCGAGCGAATTGAGTCCTGACCCACTCAAATTCAATCCGACCCATTCATTTGACAATTCTATTCCACAACATATCAAGAAGTTATGTTAAATTATGACTTATTTATGATCTTCACCGAAATAAACAAATTCGAGCAAATTGAGTCATGACTCGCTCAAATTCAATTCAACCTGCTCATTTAACAATTATGTTCTACAACATAACAAGAAGTTATGTTGAATTATGACTTATTTATGATCTTCACCCAAATAATAAATTTCGAGCAAATTGAGTCATGACCCACTCAAATTCAATCCGACCCATCCATTTGATAGTTCTATTCCACAACATATCAAGAAGTTATGTTTGAATTATGACTTATTTATGATCTTCACCCAAATAAACAAATTTCGAGCAAATTGAGTTATGATTCACTCAAATTTAATTTAACTCGTCCATTTCACGATTATGTTAAACAACATATGAAGAAATTATGTTAGATAATAATAATTTACCTGGGGTGCAAGAAAATCCCTTTCTTTGGAGCTATCAAATCCATGAATAAATATAATTCTGTAATTTGATTTTTCTTTTGGAACACCTCTTTCTTTGTAACATAATTTTCTTCCATCAATTAATTTGAAATTTGATGAAATATTTGGTTTAGTTTCTGCAGAAACCATTATGAAAAAGAAGAATTTTTTTTATATAAATGAGAGTTGTTCTTTTTTTTTTTCTTCTTTAGAGATCTGTTCATAATTTTATACGAGAAAAAACAACTCTTTTTTGGTCAACCATTTGGCCCCTTTTTAACAAAGAAAGTTCCTTTTGTAAAACTCTCAAAATATTACTCCTTTTTTGTCCCTATATATATATATATATATATATATATATATATATATATATATATATATATATATATATAATATATATATGGTATCAGATATGGTACAATTCGAATTTCGAGATTTAATTTATTTTTAAATTTACATATTTTTAAAAAATAATTACAATCTTCGAATCAGTTTTTTCCGCATCTTAATTAATTTGTCATCAATAATATAGCAAATAGTAAAAATCATTGTATTGCTGGTAAAGAGAGAATCTTATTATTGTTTTGGAGTTTCAAAGGTTAAAACTTTTTAATTTTGATCGTGAATCTATATATAATATTTAAGCCTTTTAATAATGAAACTCTATGACAACTTTTTTTTTGTCTGTTTCAAAAAAAAATCGTGAAAATAATTTAATCTTAATATTTTCTTTATACAATACAAATATTCAAGATTTCTTTTAAATATATATTTCAAAAGTCTGTCTTTTTTTCTTAAATTTTGTGCTTCATAAAATTGTATTATATTAAAATGAAAAAAATAATACTATAAATTATAATAATTTTTATTTTTTTATTTTTTTATGGTTGGGGGTTATGGATTCCTTGAAAAGGAAACTTCGTATTGTTTTTCCTTATTATTTTTTTAAGGTAGGGTAGGTAAGGAGATATTTTGGGCCACCAACTAATTTAATAAATTTTGTTTTAAAAATGTTTGAGAAAATTAAGGCGCAGAATATTGCTATTTACTACATGAGGAAAATATGTGTATAATCTTGAAATATACAAAATTGAAATTAGTAAAAATGCAAATAATATCAAAAGATACCATATTTTTCTCCAATAATTTAGCTTATTCTAGTTGTGGAAATTTTATTTTGCTATATTTACGATAAACTGTTTATTTGTTTGACCCTGTATTCCCTTTTTCAATAGACTCATGTTGACTTTAGAGGGAGTATTTACTAAGAGTTTATTTTATTAAATTAATTTTATTAATTATATTTTAAAATTTTAAATTTGACCAATAATGACGGATTGCTTTCTCTGTCTTGGCGAAGAGACCTTAGGATAAGTCATTAAAATAAACGGGATGAAAGAATAGACATGTTCAAATAATTCTGAAGAAAGAGTGTTGATAGCAGGTACGTTAATACACTGACAGGGGAGCAACATGGAACGAGGCTCCACACCCTTTGCGTGGGTATTAGGAATAAAATGTAGTTTGTTTTTACACAATACTGATATTGGAATCTTGACTAATTTGAATTTATGGTTGGATGACTCATATTTCGAGATGACATTTTAAATAGAATTTTTCATAGTCAATGCTCGAATTCGAAATCTTTGAATTAAGTCTTAATCATATCACCACAATTCATGTTGATTATTTTTTTTCTTCCTAAGATAATGAAGCAATTATATTGTTTATTTAATGAAAACCTAAACATCATTTCTTCCTTATACCCTAACTTTTTTTAATCTTCCCTATACTTTATGGAAGTACATGAAAAATTCGAAGACTCGAGTCAATCATATTTGGTTATAATATGATCGTCAAAGAATTTTTAAAATGTCTTTAATTTGGATTTAAATAGGGTGATGACCACTACTAAAAATATATAGCCTATATTTTAAAATCAAATATTTACCCATCATTTATAAAAGTTCTACAAAAGATTAAGTTTAGTAACATTTTGATTTTACAAGTTTATTAAGTGTTCATATTTGAAAAGTACGAGGCATATATGTAGCTAATAATTGTTACATTTTAAAATAGAATAACTAAAAGACAAATTAAAACTAATAAATAGAAATTTGTAAAATTTAAATTTTATGAAAATTTAAGAAAGAGCATAATAATTTTTATTGAAAATTTTAATTCATGCCTTTGAATTTTTTTTTTGAAACATGTATCTTTCAAACAAATTAAATAGAAAATAATCACAAATTATTTCATAATATATATTAATAATTTTTATACATTTTGAACATTCTATATGTATTTTTCTAAAAAAGAGTTATACAGGAAATTCTCAAATTTTAATTTATTTTGATTTTTCTTCAAATATTTAAATTGACTTAATTGGATGAATATTCCTTTGCCTAAAATTTACGTTATATAAGGGGTTTACTTATTAATTTCAAAAAGTAAGGAATAACATTTTTACATGTAAAAGATTTTTATAATATAAGAATGTTAGTATAAATATTAAAATTAGAAATACAAAGAGTATATTTACTATTATATCTAACTTTTTTAAAAAATTGATCTCAAGTAAAGCACAAAAATATTTAAATTATGTTCTTTTTTTGCCATTTTTGGTTTTCAACTTTCAGTATAAATACAAATTTTGGAATAAAAGTTACCGAATTTCTGAAAATCGTCATAATAGAGATGTTTATTATTCTATTTGTCCCAATTTTATCTGATTTACTTTCCTTTTCAATCGGTCCAAAAAAGAATGATACATTTCTATATTAAGTAACAATTTAGGTATAAAATATCTATTTTATCCTTAAAAAATGATTTACAGTCACACAAATTTCTATCATTTATTTTGAATCACGAATTTTAAAAATCTTTTTTTTTTTTTAAATTTTATGTCAAATCAAACTACCTCTGAAATGAAACGAATATACAAATTTTGGTCGGGATACTCCATTATATAGCCACGTTACATTGCAATATGCTTTCATAATTCTTGGGTTCTTTTTGTTTGAATTATTATTCTTGAGCTTTGTGCACATGAAATGTGGTGGACAATATTACAATATATTATATTACATGTTGATTGTGCATAATAATTAACTTTGAAAACATGTGATTTGATTCTTTTTATTATTATTTTTCTGTTTTTTCCCCCTAACATCACTATTTTCATAAAATTAATAAGTCGATTAATAAGACATTAACTCAATCTTTAAGGATCGCCAAAAGCTACTATTAATAAGATAAACATTATATTATTACATTTTTAATCAAAAAATTTAAAATCAAATTTTAAAAATAAAATTGTCTTTTTAGTAAAAAAAACATTAAATTCTTAAATTGGCTTTTCATTTATACCAATCTAATTAATTCTTTTTCCTAAAATATTTACATTAGGTTTTTTTTCTGAATTTTTCACCTTATCGATTAGGTGATCTAACTAAGCATGCAAAATGTGTTATTAACTCAAGAAAGTCAATAAATTAATCGCGTTAAAAAAAGAGATATTGGATAATATATATAAAAAATAAATTTTAAAAAGATATTAAATTTAATTTCAAAGCTTACTTTTAACCTAACGAGTAATAAAAAAAAAAAAAAAAGACAAATAATGAAATAATAGCAAATTAGCAAATCTTAACTTCCAAGGAAGTGTAGACTTTTCAGACCTTCAACCCACCCACTCCACAAATAAAAAAAGGAAATAAATAAATATATAATGAGTACATATATATAGTCTCTATATATAAAAATTGAAAAGTATGTTAACAATAATAATATATCTAGCCTAGTTACTTCAGAAAAAAATAATTTTGTTTTTATCTATAGTATAATTCTTTATTCTTTTTTTCTCGATCTTTAATCAAAAAATAAAATTTTCCTATTTGCTCATTTATTTTAGTTAACCAAGAAATTTTTGTTATGTCTTCCTACATTTATTTTCGTACCTTTCTCTGTTAGTTTAATTCGTTATTAGGTGAAATTAGATCGTCGGTTCTTAATTATTGTTTAATTATTTATGTTAATTGCATTAAGCTTTTAATTTTGCACAAAACATAGGTGCGCATCACCTTTTTAAAAACTTAATATCTACGAGACCTGTTATATAAAATATTTTTTTTAATTCAAATTTACGAAATATAATTAGTTAGAATTATTTTAAAAAATAATATCCATTGTACACGCTTTGTAATGAATTATACACCTCATCAATTGGACTTTTTGAGTAACAAAGATACCAACACGTCATTATATTCTTGGTCGTAAAACTAATGGGGGAGGACCATTTTTTTTCTCATTTCAATTTCAATGTGCGGTATTTATATTTAAGGTCGATTAATATAAAATTCGTGCTGAGCAGGGTCCTATTTGGGAGGTAGCATTTTTTATCAAAAACTTTTACATACCAAGACTTAACTATGAGATCTCTAATTAAAAAAACGAAAAAGGGCCTAAAATACCCTCGAAGTATTAAAAATGGTACAAAACTACTATTCATCCACCTATTGCCCCCAAAATACCCTTTACACTCATCTATTGGCTTCAAAATACCCTTTGCACTCATCTATTGGCTCCAAAATACCCTTGTCATCCACCTTAAGGTTCAAAATTGACCACTTATTTAACGGTTTCAAATTTAAACCATTTAAATATTTTTTAAAAATATTTGGCGCTCAACTATTGGATATAATTTAATTTATTAACATCATTTTTAAACCAACCCGCTACCCACCCATTACTAATTAAACCTCACTCAATTAATACACCAATTCTAAATCAAAATCACCCTAAGCACTACTAAAACAAGATGAATTACAGATGTCTGAAAATGACATTCAAAATTATTCGAGTCCGAATTGAAACCCCAATTAAATTAAGGTTGAACTACTTATTTAGGAGGACATTTTCAATATGATTCTCTTTCAAGTTTGAATTCAAATTTTATGATTAAAGGTAAAGAAATAGTACATACCGAATAAATTCATGCACTTTTTTAAATATAATTTTATAAATATTTATTATTTGTTTAAATATTAAAACTTTAATATATTATTTTAAAAAAAAAGTAATCTATTAAGTAATATCACATAATTGAGACGAATGAATAATTAAGATGAACATAGTTAGACTTTTAAGTTTATTGATAATTTTTAATTAGACACTTGAATTATAATATGTTTTGATTGAGGACTTGAATGTATGATAATCTACTTCTATAGACATTTTCGCCTCAAATTTTAGAAACACTCATTGACAGTAGCTTTTCAGTTATTGTATTAGTAATGGGACGGGTTTATTAATCGAGTGTGATTTAATTAGTAATGGGTGGTTAGTAGATTGATTTATAAAATATATTAATAAGTTAAATTATAACAAATAGTTGAGAGCTATGTATTAAAAAAATATTTAAATAGTGTAAATTTAGAGTGTGTTTGGAAAATGTTTTCCAATTTTCCCATGTTTGGTTGGGACAAAAGTTATGAAAAATATTTCCAAATCAACTCATTTTCCTCAAAATTAAGGAAAATGACTTCCCTTCAAAAATTAAGGAAAACATTTTCCAAAACTCTCCTCCAATTTCAAATTACATTTTTTTGGGGGAAAAACATCGATTTTAAAAAAAATTTTTAATTTCAAAATTTTATTTTTTTCACGCGATCCCTGACCCTCCCCTCACCGGCCAGCCCAACCCCTCCCCAAAGAATTAACCCACTAACCCCACCCCCACCACCCAAAAATAATAATTTTAATTTTAAAAAATATTTTCGATTTCATAAATTATTTTTTACTCTAGTAAAAATAAAAGATGTCTCTCAAAAATATTTTTCATTCATAAATCAAAAACCAAAAATTCTTTTCGGAAAATATTTTCTACTCACCAATCAAACATGAAAAAATAAGTCCAAAATCTACTTGTTTTCCTGGAAAACATTTTCTAGGAAAATATTTTCCATGGAAAACATTTTTCTTCATACCAAACACACCCTTAAAATCGTTAAATAAGTAATCAATTTTGAACCCAAAGGTGGATGAGAAGGTATTTTAGAGTCAATAGATGGATGAGAAGGGTATTTTGGAGCCAATAGGTGGATGAAGGATAGTTTTGTACTATTTATGATACATCAAGGATATTTTAAGCACTTTTCTGTTAAAAAATGACAGACACATATACTACACTATATTCTTTGGTGATGAACCATTTCTTTTTAGTGTTTAATTAACATTTGAAATATATTTGGGAATCATCACTTTTTGATAAAAAATTAAATTTAAATAGTATAACCCTCTTTAGTACTTGAAAAAATTTCAACACGATTCATTTTTTGTTCCACTTTTAAATTTAAACCAGGTGGAATTAGCTCGTGCAAGCACAGTCTCAATAATGATCATTAGAAACTATTTCGATAAAAGAATATCAATTTTATAATTACTTTTTAAAAAATATTATTTTTTTGAATTTCATATTTACTTAAACATATCTATATAAAATGAAATGCATGAAATGATGTTTATATCTAAGCCTAAAAGTTTATATTTGCAATTTAGGAATTTATAGTTTAAGATTAAAATTTACAGTATAAATCATTATATTAGAGCTTAGGATTAGGAAATTAATAGTTAATATTTAGTATAGAGAGATTATATTTTAGATTTCAACTTTATATTAAGAATTTAAATTATGTGTTGTTCAACATTTTCTGAAACTTTTAATATTACTTTCTTTTGCTAAAATCTTACTACTTTGTTTAATTCATTTATTGGAAGATATGTAATCACAAATATTAAAAAGCAAAAGTCAATTATCAAAATTGTCATTATTTTCATATAAATTACAATTAAGCACATATGTAAATACTCTAACTCTTATAATTTAGTATAATAATAGCCATCAATTTCAATTTTGAATTGTCAACGATAGGATGAATGACTAAACACGTTAGTGAACTCATTACTTTCTTTGGTACATTTTAATTATCGTGTTTTTGTTGTATACGTTTTTTTAAAAAAAATATCAATAAAGACTTTGAGTATTAAATTTTTATTTATACTCACTCGTTATTTGTCATTTCAAAAGTTCAAGGCATTTCTCTTTCTATTTAGTCTTATTATTTGTCATTTCAAAAGTTCAAGGCATTTCTTTATCTATTTAGTCGTAATTGTTCTTAAAGACTATAATTATTTCAATTACGAGGAATTGAAATATTAGCTTGGTTTGAGGCTTCAAGTTTACTTCTTAATAAGCTCTATGCTTTAAGATTGAAGTATATGAACCAGTCCTGCTATGAAATGCGATTTAAGAACTTGATATTATAGAAAGCTTTCTCAAATTTTGATTCCCTGAATATATACATATAAACCCCATCATTAACTTTAATCTCTAAAGTTGCACATTTTAGCTAATTCTAATCATTTGGATAAAAATGTGAAAGTAATCCTAATCTTATAGATGAAGATGTCAAAATTAGAAACGACTATTGTTTTGCTTTGGATTGGAGTGGACTGTTATGATTCTGCAGACAACACGAGTTCAAGGGTGGCTCAAGCGTATTAATGGTCTAAAGCAAAAATTAAACGGAATCTTAAACTTAAATTGTTAATAATTTTTATGTATAACATTCTTATTTTATATTATTTTTCATGAGATATAGTACTTCAAATATGTCAAATTTCATCTAATAATCCCTTCATTTTCATGAAATGTTTACTTTTTTCTACAAATAGTATTCAATATTTGTTAAAAAACAATAACTTATAACCTATTATTATTAAAAATGAGGCCCCTTAAATTTGAAGGCCTAAAGCACATGCCTTTTTTTAACACTGTCGAGCCACCCATGCACGAGTTCAACCTCTTGCTCTTGTAGCTGAGTCTTATAGTGTCTGCATCAGTATAGTACTTTCTCTTTACTCATCTATATATAAATTTCTTAAATATGTTCCCTCCATTATAATTTATTTGTTTGCCTTAATTTTGACTTGGCACGAATTTTTAAATCTCGTATAAGCTAAAGATGTGTATAATATACCAACATGTCCTCTGAATCTTAATATATGAAATATGTCATGTAGAATGTTGGTCATAAGAGTTGCTAAATATAAAAAAGCGACATGACTGAAAGCGCCACAAAAATCAAGAAATAACAAGTAACCACCTTCATTTGAGCACAAGTCATATGGATCCGGTTGAGCCAACATCTATAATCTCTACATTTATGAGCAACTCGTCACTATACTACTTACTAAGTATTTGATTTTTACACCACTAGATAAGCTTCCATTGAGAAAAAAGATGGTTCATTTTCTCTATGTTTTGTAAAATATGAGCCTATGCATCCATCTTGATCATGTAAATGTGTTTGATAAAATTATATACTTTTGTTTTACCTTCCTCTTATCCTCTTCTATAAAAATTGTATCGCATCTCTACTTGTACGTGGCAAATTCATAAATATAAGATATAACACAATTATTAGAGATTATATTTTATTAACATATTTAATCAGTTTTTATGAAATTCAATAACATCCAGACATTTTTATTTGACATTTCTTATAAAATAAAATATAATACAAAATAATACACAAATGTTGGACCCGTGCTTGCACGAGCAACTCCTACCTAGGTCCTAGTAAATATAAAATTAACTTGGGCAATCTAGGTATAAATGCTTCAACACAAAGATTAATAATCTATCTATTCTCAATGTAGAAGAAATACAAATATCCATTTTTAAAAATATTCCTATCCTGCTCATTATTATTATTATTGTAGAATTCTTTGGTCATAAGATTTAGTTAAACGACTTTGATGAATTAAATAAATTTATCATTAAAATAATTGAGCCTTTGATGATATGGCATGCCAATTAGGAGAAAATGAGACTTTTGAAATATTACGTATATTTGGAGGAAATTAGTGATACTTGAGTGATATTTTAGTCCTAAATGAAATAAAATGATATTTGAAGACAATTTTCTAAACCAAAAGGAGGTATCCTTTGAGTGGTCTGACCTGTGTGAGGAAAACTTCCAAAGGCTAAAAACACTCTTGACCACCGCTCCCATCATCACATTGCCATTGGAAGGTAAGGACTTCATCGTTTGTTGTGATGCTTCACATTCGAGTTTGAGTGTTGTGTTGATGCAGGACATGAATGTCATAGCCTATGCTTTAAGGTTGTTAAAGGTTCATGAAAGAAGCTATCCAACCCATAATTTAGAATTAACACTATTGAAAACATTATCGAATGGAGACAAGTGTGAGATGTTCAGTGATCATCGCAACTTGTAATATGTGTCCACTCAGAAGGATCTAAATCTGAAGAAAAAAAAGGTGGATGGAGTTGTAAGAACTATGATGTGACCATTTAGTACAATCCGAATAAGGTCACATCATAGTACAATTCGAAAGATAGTTAGCATGGGAAGTGTGGCTTGCTTGAGGGTGTCTAGGTGACCTTTGCCCAGAGATATTCAGACTTTGGAGTCTAAGTTCATACAATTGGGTATCTTAGGAGTGTTAGCCATTAAGTCATGAGGAAAGCAAGACTAAGTAATTCAAGGATCGGGATATGAACTCAGGAATAGATGGTACCTGAATCTCGAATGCCATATTCGATGCAGGTGGTGTGCTCAATTTTAGAGGAGGAAATTTTGTTGTTCGAGTTGATGATTACAGAGTATACTAGCAAATCTCATATATTTGTGATATTTATTTTATTTGGATGTGATCAAGATGTATCGGTATTTAAGGCAGCTTTATTTGTGACCTGAAATGAAGAAAGATATTGATGAGTATCTGTTCAAATGTCAAAATTGTCAACAAATAAATAATGAACATCAAACAATTGTAGGTTTACTTCAGAGAACGCCTATCCTGAAAGTGGGAGAGAACAACCACATATTTTGTGGTAGGACTTCCTTATCTTCATCCACCCTCATATCAAAACCCCTGAGAGCATTAATAACCTGATTTAGAGTAGGATATAGTGCCTTACCCAACATGACAGTCTGAAGGTCTTTTACTTAGGGCCTAGACCTTTAGCAAAATTAATCACTTTGATATCTTCATCTATAGACTTGTGAATTCCTCAATGTATTCGTCAATTATTTTGGTTCCTAACTTCACACTTTGCAGTTGTTGCTTGAGCTGGAACTCTTTATCTTTTGCTGCTTGATGATAAGCTTCTTCCAAGCATTCCCACATCTCCTTGGCAGTTGAGCAGCCTACAATCAGGTACATGCTTTCTTCTGTCAATATGTATGAGATCCAACTCCTTAGAAACATATCCTTCTCCTCCTCTTCATCAACAATGTTGTTGTTTTCTGCACCCTTCTCGCATGCTACATTTTTCTCAGTAGTCTGTCCAGTGGAATAAGTCACTTTAGGTGGTTTTGTAATACATTAGGTTAACTCATCACTTGAATCAATTGATTCATTTGTATCCTCCATATAAGATAGTTTGTTGGCTTAAGTTTAATGGAGCAGGACGAAATAAGATGATGAAGTGAAGATGTTGAAAGAGTGTTGGTAGAATGGGCCATTGCTGTTTGATAATTTGGTTGTTTTTGGTTTTGATCTAATATGTTAAAGAGCAAAAAACTTTATTCCTCTGATACCATGTGAAATCTCACGTAAGTATGGAGAAAACAAGGATTGTATAGATAATTATAATGTTGAGTTACAAGCTCCTTATATAGGAGAAGAGTCATATTCTAGTTATACTAGGAATCCTACTACAACACAATTAATTACATGAGTAGTATTGTATTACAAGTCAAATACCTTATCCTACTTGACTCCTACAGTATTCAGTAGCTTAGTCGTACATAACTTAGGATTTAGTAGTCTAACCTAGTATGACTCTAACTCTAACTCGTCAGTCTGCTTCGATGGGCCTGTTCCTTCGACATGTTCCATCAGTCTTCAAGCTTCCTTCATCACTAGCCTATTTCAACCCAATCAGACCTTGAGTGAATTGGGTCGTATGACCCTTGTAGTGATTTGATCCATTTTGACTTTGAAGTCTGATCCAACCATTTTGATTGTAACCTCTACTTCATAATGTGGAAAGGCAACTAAAGATTCAATTCGACACAACAAAACAAAAATGCATTTAGGTCGGACACATGCCACCTTTATATAAGTATATAACGATCATTCTCTAAAACAATATTTTACTATTATAACAATATTTTACTATTACGGTCAAGTTATGAAATGTCCTTTTTTCTTATGGAACGATCATTTCCATAACTTCTTTTGATAGTTTAGTAGGATAACAACTCCATCAATAGTTCGCGGATGGAAAAAGAAGAGCAACTCCAGCCAACCCGCTCACATTAATTTTACGTATGATCACTAAACTTTATTCATGTACCAACCATGATATCCTACGTGTCACTCTTCACTGAACTGGTAGAAAGAAATATACTCTCACAATCCCAATTTTATATGATGGATGTGTTTGATTGTGAATTCCCAATGTTTAAAAATGAAAGTAAGACTTTTGAAATATATGGTTAGAAATAAGCCACATATATTAGTACAACTATAAGTCATCTCATAAAAGATAAAATTGAAAGAGTATCACATAAATTGGGTCAGAAAATAACATTGAAGTACTACAGAATCATAGAACCAAGAGTTAATTTTTGTTCATTCAAAACTTGATTATAAAAATAGTATACATAATAGATTGAATGATCAAGTATCTTACTGAAAAAGATAGTGAACTCTTCAAGAAGTTTAATGTAGTTGTTCTGCCTAAATATAGTAGACAAAACTGTTTAAATTCAAAATATAAGAGTAGAACTATACAGACTAAAACTAAATGTGATTATGTTTGACTGTTAACACCAACATAGGTTGTGGTGCAGTGATAAGACTGTTTCACCCTTAATCAGAGGTATCGAGTTCGAGTCTTGGGTATGGAGAAAATTTTATTGGGAGCGCCACCCTCAAATGAGCCCTGCAGTGCGCGATCTGAATTTAGTTAAAGCTCCAATATTGCATGCTCAAGACACCGGGGAAACCAGAAAAAAAGTGTTTGAATGTGCACTAAGTTTGAGTTCTTACTTGTGCACATCCAAAATTGGAGGGGACATAAATAAGCTAAAGTCAAATTAAAGAGTATATCTATATATTATGCTTATACAATATAATTCCCTAGATCCACCCCGATGTTGTTAATGTTAATGTTAACCTACCAAGCTCAATGCTAAAGTCACTAATGTTAATGGTTAACCTACCAAGCTCAATGCTAAAGTCACTACCCCAAATTCAGTTTGCTCAAACATATCAAAGATGTATGTTATGATCCGAACTAGAATGAAATCAACAACAAGCTTTGTTTGGGATAATTTTCTGATTTATATTAATAAAACTTCAATTGTTACAACTAAGAATAGAAATCGAGTGTTGAATTAAACTACTCTACTAGGATGTCATGGATGAGCTTCATATGTGCAGACGAAGATAAGAAGAAGAAGAAGAAGAGATCTGGAAAGAGAGAAGAAACGAGAAAAATTCAATTGATTCATTAGCCTTGTTCTCTCATGGTTGTTAGACTTATAACCACCTCGTTTAAGCTGGCAACATCGTAGCCCTTCAAGCTCATTTAAACAACTTTCAATCACAGTCGTCTATTGAATGGGTTGTTATTACTATTCCGCCCCCATATCAGATCCTCATAACTACAGAACTTTATTTGCTCTTTATTTGAAAGCATAACAATGTACAATAAAGAAATAAAGCAAGAGGCAAGATTAAACGATGATGGCAATGTGATTGTGAGAAGCACCGTATTAAGCAATAGCACACTTGGAACTTGGAAGAAACAAAATATCCTAAGTAGAATATAATTTTTTTATTATATATTTATTGTTACTATTAATTACAATTTTCTTAAATCATTTGTTGACAATTTCTTACTAATTATTATGTACATAAAATTTTATTATTGATGTAATTATATTAAAAAATATAGATAATTAAATGTATAGTTATTTTTTATTTCTTAACGTGTCTAATTCACTTCAATTTGAATTAACCATGTTTTAATATTGACTTTTGAAGATTGTCTTCAATTCTTTGACATGTCTTATTAAACATTTCAACCTCAAACTAATTATATTATCAAACAATTAAATTTAAAAAATATTGTTTTAACTTTAGATGTCTTTTAAAGGTAACAATCACTATATTGATCTTGTAATTAAAATTATTACGAAATATTATATAAGTAAAAAATTGATACTCTAGTTAATTGACATACTCAATAAAGTGAAATCTTAATTTTGTTTTAAACACTTCTAGAATAATTTTGATAGTTTATGTAAATGATTGATTCTATTGAAAAAGTTTTCAAAACAATAATCAATTAGAGAGATTTTAATATTTGTATTGTTATGTAATGTATAATAATTTATATATATTTATTTCTTGTCTTACAAAATATTACAATAAATGACATACTGTCAATCGAAAAAGAAAAAATAATTATTAAATTATAATAGTTTCTTAGAATTTATGAAAGTAATATATATATAATTAAATAAACGTAAATCTACTTTCTAAATTTTTACTTTTAACTATCTATTCTATTGAGCCGTCCCTGCAACCTACTACAATTTTATTAAAGTTTGGATCAATTAAATATTCTCCAAGAGAAAAAAATTTGATAAAATAGTATGAGGAATACTAATTATTTCTATCTAGGACAATAAACAACAAAACTGACGGAAATAATTAAGGCAAATAAAAGAGAAAGATGTTGAACTTACTTTTATCTTTAGGAAAGATTGTACATGCAAATCAAACTAGGAGGTGTGAAACAAAAGAGCCTAGCTAAAAAATTTCCCGGTGTACCTGTATTGTTTTGCTGATTTCTCCTATTGTATAAGTAGAGAGTTTCAAGTTGAAATAGGTGTGCCTTCGTTAATGAATCTGTTTCAGCAAGTACATTTTCAAAAAAAAAACTTTTAAAATATTATTTATTTTATTCTACTAGAAATACTTTTTCAAATCAATCTTCACTTATGCGCAAATCTAGAGTTAGGAAACCTAGGAAAACCTGCTATGAGAATTTGAGGAGATACAATGCATTGAATGATGAATTTCAAATCAAACAGTCTCAGCTGGATCTGCTGGAAGCCCCCTGTGTTGGATCTGCTGGAAGGCCCCGTGCCTTAGGAGGGTCTGGTGAAAGCCCCTGCCTGAGGAGAGTCTGAATGCTGATATAAACGCCATTGTGATGAGGATCGACGAAATTCAAGGTGAAATGATCACTATTAAGAATATGATGTGTGTAATGAACTAATGAGTCAGCCAAATTCCATTCTGTATTTTCCAATTGTTCTAATGATTTTGCTTTTTGTGGTAAATTCCTGCATCTATTTTATTTACTGTCTTCTTAGATTTTTGTAGGGAAACATAGCTGAATTAATAATTTATGGCTTACTAATCTTATAGTTAATTTCTCTGTTGATGTGACTATCAGTCATTGAATGAAGTAGACTTTAGTAATTTTTTTTTTATTCTACTAGATAAATTTTTCTATCGTATCTAATGGACTACACATTGCTAATTATATACACAAAGAAGAGTAACTAATTGTATACTTCTCCCTAATCAAGTGACTACCGTATATTTGTCCATACTCTTATTGATTTCTATGTAACAAACTCTTAATTGCATAACAAGAAAATAGAAATAAATATATACCAAGAATCTTCAAGACTATCTTGTGCAAAGCATGTGAGGAAGGAGGAAGGTCTAAAATTAGTTCAAGTGAGCATATTATGTCCACGTATATAACACATGTATTTAAATACATTTATCCATTAATTTGGAATCCGATAGTGTAAGATAATTAAGTTGTCAAATAACTTCATGATGCTAACCTAGCGTGAGTTGTAACTAGGGCCGGCAAGGGGACGGGACAAAGGGGAGGGACGGGACGGGACGGGGGACGGGGAGAGGGGATTTGGACCGGGACCGGGATTGGGGGACCGGGATTGGGGGGACGAAAATAGGTCCCATCCCGTCCCACTATATATACGGGATGGGATGGGATTTGGGGGGATGGGACGGGACGGGGGATTTTTTTTGTTTTTAAATACTTATATATTTGTATTGAAATTATACGTCTTTAGCTAATAAATTTTAAATTTAATTTTTGATTTTCAAATATCAAAATAAATTTTCAAATTTAAAGTTTCAATTTTCAAATTTCAAGATTCATGTTTCAAATTTCAAGTTTCAACTATAAAGTTTTAAATTTTAAATTTGAGAAGTTTAAATTTGTAATTTAAATATTTTAAAGTAATGTATATTGTAAACTTTAAATTAAGTATTTTAAAGTTAGTTTAGTACTTTAGTTAGTTTAGTACTTTAGTATATATTTAATTGTATATATTAAAATTAAAATGCAAAAAAATAATTGTATAAAAAAAACTTGAATAAAAATTAAAACCTTCAAATTTATTCAATAGAACTTAGAAGTTACAATTAACAAATATTAGTGGAGTAACTAATCTACGCAGCCACCTTCTAGGAAGGGTTCTGTTTCAATAAGTTCTCATACGTAAAACTAATATTTGTTACAGATATTAGATGAGTAACTAATTTTACGCAGCCACCTTCTAGGAAGGGTTCTGTTTCAATTAGTTCTCGAATGTAATCTAAAAATATATGTTTTCTCCTTTAAAATTTAATTCTAATTGTCGCATCATATCGATGGTGATATCCTCCGGTGTTGGCAAACTTGCTAGAAATTCTTGTGCCTCTAATTCATCATCACTGCATTCAATTTGTGTTTTGATCCAACTTGCTTGTTTTTTACTTAACTTTGGCAAATTGTTATTCCTCCTTTCGGCATTGGACCAGTCTCTGAATAAAACTGTTGTTTCCAAACTGTCTTCCGCCAAAGAATGTCTATTATCACCAATTTGAAACCTTGCCGCACTGAAAGCAGCCTCCGATGCAACTGATGAAGCTTGAATAGCTAGAACATCACGAACCATTTTGCTCAAAGTTGGAAATGCATCGCTTCGCCTACTACACCATCCTAATAAATCTTCATTGCCATCTTTGATTTCCAATATTTCTAAAGATTGATTAAGATATTCTTCAAAATCATCACGGTTAATAGAATTAAGACCAAGAATACCTCGCATATAAGTTGAAATTGGAATTGAGAAATCAGTCTCAACATTAGAAGTTTGAGCAACTTCTCCTTGAAAATTTTCCGTAGTTCTATATTTTTCATACAACAGTTTTGCTTCTACTTTTATGCTAGACTTACACGTTTGACAATTTGGAATTTCTCCCGTTAAAATTTCTAAAGTTTCATAAAAAAGTGTTCAACAAGGCTTTGCACACCTTGTAATTTATAAGCAGGATGAAGTAAAGTAGCCGTTTAAAAAACTTGAGGAATAGGAAAAAAATATTTTTAAATTTTTTCAATCATACCTTCAATTGCAACTCTAAATTTATCTATTTTTTATATTTACAAAATTGAATTGTAAGAGCACAAATATTTATTAATACGGATGAAAAGTTGGATAATAAATTTCAGAAAACATGGTAGTAGCATCATAAAAAAGTCTTAAAAATTATAATAGTTCTTTAGTTTCTTCCCAATCTTCATCACAAATTCTATCTAATGGGTCAGCATATGACCATTAAAAACCATTTGTATGGGTCTTCTATATTTGTAAGCAACCGAAAGCATTTCGTAAAGAGAATTCCACTTATTTTAATATGTTTTGGAATTTTCAGGTGACAATTCACATAGTAAACAACGCTCATTAAATTCCCTAATTCTAGCAGCATTGTTTGTATGAAAAATCCAGGTAACGGCATATTCAATTTTTACGCTACCACAATCAAATAATGAAATACCATCTTGTACAACTAAATTTAATATATGTGCAACACATCTAACATGAAAAGCATTATTGTCAATTGGACATAATCTAACTTTTAACATTTTAGCAGCGTTGTATTATTAAATGCATTATCTAATGCGACAAACATTATTCATTATTTTATCTATAATCATGTAATAATCTAAAACACTTAAATATTTGAAGCTAAATATGCACCAGTTTTTTTCTCTATACATAGTTTATAACTTATAATTCTTTTTTGCAAATTCCAATTATGATCAATCCAATGTGCAGTAATAGTTAAATAATCATTTCCATTAACACTACGACCCATGTCCGAAGTTATAGACACTCTACTATCTAATATGCTAAATATACAACGAAGAAATTAACAATGTTTACCTTGAAATTCAAAAATATCAGATTTAACAATATTTCTTGAAAAACCTCTATAATCCGGATTATAAGTTTGTTGAATATATTCAATAAAACCGGATTTGAAGGAAAACTATAAGGCAAACCACAAACAGAAACCATTTTAGCTAAATTTTCCCAATCTAATTCCTTATTATATTTACGTTGTGTTTTGGACCAGCGGGGTTAAAAGGATCTAATGTTCCTTGAACCATGTTAGAAGCCCCTACCGATGCATTACCGGTAATATCAAATTCATTAATTGAAATTCCTTTTTTCTATGGCTAATGCTTTAGCTTCTTATATGAATCGGCACACAAGATACAAATGTCTATTTAATCCCCCCGTTCCACCTTGACCCCCACCTTGTTTATGTTTAAAAGGTTGCTTACACTTATTACAAATAGCAACACTATTTTCTTTATCGTAAGTCATAAATTGCCACACAATAGAAGTTTTAGGGCGTTGATACTTCACCTTCTCCCTTGTGGGAGGTATAAGAGGTGGAACTTCTGTCACCGGACTGTAGGTGTTTCTTCCAACTCCTCTTCTCCCAAATCAGCTTCTACTTCTTCACCTGAATTTTCATAAATATTAGGATTAATATTACCAAAACGTCGTTCTAAACTTTCGTGATCGAGTTGAACATTTGAATCAATATCATAAGGAGTATCATCAACATAAGTAGAATCATTTATGTTAAATCTAACTCTGCTCGTTGATTTAGATGAAGTACCACCACACATTTACTACTTTTTTTTTCTTTACTATTTTTTTTACCAAATATAAATAATTTAAAAAGTCTACTTTCTTCGTTATCTTGTGCTTTCTCTTTTCCTTTACCGCTATTTTTTTTGCTAGAACTCATACTTAATATATATATAAAGTGTTGTCACGACCCAGGAATGGGAGTGATGGCACTCGTCTTATCCCACCAAGACAAGTCAGCCTAAACCCAATATCTAACAAAGTGCGGAAGTAAATAACAATCAAACAACAATTTCTATTATGAAACCAAATCATATTAATTAAATCCCAAAAGCAGGTTGTCACGTCACAAGCCTTTAATGTAAATATTAGAATGAAATAATAGAAGTCTAAAATGAAGTTGTTTTTCAAGTAAAAACAAATTCATAACTGGAGTAGGAAAGTTCGCTGAGATGACAAGCAACTACCTCACAATCTCCACAAGATGCCTCGGAAATGAAAAGAATGAGAGGTATCACGAAGATCCGGCTCGTAACCTACAAAAATTTGTAGAAGCAAGGGTGAGTAACAAACACGCGGTACCCAACAAGCAAACCTCTAAACACAAGTTAAGTGAACAAAATACGGGTACTCCTTACACCCTATCTAAACCTCCACGCTACAGCCTAACAGTTTACAGTTTACCAAACACACAACTCAATAACCACACTCTATCAGTTATAACAACATTCTCAATAATGATGCATGTCTGACCTAGTGATACACACCCGCTGTCTCTCAGTCTGGACCCATGGGGGACATATCTGTCCATGCATCTGTCGCGGCGCACGACACGACCCTCGATAATAGTAACCGTCGCGGCGCGCGATACGTCCCTCGAAATATAATATCCATCGCGGCGCGCGATACGACCCTCGAAATGGTACATCCTCTTATCACTTAACTCTTATCACAACCATGTCTCATATATAATGCAAATGACATGCTCAAATGAAAAATGAGGTGATAACCATTTTGATAACAAAACACAACTTACAACAAGGAATACAACACCAACAAATAAGCAACAAGTCTCCAAATCGTTCTCAACACCACACAAAGAAACACACAAATTTCATACGCTTAACAAGAGTTTAGAAATCCACTTGCCTGAATTCAATAAGAATTTACTCCAGGACTCGAGTCTCTCCCATTTGTTGAACTTCAAACTCAAAGCAATCTATGCACATTCATAATCACAATACTTTCAAAACTAACAACACCCATATTGCTATATGTCTAGCATAGACCCAAAAACTCATTTGAATTTATAATCAATTTCAATTTTGATGTCAATTAACATTTAAAATATCAATATTTTTTAAGTTTTAAGCTAGGGTTAAGTCATAATTTCTCCAAATACTACAACCCTAATAACTTTCATATAATGTAATACACCCAATATTTAATTATATATCTCAATACATCAAAACTTAATCATATGTGATAATTATAAAAGAAATTCAAAATAAACCATCATAACTTGAAGCATGAGAAGAACGACTAAACCAATATTGCGATCCCAACATCAACAAAACGTGGTGTCCAAATTACTATCAATTAACCACTTAGATTTTATTTTCCCAATGATAAGCCATCTATATTCAAAGCAGTAACTTTCAAAATTAATCTTCACCACTAGATTTTGTCCCATAACTTTTCAAACATAAAATTTCATTTAAAAATTGTCAATTCTCATTCCCTTTCACCAATATATATTATATTATAAAGAATTATAACAATTTTATGATTCCAGTGACTTACACCTCAATCTTATATTTGTCAGGTCTATTACTAAATTAAAATATATAATTTATATATTCAACATATTTCCTTCCTACTAAAACAATGTAATTGACACCGGCTTAATTGCTTTCTCCAATAAATTCTTATTATATTAATATATGTTTGAATCTTGCAATTATATACACATATACATCACACAAGTTCGAGTTCTCTTACCTGAAAAATAAATCAAGCAACTCCCATGTACGTCAGCCCCCACAGAACTTTGAGCAGGTAAATTTCTTTTCTTTTGTTTTCTAAATTCTTTTTATGTACTAAAAAGTGGCAAACCCTATTAATTTAGTTTAATATGATTTAAGTAGTATAGGTATTTTATAAATTATGACGTTGCCCATTAACCACATACTAAATAAATAAATTATTTATATATACCCATCAATTAACTAATTGTAATTGTCGAATACTTTAAAATTTTCAAATCAACTTTACCAATTGATCAAAAGTAACTCGAGGCAACTATCGAGAGAGATAAAAATACCAATTTTATAAAAATTTACAAAAATGACCTTTCGGGTCATTACATTAAGACTGGGGCATGGTCTTGACGTGATTGGTGGCAAACAGTGCAGGCAGGTTCGAGGTGCTTGAGTGTTGGCAAGGCAACCTGAACGTGCAAGGTCGACGTGCGGCTGGGGTCTTTTGCAAAACAGCACGTTGGCTTGACAAGGCAAGACTGTGCTGGAAATCATAAAATTGTTATAATTCTTATATAATATATATTGGTGAAAGGGAATGAGAATTGACAATTTTTAAATGAAACTTTATGTTTGAAAAGTTATGGGACAAAATCTAGTGGTGAAGATTAATTTTGAAAGTTACTGCTTTGAATAATGATGGCTTAATCATTGGGAAAATAAAATCTAAGTGGTTAATTGATAGTAATTTGGACACCAACGTTTTGTTGATGTTGGGATCGCAATATTGGGTTTAGTCGTTCTTCTCATGCTTCAAGTTATGATGGTTTATTTTGAATTTCTTTTATAATTATCACATTATGATTAAGTTTTGATGTATTGAGATATATAATTAAATATTGGGTGTATTACATTATATGAAAGTTATTAGGGTTGTAGTATTTGGAGAAATTATGACTTAACCCTAGGCTTAAAACTTAAAAAATATGATATTTTAAATGTTAATTGACATCAAAATTGAAACTTGATTATAAATTCAAATGAGTTTTTGGGTCTATGCTAGACATATAGCAATATGGGTGTTGTTAGTTTTGAAAGCTTATTGTGATTATGAATGTGCATAGATTGCTTTGAGTTTGAAGTTCAACAAATGGGAGAGACTCGAGTCCTGGAGTAAATTCTTATTGAATTCAGGCAAGTGGATTTCTAAACTCTTGTTAAGCGTATGAAATTTGTGTGTTTCTTTGTGTGGTGTTGAGAACGATTTGGAGACTTGTTGCTTATTTGTTGGTGTTGTATTCCTTGTTGTAAGTTGTGTTTTGTTATCAAAATGGTTATCACCTCATTTTTCATTTGAGCATGTCATTTGCATTATATATGAGACATGGTTGTGATAAGAGTTAAGTGATAAGAGGATGTACCATTTCGAGGGTCGTATCGCGCGCCGCGATGGATATTATATTTCGAGGGACGTATCGCGCGCCGCGACGGTTACTATTATCGAGGGTCGTGTCGTGCGCCGCGACAGATGCATGGACAGATATGTCCCCCATGGGTCCCAGACTGAGAGACATCGGGTGTGTATCACTAGGTCAGACATGCATCATTATACTTGACATTGCACTCCATTGCATTGCACATACTTATCATTAGTGAACTTGATATTGTGTTTTGCTGATTTTTGTGAATGCCTTTCTGTGGAATTGGTGATTGATGTATACTGAGCTTGTTGTTGAGGATATATAATTTGTTAAAGTATCGTTGTTGAGAATATGTAATTTGTTAAAGTATTGATGTTAAGGACACATAACTTGTTAAAGTGTTGTTGTTGAGAACATGCAATTTGTCAAAGTGTTGTTGTTGAGTATATGTAATTTGTTTAAGTGTTCTTGTTGAACTATGTGCACTGTAAACCGTGAGTTGTTAGGTTGGGCTGATTTTTGTGCAGGTTGTAGTTGTGGAGGTTCGGTTGGGGGTGGTAGGAGTACCCGTATTTCATCCCCTTAGCTTGTGTTTAGAGGTTTACTTGCTGAGTACCGTGTGGTTTGGTACTCACCCCTTGCTTCTACAATCTTTTTCTTGTAGGTTACTAGCCCGGACCTTTATGATATATTCTCTTCTTTTCCGAGGCTTCCCGGAGATTTGTGAGGTAGCTGTTTGTCATCTCAGCAGACCTTCTTACTCCTGTTTATGATTTTGTTCTACTCTAGAGACAATATCATATGAGACTTATATTTTCTTTTGATTCAATTGTAATACTTTAGAGGCTTGTACACGTGACAACCAGGTTTTGGGTATAATGTAAGTTGATAGTAAATTTTTCGCATTTTATTGTAATAGTTGAGTTTTAGGCTGACTTGTCTTGGTGGGATAAGACGAGTGCCATCACGTCCATTTTTGGATCGTGACAAGTGTAATATAAAAATAATAATAACACAAAAATAAAGACGAAAAATAAAATATAAATATTATGAAATGAATGTACCAAACATCTGCGTTAATAGCAGACGTTAAACCGATTGTTGAAGCTTGTGGGTTGTTGTAACTTGTAATTTGAAACTCCAACTAATACTTGATAACAAATATGATATAATATAATTATATATATTGATATATTATGAAAATTTTGAATTGAAAATTGAAATATATGGATTATAATAATATGAGAATTAAAATGGAATAGAAATTAAGATTGACACTTGAGAGTTGAGAGTTGAGAGATATAGAAAAATAGATGAGAGAAATGAGAATAGATGATTTTGTAATAAATCATAGGGGATAGGGCATTTATAATATTAAAAATGGGTTAAAGTGTAATTATTATAACTTGAGGATTAAAAAAAAATTTAAAAGTAGGGGGGTGGTAGGGGGTGTTTGGGAACACAAAAAGTGGCAAAAATACTTTGGGGGGGCCCACTAGCCGTTTCCCCAACAGATAAAAATGGTAACTTTTTCAAAATAAAAAAAATAATAAAAAAATAGGGGGATCCCGCGAACCGGCCGATTCAACCGGGCCGGGACCGGGCCGGGTCGACCGGGACACAGGGGTGAACCGGCTCCTGACCGGTCCCCTCATCCTCCACCCCTTAAACCCCCTAAATATAAGGGGATGGCCGGGCGGGACAGGGAACGGGAACGGGTCGGGACGCGGGCCGGGGCGAGACAGCCCGGTCCCCCTGCCACCCTTAGTTGTAACCACACTAACTCATCGGGGGAGAATCAATTACTAACCCAACCTAAAAAATAATTCCCAAAAATTTGAAATCGTAGTATCAAAACTCTAAATATTCTGAAATAAGGGGATACTACAACCCCAAACAAGAAAACAATAAATTAAAGTCTAAGAGATGTCCTAGTACAAAACGATGGACAAAGAATCGCATAAGAACACATGGAAGCACGGAAGAGTAGCTCACCCTTGGATTCAAAGTCACACATCTCTCAACTGAGGTCTCGAAGCAGTCACCTGGATATGTATTGTACTCTGCAAAGAAAGAGCAAGTGTGGTATCAGTAGACAAACACAGTGTACTGGATGGTAGGATCTTACGATCAATTCCTAAATACGAATGTAAACAAGTAACAACAATATAGTAATATAGGCCAACACATAAATATCAATGGTCACAATTTTATACAGATTACCAATCACAGTCCGTACATTAACCAATGCATGAAACTTGTCTTACATGATCACAAATTCACATACTCATTCTTTTCACGGGATCCACACACAAACTGTTCATATATCGGTAAGGTATTCAAGTCAACTAGTGTTAGTATTCATATCAAGTGTGGTATCCGAACCAAAATCGCTAATATTTCTATACCAGTGTGGTACCCAATTCAATCATCAATCACAAACATCATACACAATCACAACCTTAATATAAATAACTAACTTGAAACCACAAGTAAATAGACAAGCTCATTGCATGAGATTATCAGATGAAGTCATTTCACATTCCCCTCTAGTTTTCATAATGTGCATTGCACAATAATACTAGAAAGCAGTTAACATGCATACTTTACATAATTTGGAGAACAAGAAATCATCACCTAAGCCTTAGAAACTCTAAAGAACCCAAACTTTCTCTTTTTGAAGTGTCTTGTCATGTTCTTGATCTAAATAATAATAAAAATACAATAATCAATCAATATTGGTCTAACACCCGAATTATAACCGTATCCTAAATTAATGGCCAATTTATGATCATTCTACCTAACAAGGGTTCTTTCCACCATTAATTCAAGTTAAAATCCTCCCACAAGAACAACCCTCTAGATCCTAAGACTTCAAAATTAAGGTACAAGTTAATGCAGTAATTCACATAATTTTACTGAAGAGATTGGTTGAAAACTACAAAAAAGAATACCCTAAATCATCTTTCCTTTTTTCAAGAATAGAATGCAAAAATAAAAGGTTTTTGGAAGTTTTTATACATGAAATCTCAACTTACCCTGCTATAGTGGTAGCGACATCGCAATAGCGGCCCAGCTCGCTTAGTGACTACAAAGTCGTCCCGCTAGAGCACTATCATACCTGCTATAGTGGCTTGAACGTAATTAGAGACTCATTAATCTTCCCAAAGTCCATGTTTCGAAACATACATTTAACTCTTGATATTTCATATTAACCTCTTCATGCCAAGTTCGATATCGGGAGTTCACTCCAGAAATTTGATTTTGAAAGGATCAGTGGATTCCTTAATGTCTTAGCTACTAGAAAACAAATCAAGATTAGACATATTGCCCAACCTATTCCTGAATTTCCCTAGACTTACCTCACTCAGATTTTTTCTGTGACTGACCTAGCCTAAAATTTTCAAGTCTCAGCCCAAAAGGTTTTCTAACCCGATTCATTCACCATTGATATATCATAATGATCGAAATGAGTTATTATAATAGATACTAATTTACCCATCACTCGTTCCCGAGTGATCAACAAGAAAAACTGGGCTAAGTTTAAAAAGTGTAGTACATGGATTCTCAAGAAAATAAGGATACTTATTTCGCATGTACCTCTCAATTTTCAAGTAGCCTCCTCAATCAAATGATATTTCTATTGAACATTTACTGATTGATCTGTTTCATTCTCAACTTCCAAACATTCCGATCAAGAATCACAATTGATTTCTTTTCATAATGTAAATTTTTGTCTAATACTAATTGAGTCTCACTTGATGATAAGATCTTCATCCTTATATTACTTCTTCAGCATAGACATATGAAAAATCGAAGGAACTACAAAACATTTAGGTGGTGATGCTAACTTGTATGTCACCAACACCACACTAAATAGACTAATATAACGAGGGCTAAGATTATTCTTTTTACAAAATCTCATAACTCCTTTCATAAGTTACACCTTCAATAAAATCTAATAGCCAACCCTGAAAATTCATGTTCCTTTCCTTTGATCTGCATATTCTTTTTGTGTACTCGGGCTGTCAATAGCTTAGCTTGAATACTTTCACTCTTTCTAGAAATTCCTTCACTAAATCAACTCTAAGATATTTCACATCACTAGCATCAAGACACCCTATGGGAAATCTGCATTCCCTCTCGTAGAGTGTCTCAAATAGTGTCAGATCAATGTTATAGCGATAATTGTTCTTGTAAGAGAACGCACATAAGGGTTGGAACTGATCCCAAAGGCCTCCAAAATCAGTTAAACGTGCTCTCAACATCTCTTTCAATACTTGAATCTTCCTTTCTAATTGACCATCCGTGTATGGATGAAAGACTATGTTGAAGGTGATTTGAATGTCTAACGTCTTATACAATTTACCCTAAAACTAATAAGTGAATTGAGAGTCACATTTTAAAATGATAGAAAATGTCACCTCATGCGATTTTACTATTTTCTTGACATACACTTAACCAACTATTGAGAATTATAATTCACTCTGACTGAAATAAAGTTGGTTGATTTAGTCAACCTGTCCACTATTACCCAAATTGAGTCACACTTGCCTCAACAAAATCATAACATGACAATCTCTGTCCAAAGAGGCAAAAGAAGAAGAAACTACTCTTAAAGAAGAGGAAACAATAACTTCAATTCTAGAGGAAAGGGCTTCAAGCCTGCTGGAAAATTAACATGTTCATATAACAACAGATACTGACCAGGTCCCCAGAACAGTTCTTCAAGTGAAAGTCATGAGAGCAACAATTCTGATGTGTGTCAAATTTGTGAGAAGAATAAACATACTGCTTTTAAGTATTTTTACAGGTGGGATTACTCTTACTAAGCCACAAATGAGCTACCACAACATTGATTGCTACTAATCTATAAACACTACTGATGACACCTTGTATGTGGACTTAAGAGAAACTAGTCATATGACACATAATCATGTATCCTAATTGATATTAAACACTACAATGGATCAGATAAAATAATTGTTGGGAATGAATCAAAGTTAGACATAACACATGTTGAGAAAATACCTGGAACAGGTTTAAAGTTAAAAGAAGTTCTTGTAGTTCCTAAGATCAATAAAAATTTAGTCTTAGTTAGTAAGCTTGCAAAGGATAATTGTTGTACTCTTGAATTTTATGAAACTAACTTTGTTGTAAATGACAAGATGACAAGGACACTGCTCAAATGATCTAAAATGAATGGATTATATGTTTTGGAAGATAACAATCTCTATGCCTAAACTGCTACACACGATTGGAACAAGTTAGACAACATGTGACATACTAGATTAGGACACCCTAGTTTGAAGTCTTTAAAAGTTTTGAATAGTAATAGTTGCATCAATATTAGTAGTTGGAATAAAAAGTCTATTGTTTGTTTTAGTTATCAGTTGGGAAAGAGTTGTAAACTTCCTTTTTGTTTGATAAATAATATTGAGAAAAAATCTTTATTGAAAATTCGTTGTGACTTATGGGGACCTGTTCCTGTCGAAACTTCCCAACATATGAAATATTATGTCATTTTTATTCATGATGACACAAGATATACATGTATTTATCCATTGAAAAAGAAATCTTAATTATTTGAGGTCTTTCCAAAGTTCCTAAAAATGGTGGAAAACCAATTTTTAAAGAGATTAAGATTTTTGCAGTGTGATTAAGAGTGGGCAACGGATCGGAATGAATCAGTACCGGAACGGAACGGAACGCGTTGACCGGTACCAGAATGAACTAGACCAGAATTACCGAGATGGATACTCGGTTCCGTCCCGTCCCACTATATACTGGAATGGATCGGAATGGAACGGGACGGGATAAACGGGATGACACATCTTACGAAAATATGATTTTTTTATTTTATTTTTCTAAGTTTAAATTAATAGTTTTTTAATTTATAATGTAATTTTTTATTTAAGTTTATTTTAAAGATATTTTTAATTTTTTTTTACTTATTAAGTTTGCAAGTTAAGTCTAATAAATTTTTCAAGATTTAAATCTTTTGAAGTTTATACTTTATAAGTTATTTCTTATTATTCATTAATATTTATAATTTATAAGTTATATTTAAAAACTTGTGTCTTGTAATCCTTTGAAGTTATATAAGTTATTACTTATTATTCACTAATATTTATAATATATAAGTTATATTTATAACTTGTGTCTTGTAATCTTTTGAAGTTTATACTTTATAAGTTATTATTTATTATTCATTAATATTTATAATTTATAAGTTATATTTATAACTTGTGTCTTGTAATATAAATAAATTAAATTTTTAATTTTTTAAAACTTAAATTAAAATAAGGATAAAACAATTAAAAAAATATCAATTTAATTTATTTAAATTTGTAACAAATTACAATTTCAATTTACAACTATTAGTAGAGTACATAGTTTACACAACCACCTTCTAGGAAGGGTTCTGTTTCAACTAAGTCTAGAATGTAATACTAATAGTTGGATAGTCCCGTAAATTCTCTTTCTAACTCAGCTATAGATTGACTGTAATCAACTTCTGATCTTGGTAAAGCTCGTTGACGATCTTGAAGTTCAATGCCATCATCACTACCACATTCAATAGTTGAATCTATGAAAAGTTCAAATTGACTATCTAACTTTGGAAGTCCTTGATTTCTCCGCTCAACATTTATACAATCTCTAAATAATATTGATATCTTCAAGTTGTCTTCTTCTAACGAATATATGTGGTCTCCAATTTGAAATCTTGCCGCGCTGAAAGCTGACTCCGAAGCTACTGATGATCCTTGAATTGCAAGCACATCCTTCACCATCCTACTAAGTTTTGAAAATTGAGTTCCACGAGCCCTCCACCAGTTCAATAGTTGTTGTATACCTTTATCGTTTGTAATATCATCCGAACCTTGTTCAAGATATTTAACAAATTTACATTTATTAGAAGAGTCAAGATCAAGTTTATGTTTCATTCGTCTATGAGCACCTACTTGAGGCATAGACGTTTGAGGATTTCTACACTATCTAAGGAAGAATATTTATCATACATTTCTTTTGCAAGTAATTTTATACTATTTTGATATGTTACCAAATCAGGTTCTTCTTCATGTTGAATATCTAAATTTTGATAAATGCATTCAACCAAAGTCTTTGCACCATATTCTTATATTCGGGATTGAAAAGAGCTGCAGCTAAATAAATTTGAGGGATAGAAAAAAAAATTCTTAAATTTTGTAATCATAACTTCAATAGCGTGGTAAATAAAGTATTTGTTTTATATTCAGAAAAGATAGATGAAATCTCACATATGTGTATTAGAATTTCAAAAATAGTAGGACAATATATTCCAAATTTTTTTTAGTAGCATCATAAAATAATTTCAAAAATATTCTAAGTTCATTTACTTCATCCCAATCACTATCATTAAGTCTTAATTCAGGATAAACATTATGATTATTTAATAGCGTAGTAATAGATTGCCTATATGCATAAGCAACTTCAAGCATATCATAAAAGGAATTCCAACTAGTTTTTACATGCTTCAGAACTTTTCTAAACGGAAGTTTAAATGTATTACAAAGTTCTTTAAATTGATTAATTCTACTACTACTATTCATATGAAAAATATAAAATAAGCATTATCAATTTTATCACAACTATTTTCAAATAATTTCATACCGTCACTAACAACCAAATTTAATATATGCGCAACACATCTAACTTGAAAAACATATTTACTAATAGGACAAAGTCTAGGTTCTAGCATATTATAGCATTTAAATTAGCAGAAGCATTATCTAAAGTAATACTAATGACTTTATCACAAAGACAGAAAAAATCTAAAATTTCCAACACAGTAGTAGCAATATACATTTTGGTTTTTTCTTTTGACATATATTATAACCAATAATTCTTTTTTGTAAATTCCAATTATAATCAATCCAATGCGCAATAACAGTTTAATAATAAAAACCATTAGGACTACGACCCATATCAGTAGTAATAGCAACTCTACAATCCATTAGTTCAAAATAGGCACGTAAATATTGAAGATGTTTTTCTTGAAATTCAAAAATATCTCTTTTTACCATGCTTCTTGATAAACCTTTAAAACTAGGATTATATCTTTCACGAATATATGCAATAAAACTCGAATGTTCTCTAAAACTAAAAGGTCAACCACAAACAACAAGCAAAATTTTCACGATCACGATCCTTGTTATAGGTTCGATGTGTAAGAGGACCACTTGGGTTCGAAGTATTTAATTCACCTTGAACCATATTTAATCCTCTAGCCGATGCTTCAACACTAGAATTTTCACCAACTTTAAGAGAAGACATACATGCAAACCACTCTTTACTATGCTTGTTAATCAAATATTTTTTTAGTCCCCCCGTTGAACCTCCACTCCCACCAGATGTATATTTAAAATGTTGTTACAAATATTACATATACTAAAAGTTTTTTCTTCATTCAAATAACAAAATTTCAACACATGTTATTTTAAATAATGTTGTACCTTGGTCTTACCTCAAGTTGGAATAATAGAGGGACGAGTATTTCTAACCGGAGGTGAAACTTCAATACCTGTACTATTGAAGTCGGGACTAGTCGGTATATCATCTAAATCTACTTCTTCATCTAAATTTAATTGTTCATCAATATCCACTTCTCATTTTCTTGATTAATATCATAATGTCTTTCATAGAGTTCATGGGGAATTATAGGAGTATCCGAATTAATATTTATAGGACCGGAACGGGAAAAACTAGTTTCATTCACATGTGTAAATTAATCCGTATTCATTCTAACAAGAGGAATTTCAGATTTAGAAGAACTAGCACCTTTATTAGTTTTTTAACTAAATTTTTTACTGAATCTACTAGACCTTTTTTACTTTCACTTTTTTTAGAAGACTTCATGATATAAAATTATAAATTACAAAATATGAAACTTAACAAGAACAAATAATATAATAAGAACAACTTACAAGTTACAAATAATAAATACAAAAAATAAATATAAGATTAGAGAGTGAAAGTTGGAACGAAGTTACCAAATATTTGTGTAAGAACAAACGATTATAATGAAAATTAAAATATTGATGTCGAAACTAGAAATTTGAAGAAGATTCCTCCTCCAAAATACACCAAATGATTAAATCACCAAATGATATTAAGAATTTAGAACTTGAATATTGGAAGTCTGAAATTTTGAGAAAGATAACTGGTAATCGTTAAAACTTAGAAATTTGGATTAAAATATATATTCTCAAACTTATGTATGTATATATAGTTTTTAGAAATCGTTTGTGAATTGTAAAATAAAAAATATAGCCGTTTGAATTTTGGCCTTTTAATAAATGGTCGTTGGCTTATTGGGAAAGGGGATGGGTCAATGGGAGATGGGAGTTGGAAGGGACTGGGACACAACTTTTAATAAAGTTGCTTGGGGCAGGGGGAGGTGGCAACTTTTAATTAAAGCTGTCAGGGAAGATAGGGGAGGGTTGTAGGGGGACTAGGTGTAGTAGGGGCGGGTACTCGGTAAGTGGGTAGTATAAATATTAATTAAATATAATTTATATAAAATATAAAATATAAAATAATTAATATATATTAATTAAATCGGACCAGAACTGGATCGGACCGGACCAAAATTAAAATAAACAGGGATAAATCGGTACCAAACCACGGTTCCGTTCCTTTCCATGTACCGGTTCAGAATATTCCATCCCGTCCCTTATGCAATCAAAACGGGATGAACCGAAACGGTATCGGTACGTCCCGTTCCGTTGCCTAATCTTAAGTGTGATGAAGGTGGTGAGTTTATTCAAACAGACTTCATTAAGCATTTCAAAGACTATGATATTGTGAGGCATACTTCATGCCCTAACACCTTAACAAAATGGATTTGCAGAGAGAAAACATAGGCATATTGTGGAGACTGCTTAACTCTACCACTTCATGCTAACCTACCTTTGTTTCTATCGGTTGAGACTTTCCTCACTGCAGTATTCCTCATCAATAGACTGCCTTCATCAGTCTTGAAGATGGTGACTCCATTTGTTAAGTTTTATGTGAAACAAACTGATTACAATAACCTAAAAGTATTTGGGTGTAGATGCTTTCCATATATCAAAGGTAACAATAAGTTCAGTTCAAAGACCTACTCTTATGTGTTCATACTTACACAAAGGATATAGATGTTATAATCCCCTACAAGGAGGGTTTCCATATCCATACATGTTGTTTTTTATGAAAACACATTAGCATATGTGTCTTCAAAGCAATCTCAGACTAACATTGATGTCTCACCTCACCTTACTAATTTTGTTGAATCTTTCTCTAAACTGCAGGCACATGATAATTCTAATTTAGGGGAAGTACATGCTGCTAGTCCACACATTAATAGTGATAATGTTGCTACAACTTATATACTTCTTGATGATGAGAGTACTATTGACCTCTCAGGCGCAAGATCAGATAAGGAACATATTGAAGGTGATGATCCATACAATAATATTAAAACTCCAAATGCATATTTTGAATCTGCCAGTATAGTGAGTAACAAGTTGCTCTTACAAGTCCATCTAATGATCATCGTCAAACAACAACTTTAGTTGTGTAACAGTTGCTAATCAACCTGATAATGCTACACTCCAGTCAAATACTACTAAGGAAGCACTAAGATCGCTTTATTGGCTAACAGTAATACATAGGACTGTGCAAAAACTGGGTCAAACCATTAACCCAAACCGATTTTCGGGTTATTGGGCTAACGATTCGGATTAATGGGCTAACGGTTCGGGGCTTGGTTTAGGAAATTACTTTATTGGGTAATTGGTTCGGGGGTCGGGTTGGGAAGCCAAAATTTCGGGCTACCCGATACCCCGATAAGACCCATTATTATATTACAATTATTTTTATTCCTAAATATCTAATTTACAATCCATTCCTGATTCCTCACTTCTCAGTTCTCACGATTTAGGGTTCAATAGTTTTACAGCTGCCGCCCGCTCTCCTCTTACCTCCACCTCAGGCGACAACTACTCCACCTTAGGCGACTACTACTCCATCTCCACTACTCCAGTCAGTCACTCGGGCCGCAGGCGTCAGACAAAAGGTAACGAATTACGATTTTTAGTTATTCTACTTATTTGTTGTACCATACTAGTTCCAGCGAATAAGATCATCGAGCCAAAGATACATTGTACATTTCTTTTAGAGGAGCTGATAGGTTCCTCCAAAGTTTGAGATAAATTTTTTAAGTGTGAAAAATGGATTAAAGGTTTGCCTTTGTAAAAAGTCAGTAAAAAGGCACCTCAAGGCTCCAAAGCATATTAATGTACCCATAACTTTGGCTCTTCCACTTCTAGCTTTCATGTTAGATTGTTAGTTGTCTCTAACCTGCATCATAATCATAATCGTAGATTATAGAAACGCGCAAACTTGTAACTTTTTAAGATATATTAGTACTCGTTGAAACTCAAACATACCCGAAAAGTAATGCCATAAGGAATGTTACAACTGCAATTCTGTAATTGTCATTTAGTGGTAAAATTTCCTCTTTAATGTGATTTGTTCATTTGTTGGTTGTAACAAGCTCAAATTCCAGAATTTAAATTTGGTTCTTTGTGTGAACTGTTTACTGTGATGTGTCTAATCGTCTATTGTCAAGTGTGTAAAAATATGATACTACTTACTACTTAGCCTATTATTTGTACTTTGTAGTTCTTTCTTTAATAAAACTACCTAGTGTTTATATCTTTTCGCAGTTTTTGGTGAATGTATCATGGCTGAAAATATCATAATTGATAAGGTTATTGGTGAAAGTGGGGCTTCTAATTCAAATGCAATAGATCAAAGTCAAACTATTGAGTCTAAAGTAAGAAAATGAAGGAAAAAAAGATCTCGTGCGTGGGATCATTTTACTCGTAAAACTGATTCTGATGGAACTGAAAAGGCTGTTTGTAACTATTGTAAGAAAGAGTATTTTGCTGACACAAAAGAACATGGTACAACGTCAATGCTTACTCATATAAACAAATGCACAAAGATGCCTTATAATATTGATATTAAACAATCAAGATTAGTATTTCAACCAATAATAGGGGGTAACAATGGTGATGTAATTGTTGTTCCATGGAAATTTGATCAAGAAGAGTGTAGAAAGGCCTTGTGTCGTATGGTAATTATTGATGAGCTTCCTTTCAGATTTGTTAAAAAAGAAGGTTTTAAACAATTTATGAAAGTAGCACAACCTTGTTTCCACATTCCTTCCCGTACCACTGTGACTCATGACTGTTTTGATCTTTTTGATGAAGAAAAACGTAAGTTGATGGCTGTTTTTAAGGAAACACAACAAAGGGTGTCTTTAACCACTGATACTTGGACTTCCATACAAAGAATCAATTATATGGTCATTACTGCTCATTGGATTGATAAAAAATGGACTTTGCATAAAAGAATTATCAACTTTTGTCCAATCACTAGTCATAGAGGTGAAGATCTTGGAAAGTCTATTAGTAAGTGCTTACATGAGTGGGGATTGCATCGAATTTTCACTGTAACAGTTGATAATGCTGGTTCAAATAGTGTGGCAATAACTGAGTTGTCTAAGCAATTAACTAAATGGGGAACCAACTTAATGGGTAGTAGTCACCTTCATATTAGGTGTATGGCTCATATTGTAAATCTTATTGTTCAAGATGGTACAAAAGAAGCAAATGTGTCTATTGAACGAGTTAGGCAAGCAGTGAGATACATCAGACAATCTCCTGCTAGGTGGAAAAAGTTTCAAGAATGTTGTGAAGATGAAAATCTTGCTAAAAAATCTTTATGCTTGGATGTTCCTACAAGGTGGAATTCCACCTACATGATGTTGAGCAGGGTTATTGAATATGAAGGGGCAATTGTAGAGTACGCCGATCGTGATATTGGCTTGGCACTATATCTTAAGTTTGTTGATAAAAATTCTACAGGTACACTTTTGAGTAGTGATTGGGAGGGCGTAAAGAGAATTACAAAATTTCTTGAAATATTTTTTAATCTTACTTTGAAGATATCTGGTTCACCATATGTTACATCAAATTTTCATTTTCTTGAAATTTGTCAAGTTGGTGTTTACTTGAATCAATTGATATCAAATGAAGATCAAGTTTTGGCTAAAATGGCAGAAAATATGAAGGAGAAATTTGACAAATATTGGGGTGATGCTGAAAAAATGAATAAGATGGTTTTCGTACCATGTGTTTTGGATCCTCGTCACAAATTTAGCACTCTTGGCTTTGCACTTAAGAAGATGTTTGGAGAAAAAGGGGCTGCTATAGAAAATGGTGTGCGAACTTACATGGAAGCTTTGTTTAATGAGTATACAAACCCTATTTCAAATTATAAAAGTGGCCAATTTTCTTCAATTGAGGTGGATACTTCTATTTCAAGTTCTGTAGGAGAATTTGGATTTTTTTTTGGAGGAATTACATAAACATAAATCTGAAAAGGGAGGTGCAAGTTCAAAGTCAGAATTAGTTAAATATCTTGATGAAGAAACTGAAATTGAAAAATCAGATTTTAATGTATTGCTTTGGTGGAAAGTTAACTCACCTAGATTTCCATTTCTTTCTGAGATGGCTCGAGATGTGTTGGCTATTCCCGTTTCAAGTGTGGCGTCTGAATGTGCTTTTAGTACTGGAGGGCGCATACTTGATTCATTTAGGAGTTCATTAACTCCTAGATTGGTACAAGCTCTAGTGTGCCTTCAAGATTGGCTTCAGAGTGAGACACAACCCATAAGTATTGAGGAAGATTTAGATTTTCTTGAGAAACTTGAAGAAGGTAAGAAAATAATCTCATTGATGTTAAATTGTGAATATATTTATTTAATAGTTTTATTTTTTAAGTCTTGAACCTTGACTTGTTATCATATTTCTCTTTAGATTTTGTTAAACTTGGAAAAGAACTTTGCATTGATGACTTGTAAAATTGGAGGAAGGAAGGTATATACATGTGTTATCTTGTCTTTGTGTCTGATTTATGATTGATCTAATACTCTCTTTTTCTTTGTTAATCAGATTCCATCATGCCTCGACTTCATGGTTCTAATGCTCGATCACTTGTTTGAAATCACTATGAAAAACTTGAAGAAAATGAAGATGGATCGTGGACAATAAAATGTATTCATTGTGGTTGTGCTTATTACCATTCACGCAATACTGGGACTGCCTCCTTAAGAAGGCATGTTAAGTATTGTTTGGAAAACAGAAACCAGAATCGTTAACTCTCGAGGATTGATGACTAGTTATTATGTTGTTTACTTGAACATGAACTATTAGAACTATGTTTAGACTCAATTTTCAGGTTGTGTAACTGTTGTCTGCTATTTTGAATTTGTGTGTTTGTGTGGGCTGTGGCAGGCTAAAATTGTGTTGAATTTTTTACTTCTGTAATGTTGCAACTTGCATGCTTGTAGCTTGTACTGTTGGCTATTATTATGTTACAGTTTGTTGCTGCTTTATTATGTTATTTTATTATGAGATTTCAGATTTGTGTTGAAAAGTTTATATATGTATTGTACAGGTATTGTAGTGTTAATTGTTAAGTGATGAATGCTGACGACTTGACGACTAGTTAATTGTAAAGTGTTGAACGTTGTAGTTGACGTACTGTGTGGCTGTTGGCAGTAACCAGTAAGCCTATTATTGTTGTGACATGTTGTGTACTTGTATGAGTTGTTGGCTTGCAAGTTTCAAGTATTGATGGCTTGATTAGTTGATGTTGTGTTGAACAAGAAGGAGCAGGGCTGCAGGAGAAAGACAAAGGTGAAACTTGAAAGGTATTTGTTGTATTAGTAATATGAAAGACAATTTGCAATTTTGCATTTCATTTTTGTTGTTGTTGCTGTTTATACATAACTTTTTTCTTTTGCCAGATTGCAGTCCCCAAGCCCTGAGGACCAAGGCAGCCGTTGAGACAGAATCTTTTCCAAATATGCCTGCATCTTCTTCTTCTTCTCGGTTACTTTGTAGTTCGTGGTAACTGGTAACTTGCTTTGAAATTGATAGACAAATCAGGTGCAAAGAGAGTTGCGTGCATCCAAGCACTAAAGCGAAAGAAATGAGCAAGATTAGGAGACACAATAGTTTGATCACTTATTAGAAAGCTGCACGAGATCTTTTTTTCCTGCATCTTCAAACTTTGATAATTTGTTAAATGGGTTTTCATTTTCTGCCTGCAAATTGCAGTGCAAATTGCAATTTGCAAATTCTGTAGACTTAATTAGTTTAATTACATCATCTTCAAATTTTCATGTGATTTTTATTTTAAAAAATTGTATGAGATGTTAACGGTTAATCCGATAATCGAACCGATAAGAGTCGATAACCGATTAACCGATAACTGATAAACCGATAACTTAATGGTTCTTTAATGGTTTAGCTAGTCTACAAACCGATAACCGATAAGAAAAACCAATAATGTTCAAAACTGAACCGAACCGACCGATATGCAGCCCTAGTAATACACAAAGAATTGATGTTTTACATACTAACAAGACATGGATTTTGGTGCCCAAATCTCTTCGTATAAACTTGGTTGGCTCAAAATCTATGTTCAAGACAAGATTAAAAGATAATAGGACAGTAGATAGATACAAGACAGATTTGTTGTAAGGGGATTCTCGCAGCTTGAAGGGATATATTTTGAAAGAACATTTAGTCTTGTGGTTAAATCTACAACTATTAGGGTAGTTTTATCCATTACTGTAAATACAAAGTGGGAAGTTAGACAACTAGATGTCAAAAATATCTTTTTCCATGGCTTTCTATATGAGGATGTGTACATGAGTCAACCTCCTGGTTTTATTGTTCTCTAGTATCCTAAACATTTGGATCTACTTAAAAAAGCATTATATGGTCTTAAACAAGCACCAAGAGCCTAGTTTGAGAGGTTTAGTATGCATCTCTTACACCTTGGTTTTATTTGTAGTAAGGCTGACCCTTCCTAATTTACTTTGCAAACTCATAAAGGCTTATTATATGTGGATGATATTATTCTCACAGGAAGTAATCCATCTCATGTCTCATAGTTGGTTCTACAATTTGGGAAGGAGTTTTCTATGAAACATATTTGTCCTTTACACTTCTTTCTAGGAATTGAGGTGAAGTATTTCGAAGGTGGAATTCACTTAAATATGTTCTTGAGTTGCTGGCCAAGACAGAGATGACTTAGGCAAAGGTTGTAGCCACTCATTTGGCTCAAAACATGATTTGGATGAAGCCGTGTGAAGTCTTGTAGATGCATCTTTGTACATAATGATAGTAGGGAGCCTTCAATATTTGACCCTTACAAGACTTGATATCACTCATGCTGTGAATTTGACAAACCAGTTTATGCAAAGTCCAAACATTGAACATCTTTAAAGGGTAAAAAGATTCTCAAGAACATCTTAGGTACTCTACACTTTTGACTCAAAATTATTTCACAATCACAATGTATGTTGTATGGCTACTCAGATGCTGATTATTGGGGAGGTAGTACCATAACTAGGAGATCAACTATAGGCTATATCATCTACCTAGGTGCAAATTGTATTTCTTGGACCTCTACTGAGCAGTATTGTATTATAAATTTTTTTGTCAATAATGAGAGAGCAGACGAGGTTTTCTGCTCTGATACCATGTAGGTGTTGACACCCAATTTTGGCCTTCCACATTGTATATTAATCATTGAGATTCTTCAATTCCAAACGATTTAAAATAGTTAATTTCCAAGAAAAAAATAATAATAATAATATAATTTTTTCATGTTTTCAAAATATTTTTATAATTTTTCATACAATATATGTGTTTTACATAATCATGTATGCGATTAGTATATTTTATAACTATTTGAAATTTATCACAAAAATTCTACATTTTTAGTTAAATACTTTGACAATTTACCTTAAATTATAGTTATAATTTTGAGTTAATTAGTTTTTAATTAAATTGATTATTATATTTCGTTTAGATTGAGAATCTCACTAATTAATTAATATGAATTCATTTTATTTAATGGCCAGTCGAATTGCCCGGAATTAATCGGCTACATCTTTAAGCCAATATGCTAAATTTTAAAGCTCAAAATTAACTACACTTTCACTCCATTTTGAGTCCATTATTTTCAGCAAATTTTGCCCCATTATTCTTGGCCTAAATAAAATCCAATCATCAGCCCACTATATTAATTTTCCCAGCCCATTCCCAATCTCAACAAAATAGCCCATCAGCCCCACAATTTCTAACTAGCAATACTACATATGCAGAAGCATACATACACAACAATAACAAAACCGACCCCACCCCAAATTTTTTCTTCTTCCTTGTGTGAAACCCAGAAAAATCAGTGGAAAAAAACCCAGCGAAAATCCCTGCAAATCACGAGAATCCCGCAGCAAATCATGTCCTCTTCCCCTCTTTCTTTCTTTTTCGTTGAAAATTTGGTACCATGGACAACTTTGAATGTTATCTCTTCAAGATTTAAATTTGAAAAATCACTCCCAAATCGACCCCGAATCCCTCTATATAAACCTCCATCTTCTTTAGTGTTAGAGGGAGAAAAATTGTGGTGAGAAAAATAAAGTTAGAGGAGATCGGATATTTTATTTTTTTGAAAAATAAAAATAAAAAAATTTGGATTTTGAGGTCATATACGAAAAAATAGTCTAGATTGGATTTTATAGAATAATGGTATTCTAGAATTTTGGGTTTGTTGTTTTAGAACTTGAATTTTCGTCAAAATTTCTTGTGTGGTGGTGGGTGCTCCTCCAAGCTCGTTCATCCCGAAACGCTGCCCCGATAAAAGTAATATTCATTCCATTTTGTATTCTATATGTTTCAATCTCTAGCATGAATAAAAAAAAATCCAATTGTTTGATTTTTTTTTTCCAGATCCTTACCTACTTTTCTTGTTTGTTTTTTTAAATGGTTAAAAAATTATGATAGTGTTATTGTGATAATCAAGTTCCTTGGTTTGATGATGTTATATTTTTATTTTTTATTTTTTTTACCTAAATTTTTGAGTTTTTACAAGTGTTTTGTTTACCATGATAATTTGGGTGCCTAGTTTGTTTTGATTTGTTGTTAGCTAGTGTTGACATCCTAAGAGATTGGTCTCCTACCATTGACTTAAATGTAGTTCTTTGTCATTAAATCTATCAATTTGTTAGTCATCTTTAATTTGTTAAGTGTCAGTTGCTTTATAATTCATTAGTTATGATATGTTTGGTTGGCCATGATTCGTATTCCCGTTAACTATCTTATGTGTTTCTTTAGTCAAACTGATTGTGTAGTTAGTCATGCCTATTGTTTAATTGTTTATTTAATGAATAAGCTCTTTTTCTAATCCTTGTTGTCTTTTCCCTTTGCATGAACTCTATTTCGAGATGAGTCTGCTAAGGCTCTGTCTTCCTTGCATTATTTCGTTGAATCAAATTCAACAACACCTATATTTGAGTTATCCCCGTCAATGTCCAACGATGCCGAAAGCTGAAACAGGCCTCGGAAAGTTCGAAAATTTACATGTTGTATACAGCAGTATACACTGGTATACATGGTGAATATTGATGTACATGTCCAAAAAATCAAAATACAGGTGCTAGAGGTTGAAGTGACCTGCATACATTCGGTATACATACCAAGATACAGGAAACGAGGCAGATATACACATTGTATACATAGATATACAGCTTGTGTATACAAAAACGGGAATTGATTTAAAATCAAAAAATCAGCAGCTTTGGCCCAATGTTTCTGGGCAGTAATAAGCCCAAATTGGTTGCAGCAGGCCCAACCCTTCTTTTATCTCTTACTCATAAACTATTTAATTGTGATTTTTTTTAATTTATTTAACCTTAACTTTGACTAGCCTAATTAAAATCCCCAAAAGATGAACTATTTTCTTTATGTTAGTTTATTTCAATATATTTTTTATCACTCTCATACTTTTCATGAAATACATTTAGTCAAAAATTTTGTTCTTAAATTAATTTAAAATGGTTTTCATGCTTAAATTAATGAATTTTGGTTTGATGTTATTATATTTTAAAATGATTAAAAATAATAATAATCTAATTCAGTTCTATTCACTTATAATCAATTTCAAAATTCTAATTAAGTTTCTATTTTCTTAAAAAAAAATAAAATTAATCTTTGTTTAAATATTTTTTTTAAAGTTGAACGAATGTCGTTAATCATTATTCGTATATTATATCACGTTCCTAAGAATAGTAAAAAATAATAATTAACCTAAGTCATAGGATAACCGCATGTTAGCGGGCGCTTCAAATGCCTTAAAAACCTTCTTGAAGCGTAAATAAGAACCTCTTACCCATTTTCTCTAAATTTATTAAGATTTAATCTGTTAAAATCTTTTTAAATTAAGTTTTCTTAATTTCTTTAAAAAATTAAGTGGCGACTCTTTTCTAAGTATTTTTCTCAAATTGTTTTATACTTAGAACATTTCAAAAAAAAAGTGATTTTTCTAAATATAGTAAAATTACGGCATAACAGAAATGGCGACTCCGCTGGAGATTTAATAGGTTCTAACCATAATAGACTTAGGTTAGTTATTATTGTTTTTAGCATATGCTTACTTGTTTGGTTATATTGCATCCCTAATGTCTTGTTTTTATACTTATGTGATATAAACTGTTTATTTGTTATTGTTTTCATAAATTATATATTTGTTACTGCTTTATAAACTGTCATTCCGTTCATATTTCTCCACTTATTGGAAATTCACACTATCACACGTACACGCGAGGTGTGCTTTGTGCACCCGCAAACTTCTTTCAAAATTCCTAATGTTAGGAGAGTTGGCATATGCGCGGGGTGTCCGGATCTTTTTCCGTGTAACCGCGTAGCCTTCTCACTCGAGTTGTCCACTCGGGAACCTTGTGTCTAGAAAGCCAAATCTTAGAAAACATAAGATAGAGCTAAACCACCCCTCAATTTATGTCATGCATGCATATGCCTTAGGTGGATCGATCATGGGTATCGATTCGACATTTAAGAAGACCACCCTTATGTCAACGGGTTTCACGACCCAACGACTGACGAGCATGTTTTGTGCAAAGTGACAATGATAGACGGACCCAAGCCTAATTTTGACATAGTGAGTTCCATTCAATGAAAACTCGAGTTGTCACAAATTAATGGAAGACCTCCACTCCATTTTCCTACTTTTGATCCAGCCTCCAAATATTTTGCAAACAATTCAACCACCGCTACAAATTTAAAACCTCCCATCATCGACTTGATCATCCTTAATCCACATCAAGCTAGCTCCTCACGCCAAAAGGTACTTACTCTTCAAAATCCAAACACCAACAATTTCCAGAATTTTCCTCCCAAATTATCAAATTCCTATTCTAACAACTCAACCCATACCTATAAAAATCGCATCTACTACACACTTCGATGAAAAGTTAGGTTACAATGTGGAATTCATTCCTGATCGATACTATTTGGAGATAATCAAACAGAAGTCTTGTGAAAACTATCGAGAATATGCCTACCGTTGGAGAAGAGAGGCTGCAAGGGTTAGGCCCCCACTGACTGAGAAAGAGATTATTGAAATCTTCGTGCGCATTCAAGACCCGGAGTACTATAGTAGGATGTTTCTCATTTTAGAAGGAAAGTTCAGTGAGATAGTTAAAATTGGTGAAGCTATTGAAGACAGTCTCAAGACCGGAAAAATCATATCAATAATTTCCCAAGGTGAATCCTCAAGACCATTAAGGAGGAAGAGGAAAGATGTTTCCTCTATCTAATTTGAATCAAATAAAAAATCAAAGAGACATGACGGTCACAATGTTCGAAATCCTTTACCATCGAAAACCTATCCCTTAACTCCACAAAATCCTTACCCCATCTTTTATGTCAGACCAAATTACCAAGCTCCACCACTAAGTTATCCAAATTACCAAGCTCCAGCAAAAAATTATCCAAATTACCAAACTCCATTGCCAAATTATCCAAATGTACAATCGAGTATCAAAATTGTATCGCCGAATTATCCAAATGCTCCTCAAATCTTTCAAAATCCACAATATCCAAATTTTCGAACACCAACACCTACTCGCCAAAATCCCTCACTTTTTCATTAAGTACCTCAACCTCCACGAAATAATCAAGATCTTCCTCGTCCAAAACTTAAGAGAAAACAACCTCGAATCTTTACTCGATTGGTTGTAAGCCAGACTCAACTTTTTGAGAGATTGAAAGTAGCCGGTCTGATACAAGCAGTTGACCCAAAAAATGTCAATTCCAGACATTACAGGGCCGATCTTCATTGTGCTTACCATTCAGGAGGTGTCGGACATACCACTGAAGATTGCATCAACTTGAAGCATAAAATTCAAGATTTGATTGATCAAAAGGTTATAACTTTTCAAACTGTCGTAGGCAATGCTAATGTGGATTCAATGCCGAATCATGGAGAATGTACCATTAACATGGTCGAGGCCGAAGAAAATTGATGATCAGAGCAAGAACGGTCAATCAT